>PVKZ01000059.1:1461788-2210703 GCA_004027375.1 Macroglossus sobrinus | reverse complement strand
GGGAGCATGTTAAGAAACATATGCAAGGCATTTGGCATAGCAATAATGTATCCTTGGATTTAGTACGATTACATAAAGAAATTCAGGCGTTAGAGAATGCTCCTTCACTCAATTTTGAAGCTGCCGCATTCGCAAAAGAATTGTTAGATAATATCAAAGGTCTGGTGTCTCCAACTTGGATACATACAGCAGCATCAAGTTTGGCCTTAATGGGATTGCTGTTGCTTGGATTGTGTGTACTCCCCACTCTTCTCAAATTTGGCTGCGCAGCAATAATGCAGCTTCAAGGAGAATTACATCACTTGAAATTACAAAACAGGGGCCAGTAGTCAAAGACGGGTAAGATTTTTCTGGAGACTGAACAACCTAAGACAGGGCATGCATGACGGAATGCATGTACCAAAGACGGGTAAGTTTCAGTCTGGCAGAAGGACAACCTAAGACAGGCACTGTCACCTAGTTTGATTGCAATAAAATAAAAAAGGGGGAACTGTCGGGAGCCGAAAAAGAGAAGTAAGAGTTAACAGTCTTAAGACACTTACAGAAAGATATGTGTAGGCAGCCAAGGACAATGTGGTGGATAACAAGGTGCCTCCCCTGAAGTTATCTAGGGGAAAACACAGTATTCTGCCAAGCAAGCAGAAAAAGTTTCTGCTTTACTCAGATAAGAACAACATTGTAAGAATTATGAATGTCCTCCTAACGTCTGTAAAAGTATAAATACGTGCAAGGAAATAAACTAGGGGCCGCAGTCTCGATTCTGCGTGCCCTCCCACTACTTTCTTTTTCTTTAATCCGCGCTCCCCCTTTCAGGAAACTGCTCGACTCGTCGGCTGGCTCCAAAAGCTCTTAGTATGTCTGCTTTTTTTTACAGTATATTCTAATAAACAAATTCTTAATTTTAATAACATCAAACTTAGCAATCTTAACAGTTTTAATTTCTGGTGATATATAAGTCCAACCCTATCCTGATTAGTAAGACCATTCTATATTTTCTCCCTAAAATCTAAGGTTTGTCTTTCATAAAGTTTTGAGGGTTTTGTTTTTGTTTTGGGGGCATTGGTTAGTGTTTGTTTTCTTTATATTCTATGTATCAAGGGAGATACTGCATTAAATTCTTGGCTTGGAGTTTTTCAGGTCACAATGATTCTATGAATTTAAGCTGAAAACTCTGTCAGAGCCTCTAGTTACAAATTATCACTTCTTTTATGAAGAAAACTTTCCTAGTTAATTATTTCCATGAGATGTGGCCCTCAAGCACTAGGTCAGAAAATGACTACAGATTCTTCCAGCATAGTTTAGTGACTTTGGTGCTAACTTATTTTCTGAGATTCCTGTTCCAGGTTCCTTTTTGGCCTCTGGAAATTTCCATTATGTTCCAAACAGCTCAGACATTAACATAAAAGATGTTATAGCATTTTTAGTTTTCCCAGATATGAAGTCCAGAAATAGGAATCC
Organism: Macroglossus sobrinus; assembly: GCA_004027375.1. Taxonomy (NCBI): domain Eukaryota; kingdom Metazoa; phylum Chordata; class Mammalia; order Chiroptera; family Pteropodidae; genus Macroglossus; species Macroglossus sobrinus. Next base: position 2,209,245 of record PVKZ01000059.1, on the reverse strand, counting down.
TCATGTCATTTGCTTCTATATTTATTTGTTCAATTTGTCAAGTTTCAATGAACAGTAACCACCTGGCCTTTATACAAATCACTGAGTTGCTTAAAAAATCTGGTTATCCTAAATATCTTTTCTCTATATTTTTTTAACAACCCTGTTTTTGCTTTGGGGAGAATAGCAATAATGCCATGTTCTTTTGCTTAAGGAAACAAAATTAAAACTATTCATCATGAATCCTTACATTCTGGAACAGAAATATAAAAACTGTATTTTCCCAAGAATACTATCGGCATAAGATTACCATATTTATTAATTAGTGGAAATTATTTTCCACTCATTTTATAGAGTAAAAATAACATATCAACTTCAAATTCATATGCTCATTCTGATAGTGAGAACTGGATTCAGCCATCTTCATTGGCTTATTCTATCCCATGACCACTAAAAAGTACATTTGCTTGATGAGTGGCTTGTCCAGTAGATATGAGTGGTAACGGAATAGGGCTATGTTTAAAACAATGACAAAAAAAATCCTAAAAAACAAGAAAACACACACCAGAAAATTGCTCCTACTGATGGAAGAAACTAGTGATTGTGGACCATGCTTTATGCAACTATACTAAGAGATTCAGGAAACAGATCCTGGAGAGCGATAAATTAAAACAGCAAATTCTAAATGTTCTATTTCTTACCTGAGGCACAAACTGAATTTAGGATGGTCTCTCGGTATGCCACCTGGAGAGGCCCTAGATAGGTTTCCAGTCCATATTCCCTCTTGATTCGGTCATGAATAATCTCAATATGTAACTCCCCCATACCACATAGGACAGTCTGGATAAAAAAGAAAGGAAATGAAAGAAAATAAAAATTATGTTTATTACAAAATACTATATCAAAGTATGACATCAGTATATGTTACTTTTCATTAATTACACACTGGGTTGTGTTTTTTTGCAATTTTCTTTTGGCTCCATCAAAGTTTTTAACTTTTCTAATTGGAATAATAAATCAATAAAAAGTGAATTACTAGGCCATTTTCTCCTTCTTCCATGCTAACTGAATTATCAGCTGGGAAAGCGGCATCTACCCAGGACTACATTTTCCAACCACATAGCTAAGTTTTGGGCAGTGGAACATGAACCTAATTGATGCTGGCAACCTCTGGGTTGTGCCTTTAAGAGAAGAGAAATTCTCTTCTCTTAATGAAGATGTAGGCAACTGTCTGGAAATATGTGGATGAGGGCAACATCTTATGAAAGGTTATCCCAAACATTCCCAACCACCTGGGTATTTCCCACACATCCTGGGGACCTTACAGTTTTGTGGGAGTCAAAACTTCCAGATATGCTTTTTTTTTTTTTTTTTTTTTTTTTTTTTTTTTTTTTTTTTTTTTTTTTTTTTTTTTAAGCAACAATGGTTATTCTTGAAGAAGGAATAGTGTGAGAAAGCCTTATTTGCTCTATTTTATTCATATGCCATCTGGGAAGAATTTACCCAATGAGAGATCTGGCCCTTGTTCTCAGCAACTGGGAAATTATATTTAGGTCCCAAGATGCTCTGATTATGTATCTTTGCTTGTCCAAGGGCTTTGTCCACCAGATAGTATAACCATATGATTTATGATTAGGGCTTTAGAATAACCACATCAGTTCCAATCTGGAGAATAAAGATCAACCCCAAACTATGACAGGTTCTAGAGACTGAAGGTCAACCACATAGGCAGTATATGATTGAGCCCCAATAAAAACTGGAAAACAAAGGCCCAGGTGAGCCGCCCTGGTTGGCAACATCCTACTAGGAGGGTAACACATCCCTAAGGATGAACAGAGCTTCTCATTTAGAAGTGTCCCAGACTGTGCCCTATGTGGCTCCTCCTTTGGCTAGTTCTAATTTGTATCCTTTTGCTGTAATAAAACTAGAATTACCTGGTATATGATCGCTATACTTATTATAAACTATAGCATAGTAGAAAAGTGGATGTTAGAAAAAGTGTGAAAGGATAGTCACCAAGTTTTCACAGTAGTGACCTGCATAGGATAGGACTGAGAGGCAGTAAGGAAAACGTTCTTTACTGTGAACACCTGTGTGTTATTTGCTATTTAAAAAAATGTATTGGCATTTTTTAAATAAAAGGGTTTTTTTAATAAAAAGTTTGTTGTAACTGCTGTTGTAGCATTCAGAATCAATAAAACTAAATTACTACTCATTTAGCTGACAATTGAAAAAAATAGAGTACTCTGTATTTTTCAGATTAATAAAATCAGTTTATCCTTTTAAAAGACAAATTTATAATCTTTTAAAGAAACTTTTTCTAAAATTTTATGTAAATTTTACCCTGCCTTCCTAAAAAGAAGATGCAGAATGAACATCTGTTCTTTTCCTATGTGCTATAATATACATCCCAGTTCTGTACCTACTTTAGAACTGTATTTCCTCCCACATGATTAGGTTGTAATCTACCAATTCTCACCCATTTTATCTGTACCACTGTGATTAAAAGTACGTTTGCGTCCTCCCTTTAGTATACTGCTTCTACAAGCTTTAGAATGAGAGGCTCAGGGCTTTGTCTTGAGGTTGAACCTCATTTGAAAATTTCACAAAAGGCTATCTTCTGGAAAGTTGAAATGTTGGAGAGTAGTTTATATAAGTGAGGTATGATTATTTTGAGAAATTAAGGAGAATTTGTCTATTTAGTTTGAGAATCAACATAAGAAAATTATATTATGAGAGAACCAAGAAAAAGTATTTTTTTTTCAGGGGCACAGACCAGTCCATGTTTTATATGTGTATGCGTGCACGTGCACATGCGCATGCACACAAATTATTAAAAGATTTCTGGGATTAAGTAATAATATACCTACTTGTCCAGAGTCAGGATCTAGCCTCACTTTCAAACTGGGATCTTCACGCTGAAGGCATTTCAATGCATGATCCAAATCTAGGGGATACATAGTATTTGTTACCTTTACATTTCATTTTTTAGATAATGTACCATGCATTCTAATAGGTAAAATCGATAAAAAAGCAAACAAATTTTGAAAAAGAAATTTTGAACAGCCATAAATGTTTTGTAGAGAATAAAACAAGATGATAGTGATGTGAGGTTACTTGAAATTGAGTGATCTGGGAAGGCCACTCCAGGATGATTCTAGGTAAAGACAAAAACAAAAAAGAATAACCTTGTAAACAAAATCCTGAGGAAAAAAAAAAAAAAAAGAATTCCACACAGAGAAAATGGCTGTATAAGAAATGGTTTGCTATTGGAAAAACAAGATGGTGGGCAAGAGGAAGAGTAATGTCAGATGAGAAAGGAGATGCATGCAAGGTCTAATAGGCCATGGTAAAGAGTTTGGATTTGCACTGGGAAGTTGTCACCGTCAGGGCCAAGTGGAGTTCCGTGTGGCCCCAATGGTAGTGGGGAGAGAGAGATAAAGATGGCACAGACATGTAGTTAGCATTTTTCCTCAGTTCTTCTTCAAATAATGCAGTGAAGAATCATAGATCATTGAGATTTAATAGTTTTACTATAAATAAGTTTTAAAAAGACAAAGAATGACCCCAAGGAGGCATATGGTCCCAATGCTGTGACCAACACAAAGGGGCCATTATGGCCACAAAAGGACAAAAAGGCTGCAAAAGGCCACCAAAAAGAAAGAGAATCCAGAAGGGCAAAAAAAAGGTGAGCCCAGAAGGGCAAAAGGGAGGAGAGCCCAGAAAGGCAAAAAGGGCCCAGAAGCAGGAATGTCTGTCTGCCTTATATTTGGGCCATGATGGGTGGTTCTAAAGGCATTCCTAGGTGATTGGCAAGTGAGGTCATTTTGATTGCCCCCAGGCTGCCATAACTTTGTCTAGTGCGCATGTGCGTACTCAGAATTCTTCCACTGGGGTGATTTTTGGGCAGTCTCTATGCTGGGCCTCTATTCTTTTGTTCCCCTTGTCACTCATGACTCTGATTACCTACCTAACAAAGCCACTGAAGGGTTTTAAGTGAGTCAGTAAAATCATCTGATTATGTTTTTGCAAAGAACAATGAAAGAGCTAACGAAAAAGGAAAATGCCTTCAGGAATGCAAACAATAATGAGAAACTGGCAAAAGGAAGCTAAATTATATCATGAAAAAAGAGATGCTAATGTGATCACTATGATGAATTACCATAATCAAAGAGGAAATAATATATTATTTTCATTAAATATGCCATGTAAAGTGATAACTGTAATACAATCAATTAACTTATAAGTATACCCTCTTTTTATAACAGATGTTAGAAATTCCACATTCATAAAGTATAACTGAAGAAACGAGCTGAGCAATGGATTAATGAACCAACCTTATCAGTCACACATTTAAAGTATTCTTAGGCAGGGATCCCCAACCCCCAGAGACAGCCTGTGGCCTGTTAGGAACCTGGCAGCACAGCAGGAGGTGAGCAGCAGGCCAGAGAGCGAAGCTTCATCTGTATTTGCTGCTACTCTCCAGCTCTAGCATTACGGCCTCAGCTCCACCTCAGATCATTAGATTCTCATAGGAGCATCCGTTCCTAGTGCCAAAAAGGTTGGGAACTGCTGTTTTTAGGTATATAAACCAGGCCTTCTAGACCTCCACTGTTCAAATAGTAGCCACTAGCCATGTGTGGTAGGTACTACTAGTTTCAATTGACATATGCTATAAGTGTAAAACACTACCAGGTTTCAAAAATTTAATATGAAAAAAAGAAAGTTAAATATCTCAATTTTTTTATATTGCTTACATGTTGAAATTATATTTTTGATACACTGGGTTAAATATATTAAGTATATTTAATAAAAAATATTATATATTGTTTATATTTATATATAAATATGTTACATATTACATATTTATATTATATATTTATACATTGTTATATGTTATATATTTAATAAAATATATTAAAATTAATTTTGCTAAACTTTTTAAATGTGGCTGTAAGAAAATTTTAAGTTACATATGTGAATCATGTTATATTTCTATTGAACAGTGCTGAAATAGACTCCTGATAACCCAAAGTTCAGTCCAAGGACCAATAACATTGGCATCACTTGGAGCCTATTAGAAATACAGAATCACAGGTTCCAGACTGAATCAAAATAGGCATTTAACAAGAAATTCAAGAGATGTATATGCACATCCAAGGTTAAGAGGCACTATTTTAGATAATATTTATTTTTAAGTACCTATGGATACTCAAAGTAACAATCTTCATGATATTGTGGCTTTTAAAATAAACAGATGATGTTTATTGTAAAATAAACAAGTTCATTCAAAAATATTTATAAAGAATCTATCCTTCAGGAGTTTATTGGGATGCAAACACGTACAGCATTATAATACAGGGTGTCAAGTGCTGTAATAGGACCACAGGTAATTAAAATGGAATTATAGAAAAAATACGTAGATCTGCTTATAAGAAGTCTGCGTAAGGGAGATTCTAGGAAGTCCCCCATTCTCTGGAGCCAGGACCTCTAAACGAATGCCCATTAATTAGGCTTCCTTGGACACCAAACTTTTTCTCCTAAAGTAGTTAAAAGATTGAGCCCTTAGATTTAAAATTGGCTGCTGCAACTTAATGCAATCCTGGAATCTGAAATTAGGTTCCCACACTAAATTTGAAATATGAAGTGACTTTCAAATATATTTAAAAGAACTCAGATTATTTTGTTTGGGAAGCCCCTGCCCTTAAGTGCCTGACAACCCTTGATATAACTTGCTTGGTCAACCCCTCAACTTTGAGCCACACTGACATCACCCAATTCTTTTCCCCGAGTCAAGACTAGCTTCGGGGCATTTTAAGGTAATAAGAAAACAGCTGCTACACCTGTTTTAATTTAAATGCCATTCCTTTAACAACTAGACAAGAAAAAATACAGCTTCCTTTAGTACTTGTGAGTTGTCTTATATTCACACTCAGATTTCTTTCATGTGAACTCCAGCTGAGAAGGAACTGAACCTCAAGGTACGTGGCTAGGAGTCTTCCCCTCTTTCCCACTAGTTACTCAAAAAGATATGGGAAGCAATAAAGGTTCTTTGTTTTTCTATAATCTGTGGGTCCAACTTGTTTCAAGGGGAGAAAAATGGCTTATAATGCTACCTCTAGAACTGGAAGGTCTGTCCTGTCATAGCCTAATATAGGAATTCAGTGAGGGCTTCAAAATGAGGTGATGCTTGAGTTGAAACCTAATGAAAGAGTAAACATTTTCCAAGCAAACTGAGGGATGCCATCATAATGCAAACAAAGAAAAAGAAATGGCAATACAAAAAGAGCATGGCACCTTCAGGAAATCACTATTTTATTATGGCAGTGTAGGTATGGTATTCTGTTTTTATTTTTGTTTGGATGAAAAAAGATTCAGAAAAAGAGGAGGAAGTTTCAAGAAGTAAGGCCAGGCAAGAAAGTTGGTATCAGAGACTGCTAGTAATAGCCTTCTACTCTATTCTGCTGCTGCTTAACTAAAAGAGTCCATTCACTAGACTCCTTTACAATTGGGTGGCCATATAGCTTAGTGATGGCCAATGCCATATAAGAAATCTTAAAAGGGAAAGGGGCACATCATCTTTCTCCACCTTACTCCTTTCTGCTGTCAGAAACTCCAATGTGATGCCCAAGGCTCCAGCAGACATCATGAGATGAATAAAGACAGGAAAAGCAGGACAGAAGCCTGGGTGCCTGTTGACCTTGTGGAGCCACCCTCTAACCACTGGGCTACCAACTCAAGGCATATTTGGTGACAGAAATAGACTTTTGTCATTAAAGCAACTGTTATTTCAAGATTTTTCTGCTATATTTAACCAAATCTAATTGAAAATGATGAAGCTGGATTTGGAAATAATGAAGCTGGAATCATGAGTTTTATATACCATACTAAAGAGTTTGAGTTTATGCTGTTAAGTTATAAAAAGCCACTGAGAATTCTGAACAAATATGCTAAAGAACAAGGTATATAACACTCAAAATGGTTAAATGATATTAACTACAGTATTTAAATATCTTCACTGAGTTCTAACGGTTGAAAGAAAAAACAAGGAAAAGTAGCAATTTTATAAATGGTGACAAGAAACTGAATCAGTTATGAATTGGTACCTATCTAATTTAATGTACGGCAAAAGCAGTCCTGATGTCAATTACGTAGAATCCCCTAGACAGTACAAGAAGAACAAGAGTAAGGAAGAATATGATGAGAAAAATGGCTAAGATATTAGAAAAATGAAAGAAGTCTGTAAAAATCAAAACATCTTAAATAAAAATCTAGTCAAATCACAAGAATACCAATAAATTCTGATAAACTCAACCACGTAAGAAATCTTTCAAGGGTGTAACTATTTTATCTAACTTATCAGAAAATTAATTAATTGACACACCAAAACTATTTTACCTGGCTGCTTTGCCACTGATGGTGGTTCTATGGTACAGAAGAAAACAGGTTCTGGAATTTCTACCCCAGCCAATAAAAGTCTCTCTGCTTCACTGTTTTGTCCATGCTTCTTTTCTCCCTCTCTTCTGGCTCGACGAGCTGCAGCTAATGCACTGGACTTAGATGAAACGATGGTGTCTCCAGTGGCAGTCTGCAAGCAAACAGGATGCTCTGGAATAAAACAGGCTGTTGGCAAGCACTCAACAGTACTTGAGAGACAAATTCATAAAGCTCATTATAACTTTGCACAACTAAAGATAATTAACTTGTATAAAACTCTATCCAAAATACTGCTGTAACAAATTCTAAACACTCTTCCTTCTCCCTCTCTCTACATATCCAAAATTCATTTGACAAAACAAATGTACCTTCCTAAATTTTCAATCATGTAAAGATGCGTTAGGGAGAAGTCCATTATAGTGTTTTACCACTGTTAAAAATTTGTTTAATACTATTTTACAGAAAATCCTCTATTAACTAAAATGGGCAATTAACCAGAATACCCTTGACCAAGCAAAATCGATAGCTACCAGTTATTTTTTTAACTATAATTTTACTTTTAAACTTTTATATTATGAAGTTCTGTGCCAGTTTCCTTTTCTATAAAGATGTTCCTACTGAAGCTCTAGTCCAAGTGGATTTCTCTAACTTCTTCTAATACATACAAGAAGTTCTTGCCTTCAAGTAGACAAAGAGAACACTGCAATGCTAGGAGTCCAATTTCTGGACAGCATTAAGTATTTTCACCCATTCATCCTACAAAAGCCATGGAATGCCTAAATGATGCCCACTCTTCTGAGGACTACGAATAGAGAACAAAGAGAAAGACCTTGCCCTCACGGGGCTTTCACTGGCAAAATATCTTGTTATTACCTGAACAGTTATTACCTGAACACTGTCTGCAATGATCAAGATAGGAAAAAACCCAATGGGAATAACATAGTATTTTATAAAACTTAAAATTATGTATCCATGAATAGTATATTATTTTACTTGGATTTGAAATTCATTTGAATAGGATCTATACTGTCAAGTCTTCTGTAATTGTCTTTCTTTCTATTAAATGTATGAGTCAACTATGTTGATGAATATGCTATAATATTCATTATTCCACTAATGATGAATATTTGGATTGTTTACAGGTTTTTTGCTATTACAAAACACCTACTTTTAATTAAACATATTAATTATAATTTCCTAAACCATTTGGTCACTTACATGTTTAAGCCCAACAGTCAAAGCAATGTTACCAGCAGTCAGTGAAGGGATCTCTACATGTTGGTCAGCAAATGGCAAAAGTAGACGACTTATTCTCTCCCTGTAAAACCATGATTTATATTAGTAAAAGTATTTTTAAAGAAACGGCTGCATTTTAGAAAATAACCTAAGTCTCTACTTACGTGCAGTTCCCATTAATGTTATGGATGGCCAACTGGGGTTTTATCATGCCCGAGTAAATGCGCAGAAAAACCAGTGGTCCTCGCTGCTTGTCATGGAGAACTTTAAATGCCAGCGCACATAAGTCATCCCTATACCACTGCCTGTAAAATTAAGGAGATATTCCAGAAAAACCTTTAAAATATACTTCATATGAATATCTGGTCTCTCTCTCTATATAGATCATATCATAATCATTGCACAAACTTAATCCTGATGTCCTCCAAGGAGTTTAGCTACCCAGGCCAATTAAAAAATGTCAGTACTCTGTACCTCTCTTCCTCCACTGGATTAAATTATTTAATAGGGATCTTACCATCAATTCCTCAAAACTAAAAATAATGGGTTCTCTTCCAAATATTACCTCTGTTTGCAAGTAATTCCACTGCCAAGAGTTCCTACCTCAAAAAATATACTTTGGAATATCACACCACTTCTCAAACAATCTGTACAGGGTAAATAAATAGGTACTTTCCAATTACTCCTTTTATAATCTCCTCCCACTTCCTCTCCAGCTACATAATTATATAAATCTACACTACAAGGGTGAACCTGTTTACATACCAACAATCTTAAAGAATTATGTCCTTAAACTGGTGCTTATTGATAGGCTACAGAAAGTTTGAATCCCTCTGAATTTGCCAAATTTTGTGCACATGTACATTTTTCTGAGGAAAGCTCCATATTTTCGTTAGTTTCAAAGGAGTCCATGATTCAAAGCAGGTTAGACATTTCTATTACAGAACTTATTCCAGTCTTATTCCTATTCCAGTTTTTAACTTTAACACTTACACAGAGAACTTACAATATACTAAGCACTGTTCCATGTGTTTTATAAGTATTAACTCATTTGATTCTTGTCACAATCCTATGCAACAGGTCCTTTCTATGTATTTCACAGAGAGGTTAAGCAATTCGGAAGAGCTGGGATTTAAATCCAGGTAGTACACGTCCATGCTTGTAATCACTTCACTGTAATGCCTCTTCAACTGAGAGACATAAAGAGTAATTAAGGCCCTAGTTAAAGGATTAAAGCCCACTTCTGTCTGCCATTTTGTGCAACACTCCTTCAGATTTTAGAGGATTTATTACTAAGTACAAAGCAGTTAGTGAAAACAGGAATAAAACAATAACCTTTCTTTACACCACAAAATATTTTGAGCTTATGAAAAATCTTTAAATCTAGAATAAATATATTTACAAAGTATTTATCAAATGTCCCCAGTATACTACTTTTTTTAAAACTGAGATGGCAAGATCAACACATACTTTTACGCAGCAAAAAAATCCACACTCTTAGGGCCATTTGTAAACACATCAGGTTATGAGAGATGATAGCAAATGTCCCTTTTAAGTAAAAATTACTATGGTTCTATATTATTTACAATGATATCCTTCACCAATGTTATTCGAAAGTGGTGATTCTACTACTTTTCGTGAAAAAAGACCTATTTGCCTACCAGTTTTTTGAAACCTATAAGCTTTTAATCTAATCTATGTACTTGCATACTCACAGAAATTCATAGTTGCGCTCTTCAGGTGAGGGCAAGTACATAGTAATAGCATCCAACAAGGGCTGGACCCCTTTGTTTTTCAGGGCACTTCCACAAAGCACAGGTACTGCTGTCTGAGCCAGTGTTACTCTGTGTATTGCAGTCTGTAGCTACAAAGCAGAGATATAAATATTTTATATTTATATAACATGGTCATATATACAGTATACTGGTCTCAAACAAAACAGCTCACAATTAGATGCTTTTCCTAACCAACTATGTAAAACAGTACTCCTCACATACTTCTGTTGTTCTTTATGGCCTCATTCTTTGTTTTTTCTTTATAACATTAATCACTACCTGATATATTAGATATATATTTATTAGTTTATTATTTGTTTCCCCATCTGCTAGAATGTAAAATTCACATAAGTGTTAAAGTTCCATGAAAACACTGATAAATTCCCCAGAAACTAAAAAAGTGCTTGAAGTAGGTATTTAAAAATATTTCTTGACTATATGAGTTAATATACTTGTAATTTAACCTTGATAATCTAATAGAGGAACAGATCAGAAATTAAAAATATAAATGAGTTACAATTTCTTCAAATGAATCAGCTCCATATTAAATAAAATCCAACAGAAAATGAGAAATCAAAGTAGAAAAAATTTTAGAAGACCTCAAAAACCAAGAAAAGCTTGAATGTGCTTGCAAGCTATTGATTAAGAAAAATGGTGGCATCATACTTTAGATTGTAAGCTCTTTGAAAACAGAACCTTGTCATGAGTCTACAGGGCATAATAAACACCACACTTAAGTATTGAAATACTAAACAATAAAAATTTCAAAATTATGGCATTTCATTTGAAAAAAAATTTTTTTTTCATCTCAAATAACTTCAAATGGCTCAAAATAAAGCTACAAATATTGTGTTTTTAATTCTTTTTAGAAAATATAACCAAATGAATGTGCTGGACTCATTTTGGACCCTATTATACATATTACCACTTAAAAACACTTTCCTTAGTAACTCCTACGTTTCATAAAGGAAAATAAGAAGTTTGCCAACTTATGGGGGAAGGTCCCTGGCAAAAAACAAAACAAACCAACCAGAAATGTCTTGAGGAAGACTGTCATAATTCAATTACTATCGGTATTTTACTTGTCTAGTCTCTGGTTTAATGTATTTCAAAAGAAAAAAAAAAGATTTGTAATGAGTTTCTACTAAAAATTAAGACAGATTCAGAAAAAAAAGTTCTGAGTAAAATAAATAATCATTGTAGTAATCTGAAAAACCAGTAAATTTTAAATACAAAATTTCTACTTATGATTTCCCTGAAAATACTTACAGAAATGATCACAATGAAAAGGCTGAGAATGAACAATTAACTTCTGACTCAATAGAAGATGATTCCATTTCTAACTTTATAAAGTATATTTGAAAACAGAAAATCACTGCCATTATTTAAGTACCTGTACCAGTAGTGACTTAATGTTCTCCTAATTTTTGTTTGGGTCAACATTTTCTAATGATATGCAAAGCTGAATTTGAAATAAAAAAAAAAAAAACACAAAACGCAAAGACAGAGAAAGCAGACCACATTCAATTAGTAAAACCTGAACAAAGTAAATGAATAATAAAATTTACCTTTTCAGCTGGTATCAAATCAAAATTTTCACTAAATTCTCCTAAAACCAAGTCAGCAAATTCATCATCCAAATCTGCAACCTATAGAGAAAAGCTTTAGTTTTATAACTTGCATTTTTTTTGTTAAAACTATTAGGTCTAAATATCATAAATATACTTTATCCAAATATTTCAAGACAGCTACATGATCTAACTTACAAAGGCCAAGAACCTCCTATTTTCTGAAAGATAGTTTTCTTTTAAAGGAAAGGAGATTGAAAACTTCTTTATGAGTTTCCTAAATTCAGGAAAAGCCTGAGCCACATAAAGCATCTCATTAAGTGTTATCTACTCAAGAGTGCTCAGAAGAAAAGAAAATGCACAATTTTTGGCCAATGAAAACACATACAATGGACTGCTGTTTTTAAATAAAACTGGGGGTCTTTATAAAACTTTATAAAAAAGTTTCATCTGGTATGCCTCTAACACTCTGAATATTCATGAGATCTGACAGTCAAACTAACATGACTGTTAATGTAACTAATCTTGCACTGAGGAAATAAATTTAAATTTATTTGAAGACATTTTAATAATAATGATGAGATTAACTAATTCATGTTCTTTTCATAATCGTCTGCCAATTTGAAACAGAAGAATTCAACTGACAATAAAATTAATAAAAGTTTCAAAAGTTTTTAATAGTACAAGGGAGTAAAACTTTCAAACTCATTGGGAAAAAACACACTTTTAACAGTTAACTATAGCAGAAATGTACCAAACCATCCTCCTGAGAAGCTGCAGCCAAACTACTTGGAAATGACACCACTACTTATTCAAAACTTTTGGACAAGTTATGTCACCACCTTTCTCCCCTTGTTACAAATGGAGATAATACTAGTACCTACCTCAAGGGGCTGTTGTGAGGATTAAATAATCAATTCAAATTATGCTTTCAGAACACACAGTAAATACACCATAAGTATTATTTATTATTTTCACTATTTATTTTTAGATCACAGGAAGTTGATTCCTGTCCACACTAATCTTATTCTCTAATTAAAAATTTTAATTGTGGGATAACATGATATAAACATAACAAAATATACTATCTTAATCATTTCTAAGTGAACAGTCACCAGTGTTAAGTATATTTATACTATTATAAAATTAATCTCTAGAACTTTTTCATCTCACAAAACTGAAACTCTATAACCATGAAACAATTCTCTGTCATTCTCTTCTTCCCCATTCCCTGGCAATTATTATTCTACTTTCTGTCTCTATGAGTTTAACTACTCTAGATACCTCATATTAAGTGGAATCATACAGTATTTGTCTTTTTGTGAGTGGCTTATTTTAATTAGCACAATAGTTTTATTTTAAATTTTCTGAGGACCCACCCTGTGTTTCACAGTGGCTGTACCATTCTCACTCCCATCAACATTGCAAAAGGGTTGCAATTTCTCCACATCCTTGCCAACACTTATTTTCTGTTTTTTTTTTTATAGTAGCCATCCTAACAGGTGTAATGTGGTCTTACTTCTAATTCTATACATACATATGTATTCCTTGTAATGAGTGTTTTATCTGCTGATAGCATAGAATGAAAATAAAATTTGAGACTATCATGTCCTAGAACAATATGAGATAAATATGCAAGTTTATGTTAGCTCCTCAAGAAGATTCCAAAATCCTTCTTAGGTTTATCCTGATGGCTCTTTGGTATAAGATAAAACAAAACAATAAAACTTCAAAGAAGAACCAATTGATATACCCGGTTATTGATTAATAAGTACCAATTCCACATATATGTTTTACAAGCCCCCTCTCCCAATTAGAAAAGCAGTATAGCAAACTGCATAGAGCTTTAGCTCTTAACTGAGAAAGATCTGGGTTCAGATTCCAGTAGTGCTATTTATTAGCTGTATGACAACTTATTTAGTATTCTAAGGCTGTTTCCTCACCTGTAAAATGAGGATAATACAAGTTGTTGTGAGGACTAAAAAATATATGTAAAAAGCACCTAAGCTAAATTATAGTAGGTCCTCACCAATTATTATTATCTAATAATAAAAATAACAATGTTCACTATTATGTCAATGATAAACTTGATAATTACTATGTATTTTAGAAAATGATTACTTCAAAAATAACTTCATATAAAAGATGAATGAAAAAAATTAATTATGAAAGGATCTATTTTGACCAGGTTAATTTAGAAGTGAAAAAAATCAAAGGGTTCAGACTTAAATGTTCTTCTCTGCCATAAAATTCAGGGAGTTTAAGGTATTTAAGGTATATTTTACTTATTGTGTTATATATTAACAACATCATATAAATATTATAAATATTAATAATCTTATTATTTCCTATTAAAATTTTGAGGGTAGATGAGGTCCAGAATTATTTATTAACTATAAAATTGATGATTTTAAATTTTTCTAAATAATTTGACATCTAGTAAAGTAAAAAATGGACATAGCCTTTGACTCAGCAATTCCACATAGGTTTAACCCTTAGCAAATTTTTGCATGTATACACAAGGAGATATATACAAAGATGTTCACAGCAACACTTTGTAAAAGCAAAAAAAAAGGTAAAAGCTCAAAGTTCATCCACAGGAAAACAAACAATAGATTGTGATATAATCATATACTGGAACATTACACAAGATTGAAAATGAATGAAGTAGAATCACACATACGAACATGGATGAATCTCCAACATAATACTGAACAATGTAATAAAGTACAAACAGTATTATCTCATTCATATAAAGTCTAAACATGAAAAATTAAGTTCTTTAAGGATACATACATTTGTAAACGATAAAGAAAAGCAAATGAAAAATAAACACTATAATCAAGATTGTGGTTGGAGGGTAGATAATTAGTGGAAGGGAGAGAACTATGAACAGGAAGTGGCTCACTGATTCAAGAGTATTGCTGATAGTCTATTTGTTAAGCAGGGTAATGCATACATTGGTGTTCCTTTTATTATTCATATACTCTACATATTTCACATGTAGTTTTGTACCAAATTTTGCAATAAAAAGTTTCTAAATACTTATGCAATTCTAAATCAAAGTATTTATTTTACTTGTTCGATTAAGGCATTCCTTGCTTCAGTTGTCTCCTTCAGCAAATTAGGATCACTCATTTCCAAGAGGGGTTTTCTCTCAAAGTCTTTTCCATCAACTGAACTGGAGTTCCAAAGAAGTTTTTCTTTACTTACTACATCCACCACGCCTTTGAAAGTTTTGGCTTCACCGATTGGTAACTAAAAGGCAAAGTGAGATTAACATTATTGAATGATCACTCAATTAGAATGGCATTGGTGATAAAGCTTATCTTTCTCCACTTTCCCCAAAATGTCTATTACCACCATAATCTTACCTTTATCTCAACTTCTTCCAAAAAGCACCTAAGAGAGCTTCAGAAATGTGTATGCCACAATAAAATAAACAAATGAAGACATTGAGAAGGAGCTGTTGTTATTAATCAACCAAATATTTATCAACAAACCTGTAAAAGCAAAGGCTTTGCTTTCAACTTCTCTCTGATGCTTTCAACTGCATAGTTAAAACTGTAGAAAACAAAATAATTATACAGTAGTTTAAAATGTTAAGATTTTTAAATGAGGTTAAAAATTTTAACTCCCTTTATTGTTTCCAGTGTTCACTATTTAACAGTTTTCCATTAGACAACATCTTAAATAAACTTTTAATGCCAATTTCAGATACTAGTAACCAAGTATCTACCATAATCCCGCCACACAGGTATGTAGGGTATTATTATTGTTAGTTTCACCTTAACTAAAGTTTGAAGTTAAGGTTACATGAATTGATCAAGATCACAGATAATAATTACAGTTAGGATTCAAATGCAAGATCTGTGATTTCAAGTCGAGGATTCTTCTAGTAACTGCATTTGCTATCTCACACGGCTACCAGATTTCTTCCAAGAGCCAGCCTAATTTTTATATACTTTAATCTTAGGCATTTTTAATATCATCTACTACATTTGTGCATTTCTGTGCCAACCCTGGGGCTGGCTACCTAAGGAACATATATCATCTTTGACATGTGGGCTGATTTACACACACACACACACATCATTCTGGTCCAATGTCTTTGAGAATGAGTCTCGTATGCAGTCATCCCCCTGCATACCCATCATCACAGGTGCTATAAGTCAGTAAAAGTGGTACTTCCATCTACCTCAAGGAATTCCAAACAGAAAAGGGTCAGAACTTGAGCCTTGTACATTTTGAAAGTTGTACTTTTACTAATCAAGACAAAAGTGGCTTTACACCAACAGACTTAGAATTACTATAAAGTTACATAAATACAAAGGGATACTGTGTGGCTTTAGGGGAGAAATTGTTTATTTTGTTTTTGCCACTCTCACACCACAGACCAGGTTCTCTCCCTATCACATTTCCTCAGAATCCTTAATATTCTTGATTCTCCCCCTTTCATATTTTCTCCAAATCCTCCAAATATTCTTGATTATCTGAACTCTGAATTATGTTCTCCACATAATGTAGCCATTTTAGATTACCACTATATAAGTCACTGAGAGTTACAACAATATTTTGGCATTAACTCTTTTGCCCTACATTCAGGTCTTAAAACATCTACATTCTCCTCTCCCAGTTCCCTTTTATAGAGAGCATGTTATCCAATAGCTTAAGAAAATCAGAAGACAAGAAAAAACACTGTTTTCTGAGGCAACTGCAGGAAACAATTCTCTAACTTCCACCTTTAACAACAATGAGAACACTAAACTTCAACAATATGTACAGGGACTATACCATACAGCTCTAAACAGAACCAGTGAAATCAGCAAGACATAACTCTGTCAGGATCTTAGAAAATAGGATACAGCCTTTCTACATTAGAATCAGGATGATTCATTATCAGCTCTCCATTAATCCCACATTATTATTTAATCTATAATTAGCTGTTTTTAATTTTTTTAATAGTATTAAATAGAGATTTCTTTAAATATTTGTACTCTATTGGGAATAACTGTTTCTAAATTTAAGTTATAGTCCATTAAAAGCTCAAATTGTATTCTTACTTTGATAAGCCAAAGAAGTACTTCAAATACCTTGCTCCAGTTTTGTCCATCTTGTTTAAAAAACAAATTCGAGGTATCTTGTGTTTATCAGCTTGCCTCCATACTGTGAGAGTTTGTGCCTAAAACGAAGAGCACACATTGGACAAAAATAACTACATTATTACGCATGGAATAAAAAGATCTAAGAATCTATTATAACATGGAATTGGGCCCTAGTCTAGCATAGAATTAGTGCCACTGCACTTATACTTCTAGAGTCACTCTTTTATTATCAGGTTAACACAGCTAAGAATGTAATGAAGTGTGATGAAAAGTATACTTCAAATTGAGAATAATACTTCGGGTGAATTAGGTTGCCACACAAAGAAAATGAACATCCAAGAGAAATGGAGAGTCATAGAAAGAAGACTCACCCAAGAATCAGAAGAGCTGCTTTTTGTTTGACTTTACCTTACCTAGTACATGTTACACAAGACTGAACTTGTTTTCTAATCTGTGAAATATGGATATTGGCTTTAATTAATTCAGACAGTTGGGATGTAAAAAGAAGTATACTATAAAAATGTTATTGTGATAAAAAGCATGTATTTTTATTGTGAATGAATGTTCATATAAACTGAAAAGGATTTAAGGGGGGAAAGAATACATGTTTACAAATTGCAATTTTGATATGCTTTTCTATCTGAATTCTTTTAATTCTTTTTGTACACATTAGATAGAAATAGTTTGAGTCTATTATAATATGTGCCTAGTGAAGCCTTGAAGCAGAGCAGAAAAAGCCTAATGTGCTATCAGTTAAAAATAGAAGCCAGTTTGTAATTTAAGTTTTATTAGGAAAAATTTGCAAATAAATGTACAATAAAATATACAACTCTTAGGTGTACAGCTCAATGGTATATATATACACTTGTATAACTACTACCCCAATCGAGATATAGAACATAAGAAATTTTCCTTATGTCTCATCCTCAGTAAGCAACCTACTCCGATTTCTGTCACTATATATTCATTCTGCCTGTTCTTGAACCTCATATAAATAGCATGGCTTCTTTTGCTCAATATAATGTCTGTGACATTCATTCACGTTGTTGAATATACTGGTTGACTCATTATTATTGCTAAATTCCTTTATATAAATGTATGAGTTTATTTTTCTATCCACCTATGGATGTACACAGGTTGCTTCAAGTTTGGGGCTATTATGAATTTAGCTGCCATAAACATTCTGAGTAAGTCTTTGGTGGACATTTCCATTGCCTTGGATAAAGATATAGTAACAGCATTACTGGGTTATAAAAAAAAGTGTATAGTTAACTTTAAAATTGTCTTCCAAAGTGTTTTGTAATATCTTATAGTCCCACCAACAATGTATAGATTCCAATTGCTTCACATCCTCAACCAACATTTGCCATCATTCTTAATTTTAGCCATTCTTGTGGATATGAAATGGTCTCTCTTTGTAATTTTAATTTGCATTTCCCTTTCAACCAATGAGGACTGAGCATCTTTTCATGTACTTACTGGCCATTCACATATCTTCTTTAGTGAAGTATTCATTCAAGTCTTTTGTCCATTTTTCAAATGGGTTGATAGTTTTGTTGTTGTTGTTGTTGTTGTTTGTTTGTTTGTTTGTTTTACTGATTTGCAGTTCTTCATATACTTTAGATACAAGTCCTTAGTCATATACATGTATTATAAAAATTTCAGCGCATACAACCAAGACAATGATATCCTCTTACATAATTAACAGTTTAACTGCACTCTTGAAATTTAATATTCATATAATAGTTTATCTAACATTACAAATATTCTCAGAGCCTATGGCTTACCCCCTTTTTTCTTAGTTTTAATGAGAAAATGTAATTTTGATAAGGTCCAATGAATCAACTTGTTTTGTTTTATGCTCCTGTGTCCTCTAAAAAATTGTTATGCCTACCCCCAAGGTTATGAAGATAAGCTAAATAGATTTAGCTTAACACTATGATACACTCCAAACTAATATTTGTTTATGGTGAGTTTTTTGTGGGGGAGGGGGAAATTATAAATTTCCTCCAAAACATATTAAAA
The DNA here is from genome assembly GCA_004027375.1 of Macroglossus sobrinus. Taxonomy (NCBI): domain Eukaryota; kingdom Metazoa; phylum Chordata; class Mammalia; order Chiroptera; family Pteropodidae; genus Macroglossus; species Macroglossus sobrinus. Next base: position 2,190,120 of record PVKZ01000059.1, on the reverse strand, counting down.
AATAAAACAAAAACTTCCATCATCCCACTTGCTAGCTAAAAGCCTATTTAGCAAACAAGAACCTCCTATATCACAAATTTAACTTCCTATTCTGGCATATTTCAATCTTGTAAGCAATGCAATCTATCTGAATGATTAAATGTTAAACTCATATAAAGAAGTTATAATGACAGAAAGGATGCAACCATTAGGAAATAAGGTGACTCAGAAAGAAACAGAAATAACAGTGTATAATCAAACTTAAACCTTAGTGTCAGGCTTTATATCAAGCAAATATCACTGTCAAGGGTCCTCAGGTAGGGCTTCTAAAAACTACATTATTTCACCCCCAACTTTTCATTTTGAAAATTTTCAAATCTACAAAAGAGGTGAATAGAGTAATAAATGTCCAAGTACTCTTCACCTAGATTCACAAAATATTAACATTGTGCCACACGTGCCTTTTCTTTTTCTACAACATTTGCATACACACATTATATGTGCGTGATGGCTGTGAAAATGTGCTACTTGGATTTGAAAAACATAATTAACTGATGGCCCCAACTGCTGCCCTTCTAGATCTACCACCATGTTCTCTCAAGGTTCAGCTTCTCATGGATTGTTCCCAGCTAATGTGAGCACCGCAGAAGTTCTATTGCAGATCTATTTCTGCAAGACAAGGGACTCCTATAGCAAGTGACTTTAGCTCAAGGACTCCCCATCGGCTTAGCCAAACTCTTTTTGGAACTATGCTCTTCCTACTCAATCCTCCTTTCTTCCCAAGTGTCAAACCTGTCTGGTGGTCTGAATGCTCTCTCCCACTTCTCTCTTTTCTCCTTTATTCTTCACAGGCATTTTCCCCAATAAATCTCCTATACATCACATCCCATCTTAGCATCTATTCCTCAAAAGTACCCAAATTAATACCGTATGTGAGAACGTGAAAGCATGAGAGCACTGAACCACGAGACTTCAACACATAACACTTTGGTATATATTTCCTAAGATTAAAGACATTCTCTAACATAACCAGTTACAATGATCATATACTGAAAAATTTCAGTTGACACAATACATATAGTTCATATTCAAAATTTCTCATTTTCCCAGTGATGTCCTTTCTAACTTTTTCATTTTAGATCCAGAATGCAGTTAAAGATGAAATATTACATTTAATTTTCTTGTCTCTTTAGAATACTTCAATAGAGAACAGTTTCCCAACTTTTTTCCCCCCAGTCATTCATTTTCCTTACATCAAAAAATTTTTTTTCAATTTCTAAAAAGTCCTGGTCATGTATTTTGTAAAATGTCTTTCCATTTAGATTTGATTAGATTTTGGCCAAATATTTTTGCCAGGAATAAAACATAGATCATTTGTCCTTCTTAGTGCATTGTATCAAGAGGTCCACAATGTCAATTTGTCTCATTTGGGGGGATGTTAATTTTGATTGCTTCATTAAAATATTACTTTTGGTAATTTTAAGATTAGAGGAATTTATAATCTTGAGATTATAAGACAAATGGGGGTACCAACTAAAGAGTAGCAATAATTTATTATAAATCCACTTTCAAGATTTATTCAAGAAGCTTTATACTAACTGTTGGGAGACATTTCTTCACGGGTCTCTCATGTTCCTGCATGTTTTGTTTGGGGAGGCAATGACTGCTTTTATTCTGCTTTTATATCTTTTCAAGGACATTTGTATAGTGAACAGCTCAGAAAGATAGAAACAGTGTCTCCCCTCAGAGCAAAAGGTAGGTTTGCTGACAACCCTGGAAGATGATGTCACTCTCCAGAGCAAAGAGCAAGCATGTTAACTGCCTGTTGTAAACTATTTGCATTGTCTAAGCACCGATACCACTGTACAGCTGTCACCTGATGCCCTTTGGGTCACTCTGTGGGACTTAGGGCTTGGGGAACCAGCACAAAAAAATGCTGATACTTCAGTTATTCCTATTTCTGTGGCTAATAAAGTCTTATGTCTCTGACTCAGGAGTCTTGTATCTTCTGCCAAAATCCATAAAACTATAGCAGGCTAACTTATTAACTTAAAAATAAGGTACAATCTTCTCTGGCCCTTCACGGTTCAACACTACCTTTCATATTTTGTTCAGAGAAGCAAGCATATTTTCCTTTTACTATGAAATATCTAGATCACATACAGACCACATCTCAATACTAAATTCCAACTTCTTTTAATTTGATTTATATGAGCTTACCAAATAAAGGGTTATAGTAAACTAAATCTGACACATCCTACTTTTTAAAAAAATCATGATGTTCTATCCTTATTTTACTTTAGTAATATATTTTTTACCTCTACACCAGCAGAGGCATCAAATACAGCCACTGCACCATCCAACACTCTTAAGCAGCGCTCAACCTCCAAAGTAAAGTCCACATGACCTAAGAAAAAGATGAGAAATACAACACTTAAAACCTTAACAAAAACAAACAAACCCAAAAAACAACCGTAAGACCCAGCAATCCTACTTTTGGGGACAAATGCAAAAAAAATTGAAAGGAGGGTCTCAAAGAGATATTTACAGACATCTGTTCATAGTAGCAATATTCACGATAGCTAAGAGGTAGAAGCAACCCAAATGTCCTTTGATGGATGAATGGTATATATACAAAATGTGGTATATATGTACAATGGAATATTATGCAACCTTAGAAAGGAAGGAAATGCTGTCACATGCTACAGCATGGATGAAACTTGAAGGACTTTATAATAAGTGACATAAGCCAGTCACAAAACAACAAATACTGTAGGACATTACTTATACGAGGTATCTAAGTCATCAATCCCATACATACAGAAAGTAGAATGGTGGTTACCAGGAGGGAAAAAAGAGGAATAATTGTTTAATGCGTATAGAATTTCAATTCTGTGAAATGAAAACATTCTGAAGATCTATTTCACTACAATATCAATATCCTTACTACTACCAAAATGTACATTTAAAAATGGTCAAGATGGTTTTATGATACATGTTTTTTACAATTAAAAAAAAATATGTACACAAAAACCTCAAAATGATGCAGCATCTCTACATTGCTATAACAGCAACATACCTGGTGTATCAATTAGGTTGACTCTATACCCCTTCCAATCAAATGTAACAGCAGCTGATTGAATAGTAATGCCTCTTTCTCGCTCTTGAGCCATGAAATCTGTCACTGTGTCTCCATCATCAACATCTAACCAGTAAAAAAGATAACATAGTTAGGTTTAACTGCAAGTGTATTTTCTTGGTATTTGATATCTACCTGACAATTTAACTTGCTTTAAGAAAAACTGTTCATAAAATATTTGGTTTAATATTTAGAGCCCTTAATCTTTCTCTAAATAAATCCTTGTTATTGAAAAAGCTTTTTTAGCAAGATTAGTAATTTTTCTACAAAAAAGTTTTTCTCTTACAACTAAGATTGAAATCTGTTTAAGTATTTTAATATTACTGAACCATAAACTTCTTTTGTTTTGTTCTTAATTTCTTTACCCCTTCCTTACCTGCTGTTCTCCATGCCTGATCTCTTGACAGAAGGCAGAGTAGTGCAATTAAAGAGCAGACAGACCTAGATTTAAATTCCAATTTTACTACTCACTACTCTATGATCTTGAGTAAGTTACTTATCATAGCTTGTAAAAAAATAAGGCTAATAAAATCAACTTTGCTGGGTGGTTATAAGAACGAAACAAGACTATATATATAATGCAACTAGTTCAGTAAATGTTAAGTAAATGGCAGCTATGTGGAACAAGGCAGAGAAAAAATCCCTCCCAAGTTATCTTTTATAAACCCTTCTCATTACTAAAGTTTCAAAAAAAGGAGTGGGGGGATTTATTTGTCAAGTACAAATAGAGTTTTGATAGAACTTCCACAGCATAAAAGCATGGATAAAGTTCAAAGTCATGAAAAGCAAAGACCTACAACCAAGATTACTCTATCCAATAAGGTTATCATTTAGAATCGAAGAGATACAGCGTTTCCCAGACAGAAAAGGCTAAAGGAGTGCATGCATCACCAATAAAACAATATAAGAAAGGGACTTCTATACGAAAAGAAAAAATCAAAAATCTGAGTAAAAGGAGTGATGTGACATAAGCAGCATGGTGACATAAAAGAACCTCCAGGTCTCTTCTCTTGAAGTTACAAATTAGACAGCTATAGTCAACAAAGGATTCCCTGCTCAACACAAAAATATGTCAAAGAGATCCACCCACTGAGACCTCTGAAGGCTGGCTTATTGAAGTGAATAGTGGAGATGGGATGGGGGCAAGGACAGAGACTGAAAATGCAAATGCAGGCTGGCACTCACTGCAGCCCCAGCAGACGTGAAAGCAATTAAGGGCTGGGGTGCAACTTCCATTAGGTAGACCAGACGATAGGGGAAAAGGTGACAATTGGGCCTGGGTGGCTGGTACACACGGAGGCTAAGCCCAGGGGTAGGGAAGTGGTGCAAAATGTGGTAGCATTCCACAAACTGCCATCACACCACAAAGGAATCCACAGATGCAGGAATCCACTTCCCCCACCATCCTGTGGCCCACCCAGCAGTAAAATCCTCACTGGACATATGGTGAAAAGCCAGACAACTTTCTAGTTTAAGTGGTTTGGGCTCATTATGGCTGAACCCACTGGAAAGAACAGAGTCACAGATGGGCAAAAACCCATCTCTCCCAGCCCACCTCTCCCCTTCCCATTACAGCTGTGAGGATGGCAGCCCCTGGGTGTGGGAAATGGTATGGAAAACACATGATAGGAGACCCAGAGCACACATCAGATAAATGCTAATTAAAACCACAATGAGCTATCACCTCATATCTGTCAGAATGGCTATTATCAAAATTTAACGAACAAGTGTTGGCAAGGATGTGGAGAAAAGGGAACCCTCATGCTTTGTTGGTAGGATTGCAAATTGGAGCAGCCACTATGTAAAACAGTTTTGAGGTTCCTAAAAAATTAAAAATAGAACTACCTTATAACCCACCAATTCCATTCTTGGGTATTTATTGGAAGAAATCCAAAACATTAACTTAAATATATATATATGCACTCCTATGTTCATCACAGCATTATTTTCAATAGCCAAGGTATGGAAGCAACCTAAGTGTCCATGGATAGATGAATGGATAAGCAAGAGGTAGTACATATATATAACAAAATATTACTTAGCCATAAAAAAAGAATAAAATCTTGCTAGTTGTGACATGGATGGACCTAGAAGGTTTATGTAAGTAAAGTAAGTCAGACAGAGAAAGACAAATACCATATGATTTCATTTATATGTGGAATCTAAAAAACAATATAAGTGAACAAACAAAACAGAAAGAAACTCATAGCTTCAAAGAACAAACTGATGGTCGCCAGATAAGAGGAGGGTTGAGAGGATGGGTTAAAAAGGTGAAAGTATTTAGAACTACAAATTGCCAGTTATAAAAATAGTCACAAGGCTGTAAAGTACAATATAGAGAATATAGTCAATAATATTGTAATAACTGTGTATGGTGTCATATGGGTACTAGGCCTATCATTTACAAAGTTATATAAATGTCTAATCACTCTATTGTACACCTAAAACTAATATAATATTGTATGTCAAACTAATTGAAAAAATGTTTTTAAAAAAATATAAAAGAGCTATTCTTTGCCATTCAAAATTCAAGGACAAAATTTACCATGGCCTTATAGTACCACTACTTATGTCAGTATTAAACTTCTAAAATGCTAGTTTCCACATATCATATTTGTGATATGTATGTGTACATAATACACATACACATGTGCACCAACAGGAGAAAAAGGCAAGAAAAATATACTGTAAGCAACTCTAAATATTTATGTTAAAGAATATTAGTGTTACCAGTTATTCATAACTAACCAAGAAAACAAACATCATCAACTAACCAAAGTTTTAAATGAGACAGTAAGTTTTAAAAACATAGAACAAGATTTTTAACAATAAAAACCTTATTTCCTATTCTCGCTTAATGATTACTCACATAACTAACAAGGTCAACATTGGAACAAGTTCTATCACAATCTAGATGGTTTCTAGGCCTCTGGCCCGAACCAGAAAAGAACTTGAAAAGATATTTTGTATATACACATAACAGAATTATTCAGCCTTAAAAGGAGAAAATTGACAAATGTCACAACATGGATGAACCATGCGGACATTATATCAAGTCTTAAATAAGCCAGTCACAGAAAGACAACTATGTCTGATTCCACTTATGTGAGGGACTGAGAGTAGACCTATTCATCGAAAGAGAAAACAGAATGGTGGTTTCCAGGGGCTGGGAGGGGACTGCAGAATGGGAAATTTTTTAATGGGTACAGAGTTTGCATTTTGCAAACTGTGTGAATATACTTAACACTACTGAACTGTACACTTATTAATGGTTAAGATAGTACATTTTACGTTATGTGCTTTTTACCAAAATTTTAAAAAGATAACTTGAAAGTTGCTTGGGCCCACCTTATTCTGTACCCTCACTTCAGGGACACAAACTGGGAATGTGAGGGAAGAATTCCTACTGGATTTGTGACATAGCAGAGCAAGTCTAACAATGTTCCCTGTTTGCTGTCTGTGATATCCCTATTTATATAGCAGTAATACTATGAAAAAGTCATGTACTTTACATTTAATAACCTTTCATCATGAAGATTATTATCATGAGAGCAAAAGAACACCCAGGATTAGTACCTTCGTTTGAAATGCATTCTATTGAGAACCAATTCCAAGGGTCGAGAGAAATGGTTCTCAATACACAGCACTTCAAATTCACTGTGAAAAATATTCATTTCCACTTCTGGCATTATGGACCTAATGACCTCCACCTTAAATTTCAAAACCAATTGTTTTACTAAAGATAAAGAAAGGCATTTCATAATGATAAAAAGGTTGATTCATCAAAAAAAAAACATAACAATCATAAATGTGTATGAGTGAAACACAGAGTTTCAAAATACATGATGTCATCCAAACATCATACCACAGACGCAGAATCTTAATTTCTAGAGTAGAGCAAGGGCACGGTTATTTAAAAACAAAACAACAACAAAAAAGCTACATGGGGTTTTAAATGCCTGATCAAGCACCACAGTTTTACACGTTAAAATTAGAAAATAAATTTAAAACTTAGGTAAATATTACTAATACTGTGTGCTAAAGATTGACAAAACCCTTTCCTCCTCTGCATGAGAATTTGACTTCTGATTAACTTTCTGGGCTTTCCCCTCCCCTCAAGAAACCAGAAAACAGAAATATGTCAGCTATGTAGCTAGGTTACATATCTTATGGAAAAAATAATTTGACTGGTAAGCAACATCTGAACTAGGAAGAATTATAAACTATAAATATCGGATGGAGACACACAGCTTTAGGCTTCTCTGAGTGGGGTGTTGCATGTCCCTTGTGGGAAACCTGAAGATAGCCCATGGAGCTGTATAAGAGATATTCATTTCTAGGGAGCATGAGTCTGCTAAGCCAGGGTGGCTTCTCCTGTGAATCCTGCTACCTTGCTACTAAGCTATCACTTTTGGCTAGTCAAAGAAAATAGTTCTAGAGAGCTATGTGTGCTGCTGTATAAGAACTCCTATAGAAAGAAAGACCTATTGCTGGCCTGCTGGTAAGCTATGGTTCTTGTCTTACAGCCTGAGTAGACCAGTGCCAATTGTGGCCCAAGACAGTCTTGTGAGTCTGAATGTTTAGTTAAACATAGCAAGACCCTTTGATGGGTGTTGCCACTACCTTATCTTTACATTGTGGTTCAGACAATAGTTCCTCTATTCTATACTCAAGATCTCTAGATTGACTTAATCAAAATACTTCCAATGATGTTTTTGCTATTGGGGGTGTGAGGAGAAGAGGAATCCATTCTAACCTCCCAGCGATCTTGTGTATCCAGAATAATACAATATTCTTTCTGTGGTAGTAGTTTTGCCTGCATCAATATGAGCCATAATTCCAATATTACGGATTCTGTTTAAAAGGGGGCAAAAAAGACATGTATTATAATGTGCACATTACTAAAATTATAAAATTCAAACATTTATGCTGTGTAAACTTTGAAGCTGGTTAGTATGTCAGTAATTTATATAATGGCTAAAAACTAAAAAATGGAAAATATGTCATTACCACACTACTCTGACAATATAGCTAAGTAACAAAAGACCTAACTATAATCTCATAAATATCTTATATTTGTTTTTATGAAAAGTGCTGTTACTACATTTTAACATTTATACATTTATACATTCTAAAGTATATACCAACATCTATTTACAATTAGGTAGGGCAAAATTAGAAATTAGAGCATTCACTAACGATGCTGAATTAAGCCCGTAAAAGACACCTGTAACTGTTCTTGGCGGCCTACAAAAAGACAGTACCAATGACAGTACTTACTTAGCTATTGGAGGACTGATGACAGAATGAAGGGATTTGATATCATTTCCTATTAAACCTAATGGAAAGAGGGTTAAAATGAAACTGTTTAAGAAATTTTCCTTTAATTTACAAGTGAAACAAAATAATTTTAAGCAAATATTGCGATTCCAATTAAAGTAAAATTCAAGCTAAATAAAACTCATTTACCTAAAATTTATTTTCCTGCAATCTCTTAAGAAGGGCTATGATGATAATAAAACAAAGTAAAGTTTTTAAACATCACTTTCTAGATAACATCCTTACCAAACTATAGATTTACTCTAATCTCCGCCATCTTCTACAATTCTATAATAGAATTGTACATCAGAATTAATATTCTTAACAATCTTAGATTATTATTAGATAATAGATCTTGAATCAGAGAAAATACAAAATGCACAGTCCTGTAAATCTGCATTGTTAAGGCTTGAAGAGCTAAAGGTGATCCTCGTATAAGCTGATAATAAATTTTTGTACAATCTGGAACCTACCTACCTTCGGCAGTTCCAAGGACCCAATATCTTTAAAGACAGGCTAGGAGGTATCACTAAATAGAAGCTATAATAATCTAATACTTTTAAAAGATCAAGTAGCTTTTCTGGAATAAAAAATGTTCATAATGACTTACTCTATGCTTACCATGTATTTCATTAATATTAAAGCAACAATGCAGTTACATTTATAAATATACCTTCCTGCTATTTAAACCAGTTTTCCCATACTTTGAAAAAACCCTCATGGAAGTTTGAAGATGAAAGATAACCTGTACTGCTAGAGATAAAATTGCACAAGCAAAATATAGAAACCTAGATACACACCATTAAATGTAGAAACCTAGATATACATCAATAATATAGGCCATTAAATTCACAAGTCACACAAACAGTATTTTTACTTCATTTTTCTCACATGACAAAGATGGTAATGAGAACAACAAAATAACAAAACTAGTTTTGAGTCTCCCATATGTTTACTTCAAACATAGGAAGGACATTCAGAATTGGGAGTAATCAGTTCCTCAGCCTTTCAGCATTTAAGTCATCTAACGTAAACTATCCCAGATAAATATTTAATCAAACTATTCTTAAGAACTTTCAAAATAAATTATTCTGATAAACCTCTATTGACAGAAAATATTTTTGTATAAAAACCAAAAATGAACTAGAAAATTGCTATTTTACAGCAAGAACACCCAACAAATAGACTCACCTGCCAAACTTTTGAGGCAACTACTAAAGCTGACTCAACCCTTCCCTTTGCTCAGCTCATTAGGATGGCCAACAGAGGAGAAGCATAAGTCTACTGGTATTTCCTCCCAATGTCTATCAGAATACTCCCAACCCCTAAAAATCTCAAGGAAATAGCCAAGAAGTAAAAAGGAACCACTATTTTCAAAATAATTGAAGACTTCTAAAAAGGGAGATGCTTATGAATGAGATAGAGATGGAGCAAAGATAAGGAAAAAAGGAGGAGGGGAGAGGTATAGATAGGGAAGAAAGCAAGTTAGCAGTTTAAGTAAAAAGAGAAGAATCTAACAGTATTACCTGGTAGGGAACTGTAATTTCTTCCAAGAGGCACATGTGGCTTTAATTTTTTTAAACCTGCTCTTATTTTAAAGCAATATATGTTCTAATGAAGAGAAAAAGAAACGACATTAATTTTATCTTAGCATTACTTATTACAATACTTTTAACATTATAACTATGCTTTGTCAGGACAACATACTTTGAATCTCCTAAAAGTAGTCCCGATTTTTAACTCCAATTATTTTAAAAATTGGCAACCCAAATTACACTACAGGAGAGAAAAAGATTAAAATTAGTACTGGTTTGCTATTTTGAGCTGACCTTAGACACCAGTTCTCCTAGACCTGCAGTATTAGCATCACAGAGAACTTGTTGGAAAGACAAACTCTTAGGACTCACTCAACAGAATGAGAAACTCTGGAGATGAAGCTGAACAATCTGTGTTTTCACAAGCCCTCCAGGTGATTCTGATAGCTAACATTTGAGAAGGAAGATCCTGAAGTTGCCAGAGTCATAAAGGTGAAAAAGGTCTCTCATCCTGGATATTTCTTGTTTCTTTTCTACAGCTGCTAAGAACTGGTGAGGATTGTGAACTCTAAAACCATGAGCTGTTTTCAGGATTTATAATAGTAGCTACATTTCAGAATCACCTGGAAAGCTTCTTTAAAACATTTGGTGTGGGAGAAGAGATTGGCATTTTAAAAGTTCCCCAGGTATTTTCTCCTAATGTTCCCACACAGAGGTGGAATATCCTCCATACCAATATGTCCCTAAACCCCTAGATACACACTTAATGGCTGAAAATATATTTGGAATTGCTACAGTTATGATTTTGAGCTGCCACAATCTGCCTTTTTTAACATCATGAAATACATGCCTGTGCTTCCATATTATTTTTACATTAGTTACCAAGTTTTGGTAATAAAACACTATTATACTACAAAAACATTTCAAAAGTAGAGCTTCAAGGCTGTTAAAATTTCCACTGCAGAATGACCAAGGTAAGACAGTATCTACCTGTCACAGGGGTGTTTTCACAGCAGTGAAAACACTGAAGAAAAACTGTGTAACTCCTTAGGCCACTAATGACCTCAAAATGGAATAGAGAAATTGAGTTCTTCAAAATGCTGCAGAGGTGATTTTAAAGTAGCAAAATGAATTTAAAAACTAATGATAAAACATGCTGCTTCTTGGTTACTGATTCTCCCACACTCCCTGTTAAGAAACTACTGAAGGTAAAGATAAACTAATACATGATATATACTATGCCTTTTGGAAAATAAAGTAACCAAAATTATTGAAGTACATTTAATTTCACAAGAAAACTTACATTAATGTGCAAGCTGGACATTTTTTTATGATTCACTGCAAATATCCTCAAGCTGGACATCTTGGCCTTCTAAACTGTTATTCTCTGAAAAATATACAAAATTATAAAACTAAGTTTACATATTACACATCGGTAAGATATATATAAGCATATGTAATATATATCATAAAATGTATTACTTTTAAAAAGTAGGAACCATAATTTTAGCTATCAAAAACAATGTATCAAAGGGCAGAAAAAAATGGTGTAGACAGTAGAGAAAGGCTCTGTTCATCCCTCTGGCAACCAAATCAAAGTTGTGACAGAAACAAGGGGCAAACAGCAAGGAAAAACTGCCTGGGATCTAGATGAACAAGCCATACAACTAGGGAGAAATCTAAGAATCACCATGCAATGGCAGATGGTAGGATGGGGTGAGGACACGAGGCTGCCTGGTCCCAGTGGCTGAGTGAGACGGAGGCTGTGGCCATGTCTGCTAGCGGACTTCCTGGTGACAGACTTGCTCACTCTGAGCACCAGTGCCAGTTTGGCGACAAAGAACAAAGGGACTTATAGGATGACACTGAGTGGTCAGAGTGAGGGTCGAGGTGAGACTCGCTCTGTACAGAAGTGTGGGCAGTATCTATTGTTCCCTGCTGGGTCCTCCTTCTTTCCACTGCTCTCCCCGACACAAAACCACCATAGGGCATCAAACTGGATAACACGTTACTCTGCCCAGAGGAGTTCCTGAAACGCTGACTCCCGCAACTCGCGGCTCCACTCAAGCCACATCCAGCTGTATCCTCAGGGATTCAGGAGCTCCTTGCTGAGCAGTGCTTAGGCTCACACTGGGGCCAGCTGGCCTCATTTCTGGTGTGGCCTTTATCTCTAACTTCAACAAAGAGATAAAAAACATAAAAATGAAAATGTAAATTATAAAAAGGAATTAGTCAGAAATGAAGAACACATTATCTTAGATGAAAAGCATATTAAAGTGAATAAAGAAGAGGATCAAATGACCTATATTGAGGATGGGAAAGCCAAGGACACTCAATCAGAATGACAAAACTATAATAATAATTTAAAGAGCCTACAGGATGCTATTAAAAATAAAAATATTCACGGCATAGGGGTACCTGACGAAAAACAAGATGTTGAACAGCTATTTGAAGAAATAATAATGGAAAAATTCCCTAACCTGGTGCAGGAAATAGACATAAAACCCCAGGATGCTCAGAGAATCCCAAAAACCAGGAACCCAAAGACGCCACAGCAAGGCACATAATTAAAATGCCAAAGGTCAAATACAAAGAGAAAATCTTAAAAGCAGCAAAAGAAAAACAGTTAGTTCCCTACAAGGGAGCACTCATAAGACTGGCAGGTAATTTCTCAAAAGAAACTATGCAGGACAGAAGGGCTTGGCACAAAATATTTGACATGATGAAAACCCAAGATCTACAACCAAGAATACTTTATCCAGAAAAGGTATCATTTAGAGTTGAAGGACAGATAAAGAGCATCCCAGACAAAACTAAGCTAAAGGAATTTATCAACACCAAGCCAGTATTACATGGAATTCTTCAAGAAGAAAAAAAAATGTATCAAAAACAGGAATAAAGAATGGTAATACCTATGCTCCTATCAAAATGTGCCTCAAATGGAAAGAATTAAGTGTTCCAACCAAAAGATAGAGTGGCTGAATGTGTAAGAAAACAAGGCCCCTACATATGCTGCCTACAAGAGACTCACTTCAGATTAAAAGACACACAAACTAAAAGGAAGGGGATGGAAAAAGACATTGCCTTGATGGACCTAGAGGGTACTGCACTGAATGAAATAGGTTGGATAGAGAAAGACAAATATTGCATGATTTCATGTACATGTGGAATCTAAAGAATAAAATCAACAACAACAAAAGCTGAAATAAACTCACAGATACAGAGAATATTTAGAGGAATACTAGATGGGAGGGGAAATGGGGGGACAAAAAAGGCAAAGGGATTAAGAAGTACAAATGGAAGTTGCAGAATAGACATGGAAATGTAGAGTGCAGCATGGGGAAGATGGTTAATAATGTAATAATTATGTAAGGGGGAAGAAGAGTACTAGATTTAGTGGTGTGAGCACTTTACAAGCTATGTGGATCTCTGATCACTATGCTATACAACTGAAACTGGTATATGACTGTATGGCAACTATAAGTGAAAAAAAAACTCATTGTACATTGCAAATACAAGCAACTAATTGTCTATCATATTTCAATAAATATGGGAAAAAGAAAACAATTAAACAATTCATCATTCAGAAAATTAAAATTCTAACTAAAGTGAGAAATATGATTGTCAAGCTTAAATTGTGCCTTATTTTTCCAACATGCTTTAATTCAATAAAAATATGACTGTAGTAAAACATGTACTGAAATTACAAAAATAAGTCACACCAACCAAAATTTTTATGTAAATGTATAGAAATATAGAAAGGTAAGCATCTACATGTTGGTAATTTCTCACTGGCAATGTTAACTTTTTGGTTTATCTGTAAATTGATTTTTCTAGCATAAATATATAAAAATAAAATCAGATTAAAAAATATACATAAGCAAGGCCTATGATCATAGAAACTAAGCATCCTTGGTTTTAAAACATTTATTAAATATTCACAATGTTTCAAGTATATTATCAAAGCTATGAGAAATGCATGGAAGCATCTGACTAAATGGGGTTGGGCTGGGAGACAAGTAAACAGATAAGGTTAAACCACTGTGTATCATGGTATGCAACAAGCTATGTCAAAATTCATTATTCTTGTAAATCTGCTTTTTTCTTTACCTTAATAAACATTCACTACCTATTTTCAGGAAGTCATCAAATCCTTTTGATTTTACTTCCTAAATATATCTTGAATACATCCTCTCTTCATTTCTAATGCCAAAGTTTAAGATGTTTGCAAAATCATGCATGTTAGATCTATTCTAATAGAACAAAGGATTCTCACATAACAATACAAAAAACTCACTAATGTGGTTTGATTCCACATTATAACTAATCTTTAATAAACTACCACTTGTTAAAGCCTGGTATAACATCTAAGATGAGCCACAGTTTTCTGGAAAGGCTATTAAAATAATCCTCCCTTTCCTAACTATATTTCACATATATATGGGGCTAAATTTTCTTCATACAATTCCATCAGAAATAAAAAAATATATAGTAACATATAAAATACAGAAGCAGATATGAGATGCCAGTTGTTTTCAATTAAGCCAGACATTTAAAAGACTTACACAATTGTGAATACTGGAAAACTCTCTTCAAACTACACTACTTTCGTTTTGGAAAATACAGGCATTTTCATAGAACTGTATTACTTGTATGAACATTGAATGGAGTTGCTATTTTAAAATGAATTACTAAAATATTTTAAAGTTTTTTTAATTTCTAACATTGAATATCAATAACCCACATAAACAAAACTCTGGAGCTGAGTCATTTTTAAGTGTATAATAAAAAAATTTTGAAAATTTATTCCATGCCATGTTTCCCAAAGAGAATGCCTGTGATTATTTTAGGTTACAGACAAAAAAATAAATAGCTTACTAAATATTGGGAAAAAATAGAAAACAAAACCTGTGATTTTGTTGAAAGTGTTAAGATGAAGTTAAATTTGTTTACATAAGAGTATGAATTAATTTACAGAAAAATATTAGGTAAATAACAGCACAGGTGACATTCAGATACAACCAATCTTAAAAGGTAGTACACAAATCACTAAAATGGAAAATACTGCTTTAATTTATTCTTTATACATATCCTTCAAATAAACCTCATTTTGACACTTCCCTACTTAAAACTCTAAATATTTTTAACATGGCAAATCTGTCCCACTCTGTACTGGGGATCTCAAAATTCCCCATTAACACCGTGCTCTGACACCTCATACCTTTGTGTGCAACGTTGCCACTGCCTGAAAGCAGTCCCAGAATCCCCCAAATCCCAGAACTTAGTAAATTTCTATTCAATCTTCAAGGCCCAGCTTGAAAGCCGTTCCCAATTTCCTAGAAAGTTTTAATATTACCTTTTTTTTATAACACTTGGAACTTATATTTACACTTGACAAATATATTTATAAATTATATCCACTACTGGGAGCTCCCTCAAAGGAGAGATCTTCTACCAGCAGTGCCCAGCACAATGCCTCAAATATTTATGGCCTTCTATTGATTTTCTTCTTCCCTATGGGTCAATGAACTTAAACGAAATTGTTTCCTACTGGTGCTATCAAGCGAGTTATTCTACAAGCCTTACAGAATAAGCCTTATAGTATAAAACACCGAGCTCTTAAGGCCTTGAAGAATACATAACTGCTTACCAAAAGTTGTTTAACACCTGATAATATAAGAAGGGCTGTTGCATTCTTGAAGGTCAGCAGTGCCCAAGGGGGTCAAGGGTCTCAGGCACGCGAAAATCGTACGGAAGTCGCAGGCGTGGCTCGGTACCCAGTAGCATAGTGAAGGCCAGCTTTTTCCCACTAGGCTGTGGAGAACAAGAGGTGCGCGCCACGCAAATGTATGCAGAGGCTGC
The DNA here is from genome assembly GCA_004027375.1 of Macroglossus sobrinus. Classification (NCBI taxonomy): domain Eukaryota; kingdom Metazoa; phylum Chordata; class Mammalia; order Chiroptera; family Pteropodidae; genus Macroglossus; species Macroglossus sobrinus. Next base: position 2,174,286 of record PVKZ01000059.1, on the reverse strand, counting down.
ACGTTGCAACGTTCTCCTATCTCAGCAAACGCTCTGGAACCTCCATAACCCGATTTTTTTTTTTTTTTTTTCGCGGCAGCCTCTGAACGCCGCACAGCTCCACTTCCTGCGGTGCACCATTCAAATGCCTCCTACGACTAACTTCCGCCCTTCTCGCCGAAGTCGGAGAACAGAGGCTCGGAACGGATGACTCGTGGTTTTGCTAGAGTCGGTCGTTTTAGAAGTGTCCCTTTCCTGTCGCGAGTTGCGTGGAGTCAGCTCGCGGGTTTCTGAGACTCGAGAACTTGAGAACTTCTTTTCGTCCGGGGTATTGCGCCCCGCGGCTCGGCGGCCGTAACCATGGTGAGGAGGATGCCTACAGCACTTGCGGTCTAAGGCGTCTCAGTTGGTGGGGCCTGGGGGTTCGCGAGGGCCTCTGGGCGCTGGGTCTGGGGGTGACGCGTGGTAGGCGGAAGTGAGGTATTCCTGAAGGGAATGAGGGTAAACTCCGAGGGATCGGCTGCGTGGAGTAAAGAAAACTACACATTGGGGATATGTTAGACATGGACTATTTGCCAGAGCACAGGCTTTGGAGCGAATTTCCTCGTTTCACCACACGCTGCATGGCCATTGTTACCAGAACCTAGCGACAGCCTTATGTCGTAGGCTCTAATCCCGCCGCCACCTCATTTTACTGTTGAGTAAACGGAAGGCATGCCTTGCCACGGGCCAAGCATCTGATGATGAATTGCGTAGGCGGGCTTACATCCCAGATCTGATTGGCAGATCCTTTCTGCACATTTCTAATCTTTGTTTCTCTGTAAAACAGCATTACACATTTCTCATGGTTGCTGCAACATTTTTATGATAGCAGTTAAAAACACCACAACTGATACGTAATACTTTGTTGTTATTTAACATTATTCTCTGTGCTAGAGTTGGCTTTGTATTATTAATTTTTGCGGTCTTAAAATACTGATGGGTTGGGACCGTGTGTTTAAACAAAATTTAACGGCCGTATAAAACAGGCATTTAAAAAGCAAAAGAGATCCCATACATTGCAGGTGAAATGAAAAATAGTACAGCCACATTGGAAAACAGTTGGCTTATGTACACACAAAAAGTTAAGTATGTAGGTTTATTCACTAAAAACTGGTCAATGGATAAACAGTGGTTTATACATATAATGGAATACTACTTGTTCATAAAAAGGAATTAAGTCCTGATACATACAACAACATGGGGAATCTCAATGATGATGTTATTGAAAAACTAGACTACTGATATTCAGAAAAAAAGGAAATCCTGAATCAGATCATCCCTTTTGTGGTTGTAGATTTTGAACAGTTGCCTTCAGTGAACAGTAACTTTCACTGAGATTACAGGTGTTGATCCTGATGCCTATCATCCAGAGTCAAAATTTAACTTATGTCTTGAATAGGCTTAATACTGAAAGTTATTTAAGCAATAGAACATTTGGGTGACATAGGGTATTCTATACTTAAATATGCTGCTCAAAAGAAATTGTTTCTTGCATTATAGCCACAGAACGAGTATATTGAGTTACACCGTAAACGCTATGGATATCGTTTGGATTACCATGAGAAAAAGAGAAAGAAGGAAGGTCGAGAAGCTCATGAACGTTCAAAGAAGGCAAAAAAGATGATTGGTCTCAAAGCTAAGCTCTACCATAAACAGCGCCATGCTGAGAAGATACAAATGAAAAAGACGTAAGTGATCATTTATTTATTGTATCAAGTTAACATATTTTGAGTGATAGTTCTTTAAAATTATCTTGAATCTTTTTCTTTTGGTAGTATTAAGATGCATGAAAAGAGAAACACCAAACAAAAGAATGATGAAAAGACTCCACAAGGAGCAGTACCTGCATATCTACTGGACAGAGAGGGACAGTCTCGAGCTAAAGTACTTTCCAATATGATTAAACAAAAACGAAAAGAGAAAGCGGTAAGCAATAAAAATTTAAGTCTTTTTCCATTTTGTTCAGGAGAATTACTTAATTTCAAATTTGAAATTCTTAGTTTCTTTGGTTTAATTAGAAACATGAAGTTAACTACTATTCCCATTTAGATGTTGAAGTCTTAATAAACTTCATTTTGATGTTTAAGTAATAAGCTTTGTTTTCTCATCAACCAGCATTTTAGCATTTGACATGTTTTTTGAAAATCAGAATGCCAAATATCTTTAGTTTTTAAAAATTATTTAAAAACCAAGTGAGTAAGCAATGAATTTCAAATTTAATACTTTTATGGCTTCCTATTCTTGATAATTTCTAATGCTGTGCTGTTACAGAGAAGGAAACAACTGCTTGTTATGCTGCCCTGCAGTGCCAAAATTGGTTAAAAAGTAGAATAGTGGAAAATACCCTAAGCAATTACATAAAAATTCAGTTCTTAAAAAAATACTTCTGGATAGGCTTGGTGCCAAATTAGGTTAAATTCTGCTAAAAACAAGAGAAAAAGGTGTAGATACTATTTTTAAACACCTGTGGATAGATTGATAACAATCCAGGTAGCAGAATATGTGGTAACTATATTTTAAAAACTTAGAGACTTGAAGTTTGATTTTTAAATTTTTACTACTAATTTTTTGGCAATTATCCAAAATTAAAATGGTATAACTTTAGCACCAGAAGAAACTTTAGAGATTATCTAGTTAAACCTTCCTTATTTTACAGACTAAGAGACTAAAGTCATGGAGGTATTTAACCATTCTTCATGGTCACATACCTATGAAATGTAGAGCTGCTTCTAGAATTTACGTCTTAGTAATTTACAGAATTCTATACCTTGCACTGCTTCGTTGTTTTCATAAAATTTTCATAAAATTCTAGGGAAGTAAAAATATCCGGTGATTATTTTGTCTTAGTAATCTAAAAATTCATTTGAGGTAGAAATACAAAGATATATTAAAGAGGTGGAGACAGTCTTCCAATTTTATACTATTATCTACTTAGTAGTAAGCACATATACTACCTAGAGAAGGCACTGCCTTATTACAGGTAGTAGTATTCATCCATTAAGACATTAAGATTTTTAGCTAAAGCAAACCTTTTTTTTTTTCTTTAATATGTGCTATGTAAACTTAACTAGTTCTAGTCATTTGGGGGCTTGTGAGAAGACAGCACAGACAGCACAGACTTCTAGAAAATTGAGCCAAATCTTGGTTAAGGAAAAGCAAATCTACTTTGTACAACTGAAACATATTTGACTTTTTATTCACATTGTCTTTTAGTAACTGTATAAATTTTAACTATGGTCTATTTTTAGGGAAAATGGGAAGTCCCTCTACCCAAAGTTCGTGCTCAGGGGGAAACAGAGGTGTTAAAAGTTATTCGAACAGGAAAGAGAAAGAAGAAAGCATGGAAGAGGATGGTTACTAAAGTCTGCTTTGTTGGAGATGGCTTTACTCGAAAACCACCTAAATATGAAAGATTCATTAGGCCAATGGTAAGTCCCTTGCAAGAGAACAGTGATTTACATATTAGTTCCTGTATTAAACTGGATTAAGTACATTGCAATTTCCTTAAATTCCTAAAATTGATATGAAAAACAGGTGGAAAGATGTTTTAGGCTATTTTTAAGTTATTGGTAGGGATTGCTTAGCACCTTTTCTTGTCTTACAGCTTCGTAAGAGATTTGAGATGGAAGAAATTTTCATTACATTGTCAGTGCAACTTGACTTTTAAACATGACATATTAGAATCTTTTTTCCACATGAAGTCATTACTCATTCAATAAGTGATCTGTATGCTGACACTTGTCTCCAAACAGAAAACTTGAGTAGTTTTTTCAATAGTCAATTCTAGTTTAGTAAGTCAAGTATTGTAATGCTTTTGAAAACAATCAGTATGCATTCATTGAAAAAAGAATTTAATATATAAGTGGGACTTTCCTTTCTGTTAACACCACTGATGGTTAAAACCAATCATCTCTCCCACCCCTGAAGATAAACGTTTTTACAAAATCCTTTAAAGGGACAATTATTCTCCCAACTGGATATCCAGCCAGCTTAGAGAAACAAAAGAATCAGAGAGAAGAAAGTTGGCAGTGTTACTCTAACTGGATTCAAGTGTCAAACAGCCTGTTTCTGTGAATAAAGTTCTCCTGGAACACAGCCATGCCCATTCATCTACATATTGTCTGTGGCTATTTTTTGCTACAGAGTTTGAGTAATTGCGATGGAGACCATATGCACTGCAAAGCCTGAAATGTTCAGCATCTGGTCATTTACAGAAAACGTTCACCCATCCCTGGATTACATCATAGGCTCCCCTTGTTTTCATTTCATATTCTGAATTGTATAAATACATTTTGTTAACCTTATGAGTTTTACAGAGAGAGAATAAACCTATCAGGCTGTTCTAGGCTTTCTGTAGCTTGGCAAATATACTTCTTATTGTGAATTAATCAGATGACATTCTGAATGGTATGTTTCTTACCACATTGATTAATGAGTCCTTTACTAAGAACTTTAGTATCATTTGTACCCTACCTCTATATAGGTAAAAATCAAATTTAAGAGACTGCAAAGTGTTAAGGGCTCTAAAGTGATACATTCCTACTAAAGACCGTATCTAGGTGACTCTGGGTGACTGGTATCTTGTAACAGAGACTTCTTTGGCCTCTATTTAGTCCTTGACCAGTGTTAATTAACATCAATGCAAAGAAAGCTGACAGCCCATCCACTTTTTCATCATGGAAATTAGATGAGTTATGTAAAAACTCAGAATTAGGATGCTTTAGTTTGATTCTATCCACATACCATTTAACCTGGGAACAAGTCGTTTAACCTGCCAATCCTTATTTTATCATTAAAAAAAAATAGAGTAGTTGATTTATCCTGTAACTGTCAGGCTTTTAGTCTATAGAATGCCTTAAAATTTGATCTTCAATCCATGGTCTTTTCTTTTTCATTTTTTTGGATACTTGAGAAAGATAAGCATTATCTTTTACTTATATTAACATTTGGGATTCAAACATTCTTGTGTTTGATTTTTAGGGCTTACGTTTCAAGAAGGCCCATGTAACACATCCTGAACTGAAAGCCACCTTTTGCCTGCCAATACTTGGTGTAAAGAAAAATCCCTCATCTCCACTTTATACAACTTTGGGTGTTATTACCAAAGGTACTGTCATTGAAGTGAATGTGAGCGAGTTGGGCCTTGTGACACAAGGAGGCAAGGTTATTTGGGGTAAGTAAATTTTTTATATGGGGATGCTGATCTTATAATCCTAAAAATAGAAATTTTCAAGTAGACATAAAGTAATGCAGAAATGCTAGATAAGTTAAAACTTGATGTAATCAGATTTAACTCTTTAGGAAAAACACTTTTTATAGAAAAAGTCAGGAATATAATTCTTTTTAGTTTACCTTATTGGGTTTAATTACATAAGATGTATTACATTGCTAGATTTACTTTGATACTGTTTATTTTAAAGGCATTAATTATGAAGGAAGCAGATGCAAAAATGTAACTAAAAACATTGAAAGAAAATATAATAAGTTAATCATGAGTGGGCGAAATTATTACTGAAATAGCCAGACTATTTCAGTAATAATTAAAAACTGAAACATCATATAGCAATTAAAAATTTTTCCTCGTTTTCTTATTTATCTGGTTTTACTACCCAGATATTGCTAAACTTTAATATTCTTTGAAAGGAAAAACTATGGTCTGTGATTTTTAAAAGTGGTAAATTAGAAATATTTGGGACAAATGTTATATCCTTTGAATTTAATTTTTATTAGCTAACATCTTTTTTCCGTCTTGTTTCCTTAGGAAAATATGCCCAGGTTACCAACAATCCTGAAAATGATGGATGCATAAATGCAGTCTTACTGGTTTGACAGTTTTATACAAGTAACTCCTTATAATTATTGAAGACTGCACCAATCAGGAAAACCACCTTTACCTGTGAGGTTTCTGAGTACTACCAAACAGGTTACGTGTCTGTACTCATTGAACTATTTATTTTATTGTAAAGAACATTAAAATGGCCCAGTTTTATCAACTGGTCTTTATTTGGGGGTATGTTTAATATTTAGATGTTCATAAAATTGAATAATTAAAAAGCAGTTATAGAAATGTCCCACTTTATCAGTATCTGTATTAAGTATTCAGCAGTGCTAATTTGTCATTACTGGAAAAGCCAGTATAGTTGAAAACACTTTTAATCAAGGGTTAATGCACACTTAAATATGGGGCCAAGGCTACAAAACTTCGTCACATCTAAAATCTTCCTGAACTCTTCCACCTCATTAATCCTAAGAAATGTATATTAACACACAGTAACATTTGTTAAGTTTATAAAAGTATTCACATAAAAAGTATATGAGAAAAGGCACACTACACTAAATAGAATTAAGAACTTACCTAGATAAATCTTTTAACCTCAGTAAATAATCCTTAACTCCTTTACACAGTAAATCATTGAGTTAGTATTTTAAGCATTTTTTTTCTCTCATACATAGTAATAACTACTTGGAACTATATTTTCTACTTGAAAAATGAAAAAAATGTACCAAAATGTTTATACTTTTAGCATTTTATGTATTTTGAACTTAGGGTAGTAATTTATATTTTTAAAATAGTAAAAGTTTGTTTACATAATTCCAGGTAAAATAGTTTTAAAAGACTACAGTGATGCCCTTAAAGAGAAGTATATTTGTAGTTACATACATAAAAGGTCATGTTTTAGGGTTGTAACCAAGTCAAAGCACTTTTGTGATATGAATTTTATGTTTGTGGCTTTGAGATTTAGTGTCTATATATTACATTAATCTAAAATCACATTGTTTTAAATTCTGTTTATTTTTTAAAGTCTGTCTTGAAGATACAACCAATGTGATTAATTGTGCCTTTAACAAAATCATTTAATATTTAAACAAATTCAATATCTAAACACGTCTTCATCAATGAAATTAGTGCAAAGGGAAAAAATCTCAAAACACAGACCAGGAAACAATCACAAAATATAGGTTTAATTACTACTTTGAAACTTTAAAAAAAAAAAAAAACTACCAAGAAAACAAACATGAGCACTTTGGTAAGACACTATTCTGAATAATGTACTACCGTTTCTAAGTTCTATAAACAGTAGACATTTTAGAACACAGACACTTGGGAAAAGAAAGGCTACTTCCTTGGGAATGACTACCCAGTATGATACAATTACGTCAAGATGACAGAAGCTGAATCTCTCTTACAATTAGAGTTTAACAAATGATTTTGTCACTAATAGAAATGGGGAATGCGTGAATGATTTAAGTTTTGGAAAGTGAAAGCAAAAAATTGACTAAAGGTACTGATACTACAGAACTGAGGTTTGCTTATTTTTTAGAACCCAAAATAAGCAAATTAACTATTTTGTAAAAAGAAAGCTTGACATTAAGTATGCAAACAAGCATAACTAATCATACCCATGAAATACTGGATAACACTTTAAACACCATATTGCTATTAGTGGACATACAAGGCAGAAATGTATTTCCTAAATACTGTTACACAGATGAGTAATGTTAGTAATTCTTTATTTACATTAAGATGTTTCAGTTTGCTGGTGTGACCAAATTTTAGAAGGTAATCCCTAAGGTAAAGCAGAACATAAGAGCAGATAATAGATACTAGGTAAATATTTAATTTGATACAATCATAAAAACCTTCAAGATATTTTTCTCAAGTCACTGAAACCATTTTAGGTGGTGGTCTGGTGGTCAGCTAAAAGTGAACCATTAGTCATTACTAACTGTTATCCTTGCCATGACAATTCTGTGTACTTAATGGAAACACCGTGAATATAGACACATTTTAAGCAGTAAATGACATGTTCTGTCATGCTATTTGATTTTATAAAAAATCATAATAGACCCTCTCGCCTTTAAGTTGTAGAGGAGCTTTATAATAAATTCTTAAATATACCTATTTCTGTGATGTCTAGCAGTTGAATAAATTTAACTTGAAAGTACAACTAAAATTTTACTAATAACTACTTCTTTATATTACACAAGGAAATATATATGTATTTACACAAACTCTAGTGAACTCCCTTCACAAATTAGACTTCTGAACAGGAAAAAAAAAAAACAGTTCACAAAGACTACAGAATGTGACTGGACACTCAACAGTAGCTGGTTGAAATCATATTTCAATTCTTTAATTCTGAAAGTTTTTCTAATGCCTTGCAAAAACTACACATTTTCTTTATATTCCTTACTGAGGATAAATTTTGTGATAAATTCTGTACTGTGTATAGAATTCATTTACTGAAAATAAACATGTTACTGAATGTGAAAGTGAGGTTTTTCCATGGGACCTAACTTTTTCTCCCCTACTATTAATGTCAAAATAACATTTTCTGTCATAATACATAGCTAGTTTTCATGTGTGAACAAAAATTTTGAAATTGCTTATAAAATGCACTTCTTGTTTAAAAATAAACCAAACAAGTTTAACAAGTATAAGTTTATCTGTTAGTCTCCAGCGATCAAATATGAATAACTAAATTTTGTTTTGTAAAGTCAGCAACTATATTCACACATTAAGAGTTGTCAGTGAGCTCAATCTTATTAAACTACACCATTTTAAAGAAAGTTTTTTAAAGAGAATGATAAACAATCCAAGTAAAAAAAGTAAAATATCTGAGTGTGAGATTTTTATCTATTTTAAGAAATTAAAAATGGAAAGGTTAAGAAATTTACTAAATCTTAATCTTTATTTCCCTATTTGTGGTATTAACAAAAGTTTCTCACAAAATGTATAAAACAGCATAAACGTTTGATAGATACTAGTTATCACTCATACTTTTTCTTTCACTTATTTAGTAGTTTCTGAGAAAACAAATGACCAAAGTGCTTTAATTTTCATTTAGCATGAAAGAATCTGGCTTATCTCCGACCAACAACTACAGAAAATTTGGGGATCCAATACTCAAAAATTTTACAATGAATTAGGAAGGTTTGCTATTTTGCCTGCTTAAAGATTTTAACTCAACTTACATCATCCTAAAATACTAATATCTCAAAATGAAATTTAATGACATCACCTGACTACTGAAAAACCTTTTAACATCAATCCTTAGTACCTCAGTGACACAAAGTCATAACGTTTTTTTCATGAAAGGACCAAGCTTGTTTTAAAAATCTGAATGGTCTCAAAGCATTCTCTAAGTGCAAATCTGAGTATACACAATACTCCCAAAGAGTAAGATTGTTTTGAGATTCTCTTTGGATTCTAAGAATAACCATTTTGTTCATCTCTAAATAAATTACAAAAATTAACAACTGAGGCTTTTCCTAGGCAAATACTTTTTTTGCTATGGCAACACAATGAACATACAATGATAGGCTGGCTTGTAACCTGTCCTCACAGAACAAACCCAAGAGTGTGTAAGATCAAAGAAAGGGACAACTAGAGTCTCCAATAATGATTTAAGGTCTTGTAAACTACAGCTCCTACAGCAGTTTTATTTCTGCCATCTACGTCTAAGATTGTGGAGCACAGTTTCATACCTACCCAAAAATGGATGGCAAGGGCATAAGCTGGTTGGCAGGCAGGCAGGAAGATCTTTTGACAGGAATCACTCCACAATTTACGGAAGTGGATGAAAGCTGAGGGGAATAAAAATAAGATTCTAGAAAAAAGGGTAGTGTCAGGATTAATGAACAGTCATAGGAAGGGTTTTCACACTTCTGAAGTATACATGTTAACTAGATGAGGACAAAAGTATAGCCCCCAGCTTCAAATGAAATTTTAAGTAATTATATTAGTACACGCCAGAATTAAATCCCTAGCAGTAATGTTTATAACAAGTGTTATAAAGAGTAAGTTGGAAACAGTTTTTGCCTTTCCACAGGCATTGAGGTCAAAAGAAGAAATGCATCTATACAGCTATTAATTAAGAGGCCAAAATACCACCCTCATAAATCTTTGACCATAAATTTCTGTATCTGTGCTCTCATGTAGTTGAAGTTATATTCTAATTTACTGACATTTTTGATTAGGCATGCCTACATTTTAAAAAATGGTGATTAAATATTTGAGCTAAAACTCCTACAACGCTCACCAAGTTTACTATTAAAACCCTTAGTATAAAAGAGTCCTGTGTTCCTTACAATAATGGAAAGCCTACTACTTTCGGCTTCTTAACTTACATTTCCTGAAATATTAATGGTCAGATGTCCCCAACTGCTAAAGAAAATATATTTTATGATCTGGTTTCCCAAAATTGAAACATGGTTAATAAAAGTAAAAAGCTGTATTTACACAAAATAGCCTGAAAAATTAAAAAAGAAAAAATGAATCCTATAGATCCTAAGGGAGAGGGGAAAAACTGCATCATAAATAAGCTCAAATTCAAATTTTGGAATTTTTGTCCTGTGCCCCATGCTATTTATTACCATATTTTAAAAACAACAATTATGTTACAAAGAGGAGGATTTATCATCTGTGTTTCTTCATTCAGGTCAGCTTGGCTTTCTTCTTAGCAGGTCCTTTATGCCCTTTGGCCTTTCTTCTTAAATTCCGCCTGTCTACAACAGGCACTTCCACTTCTATTTCCTCAGAGCTGCTATCCACAGTTTTTTCTGTTGTTTGTGTAAACTGATCCAATTGCTCAGAAGATGCTTCAGACTGCTCCTCAGACTGGTTCTTCTGTCCTGCATTTTGTGAAAATGGCACATCTTCAAGTTCAACCTCTATCAAAGAACTCTGAGGAAGAGCTGTAGATGTTTCCTGGGGCTCAGGTATCCCCTCCTCACCCTGGTCTTCCAATGAGGAAGTAGTGTTGGGTGATAAATTTTCAGAGATCGATTCTTCAGAAAATTCAGCTATCACAGAGTTTGGAAAACCACTGTCAGATCGTTCTTCATTTGGGATGGTAGCAACACTGTCTGAACTCCCAAAATGTGCCTTCTTTCTTGAAACTAATGGCAGTTTCTCTTCGGTGTGCCCCTTTTCATCAGATGGGCCTTCGTCTAGCAACATTTCTGAGTCAGTTATATGTGAGGTCTAAAAGGAAAAAACCTGGTGAACAAACTTTTGCAATATAGTTCTTATATAAATTATTCTCACACTAATACGCAATGACAATTGCATTTTTAAGAATTCAGTATTTTTTACTTTCATTAATCATGTACCTCTTCGGAATACAACTCATTCATTTAAGTTCTTGCTTTAAAGATATAATAAAAGTAATAATCTTACCTCAAAAAGTACTTTTTAAAGATATTTTAAACTTCAGATTCTTCAAAAACCATAAATCGATGCATAAAGTTTTTACTTTCTTGCAGTTACTGGAGCTATAACTAAGAGTCTTTTGGGACTTGACACCGCCACCCCCGCTTACTTTACCAATGGCTGTATTAGATGATAGGTGAGGGCAATGGTCATTTTATTCATTTATATATGTGAGACACTAAGGAAATAATGCTATCCCATAGCTTTTTAGCCTTACATTAAAGGAATCAAGAAAATTAAATTTTTTTCAAATACTCATTCAAGTTTTCTCACTAATCTGTATAATTAAATTAAAATGACTCTGTAAGCAATAGGTATTTGAATATTTGGTGAATAATGTTTTATTCATTTTTCTAAGTATTTTCCTAAACCTACAAAGTAAGTTATCATAAATAAGAGAAGACTGAATTAGGTTACAAAGATTTATGGAATATTACTGTTTGCTTCATCTTACAATACCAAATCTAGTATAAAACCTAATTTTCCTAAAAGACTATATACATGATAAGGCAGAGGAAAATATATATATTACACTGCCTCTGCCATGTCACCAACACTGAAACATTTTAACTATAAAAAAAATAGGTTATTCCCCCCTTACCTTATCCAGTGCAACGGCCTCGGGGGGTTTTGAAGATTCTACCATCAGCGGAACAAGATTTGTAGGGTCTTCACTGGAATTAAAAGACTGTAATTTTAATTCTTCATCTAAAACTTCACTAGTGGAGTCTTCCTCTTCAGTTATAAGTGGGGTCTTAAGAGCATCATCCATTATCTCACCATTCATAGGCTCTAATTCAGATTCCTAAACCATCAAGAGGAAAAAATATGTTAGGACACAATTACAGAATAACTTATTAGTCATGCAAGGTGGATCCATTCTCAGTCCTTATCATGCACCACAACTCAAGATAAATTCTACTATATAATAGGACATGGGTTAAAGAAGTCTTACTGAGGAAAAGGGGAAACTTATATGATGCAGAACCAGTAAAAGAATCCACAAATACCCCCAAATTCCCTTCTCATGGAGAGAGGACAGGACCAGGATGCGCTGTGGACACAGTAAGGGTCTGAGATTCAATAACAAGACCCTGACCCCTTCTTGCTCTTCCTTCTGGGGCAATCACACGTGGAACCTTTTCAGTAAAAAGGCACCAAAGAGAGATTAGATTTGGTGCCACCTCTTTACAGAACACCAGTGATTCAGCATTCAGAATCTTTGGGGCCTGTGGGAAGTTACAGTTTACTCTGCCAAGGAGAAGAAACACTACCAGTCCTGCAGGAAGCTGAGTTTGGGTACAGCTTCTCGCTAGGAGAAGAGCCCCCAAACTCAGTTCATTGTCTAGTCATCCAAGGGTCATTTTTGAACAATCCTGCTTTTTACATCACTATTAAAACATGGAAAAGCAATCTGGTAACACAAACCCTCCAATTTCTGAAACTCTTTTTTTCCAATGTTTATCAATTTATAAGACTTCTAACCAATGTCTAATATTTATAATTAATTCTAGTGACATTCTAATGATTACAGGGCATTTATTACATTTAAAAAATTAGAAAACTGATGCACTCATATGTTCAAAAATAGATTTGGCTGGATATACAGATCCCCTAAAATTATATAAGAACAATTTTCCACAGGGAAACTGAAATCAGGGACTTAGAAAAATTAATCTGGCAAGACAGTATACAGAATAGATTGTACACAGAAGGTAATTATAATAAAACTCAAAAGGATTAACTAAGGTAGGAGAAATGTTAAAGTGAAGGAAATCAGAAAGATATAGCAAAAGCTCAAAAAAATAGAATTTTGGTAACTAAAAGTGAGAGGCAACGGAAGAGAAAAACTCAGTCCTGCAAATGTTAGTTTTGGAAACAGAATGAAAGGTAAAACAGAAAAGACTCAATACAGAAGTGATAACGAAAAACAGAAAATACGATGAATTTAAGATGATAAAAGACATCTATCTAAACAGAAATATTCAGAAGAAAAATAACATTATGGGATTAAACTGGATCAATATTGAAAGTCTAGAGTTATTAGTCATCCCCATAAAGATGACTGTTGAGTCATTAGATTGGATAAATTTTAAAAGACAGAGTGTATGGAGGTGAGTGAAGAAGGGGGAGGTTGATGGGGTGAAAGGAGTCAAATGGGGGTGGATGGGGTAAAAGGGGTCAAATATGTGGTGACAGTAAGAAATGTCAATATGGGTGGTGAACATACAAGCATATATGCCTCACTGTTGAATTATACACCTGAAACACTGGATTTCATTAACCAATGTCACCATAATAAAAATAATTAAATTAATTTAAAAAATAAAAATAAAATATAATTTTAAAAAAAGCATGAAACAAAAAGCAGAACTTCAAGAACTGAGTCTTTTAGAATATACACAAATGAAGGGAAAAAAGCAAAAACCAGAATAGTCAAAAGATAAAACCAAAACAGAACTTAAGAGAGCAGAAAACCAAGAAATTAAAATACAGTAGTGTCATAAAGTCAAGAGACTAGAGCATCTTAAGGAAGAGAGAGTAGTTAATCTGGGTAAGAAAATCCACTGGGAATTAAAGTGTGGTGACTTAACGATAGTATGTGCGTAAGGTACTGCCAGACAAATGAAAACTGGTTATATGGAGTATGTACAGTATAATATTAAGTTTTTAAAAGAGAAAAACACAATTATATATCCCTATAAACATCTAGGTGCACATAAATCCCTTTATTAAATATGTGCTTTACTTTCCCAAATGTCTACAATAAAAAACTGCCATTTAAAAATACAGTTTCGTGATCCTGTCTGATCTTGGTAGCTAAGCAGGGTCTGGCCTGGTTAGTACCTGGATAGGAGACCACATAGGAAAACCATTTTTTACGATGTAGGCATAAAAAATAAAAAAATAATGGATTGTAAGCTGACAAGGTCCTTACAATCTGTGAGGTGAACCAAGGGTTGCCTCACATGCATAAACAAACAAACAAACAAATAAATAAAATTAAATTAAAATACACTTTCGTCTATAGCCATGCTACCCTGAACAAGCCCAATTCCGTCTGATCTTGGAAGCTAACAAGCAGGGTCAGGCCTGGTTAGTACTTGGATGGGAAACCACCCAGAAAGACCAGGTGCTTAGGTGTAAAAAATAAAAAAATAAGGGGATTGTAAGCTGACAAGGTCCTTGCAATCTATGAGATCAACCAAGGGTTACCTCACCTAAAAATTTTAAAATAAAATAAAATAAATAAAAATACAGATTCAAGTAGAGAAAGATAAATTGATATAAGAAAATAAAATTGGTAACGTTGTTTCAAGCTCATATGAAAGAAATAAGGACTCTGGAGAGAGGAAAAAATTAAAGATATTAAGGAAAAAGAAGAACAGGAAAATAATAGAGAAGAAAAAAGGAGATAGCGACAAATACTTGAGGAGCTGCAGAAATTAAGCCAGATAGAGTTTACTTAGTCATAAAAAAAATTTCCTATTTGTTTTTTAGTTTAAAAAAATATTTTAGAAGTGTCCTACAATAGATGATTGGCTAAAAAAGCTGGTCCATATATGCAATGGAATATTACTCAGCTGTAAAAAGAGATGACATACTGCTATTTGCAATAACATGGACCCTGAAATAATCATACTCAGTGAAATAAGCCATACAGAAAAGGTTGAAAATCACATGATATCACATATGTGGGATATAAACCTAAAAGCAACAAATGAACAGGACAGAGACTCATGGACATGGATAATAGACTAGTGGTTACCAGAAGGGAGGAGGAAGGGGGAAAATAAAAAAACAAAATGTTAAAAATTATGTGTATATATAGTATGAAAAAGACAAAATAAACTGTCATTTAAAAAATTTAGTTACTTTTTCCAGGATTTGTAATCAATTATAGTGAGATATATATATATTTTTTAACCTAGATAACTCGTTCCTATCCTCCTAACCAAACTAGAAGCGCAGCTGAGGGCTTATTGAACCTTAAGGCATTCTAACTGGCTCCATAAGGGAGACATCATTTGTATCACTTCTTAAGTACGTTTAATTACAAAAATTAATTTGTTTTAAATGTACTGAGGTACCCTACTACCTAAACATCCTCTATTTTATCTTTGCTGTGGGTCAAACTTTTATAAAATCAGTATGAAATATAAAATGATACTTGCAACTTTATCCTCTCCCCAACTCCAGTACCTGACTTCACTTAATTGATATATGCTTTTTAACATTTAAACACAATTTCTACTAAGACTCTTAAGTATATCATATTTAACAATATATGACTGAGAAAGTTAAATTTTAGTTTACTTCCATTCATTATATTTAGTAAGTGATCTCATACCTTCTCGCCATCTTGCTTCTCCAGGTGTGGCTGGGTTTCTGGTGCCGAACGAGCATCTTTATCACTACTTCCATCCTCAAATTCAATCACACTCTGTTCATGTTCTTCTTCCAGAAATTCTTCTGAGCTCTCTGATGTATGTGCAGCAGACTCCAATCTAGAAAAATCAAGAAAACCATTTTTTTTTTTAAAGAATGACTAGAAAATTTCAGGAATCTGTTAATAAAATATTCACTTTTAGAGAATCAACTAAGTGTTTAGTCAACTTCAAATTTTACAGGTCTAAAATTTTCTTACAAATTTGTTCATCTTACATATTTGTTCTCTTAACTACCTTGTTCTAAAGTTCAATAAATAATATCACCATCTTTTCAACCGTGTAAACTAGACCTTTCTTTTACTCTATCCATTTCTGATCGCATCTTATTCTATTAGAATGAACATACATCCCAGTTTACCCAGGACAGTGCAGTTTCCAGTTTTCATCCCAGCACTGGCATGTTAATAATGCCCCTTCATTCTGAAAAACATTAATTGGACCGTAAGTGATACGGTTTAGTTTTACCTTCAAAATGCCTTCAAACATATCCCTAACCTCCTAGTTTCATTTTTCATGCCCCTCATCTCTCTGGAGAAATCTCACTCTAACTTCTTCCCAACTCATCTTCAGACTTGCAGGACACATGTTCTTTAGTAAGGTTTTCAGGGCATTGTTTCTAATATACGTAACTGTACCTGTGACAGCACAGCTCAGAAAATCCTGATGGTTCTGTATGGCTTAGAGAATAAAGTGTACCTCCTTTCAAAACCTAATATGACCAGACTGCTATATGCTACTAAACGCTACCATTTACCTTACTATCAGTTATCCTTATTACATTCCTCCTAACTTGGTGCCTTTGTCTGTATTATTCCTGTAGTCTAGATATATGGTACAATACATGAGCCACAGGCCACAAGTCACCATTTACAATAAAATTAAATGATATTAAAAATCCGGTAACTCAGTTGCATTAGCCATACCTCAAGTGCTCAACGGACACAGTGGGTAGTGGCTGCCATACTTGGCAGGGCAAACACAAAACATTTCCTTCATCATAGAAAGTTATTTGGACAGCCCAGGTGTAGATCAGATGTCACCAAATTTTTCCTTTAGGTTTTATGGTGCATCTGATCTCTGAACAACTACTCAATTCTGCCAATGTAATGAAAAAACAATCATAAGAAACATGGAAACTAATGAGCATGGATGTGTTTCAATAAAACTGTATTTACAACAGCTGGTGGGCCAGATTTGGCCTCTGGATCAACCATAATTTGTGGACTTCTACACTAGAAATTCTCTCCCAACTCTGCGTGTTAAGTTTCTACTTATCTTTGAAGCCCTAGACTAAATGTCAAATCTCTCCATCTCCTCTATTAGAATCAATCACGTGTTCCTCTGCATCCAAAGTATTTTGTTACTTCTGTTACTGTACCATCACTATCTACCTTGCAGTGTCCTGTGTCACAGACAGCTGTGTATTAGAAACCACTATGCCTTCTTCAAGGGCAAAGATGAAGTTCTGTTTTTCATGATGTCTGAGTAAGTATTTGAGCATTTTGTTTTACTGTTCCTGTTCGGTTTATGAAAAGCAAACAAAATTCCACATAATTCTGAGATGATTAATTTAAAATTCATTGTTAATTTTCTGGTCAAGATAGCAAAGTGGGTAAATACTGTACTGGCCTCCTCTCAAAATTACAGAACCATCATTGAGAATCATCTTAAGATTAGCTGAACAAAAAGTCCTAAAACTAAGGACATAGGAGGAAGACACATCGAGACTACTAGGAAGTCGGAAGATGCAAAACGAGCTGTTCCCACACATTCATGTGGCGCTTAAAAATCAGGAGGAATATCTAGGTTGCAGAGATCCCCCTGGAGGAGCAAGTGGTCCCAGGCTTATACCAGGCCAGGATTCTAATGCTAGGAAAAGAAATCCCCACAACCTCTGGTTGTGAAAACCAGCAGAGATTATGACTGAGTGAGACTGAGGGCTGCCTGAGTCCCAGACAGAGGGCGGACTGGGCAGGACCTGCAGCCCTACTAAAGCAAATCTTGCTCTGTAAGGTCAGCCCCTGCACAACAGCTCCTTCACTGTAGTCCTCACAGAACCAGTCCTCACAATCAATCAGCCCATGGGTCAATCCCTACTACTGACATGCAAAAAACAACCACAGTTCAACTACAACAGGAGGGCACAGACAAACCACACAAGAGACACACCTGGAACACCTGGCTTGGATGACCAGGGAGACTGTGCCACTGGTCCCACAGGACACTTACTGCATAAGGCCATGCTACTAAGACTGGGAAACATGGCATCCTTATCTAATACACAGAAACAAAGATAGGAAGGCAGCTCAAATGGAGAGACAAACATGCCCCAAATCAAAGAACAGAACAAAGCTCCAGAAAAAGTGCTAAACAAAATGGAAAAAAGCAATCTCAGATGCAAAGTTCAAAACACTTATAAGGAGGCTCAATGAACTTAAGGGAAGAATAGATGAACTCAATGAGAATTTTGACAAAGCCAGAAAACACAGAAATGAAAGTTAAAAAAAAACATAAAAAAGAACCAGTCAGAAAAGAATATAATAACTGAAATGAAGAATACATTAAGAGGGAATCAATAATAGATTAGATGAAGCAGAGGATCAAATCAGCAATTTGAAAAACAAAGTAGCAGAAAACACCCAATCAGAACAGCAGAAAGAAAAAAAGAATTTAAAAAATGAAGACAGTTTAAGGGGCCTCTTTCTGGGACAACATGAAGTGTACCAACATTCACATCATAGGGGGAACCATAAGGAGAAAGGAGAGAGCAAGAAGTTGAAAACCTATTTGAAGAAATAATGATGGAAAACTTCCCTAACCTGGTGAAAGAAATAGACATTTAAGCCCAGGAAGCACAGAGAGTTCCAAACAAGATTAACCCAAAAAGGCCATACCAAGATACATCATAACTAAAATGCCAAAAGTTAAAGATAAAGAGAAACTTTGAAAGGCAGCAAGAGAAAAGCAGTTAGTTACCTACAATGGAGGTTCCATAAGACTGTCTGCTGATTTATCAACAGAAACAGAAATATTCAAAGAGATAAAAAGCAATGATCTACAACCAAGATTACCCAGAAAGCTACCATTTAGAATCGAAGGACAAAGAGCTTCCCAAACAAGCTTTAAAAAGCTAAAGGAGTTCATCAACACCAGTATTACAAGAAATGATAGAGGGACTTTTTTAAGAAGAAAAAGGAAATAAAAAATATAAATAATAAAATGTCAAAAACTACACATCTAGCAACACTTTAAATGTAAATGGATTAAATGCTCCAATCAAAGAATAGGGTGGCAGAATAGATAAGAAAACAAGGCCCTTACATGTGGTCTACGAGAGACTCACTGCAGATCGAAAGACACACACAGACTGAAAGTAAAAGGATGGAAAAACATATTTCATGAAAATGAAAATGAGAAAAATTTAAATAGCTCAGGTAGCAATACCAGACAAAACAGATTTTAAAACAAAGGCTATAACAGGAGACAAAGAAGGATCCAATAATCCTAATTCTGAGTTTTTATCCGAGGAAATTCGAAATACTACTTCAAAGGATGTGAATCCACATGTTCACTGCAGCATTATTTACAATAGCCAAGATATGGAGGCAACTTGGAGGTCTATCAATGGATGAATGTATAAAGAAGAGCTGGTATACATATATAATGGAATATTACTGAACCATAAAAAAAAATAAAATCATGCCATCTGCAACAATATGGATGAACCTAGAAGGTATTATGCTGAGTGAATCAGAAAAAAGACAAATGCTGTATTATTTCACTTACATATAGAATCTAAAGAACAAAATAAACCAACAAACAAAACAGAAACAAACTAAAAATAAAAAAAAATAAAAAAAACAGAAACAAACTCATAGATATAGAGAAAACATTTTTATGGTTGCCAGACAGGTGGTTTAGGGGTTGGGTAAAAAAGAGGAAGAGATTAAGAAGTATAAATTAGTAGTTACAAAATAGTCACAGAGATCTAAATTATAGCATAAGAAATATAGTCAATAATAATACTGTGATAACTGTATATGGTGTCAACTGGGTACTAGATTTATAGGACAGATCATCTTTTAAGTTATATAACTGTCTAATCACTATGTTCTACACCTGAAACTAATATAACATTGTATATCAACTATAATGGAAAAAGGGTATTACATCTTTTCACAAATTACTAGATTTAAATATTTACCTATGTTTGCCTTTAACATGATTAATTTTTCACCAAAATAAAACATTTACATACTTACTCAAATGCAAAACTATTTAATAAGAAATTGGCATAGCTACAGAATTCTCTACCTTAAAATAATTTCACAGCTTAAATAGCAAAGCTATAAAAGGTTGACTCAGGAACAGCTGTTAGGACTATTCGAGCAAAAGTTAACTTTACCATGAAAAATAAAATCTTGCTTTCTTTAAGATTAAAAGGAAGACAAAGTATAAAGTTTTGACCCAAGTGTTCTGCTGATTAAGATCCTGGAAGGGTTGTCTGTATCATTTATGGTTATCACTAATTTATGTTATATTCAATAACCCAGTAAAATAAATCAGTTATATAAAGTAAAATTGAGGGTTTTTAAATTGACTACACCTCAGCATTACTAAAACTATAGCCACTGTTAAACTCAAAGTTAGTGATAATGACTCATTTGGGATTATATAATCAATAGAATATTCTCATAGATTTTCACAATTGAGATTAAATCATGAGTTTATTCTACTGTTACCAGCAACTTCTCCCTATAATACTGTCGACGTGACACTTATCATTAGTAAGTATAATCAACAATCTTGTAGGAGAATTCAAATATGAACTCCTATATCAAAGCCATTTGCTACACAGATGGCCCCCACCTTAAATACTAAACACTAATAATATGAGAATAAGAATAAACAAAATAATGAAAGTAAAATAAACACTACTTGTTTCCTGAAGCTGTAGGTGAAGTCTGGGGAGTCTTTTCATCTTCCCTTTGAGAACTACTAAATTCAGAATCGTGAAACCACTTTCCAATCTTTGGCCGCTTCAGATGACTACTTTGAGTACGAGTGGAAACGGGTGTTTTATCATGACCTGAGAAAAAAGAGCAAAACTACAATTAATTGATTATGTAGTCAAAGTATTACCTATTATGATACACAGAAATGCAAGAACTATGCTAGTTTATATATATCCCCGCGATTACACATTTTTTTCCTCACATCAGACTTAGAAACATCAATGTCTTTTGCTAAAGTTATGAAATAACTTTGTCAATATTCAATATTGTTCCCTTGAGCTTTGCAAAGTTCACTTATACTCCCTCCCAATAATCTTGGGTGATAAACAAGGTAAATGTTACTGTACCTATTTTACAGGTAAGGAAATGAGGAAAAGTGAGGTACAATGACTTTGTTCACACAGCAAAATCGGTATAGTGGTGGCATGAGAACCTAAATCTAGACTTCACAGCTATACAAGTCTTTACTTACACTAAGAAACACAAACACACACACCCCTAACTCTAAGTGTCTCAAATACTTATTGATACATCAGCTGAATTTCTTACCTTCAGAAGTGCTTGCAAAGGCATCTTTTAAAGAATCAATCTAAAATAGAGATACAGATTAAAATCAAGTTTTAGATCATTTTTCTCTCCCTATGAATCTGCTTTATTCAGTGTCAAAGAAAATCTTTTAAAATGTTTCTCAAACAGCACTTTTTGTACTCACAATCCCTCAATTAAGAAAACTTACCTAAGAATAAATAGGCTATATTACAGCCTCAGTTTATTATGAGCCCAAGAATGTATAAAGCCATCGAAAATGTTATAGTGGTAAAAAGTGGAGTTTCTTAGGAATCTGTCCCAGCTACCTTCTCTTTTCTGTCCACATGCTTGCTCTGTGTAATTTTACCTACTATCTTCACTTCAACGTCCTAGTCATGAATCCAAATATACAATTTAATCTCTCCAACTTCTTTCCTGATTTCCATAAAATAGTGTGCTGCTATTTAACAATTATACTTTAAAACAGTAATGCCATGGAAAAATGTTTAAATATTACATTAATAGAGAAAAGTAATTAGAAGCAGCACATAAGAATAAAAACAAAATGTATGCAGATACGTGTTTTATAATATAGATTAAGTACATATACAAAATGTAAACAGTTGCTATACCTGGAGTAGTTGGATTACAGATTTTTATTTTCTTATATATTATTTTATGTGTATTCCAAATTATTTTTCAAAGAAAAGTAATTCCTTAGTAACCAATTAACAGAAGATGCCAAGAAAATTAATATAGTAGAAATTATATAACTTTGTTGAATGAACTATAACATTTAAAAAATTAAATTAACCAAATCCATTCTAAAAAAACAGAAAAATTATTATTTCCTACAATAAACATACAGTGTACCTACAGTTAGTTGTATCTCACTAGATTGATTGTCTTCAGTTCCTTCTTCATAACTTGGAACAGATGCATGACCATATTCTCCAGACACAGATCTTCTAGCTTCATTTGGAGAAACTATTGTATAGAAGAATTTTAAAAATTGTAACCCAATCATTTTGGTTTTAATTGTAACATTGTTTGTTCTGATTTTCACAAAATCCCTGAAGAGCAGCCTGTACAGAAGGGTACTGAAAATCTAACTAGGTGTAGGATATCTCTTTCACCAATTTACTATAATGAAACCTTGCAATTATAAAGAATCTCTTCTTTAAACGGTTATCTGTATTTTGTGACTTTGAAGAGAGATGAATGAAATGCATGAGATTGGGACTACCTTTGATTCCCTGATGCCTATTCTATGCTGTCTCAGTATTCTGTGTTTACTTTTTACCCAGCAATTCCTACTGGACTATTATATTCTGCTGGGCTATTCTTTGTGACTCATATATTAACATATAACAAAGAATCAAGCTTCAGAAAATAAGGTGGTTACTAGAGAGATCATATTACATTACAGTACCACTACTCTGTAAAACACAACCATCATAAGGTACTGCTATTTTTAAATTGGACGTGTTCAAACTGAAAACAGTCGTACCTGTAATTTTAAGTGTTTCTCTCTGTAATGCTCTGGTGACTGGTACTCGCTGACACCAGTGTCCAACACCTTCAACTTCCCAAAGGAGTTCATGGTCTCCTGGATACTTTTCAAAGTATTGCTTGCAAGCTGAAAAATACATTTAGAATTTTCTAGAAATCCCAAATATCAATTGTTTTAGAAAAGAAGAAAAGATGGAAAGTTGCCCAACTCACTTAATAGGCTTACATAACTTTGATACCAAAAACACCAAGGCAACTCAAAAAAAAAGAAGTATATAGCAGTTTCATTTATGAATAAAAATCCTAAATAAAATTTCGTATTAAAAGTTTTAACATGCCGAAGCAGTAAAAATCCCAATAAAAGATGTGCTTCAACTTTAAAAGAAAAATTATTAAATGTTATTGTGGGACATAAAAGAAGAAATGAATAAAAGGACTGAAAAACAGCAAGAGAAAAGTAGTTACCTATAAGGGAGCACCCATAAATCTGCAGCTGATTTCTCAAAAGAAACTGCAGGACAGAAGGACATGGTACAAAATATTTGATGTAATGAAAACCCAGGATCTACAATCAAGAATATTTTATCCAGCAAACTGTTTATCATTAAAGTTGAAGGACAGATAAAGAACTTCCCAAACAAAAATAAGGTAAGGAATTGATCAACATCATGCCAGTATTATGGGAAATGTTAGAGGGACTTCTTTAAGAAGAAAAAATATGTATCAAAAACAGGAATAAACAATGGTAATAACTACATTTATATCAAAATGTGCCTCAAAAGATAAGAGTGGCTGAATGGATAAGAAAACAAGAACCCTACACATGTTGCCCACAAAAGACTCACTTCAGATTAAAAGATACACACAGACTAAAAGGAAGGGAATGGAAAAAGATACTGCCTTGATGGACCTAGAGGGTATTGTGCTGAATGAAATAAGTTAGATAGAGAAAGACAAATATCACATGATTTCACATACATGTGGAATCTAAAGAACAAAATAAACACTAACAACAAAAATGTAAATAAGCTCATAAATAGAGAATATTTTGAGAGCTACTAGATGGAAGAGGGGTTGGGGGATGGTGAAAAAGGGCAAAGAAACTAAGAAGTACAAATGAATAGTTACAAAATAGACATGAAGATATAAAGTATAGCATATGGAAAATAGTTAATAATGTAATAAATATATAAAGAGAAAGAGGGGTACTATATTTAGTAGAGTGATCACCTTGTGAATTATATAGATCTCTAATCACTATACTATACAAATGAAACTAATATTGTATGCCAACTGTAATTGAAAAAAAACTTATTGAATTGTACAATGTAAATACGAACAACTAACTGTCTATTATATTTCAATGAAGTTGGAGGAAAAAATAAACCAAGAAAAGCAATTTAAAATAAAAAAGAAAGAAGGGAAAAAAAAGAAAGAATATGGAGGCCAATTTTGAAGAAAAAATAATAACTTATCCTAGCAGATATCAAGAATTATCATAAAAACACGTAATAAAAACCTGGTATTGACATAAGAATGGGAAAGAGAAAGAGAAGAAAGAAGTAGAGGAAGAGGAAAAATTTAAATACCAGGAAAAAAAAAAACACTAGGGAAGAACCACAAATACACTAAATACTTGGCAAATGACCCAGGAACCATTGTATCTCAACAGAGAATGAATAAATTACTAAAATAATGGTACTAGAATAACAGTCTGTTTAAAAAAAAATAGTCAGATCTTGACCTCACATTAACATCATTCATAAAAATAAGTTCTAGGTGGATTCTAAGATCTATTATGAAAAGCAAAATGTTTAAAAGAAAACATAAGAGAATATCTCTAGAACAATAGAGTACTGAAAGATTTCTTATAAAAAAATACAAAAATCACAATATTGAAATATTACAATAAATCTGACAAAGTTTAAGACTTTCTATATCACGATTATGCAACTGAACATTCTACAATGATGGAAAGGTCCTATTATCAGCACTTCTACTACAGTAGCCACTAGCTAGATGTGGCTACTGAGGAATTAAATTTATAATTTTACTTAATTTTAATAAATTTATATCTAATTTATATTAGTGTCTGCTATATTGGACTGCATAGTTTGCATTAAAAAGTTACCATAAAGACACAAATTAGGTGATACTCAGAATAAAACAAAAGATTACTCTTCCGAGTATATAAGAAATTCCTAAAACTGAATTAGAAAGACACAATAATCCCCCTCAAAAAATTGTCAGAGGCTATGAACAGGAAATTCACATATAATGAAACACAGAATGAACCTTAACAAAGGTAAAGATGATAAACCTCCCTAGCACCACGGAAATATAAAATGAAACAAGATACCATTTTCATACCTATCAGATATTAACAAGTATCAGAAGAATGAGGGAAATGAATACTCCTACACTCTACTGGTATGAGAACAATCCTATAATAATTAGTAAAGTGGAAAAGGCATATTTTACGATCCATTTCTACTTCTAGGTATATCCCTAATAATTTACACATATATACAAAAACATATTTATACTGTTCATTACAGGACTGTTTTTAAGCTGAGGTTAGGATAAAACCTAAGTGCCCATCATTAGGGGATATATGAATAAATTTTGTATGTATACAATAAAATACTACACAGCAGCTACAACAAATAAACTGGAACTACATATATCAAAATTGCTAAATCTTAAAAAAAAAAAGGCTCAGTAAAAAAGCAAGTCAGTGTATGTACAAAATAATGTCATTTATATAAAGTTTAAAAACACATTTAAAAACAAGCGATGCAGCCCCTGTGCAAAAGTTTGGCAATTCCTCAAAAAGTTAAACATAGAACTGCCATGTAATTCCACTCTCTGGTATATATCCAAAAGAATTAAAAGCAGGGGCTCAAACATATATCTGTACACCAATGTCCAGAGCAGCATTATTGATAATAACCAAAAGGTAAAACAACCCAAGCATCCATCAACAGATGATAATGAAATGAAATATATTTGCACAATAAAATTCTACGCAGCCCCAAACATGAAATTTTGATATATGCTACAATAGATGGACTTTAAACATTACACTAAGTGAAATAAGATAGACACAGAAGGACAAATATTTCATGATTCCATTTATATAAGGTACCTGGAATATGCAAATTCACAGAGAGAAGAAAAAAAGTTACCAGAAAATGAGAAGAGGGAAGAAAAGGAAGTTACTGTTTCAAGGATAGAGAGTTTATGTTAGAGATGGTAAAAATGTTTTGGGTATAGACAGTGGTGTTGAGTACACAGCATTGTGAATGTGATTAATGCCACTGAATTGTACATCTACAAATAGTTAAAATGACAAATATTATATATTTTATCACAAACTTATTATTTTTAAAAATAAAAAAGCACACAAAATAATATTTTATAGTGTTTATGGATATAGACATAAATATGAAACCATGAGCAGGAAGGCTATACACCAACTCTAGTAATGCAATTATCTCTGGGGAGGTAGGAAGAAAGAGGAATAAGATTAAGGAGAGAGCCAAAAAGAACAAGTCTTTCAGTGTGTGCTCCAACAAAGAGGTAGATTCTGGGAACTCAAGAAAATTATTACAAATTTAGTGATGTGACTAGGTACAAAATTAATATATATAAATCAATACCCTTCATGTACATAATTAAGCACCAGTTAAAAGAAATAGTGGAAAAATACACATTTACCATAGTAACAAAAAATAATAATAATAAACTGTCTAAAAATATACTTTTTTTCCTAAGTTAACTTTAAGAACTATATGGAGAAAATGAAAATGCTGATTTTGGACAAAATCATACAATTATATATAATATCATATAATTATAGTATTGTTGGATAGAAAATCTAGAAAATGGATTCTGAAGTCCACACCAGAAAATAAATAAGCAAAGTCAGAAATAGTAAATGAGGGAAAGGAAGACTGGTCTTTCCAGATATTCAAAAGCTTAAATAAACAGTGAGGTATTAGTACTTAAAAAATTAATAGAAATAAAAAAGAAGTATACACAAATACACATACATACAAATTTAATCTGTGATCTAAATTAAGGGTTAACAAACTTTTTCTTAAAGGAACAGATAATAAATATTATATAGGCTTGTCGGTCATACAGTCACTGTCATAACTTACCAAATCTGACATTTTAGTGTAAAAAAACCATAGACAATATGTAAATAAATGAGCATGATTATGTTCTAATAAAACTTTGTTTACCAAAAGAGTTAACAGGCCAGTGAGTCATTGTTTTGTGACCCCTGGGACAGACACAAATGCAAATCAGTACCAAAAAGATAAATTATTCAAAATGATGCTGCCGCAATCAGCTACCTGTCCAGTACAATATATTTGCATCTATGCCTCATATAGTATATACCAAGATAAACTCCAAAGAGAGAAAAGATTCACAAGACATTATGTATTCTATGTCTCTAAGCTATATATGTTATAGCATTACGTAAATCAACTTCCCAAAGTTAACTTATTGTCTACTCTAGTCTGAGACCAAGCCTAATCATATTTGGCACTCATCTGTTCCTTGTGGAATGAACAAATTATCTCTATTTTTTTAAAGCTTGCAATTTAAAACACTATACTCTTTCCTAAAATGTTAAAAAATATTCATGAAAACATGTGAAGAGCATCAAAAAGCTATTAGACTTATAGCAATATCAAAGAACTATTAACTAAGTTAAAAGAGAAAAATCTAATGGAAATCCAAGTCCTTCAGCTATAATAACCAATGTACAGGAGAGGCAGAACGAGAAAGAAACAGAAAATGATGAAGAAGACACATAGTCTAAAAATTTCTATTCTCAATATATTCCTTTATTTTCACATTTCAAAGAGTCTTATTCACAAAATTATACAAATGGCATCAATAAATCGCTGTCAGGGAATCTCTTATCTAAACTGAAGTAAAGAGTTCAAGACTATGCAAAGACAGAGATTAACTGACATGCACCTGCAATTCATTTGCTTTTCAACCTATCATTAGAATCCTAGAAAAGAGTATAAAGAGATTCTTCCTGCAGTGGATGTGTTTGCATTCCTCTTCCAATTTAGTAAAGCGATAATTAAGACTTTAAGGGGGAAATCTATTTTCAGATTATCCAACGGTATACAGGGTTCATTCCATTCTCATACATGGGTCTTGAGAGAAACTATGATTCAAGATGGACATAAAACATTTAGTTCTTATTTTCCAGATTTTCAATAATAAAAAGAGAAACTGAGAGCAAAATATTTTTCAGTTGAAATAAACATTTGATGTTAGATTCAAATCAGTGATAAATTAAAATTTATAAAGGTTTTCAAATAAATTACTTTCCATGATTAAATCTTACTTCAGTAAGAAAAAAGCAGTTGTATGACCTTTACATATATACAAATATAAATCCACTAATAGTTTTTAAAACATTACCACATGGTTTAGCCATACAATGTAATATTTAACAGCACTGAAAATGAAAAATAAAGCTTTATATAGATCCACATTAATGAATCTCATAAATATAAGAAAGCAAACTGCAGAATTCATATAGTACCTATCATTTATAGTTTTAAAATATTTAAAACAATATGACATATTGTTGGAGATTATATACATATGTATTAAAAGCCTAAGAAATGCATAAAGAAAATAAGTGCCAAACTGAGGACAGTACTTTTATCAGAGAAGAGAGTAAGTAAATTGAGTAGGAGTACAACTGTGTTGGCAATGATCTATTTCTCATGGACGGTAAATGCTGGTGGTACATGAGTATTTATTTTTTATACCTTTTTATATATCTCAATTTTTTTTTAATTTAAAAAGCTACCACAAACAACCCAAAGAAAAAATGGTCAAATGATCTAAACAGATATTTATGCAAAGTCAACATACAAACGAACGATAAACACATGAAAAGATGTTCATCAAAATGCAAATCAAAAATAGAGATGCCACTTCACACACACTAGGATGACTATAATAAAAAAGGTAGATAATAACAAGTGTTGGCAAGAATGTAGAGAAACTGTAACCCTCATACATTATTTATGAGAATATAAAATGAAGCACTTGTTTTGGAAAACACTTAGGCAGTTCCTCAAAAGGTTAAACATAGTGTCACCATATGACCCAACAATTCCATCCATATCTAGGTACATACACAAGAGAAATGTCCCCCCCAAAAAAAACTACAGAAATGTTCATAGCAGCATTATTCATAAGAGATAAAATGTAGAAACAACTCAAAAGTCCATCAACTGATGGATAAATAAAATGTGGCATATCCATAGTGGAATATTATTTAGCCATAAAAAGCAATGAAGCACTGATTCATGCTACAACATAGATGAAACTCGAAAACATTTATACAAAGTGCAAGAAGCTAGACACAATGGGCTTAGAATATAATCGTATGATTCCATTTATATGAAATGCCCAGAATAGGTAAATCTAAATAGACAGAAAGTAGATCAGTGGTTGCCAGTGGATGGAGGAATGAGGACATGGAGAATGACTGCTAACTGGTGCAAAGTTTCTTTTGGGGATGATGAGAATGTTCCAGAATTAGTGGTTATGGTTGCACAGTTGTGAATATACTAAAAACCACTGTATTGTATACTTTAAGAGGGTGAATTTCATGACATGTAAAATTATATTTCAATTTTTTTAAAAGGCTACCACACCCTCAAAAGAGTCAAATATATGATAAAGATGCATTTGTAAAATTAAGCACTAGGGTGCCAAAGAATCCAAATTTATTTAATATTGATATATGCAAATTTACAATATTCTGCAGGCACAAATTGTGACTCTGAGACAAGTTTAAAGTTAACTTAATGTGTTTACCTGTGTACATGAGAGAGGACAGTGGATACCGCAAGCCAAGTGCATCTTCTGTAAAGGAATCAACAAAGTCCTCCAGCATAAGAAGCCCAAAATCTTTGCCTCGATATTTTTTTCTTATAAACATTGTGTCAAGAACTGGCAGTTGGTAGCTCTGGGTAAGAAATGAGGCACATATGCTTCCTGCAAGCATAAGAACAGAAAGCCAACAATTTTTCACATTAAAAAAACCATATATGTATATACATTTAAAAAATATGAGTCACAAGTCTTTCTAAAAATGGTTAGTAATTTATGAAGATGAAAAAGAGGTGCTAGAATAAAACTTACTGAAAGTAACCTCACAGGGTGATCAGACTGTAAATTCCTAACTGGGTAGGTCACAGTGGATAGTCACGCCTTAGGCATGTATCTTCTTTCATAAATGGTCTATCTTGGCTTTAAGCAAGCCCTGTGTGTTGTTTATGTGCATGCATGGTAACACATCTTTGAAATGCCTCTTTTTCAGATCCCTCAGAAACATAATCACGCTCAAGAGAGAACATGATCTTATTAATTATCCTGTATTCCAATCCTCATCTAGCTTCCTCCCTCTGCATGTAATCTTCCTTAATTTCGAATGCATAAAAGAAGCTGTAAACTATCATTCTGGGAAGCATTTTTCTCAGTCTGTTGAGATATGCTGTCATCAGTTTGGCTCAAATAAACTCATAAAAATTCTCTACAGGTTGGGACATTTCTTCTGTCAACATTTACTACCTTAAGAGGAATAGTAAAGAAATGTATAAATTTATGTATAATAATATAAAATGCTTTCTAGAAGCTATTACACATTATAATGTATAAATGTGATAATGGGAAGAGCTATGAACTTTATGTTTGCCAACATCATCACCTAATATGGGACAAATAACTATTAGTTTCATGAACTATATATTTGAATATTCATCACTGTCAACAGTCTTGCACAACTTTAAAACTATTAAATTTTCAAATTAAGAGTATTTGATAATTTTATATAGTTCATAATACATAAAAATAATTCCAGCACCTGAATATTCTTTTCCCTTTATTTTTTCTCTCAGTTTTATCTACTTAACAAGTAGCAAGAAAGTGAATTAGTTCTCCAAATTTTTAAGAACCATGAATTAGGATTAATTGGAAATATCTGTCTTAGAAATGGCTAAGTCAGCAATCTTTTCGTTGTAAATACACTTTTCAAAATACTCTTATGTTTAAAGTTAAACAGGAGAAATAATTTGAAGCAGTATCTAACTATGGCTCCCTTTATTACACAGCTGTATTGATTTGACTTTTAAGAACCTTAACTGGGGTTCTGACCCTCTAAATATATATGTTAGGTCTTATAATGTCTTAAGGCATTTTATAAGTTGAGGGCAACACAGTAGGGAATCACACTTTCTATTAATTTTAGTATTAATTCATAATTAGTTATCAGTCAACATTATATCCTTTGTGTCTCACATAATCTATTATTCTCAGTCAGATTATTCATGATTTCAGAAAATTCTAATAATGTAGTTCAAGGAAGAAACAAAATTTCAGTTAACAAACATCTCACAAATTGACATATCATTTGATAAGTTGGTCGATACAACAAAACTTTTTAGTTCAACCAAATAGTCTGAATTATTTATGATTAAATTGGAAAATTTCAGTAACATTTTTCAACAGACTCCAAGACTATCAACTAATTTAAATTTAGAATAGGTAACACATATAGCTATATTTACTTACGGCTTAACTGCTAACATTTAGTTAGACTATTTCTAAGAATCAACTATCTTATATATAACTAACAATATCGTATTGTATACATAAAAGCTGCTATATAGATCTTAGATGTTATCGCCACAAAGAAAAAAAGAAAGAAAATGATAACTATGTGAGGCAACAAATATGTTAACTGCCTTGATTCTGGTGATACGTCACCATATATATCAGATTATTAACTTATATACCTTAAATATATACAACTTTTAAATGTCAATTATACTCAATAAAGCTGAAATAAATAAATCTCTTGTATGAATCTAATGGATAGTCTCACCAAGAAGCTACTGTGGCCATATCAGTTTTAAATGCTTTGAAATCAGGGTCTTCTCACAGCTACAGCTAATAGTGATTATAAAATTAAAAGAGACAGTAGTAGTAGTAGTACAGAGGACAAAACAAAAATGAAAAGAGAAAGCACTATCTACTTCTGGTTCTCAATATAGTCTGAGGATCTGTGGCTGCTGACTATGGTGCATGTTTCAGGCTCTTTACAAAATACTACTAATTATATCAAGGAAATTTCCTGCAGATTGATTTTTTTTTGTTTCCAAACATTCCTTCTAGCAGAGAAAAGGTAAATTCTCTAGTGTTAAAATGCTCAATTTATGGAACTAGTAATGTTCACATAGTTTAAAATTTTTGTACTATTTACTCACAATTTACATGTTTATTTAAAAAAAACATACTGATTCTCTTTCTTTGCCTACACCTTGAATATTTGTATAAGGGTTCAACTCTTACACAAACACAAACAAATAAATGGCAGAAAAACTTCCCATGTTACCAGAGAGGCTTCAGACACATGACAGCTGCAGACAATATAGCACAATTACCTGGTATAGCAAAACCAGAACTGCCTACTACCTCAGGTGGTTTTCGTTAAACTAAATTTAGCACTGCATATGGCAATTGAATATTATATTCCATCTTGGACCACCTTTTCTTTCTATGTACTCTCTCTGGGTAATCTCACCTAATCCCAAGACTTCTCTCATTTATTCAAATGCTGACAATCGCTAATCTTTTATTTCTGTAATGCATGAGATTTACTCCAGGATCAAGAATAGAAGAGCTCATGTAAATGTAAATGTAACAAAAACCACATGATTATCTCAATAGATAGAGAAAAAGCATATGAGAAAATCCAACATCTTTCATGAGAAAAATACCCAACATCCTCAACCTGATAAAGGGATCTAAGGAAAATGCACAGCTAATATCACACACAATGGTGAAAGACTGGATGTTTCCCTCTAATACCAGGAACAAGACAAAAATGTTTACTCTCACCACTTCTATTCAACATTGTACTGGAAATTCTAGCCAGGGCAATTAGACAAGAAAATAGAAGGCACCAGATTAGAAAGAAGGAAGTAAAACTATATTTGCATATTACATGATCTTACATATAGAAAACCTTAAGAAATCCATTAAAAACATCCTTAAAACTGATAAAGAAGTTCAGCAAGGATGCAAGATACAGGATCAATATACAAAAATCAATTATATTACTATACACCAGCAATGAACAATTTGAAAATGAAATAAAGAAAACAATTCCATTTACAATAGCACTAACAAATAATAAAATTCTTAGAAATAAATTTAACAAAAGAGGTGCAAAACCTGTATACTGGAAACTACAAACATTACTAAAAGAAATGAATGAACACCTAAATAAATGGAAAAGACATTCATGTTCATGGATCAGAAGACTTAACATTAAGATGTCAATACTCCCCAAATGGACCTAGAGATTCAAAATCCCAGCTGGATTTTTTTGCAGAAATTGACAAGGTAATCCTAAAATTGATAAGCAAATGCAAGGACTACCACAGGAACTCAGGTTCCCTCAGTCTTAGTTTTCCCACCCACTAGTTCCCCAGATTCTGCATTCAGAAGACAGATGAGAAATGCATCTCACTCACTTAGACCCAATGTCATATGTATCATTTCTTTCATTACTTGAGGGAGAACTAGAGACAGCCCCACCCAGCTGTTCAAGTGCCTAGAAAATACAATCCATCATTGGGAAGCTGCTGGCCAATGACCAGAATACAGAAGTACAAATATTTAGTGGACTGCCAGTATCCACAGCTAATTCTCCCTTTCCTTTTCTCTCCCAGGAGATTAACACCTTTTTTTTTAACTTTTAGAAAATCAATGATCACACATCAGCAGATAATACCTTTTGCTGGCAGAGTGCAAAAGGCATTATTTGGTTACCTCAGGCTGTTTTCAGTAACATATCCTCACGCCAATATTCACAAACACACCCACTTACTTTATACTATAGTTTTGACTGATCTCATCCACATAAAATTACTGACTTCCATAGCCCAAATAAATATCCAAACCTCCCCCATGTAGTCCAGCTTACATTTCTAACTATGTTCTATCCCTAATTACATGTCCCATAGGAACATCTAACTTTACATGTCAAACCACACTCAAGTATTATCAGATTCACTCCAGCATTCCCAGCCTTAGTTAACAGCTTCCTACGTAAGCACTCAAACCAAAACCCTTATGACTCATCACTGGTTGTTACTACCGTTCCCTTCTGACACACAGACAATGGTGTCACCACAGAAAAATCTCCCTCAAATCTATTTCCTTCTCTATTATGATAGCTCCTCCATGCCAAGAAGATAAAATCTCAAACTTTAGTATGTCATTTAAGACCCTTCACAAGGGGACTTCCATCTTCCCCTCTTCCCACTCTACAATCCCCTCTCCCACCAGCTTATTCATGGTAGTTTCTCAAATATACCTTGAACTTTCCTGACTCTGTGACTTTTTTCATACATTTATATTGCATTCATATGTTTACTAAGAATGGTCCTTCCCTTCCCCTCTTCTGTCCCTACTTATACTTCAAAGCCACTTTTAAATATCACTTTTTAAAAAAAATTTTTATTATGATGACATTGGTTAACAAAATCCAACAAGTTTCAGGCATACAATTCAATAGTAAGGCATATATATATATTGCATTGTGTTCACCTCTCACAGATAGATTTTTTTCTGTTACCACATATTTTACCCTTTTACCCCCTTTACCTACTCCCTCCTTTGCCCCCCTCCCCCTCTGGTAACCACTAGTCTGTTGTCCATGTCCATGAGTCTCTACTTCTTCATCCTGTTTGTTGCTTTTAGGTTTATATCTCACATATAAGTGATATCTCGTGGTTTCCAACTTTTTCTGTCTGGCTTATTTCACTTAGCATGACTATCTCGAGGTCCATTCAATGTTGTCACAAATGGCAGTATTTCATCTCTTCTTATGGCTGAGTAATATTCCATTGTATATATGTACCACAGCTTCTTTATCCAATCATCTACTGTAGGACACTGGTTGCTTCCATGTCCTGGCCACTGTTAATAATGCTGCTGTGAACATCGGTGTGCAAATATCTTTACGGATGTGGGTTTTCAAGTCTTTGGGGGTAAATACCCAGTACAAGGATTGCTGAATCATATGGTAGATCAATTCTTAGGTTTTTGAGGATCCTCCATACTGTTCTCCACAGTGGCTGTACTAAATTGCAGTCCCACCAGCAGTGTATGAGGGTTCCTTTTTCTCCACATCCTCTCCAACACTTGTTATTACTTGTCTTGTTGATAACAGCTATTCTGACAGGTATGAGATGGTATCTCATTGTGATTTTTGATTTGTACTTCACTAATAGCCAGCAATGTTGAGCATCTTTTCATATGTTTGTTGGCCATTCGTATCTCTTATTGGGAGAAATGTCTGTTCATGTTCTTTGCCTATTTTTTAATTGGATCGTTTGTTTTTCTGTTGTTTTGCAGTCATATGAGTTCTTTGTATATTTTGAATATTAGGCCCTTATCGAAGGCATTGATTGCAAATATATTTTCCCATTTGGATGGCTGTCTCTTTACCTTGTTGACAGTTTCTTTTGCTAAGCAGAAGCTTTTTAGTTTGATGTAGTCATTTTTTTTACTCTACTTCCCTTGTCTTTGAGGTCAAATTCATAAAATCCTCTTTAAGTCCAAGGTCCTAGAGTTTAGTTCCTATGTTCTCCTCTATGCATTTTATTGTTTCAGGTCTTATATTGAGGTTCTTAATCCATTTTGCATTAATTTTGGTGTGTGGTGATAGACAATAGTCTAGTTTCATTCTTTTGCAGGTGGCTTTCCAATTTTCCCAGCACCATTTATTGAAGAGGCTTTCCTTTCTCCACTGTATGTTTTTGGCTCTTTTGTCGAAAATTATTTGCCCACATAAATATGGGTTTACTTCTGGACTTTCGACTCTGTTCCACTGGTCTGTGTGTCCAGGGGTACAGGGATGGTTCAAAATATGCAAATTGATTAATGTGATATACCATATAAACGAATGAAAAAATAAGAATCTTATAATCATATCAACAGATGCAGAAAAAGTCTTCAACAAGATACAGCATCCATTTATGATCAAAACAAAATCGGAGGAAGGAAAATAACATAATAGAAGGAAAGTAACTTAACATAATAAAGGCCATATATGAAATCCTCAGCCAACCTTATATTCAACGGTGAAAAATTAAAAACCTTTCCTCTAAGATCAGGAACAAGACAAGGCTGTCCACTACCTCCACTGTTATTTAATATAACATTGCAGGTCCTACCGAGTGCAATCAGGCAAGAGAAATATATAAAAGGCATCCAAATAGGAAATAAAGTCAAACTGTCACTATTTGCAGATCACATGATTCTCTATATAGAAAACCCTGAGGACTCCATAAGAACATTACTAGAAATAGTAAGCAAATATAGTAGTTTCTGGATACAAAAATCCATGTTCAAAAATCCACAGTGTTCCTATACTCTAATAATGAAGTGTCAGAAAAAGAAGTGGAAAAAATCATTCCTTTTGCAATTGCAACAAAAATAAAATATCTAGGAATAAATTTAACAAAACATGTGAAGGACATGTATGATGAAAAGTATAAGACCCTATTAAAAGAAATCAAAGATACAAAGAAATGGAAAGATTCTGTGTTCTTGGATTGGAAGAATCAACATAGTGAAAATGAACTTATTATCTAAAGCATATACAGATTTAATGCAATCCCCATCAAAATCCCATCAGCATTTTTTAAAGAAATAGAACAAAAAAATCATCAGATTTGTATGGAAGCACAAAAGACCCCAAATTGCCAAAACCGTTCTAAGGAAAATGAACAAGGCTGGAGGCATCACTCTTCCTGACTTCAAATTATACTACAAAACAGCTATAATCAAAACGGCATGCCATTGGCAGAAAAATATCGCTTCCTTAATGCCATCTTCCTCCAGGTAAAATTAACTGCTCAACTCTTCAATGACTACTATTGTTGACATCTCAAATACAGTGTTTATCAAACTGAATTACGATTAGTTGTTGACTGACTACAGTTTTCTGTCTCATCTACTAGACTTTTGGTGCTTTGAGTCCTGAACCAATGACCAGCCATCTTTGTGTCTCCACTAAATAGGGAGTCAGCTCTAGCTCCCCAATAAACAGAACCCTTATCAGAAAGCTTGTTTTTTAGATGGCTAGAACTTCACTTGAAAACAAAGTAGCCATTTCATTTCCCAAGGACACACTTCAGGTAGCCACATTGTGGGACACCCCATGCCTTTGCTTATTTCCTTAAAAAAAGGATTATACCTAGACAGACTCAAGGCCCTAATAACCTTAATCCTTCTCCAACACAAACTTCTGCTATGTTGTACCTTTAGCTACACTAGCCATCCTGATCATTTTATATCACAGTTGTTATTCCTTAAAATAATCTTAGGGCCAGAAATCTGAATTTTAGTGAACAAGGAGTGAGTGATCTGTCCAAAAAAAGAGCGAAAATCACATATACAGCGCTCAGTAAGTCTGAAAGTCTCAAGAAAAGCTGACTAGCAAATGAAAAGATGGGGGAAAATGCTTCCATGATAAATTATTTTAAATTTAGATTGCAAAAACCAAAAATATGTCCCCTAGTACCAATTATAAATCCCTTCAAATAACGAGGCAACAAACTGACTTACTGTAGTTGTTGATTCGATTGTGCTTTCCCCATATGGTTCTGATTATGTATTCTCAAAATATAGGTCTTCAAACTGGATCAAGGTGGTTCACAATTGAAGCCAAATAATAATGGGCATTTCCATCATAGCTTGTTTACACTAAAATATGATATCTGGTTTATATAAATTTGTCTTTTATATTTAACATAGGGAAAAACATTTATACAACCTCCACTAAATTAACAAGTGGGTTTTTTGTTTATTTCATTTTGTTTTTCATAACCATATGACTTTTTATTAGTAATTATCTAGTTAGAATAGCTCATTTAAGAGGTGGATCTGATCATTATAGATGTGAAGATTTATAAAGTTCAGTTATAATTTTGTGGTAGATAAAAATAAGACTCTGGAAACAGTTCCATTTTTTTTAATGTTCAGTTTTTGTTTTTAATCAGTTGTACATATACATTGTTTACAGTACAACAACTCTGTAAGACTTGCTGCGAAAAAAGCAGTTGTGTGACTGCCTCCCTGATCCAAACACACACTCACTTTCCATTCCCCGGAAACCAGTGCTTTGAAATTGTTTAACTGATATTTTCGGTATTTCTTTCTTTCCACATCTCTAAATAACTCATTACTTCTTGTATGGAAAATGCAATTTAGCTCTTACGACATTCACATACTCCGATCCCAACTCTATCATAAACACATGCCCCACCTAGTTACCCCAAAATAGTAATTTGTAATTTTGGTTAGATCAATTTTCATTATTTACATTATAAGTATATACATATTCTTCCGACAACAGAGCCATGTAGTATGATTGTTTTTCTTTTCCTGCACTGCTTTTTGATTAGCCTTATTTATGGTTTATAACTAATTATTATTTAATTCTAACTTATCCTTCGAAGTCTCCCTTAACTGTATAAACCTCATTTTGGTTTAAACACATCAGGTACTCCATATTCTTGATTCAATGTCACAGAGATTTCTGGCTTGCCACAATCTCGTGGCTACCAATCCAGACAGAGCTGCTCCAGAACTATTACACAGCTATGATTTTGAGAACTACTTTCTCTCCTTAGTTTCCTAATCAGATATCTTTCTTTCCTGATTTACATCCTTATTTTAGTAGAGCACAGACTCCACTAGCTTCCTAAAAAAGGATGCATGGGAGGTAATTTTTTTTAATTAACCATATAAAATTTTCCTCATACTTCATTGATAATTTGGGCATAGAATTATACTGGAAATCATTTTCCTTCAGCATCTTAAAGGCACTGTTCGACTTCTAGTATTCTATCAGTGCTGCTGTTGAGAAATCTAATCATTCAAGATTCTTGATCCTTCGTATAAATTCTTCTCACTTGATGGAGGCTTCCAAAGTTTCTTTAACTCACATGTTCCGAAACTTCACAATAATCTATCTCAGTGTGGGTCTACTTAAATTCATTCTGATGGATGCTTAGTGGGCACTTCTAAACTAGAAATGTACATTCTGTAGTTCCAAGGAATTTTCTTGAATTATTTTATTGGTGATTTCTCCCCCTCCAGTTTTTGTTCTCTCCTTCTGAAATATCTATTACTCGGACTGCTCCTCTAATTTTATCTTTTCTTTCCTATTTCCCATCATTTAAGGTTTTTGTTGCTGTTGTTCTCCTATCCAATAAATTTCCTCTACTTTAATTTCCTTACATTAAATTTTTAATTTCCAACAATACTATGGACATTCTTTTAATATATCTTGTTCTCATTTCATGAATGTAATGACTACTCTTACCTCCAAAAATATTGAGTTTTGCTTATTTGGGTTTTGTATTGTCTGTCTCTTCTAAAAAATATTTTTATTCTTTTTTGTTTTGATCTCCATCTTTCATATCAGTGGCTTTCCCCAACTGTTTACAGTTAGAAATGAGACATTCAAAAGCCGATTAGAAACTCTATGTACATGGTGCTGATTGATAACAATGAGCTTCACAGCAGGATGATCTAGCTGAAATTTTTCCCAGGGGAAACACTTATATTTTTAGAATTTTCTTTTCTTGGCCAAGTCAAATACCTCAAAGGAAACTCATGTAACCAATAAAAGTTTTTGAAATATCATGTATTCACACATCCTTGGTAATATCTAAAATTTGCATCTTAGGTTTCAGTAATGACAAAGGATATAATTTCTAGCATCTTATCAATATTAACTTATAAAAAACTTTTTATATAAAAAATAATCTTAGACTCACAAAAAAGTTGCAAAAATGTACAGAGTTCCCATATACTTTTCACCGATATTCTCCTAATGTTAACATCTTACAAAGTTGAAGTACTATTATCAAATCCAGGAAATCAACACTGATAAAATACTATTAACTAAACTACAGACCTTATCCAAACTTAGCAGTTTTTCCACTAATGTCCTTTTTCTGTTTCAGAATCCAATCCAGGATTTCATAGTGCACTTGGGTTTATGTCTCCTTAAACTCTGGACTTATCAATTCCTCCATCTTTCTTTGTCATTCATGATCTTGACACTCGTGGAGATTACTGATCAGTTATATTGTAAAATAACCTTCAATTTGGCTTTGTTCAATGTTTCCTCATGATAAAATTGAGATTATGCATTTTGGGCAAAAGTACCATAAATATGATGTTATGCCCTTCTCAGTACATCACAGATCAGGTGTCCATGATGCTGATATGTCTTACCCCTGGTGATATTAACCATGATTTATTAGTTAACATGATGTCTACCAGGATTCTCTATGTAAATTAGCTATTTTTCCCTTTGCAGTTAATGAACAATACTGACTTAAAGAAAAACAAAAACTATTACATCGCTCTTTTAAATGTAACAAATAGACACTAAAAACTATTATCAATTTGATAATTGCCATCATTCACTGAACAAACTTTCCTTTACTATTAAACTAACCGTTCTTTAACACCCCCAAAATTTACATTGTTCTATTTTCTCTTGAATTCTATTTCTATTGTATTTATTCTACAGAATGTTATCCTATGTAATATACCTTTTTTCTTGGATGTTTACTCATTTACCAATCATTATTCTCTATAAAATCATATCCATATATAAATACAAAACTTAAATTTCTTGTGATCATAAAGTTCTAAATATCAATCCAAAAGTTTTAAATTACCACTGTTATTAATATAAATACATAATGGATCAAAGTATATTATACATTTGGAAAATTAAGCAAAAAATAAAATTTTAGTGAAAATATATCTCTTAATAAAATATATGAGGCTTACCTTTTGTTTACTGGTTTATGAATCCATGAATGAATATTACTACCATAATGAGACAGGGTTCAGCATTAATCCTATTTGTTTTTTATTTTTATAGATAAAAGTGCTCAATAACCGTAGACGGGACCAGGAATCTTTTGTTATAGTGATGTCACTCAGTCTGTGACCTCCCTTAGAGTTACATGCTATATATCACATATTAATGTCTTATTAAAAAACTGTTTTTAATAATATGACATTTATCTGAGGTCCCCCACCCTCAAAAAAAAAACAATAAGTCCCTCACAGTGATCTCTTAAGGCAAAAAAGAATTTGCACAGTTTCTTGAATTTCATTATACTGTAATAGGATTTAACCTCATAAACAAAA
This sequence comes from Macroglossus sobrinus, assembly GCA_004027375.1. Taxonomy (NCBI): domain Eukaryota; kingdom Metazoa; phylum Chordata; class Mammalia; order Chiroptera; family Pteropodidae; genus Macroglossus; species Macroglossus sobrinus. The sequence goes on along the minus strand of PVKZ01000059.1, from coordinate 2,133,229 downwards.
CTTTCTTTTCTACATCAAGGGTATTTTTATATCCTAACTATTATCCCCACATACTGATTCACTATTTAATTTAAAAATCATAAATAATAAGTAATTGCATAAGGCTTTCATTCAACTAAAAATATGTATAATAAAGAGATTTTTATCTCTTTGCTGGTACTTTTTCCCCCCTGATATATATATTTCCTGATATGTATAGGTATATTATATCACAATTGTTTCAGTATAAGCACCCCTAATTCCACTGTCATTGGTAAATGATAGCCAGAGCTTAAAGCAGGAACTTAATAGTAAAGATATAAGGCAATTAGTAGACAAATATCAAAGGTGCTAAAAGTGGCAGAAAAGCAATACTTGGAAGCATGAGAATATAAAATTGAGTTCACCAGCAAAACAAGCAAAAAGAGATGCCAGGACTCAAGAGGAGACGGGGAGCCCCAAACGCACATGAAACTAAAAGGAACACACTCCTGGAATCAAATGCTGATCAGAAATACTAAAAGGAAAATGCTCTACCCTTTCACTGTGTGTCTTTCATCTAAAACAAGCTCTAAATAAAAAAAGCATATACTAATATGTGCTCCAAATGTCCATGAGCTAGTTTCAGATAGGAAACTCCCCTGAAGCCAGTGTGAGAAGCAAAAAGCCTCTCATAGGAATTAGCTTGTAAATAATTAAGCATCAAGTAATTAAATCATATCCCAACTTCAAACTTACTAAAACTTTAAAATCACAAAATAATCTCTCTCTGGAATTACATAAATTATGGACTCTATTTCAAATTTATACAAGAATAAAATAGCATATGAAAGAACTAAAGTATTTACTAAACAGCAAAACCATTTTAAACTGTAGATGAGTTTTTTATTCTTGAGAAAAGGTGACCTCCCTTTTACTATTTACTATATGCACAATTCTCATCATAAATGTGTACTAATTTCTTAAAATATCAGTTACAACAGTTCTTCAAATTAGCAGTGAATCTAATATGCTCGTTAGAATGGATCTAACAATAAGAACTAAGTTTGAAAGATATAAAATGTGAAAAAGACAGAAAAATTATGTGTTCTCTGTGAAAGGTCTTTTGGTAAAAGTACAGAACAAGGCCAAATTGGTGATTTGGTTATTACATATACGGAGTAAGCAGGTTCAGAGTTTTCTGGCTCTAGCAGCTCTAGAGAGCAAATGAATAGAAAAAGAGGTAAAGCAAGATGAAACTGCACTAGTCTTTTAGGAGTAAGGTACAGCTGGTTCTTAGGATCATAAATCGAACTTTAGACAGTGGTCCCCAACCTTTTTGGCACCAGGGACTGGTACTCCTACGAGAGCCTAATGCCTAATGATCTGAGGTAGAGGTGAAGCAGTGATGCTAGCACTAGAGAGTGGCTACAAACATAGATGAAGCTTTGTTCTCTGGACCGTTGCTCACCTCCTGCTTTGGGGTCCAGTTCCTAATAGGCCATAGACCAGCACAGGTCCACAGCCCAGGGGTTGGGGACTCCTGCTATAGAAGATTCATAATTTCAAAGCTGTTTGGATTCTTAAAGTATTTTGGTTTTCATGGTAATTAACAAAGCTGGCTTTAATATGTCAGGCTAAATCAGCTGCAATAAGCAGAAAAGGGTTACACATTTGGTCCACAGGTAGACAAGAGTTTTAAAAGGAGCCAGTAACAGTGACAGTCGCAGAATCAAAGTAAATAAGAACTTTTAATAAAAAGAAGGACGTGAGAGGGGAACAAGAGGAGTGAATCTGAGGCTCTCTCGTCATATATATGAAGAAATCTTCCTCTCTGTTAAATATTTATTTTTATCTTGTTTTTTTTTCCCAAGACTTTACTAATAATCCTCACTTTTACTGAATGATGGAATCACAGTACTCCCCAAAAAATATTAAGTAAAATCATCTCAATTTGTACTCTAGAGAGTCATTTAAAAGGGGTATTGATATAACTGGGGTCTAAAAAGGTTTCCATAATACATAGTTCAAATAACTTTTAAAGACTCACCTGTAGGCTTAACTGAATAAAACCCAATGGCCTCTCCTTTCTTCCACAGAATCTTAGCATAATCAGTACCGCTATGACACAGGAATGGGATCTCATTTCTCTCCATTTCCTGTTTTCTATAAATTATTCGATTCAGAACATACAGAACCACTCTCTCCCCAAGAGTTCTCACCTACAAAGAGAGTCAAACACCAGGCACAACAGTTATAATATACATCAATTCAGAGATGCTATTTACCTTGCTCCTTGCTTCATACCTCACACAGGCATTCAAAGCACTATGAATACATTCAAGATGATTCGTAAAACATTTTATTATCACAGTGATAAAGCTAATCATTCATGCCAATAACAATTCATTTCTATAGACACGTATTATGCATGAAATGTTTCTCAGCAAAATTCTAAAACAGGCAAAATAGATTTCGAGTGCACTAATCCCCAGCATCTCCTCTTTAGCACTCGGTTGTTTTCTTTCTGCTCCCAGCTACCCATATCAAGGGCCTCACCCACCCTAATTGCTGCCCCCATCACCTCGAGTGCTTCAACGCTTTTCCACCCCTTTTCAGCCTCCACATTGAAGAAAAAGAAAAAAGGGGGAAAGCTTCATGTTATCCTTTGAAGACTTTGAGAACAATTACCCCATTTGATGAGCAAAGCCAATCATGCACCTGGGAAAGAAATCTGTCTCACATTTTCCAGGTAAAATGTTCATTTAACCGTTGTGTTTTTGTAGTCTAGTTAGAAATACCTACCTCCCCAAACCTCTCTCTCACACACACACACACACACACCCCTCTCCTAGACCAGATGAGTAGTGACAGTGGCACCAGGGAGGTCTACTGAAAACATACTTAGGACAATCACAGGATGGAGCTTCACTTTTACGTGCAGGGCTACCTGGTCACAGAGACCCCCTTACCAACTTTCTGACATTAAACAATGAGGATTTTCCTATAGACATCCTTCACTGCTAAAAAATGAGAGTTCTATCCATAGTCTATTTTCTGCCAAGTCTCCTTAATTAGGTGAGTGGAGAGAAAAAAGCGTTAACCATACAAACACTACTCCCAAAAACATCCCTAGTAGATCTCCAATATGAAACAACATGAGATATGACAAAGCTTGGTAATGTACAAGGCAACTCATTCCTCCCTTGAAGATCTCTGACCAGAATAAAGTTGTTCCTCATACTGAGCTAAAATGTATTTTTCTAAAGACTATACTTTGATCTTCTGGAGTCATACAGCCTACAAATATTTGAAGATGGTCATGCTATTCCCCTAATTTTCATACCAGTGCTAAACTTGGGGAAAAACTGAGGGAAAATACTAATCTAATGTAATTTGGGGTACTCTTGCCATTTCAAACTCTCCATTAAAATACTCCAGATCCCTATTGTCTGTCTTCACATGGGCATGCAGATAATGCAGATATAAACACTGGAGATATTACTAAGGTAAGAGGGATTTTCTGCATAAACTTAAGGGTTTTTTATTGGCTTTTTTGCTTACCTTGATTTGCTTCTAATTAACTAAGATCGTTTCCATATGTACTACTGTTTCAGTTTGGGCTTCATGGTATACATGCTGTAGTTAATTTTTTGAATTTTGGGGGTATTACTTTACGTTCATCTCTATTTATTTTCATTGTGTTAGATCCTTTTTGCTTAATTCTGCCTTTCACCGACTGGCACTCCCATTCAGCACTGTGGCATGCACTGATAAGCCATCTACGTCTTCCTCTAAGTAACTGATAAAAACAGTTACCAGAATAGAAAAAAGAGACAAAGTTTTGCAGTATGCTATTTAGGGCTTCCTTTGACTCCACTATTTAGAACACCAAATAGACCACCCAAAATGGCCCTATGGTAAGCAGGTTTTCCTGGTCAGTCTCTCCTAGAGACAGAGAACCTAAGAAACAACATAGCTTTTCCTCTACCAATAAGAAAATCAGAAAAGCTGAAGTTGATATGAGTAATCATAGCTCAACTAACTGACCCACTGGCATTCATTCTTCCTCACTCAATTCTCATGTACTTTTAGAGCCAGGAAAAAAAAAAACTAAGAAAGCCCAATCTGAATGTCAGTTTCATCATAACAATGAAACTCTAGGGTTTAATATAATCTAGATACACGAAAATGGAGACGAGCTCAATAACTATCATTGTTTATGGAAACATATTGTGAAATGGCCTCATAAGAAGGATTTTTAAAATTATAGGATCTCATTACCTGCTTAAGCCCCTCTCTAGAAGGGACAGATGTTTTCACAATATCATCAATAGCCCACCATTGATCAGCAAGGTAAAGTGCCACAGCTAAAACAGAATAAATGATTATTAATGTTTGTCTTAAAGAATACAATATTACTATTTGATAATGTTCATTAATGTTTAAGTCTTAAAGTATACAATATTACTATTTGGTAACTTTTATACAGATACCTTTAAATATACCCATACTTTATAGCACAATGTGGTCCCACTCTTACCTGTTTTTATTTTTTTCATTAAACATTTCATTATAAGCAACTGGGAATTACATTTTCCTAAATTTACAGTTCCAAACAAATTTTCTTTCTTTAAAATTTCTCCATGTAGCTACCTTTTAATAAATTTCTAATTATTTGGAGAAAAAGTCCTCAATTTATAAAGATTAAGCAAAAAAGAAACCTGTGAGTGAGTCCTCAGGTGCAAAAAGAGCAAGAATTTTCTGGGTCTGATCTCCACCATAAAGAGGAACAAAGCCTACATTTGACAGGCTAATAGGAATCTGAAATGAGAATTGATTATAAATTAGTGAAGGGTTTGTTAAGAAAACATAGGACAAAAACACTAATCTTCTACCAAAATATTAACTTTTCCTACATCAATACTAATTACATAACTTCATTTCATAGAAGATATTTCTAGTTTCAAAAAAATATAAATCAGAATTCCCTTTTGTGGGAATCTTTTATTGGGGGGAAATAAGTTTATTTCAATAAATATTACTATGCTCTAACTATAGTCTTAAAAACAAAAGCATGATATGGTCTATAAAATAATTAAAAAACAACTATAGTTTATCATCTGTTATTCAGACTATTTGAGGTGGTGGATAATTCCATTTTCTAATAAGACACCAGCTAGGTAAATTTATTTTTCCTACTTTTTCGAGATGCATATGATTTAAAATTTTTCTGCCTTCATTAATCCAACACTAATTCCCCATTTACAGATTGTATTACAGTTCAGAGCATTATAAAAAATTGGTACTAGAGTAGACTTAAAAGAATCCTTTAAATCAACATAATTTTCCAGAAAAAAAAATCTGAGGTCTACAAAGGTTAGAGAATTTACCTACCATCAAGTTCATTTTGGAATTCTAATGATTTCAGGTCTAATGATCTATCACAATACATCACAGCTTACTAATCAGAAATTCCGATTTCAATATCTTAGAAAAGGGAAGCTTTGTGACACAAAAATGTGTTATTTGGTGTGCTGCTAAATTTTAAAAATTTCTAAAATCACAAATTCCAAATCTAAAGAAAATTTAATTGAGTTAGCTCAAATATGGTAACCAGTCTTAGTAAAACTGGTAAACTTACATATAATTTTAAAGGCACACACAAATATTAAGCAATAACCTGCAGTTTCTTTTTAAAACTACATCATGCTACTGTATTAACCAATCAATATTTATCCATTTTAGTCTTCTGATAAAAATCTCAAAAAATGATTAGTTAATACTTTTAAATGATAAAAAAGGATATTGATTTCACATATAAACTCAACTGAAAAGAGTGATAAAAATTATTGCAGAAAAGCTTACCGTAACATTGAGAAGAGACAAATACTCAGGATTTTCAGGGTCCCCGCACCTTAGATCTGACATATAATCTTCAGCAGAATTTTCCAATTCCTCGTGACTGCAATTATCCAGCATATCCACAGGGAATGCCATCCTCTTTAAAAAACAACATGGGACAAAATGTTTCAGAAAATTAAATGCTATCTTCCTTTACTCACAGAAAAAACTTTTTACTGTATTATGTAAGTATTTTATTGTAAGGAGACTTATTTTTCACTATGCCAAGGCAGACTACAACTTGAGCCTGCCAATTTGACAATGTACATCAAAAAAAAAAACTTTTAAGTATTATTACTTGAATTAAAAACAAGAATAATATTAGAATTAATGGTAATCCCTTAAATTATATAATATATAAATGATAAAAATATAATCCCTGCACATAAACACATAAATATATCCTCATATACCTGTCACTTTAAAAGTCACCGTAAAAGGATAGAAGAGAAGTTTTTGGAATGACAGAAATGTTCTACAACTGAATTGTGATAATGATTACTCCACCCCGTGAATTTACTAAGAAAGAAAGATCTTTGAATTGTACAGTTTTGCAATGGGTAAATTCTATAGTATATAAATTAGATCTCTCATAAATATGGCTGTTAAAAAATGCCAGCATCTTAATGGGGAAACACTAAAAACTTTCTCACTAATGTCAGGAAAAATAAGAACTCCACTATTGTGTAATATTATGTAGGTACTTGCCAATGCGATTAGACTAGAGAAAGCAATTAGAGGCGTAACAACTGGGGATGGGTGTGGGTATTGCAAATAATATATTTAATCGAAAAACTCAAAAGAATAACTGTAAAAACTATTCCAAACAATAAAAAAAAATGTAGCAAAATAGCAGGATATACAATTACATGCAGAAATTAAGACCTCAGATATACAATAACTAGTAAGAAGAAATCTGAATGGAAATGAATGGAAAAAATGAAGTAAAATTAGAAAGACTCCATTTATTACAGTGAAAATTAAAATAGGCTTAAATTTAACAACAATAAACACAAAACCTATATAAAGAATACCTAAGAAACATTCCTGAAAGAAGCAAAGAGGACGGAAAAGACAAATCATGTTCTTGGAAAAGATTCAACATCAAAAAGGTAGCAATACTTCCTAAAATAATTTATCAATTTAATCCCATCCTAATGAAAATAACTTTAGCATTTTATTTTACGAAGAGAGACAAGTTATACAGATAATTTGAAACAATAAATAAGCAAGAATAGCTAGAAAAATCCTGAAAAGGCAGAGCAATGATTGGAGAAAGGTATAAGCCCTGTCAGATGTTAAAGCATGTTATAAAACTTCTATTATTAAAACAATGTAATATAGGCATATGAATAAACAGACCAATGGAATAGAAATAGAAACAGAAATAGAAATATACTGTAATGCTTATGAAAACTGAAACATGTAAGGAGCTACCTCAATCAGTGGGCAAAAGGAAAACTTTTTAATAGGTAGTATTGTTTCACTGGTATTACAGTATGTTTAAAGGAGACATTAATTTTGCCCATTTTTGAACTTCTTATATCTGACATCATACATTATGCTCTCTATTGTGTCAACTCTTCAGCCAACATTATTTCTGTGAGAAACGTGTTGTTGCATCTTTCAGTAGTTTGTTCCTTTTTACTGCTATACAGTATTCCATCATTTACCCATTCCATTGTTAATGGACATTTGGGCTGCTAGGAGCATTCCTGCACGAGTATTTTGGTGAATATATACACTCATTTGTGTTAGGTCTATATACCCACACTAATCAACTTTACTAAAAGCAAGCAAAGCAGACAGTATATGCATCTTGATGTGATGCAACAAGAAAATCGGACCAAACCTAACCAAGCCATTTAAGAAATATGTGAAATGATGTCTTAAGTTTGTGGCCAGTACTTAGAATAACTCAGTTCCTTCAGTAGATATACAGTATGGAGTTTTAAAAACAGTGGGAACTAATGTAAATTAAAAGAAACTTGAGACATCAATCAGATGCACTGTGAAGAGAATCCTGATTTGTGTACTATTGAAAATTTCCATAATGAAAAGATAAATAAAAAATAAGCTTATAATCTATAATCTGAGCTACTAGCTCTTAGAGGAGGTATAAATAAAGCTAGTATAGATTATCCTGTTGTAAAAGTTCCTAATTTTATATTTACCTAAAATAAAAACTGTAGAGCCCAACTGCTACATTTGTCAATATCTCTTCAATTTTTCATTTTTTAAAAATTTATGAAGGGCAAAGGTAGAAGAAAAACAACTGAGAAATAAGTTTTCTCTGAAGTGCCCTTCAAATCCATTTTATCATAACAAAAGTATTAGTAGGCAAAAAATTGAAAATCTGAGATATCTGAAAATCTGAAATATGAAATAAAGGAACATATATAGTAATAGTTATATATAGTTAAATATTTTTTCTATTTTGAATATATGATGATGAGAGAAATTTTTACCATAATCTAATATTTTTGTTCTAAGGACTTTAAAACTTGTTTTTTATGATTGGGAACTTAATTTTATTCAAACATGCATATTTTTTAATCAAATTTCTTTTTTAATTTTTAAAATCAAAACCTAGAAATAGAATATACAAATTCTGCCCATCTGTTAGTAAATGTCTAAATAAAAAGAGAAAGAAAAGGATTTCCAGCCAACTTATAAAAAAGGAGGGGAAAAATACTGAATTTCAAGAGACAGCAACCAGGAGCTTACATAAATGAGATGTTATAGTTAGAAAAGGATCATAATATAAAATTGTAGCTCTAATGTGAAAGATGCTGATTTGTTACTTTTGGAAAATCTTTATAATCTATCAAACTATCAAAGTTAATATGCAAAAAGCAAACTAAAAAAAAACAGGACATTATATTATGTAATCAGATCTAACAATTCTAACAAAGATTAAATTTTCAATGAAACTAAAAACACAAAACAAATAGTCAATAGCAGATGAAAGAAGCATAATTAGGACACTAGTTAAGAGAATATAGGGTCTTAGATGAGATCCCAGCTTTGTGTGTCTGAGTAAATATTAAGTCATTTAATATATTACATAAATTTAGTTTATCACTGACTAGATGAAACTCAAGGATTAATATCACAGTCTTCCCCTTAAACGAACTCAAAAGACTCTCATGAATATTAGCTACCAAAGTATGCATGAAACATTTAAAATTTTCATATGTTAAGAGTAATTATGACCTAAAGGGTGAAAGGTAAATTAACATATGAAGACTACTACCAAAAACTTGGTCTACAAAAGTATAATTGATTAATTACATAAAAATAATATGGCATTCTAGACAAAGAATACAAAATAGACATATAAGGAAAAAGAGCCAAACAGAACAGCAAGTTGATGGGTGATTTTCTTTTTTCATAGAATGTTACTATAACATGGTTCTTAAAAGATTTTAAATGTCATTTTTAAATAGCATTTTTTTTGGTTTTATTATTGCAAAGAAGTAAATTCTATTAAATAGGTAAACTAGGTCATATTGAATAAAGAACCCAACAGCACAGCCCAGAAAAGAGAATTTTAGGGTAGCAAATAGTCTTAGAGATCTTGGTTGCTTTTCTAACATGCTTTTAGAGTCACATGTAGGCCCACCCTGCTAGTTTACGACAGGGTGAGACTGGAACACAGGCCAGGTCTCCCTAAGCCATTGATCTTCCTCTACCCTAGTGTTGCCTGAACTTCAATAATTTGCATGCCACCATCAACATTTTTTCCAGTTTATCAAGTGCCTATTATCACTTGTATTTTTCTCAATTCACGTTTTAATAAACACACATACACCTCTCATCCTATTTCCTCCTCTCCCCTTTTTTTAATTTGGTAAAATACACATATGAAATTTAACGTTTTAACCATTTCTAAATTTACAATTCAGAAAGTACACTCATACTGTTGTACAACCATCACCACTCTCCATTTCCAGAACTTTTTCATCATCTAAAAATAGAAACTATGTACCCATTAAACAATAATTCCCATTCTTCTCTCCCCTCTGCCTCCAGACCCTGGTAACCACCATTCTACTTTGTCTATTCTAGGAACCTCAAAAGTGAAATCATATAATAATTGTCTTTCTGCATCTGGCTTATTTCACTAATATAATGGTTTCAAGATTTACCCTGGGGTGGCTCCATAGTGTAGTGGTTAGCACATCTGCTTTACATGCATAAGGTCCTGGGTCGCACCCCAGGTGAAGCCACGGACCATACCCTGAGTGCACCAGGCCCCCAGTGCACATGGTGAGCATGTGGCAGGAGACACCCCGCCTTCAAAGATCCAGTTCTTAATGGAAATGGCAACATCCTTAGGTCAGGGGTGTAAGTGGGACAGGGGAGAGGAGAGAATTAAAGAGGTGGGAGGGAAGATTCATCCATGTTCTAGCCTGTGTCAGAATCTCAACTCACTTTTTTAGAAACATTTCATTCAACTTAAAAGTATAAAACCTATGATATCACCACTTTGATATATTAATTATATACTTTCCTAATCAGTATTAACATTTCTAAATAGCATAATTTAAACGATCACCCGAATAACAATTAAAAACCTCCCCTAAACCATCAGTAGTATGTCAGTACACTTTAGAAAACATTGCTTACCATAATATGGGACTCTACTACAGATCAAAAAGGCAAATAGAACATGACTAGTTAAAGTATAAAAACAGAAATTCATTAAAGCCATCATTCTTAAACCTTTTTCAATTGAGGTTTTTTAAATAGAAAAATCATCACTCTGGGCTTAGTATTGTTAAAAGATTATTCATTTATACACATATACACATACACACAAAATGAAACAAAATCCTGTTTTCCTGAAGTCCCACAACTTAAATACTCTAAAATTTGCATTAAAAGCATTACTAGAAAACTTCACTTAGAAGTTGTGATTTTTGAATACAGTTTAAAAACAACTATAGCTTCATAGTTTTAAACATGAAATTTGAAAATATTTCTCTAATTTTAAAAGTCCAGACATACATATACCCCTTCTAAAATATTATTGTTTACAAATCTGTCTTAAATTCATTACTTTTATTACTAGTCACTCTTAGTGCTCTATTTTATTGGCTGAATAATAAGCTATTAGTATTTAAAGAAGGTGAAAGAACTATAAATTATAATAAATCAGTATCAGCAGCAGGTAACATTTACCCTCTGAGAGGTAACCATATATCCGACTTTTAAGAGATTGTTACATATAAAATAATGAATAACTTCTACCAGTCGCATTCTATAGATGAAGAAGTAGAGCTTTAGAGATGAAAAGACTTGACCAACATTATACTACTAGTGGGGCTAGAAGGATATGAATCCAATCAAATATACTCTCCAATATAATTATTTTACTCAATATGAAAAATCAAATTCTACTGTATTTATTATGGTTATATGAAATTTCCTTTTGTTAAATATTATAATAATTACTTTGTTAATAAGTATTCTCTTCAAATATTACACCAAAAAGAGCATTGGAATTGGAATTCTATGACCTTGGTTCCTGGGTCGGCGCTGCCACTAAGTAGCTGTGACCCTAAGCAAGTTACTTATCCTTTTTAGGCTTCTCTATTCTCACTGGTAATGTGATGCAACTGGACAGGATAATCCTAAGGACCTTTTTACCTCTAAATATTTATAATTGTTTATTTAAAAAATATTGGATAACTTAAGAGTATGTAAATTACTATCCTTAGGGTGGTTCTGCTGTAGTTTAGAGAGGCCAGAGAAGGGTGGTAAGGTTCTGGAGAAAAATATACGTTGCTATAATAACTCACTCTCCCTCTTTTTGTTGTTTTTAAGCTTCTGTTCCATGTTACATAACTGTAAAGCTGTCAGATCAAATTCTGTCAAATACTTTATGCTCTGTCCATGAGATAAACCCAAAGGCCTAACTAGATTCTACATGAATGAGAAAGTATAATGTCGCCTTAGGCAAACCAACTCATCAAAAAATTTACCCAGAATGGACAATGAAGTGTAAAAAGTGTCCAAATAAATTTACAAATTAAGCAAAGGATACACTCATTAATCCTGGCTAACTTGTATAAAAACATACTACTCAGACCTCTTATATATCAGCTCTAAGATGCTACTCAGCTATTTTACACTCATTTTTAAAATACTTTCACCCTTTTCCTGAAAAAATTGTAAAACTATTTGAAAGAATGAATATTCTTAACAAGAAAACAAAATATAGAATTAGAAAAAAAATCCTCTTATTGTGCTTTATTCCCTATGTAATGTTAATTATTAGCTGTCTACTCTTAAAGAGAGGATAACTGGATAATATATTTTACAAGTTAATTTCCTAAATTATTTCAAGATTCTTATAAGTTATTGCTATTATTTAGGGGCTTTAGGGGAAGATAAAAAAAGATTAAAAAAATACAAACACTTTAGAGCTGAAAAAAGTTCTTAGAGTAAAAATAATTATTTCAACCAATCCAAGTCATGATCCTACTTCTGCTGATTTTTTTCCCCAACACTGAAAATAGGTTAGGTATCCAAGCAACATAATTGTCAATGCTCTCAACCCTGTACACACAAAAAAGCCTGATTCTGAACCTTATTATGATTCTTTTCTTGATTCTCCTCTTTTCTCCCTAACATCATTTCCTTCCCTAACTAACCTAGCCCCTGTACTACATCAGGTGAACTGATCTCTGTATCTTACCTTTTTATTCTTCTATCCCTCTTGCCCTACACAAAGTCCTAGATTAATCCTTCTCCATTTTTAGAGCTGAGTTTTTGAGTACAACAAAAATAAGACCACTGAACAGACTGCTGTAACTATCAAATCTCAGGTGGGCTCACACTGCTCATAAATGCTTTTCCATCCTCCAGGAAATGAAAACTTTTTACACATGGGTGAGGACTACTTATATTTATGAGTAATGGATCACAAAGTTAAATGGTGTTCATACTTGCTGCCTTTCTATATTTCAAGTAGAAGGCAAAATTATCTTTTGAAGTAATAATCACTGATCCAACAGTGGACTATGTACTTCATGACCCAGATAACTGACACTGGTTATAATCTCACAGATGCAGTTTACAAAACTCAGGAAAGCCAAACTGAAACTATTTAAATGAATATACCATAAAATTTTGTCCTTCATTTCAATGTTAGACAATCTAAAATTTTTTATTTTTTTTAATTATCTATAAATCTTATTTTACAGTACTTTATTAAAGTTAGCATGTGTTGGGCATGGTAAACCTCAAGGATACAGGTCATTTTTTTAAATAGGAGTCTAAACAATATCCACATCATTATAGATATTTTTGTAACATAAAATATCAGAGGTCTGTCTCATTTAGAATCATGAAGAACTGATGTTTTCATTTTAAAGGATATATAGCTAGTTCAAAGCAAAAGCAACAAAATAAAACTTGGTGCTTAATTTTGGTGTATGGTTATGAAATACATTCTTTGATTAAGAAAAGACTAATTGAAGTATATTTCAAGAGAGAAACGGGCTACACCAGAGAGGGCTGTGTGAAATATTCTGCTGAGTCACATTTACTACCAATATCACCACCGCCACCACTTCCTCCCATTTCCTAATATTTTTACTACACAACTAAGAAATATAACCAAAAGTTGCCAATATCTGCCAGTATCATACCAACTTGGAAAAACAGCAGCCTCTAAACCTCAGGCTAGTCATTTCTCTTTACCTTCAGGGCACCTCCAACTCTATACTTTCAGCCAGGATGCCATATACTTGGTACTTAAAATCCTCTTGCAAACTCAGGTGACTGAGTTTGCTTACCCAGATTAAGTGAAATTCTTTTCTTACCTCTCACTGGGCAGCAGGCCCAAAGGAAGAAAAGATAAAGAGATAGTAGTAGCTTTTCTATCTGACTTCCATACATATTTACTAAACAAATGAATAAATGAATGACTAAGCAAAAGTTTGTATAAATAAACCACAAGCTGGTGCTAGGAGGAAGTGCTGCCACAGAAGACATGGAAAGTTCTGCTGCTATACAAAAAGCAATAGATGGTCTTTCAACAAACAGAGAAAGAAAGAATATGCCAAACAAAGCCAGAAAGCATGCCAAGAATGGCAAATACTTGGATTTACCAAGAGAATTAAGAGAAGTATATAAAGAGAAGTATTAGAAGGAATGCCAGGAAAATAGAGGACAGAACATAAAAGGCCAAGAATACAGACTAAAGAATTTAGACTTTATTTGGTACACAGGTAGGAGGCAATTTAAGGATCTTGAGCAGGAAGGAGACATTCAAGGCTATGCTTTAAGACAATTTACCCAGCAACAGTGTATAAGATGGATTAATAGGAAGAACTGAAAAAAGACAGGTTGAAAACTCTAATGATAAGTACCCTGTGCCTACTTCTTTCAACATACTTATCATATGACAACATGACTTATTTTTCTTCATCATTCTATCCTAGCTGGCTCGGAACTCCAGGAAAGCATAAGCCATTTTTTCCAAATACATAAAAAGTGGGAATGGGTCAAATGAGCTCTAATCTAATGTCCCTCCTAATAATCACTCAGATTATTCGGAGAAGATCTGAATCACTCAGAGAAGATAGGGAAAAAGGTCTTAATTTACAAAGGGGTAAATTCATTTATAACCATTTTTTAAAACTCAATGTGTTTCCTGATGATGACAACAGAACTACCATTTACTGTTGGCTTAAACTGCATGTGGCATTAACTCAACACTCTACAGTATTATCTCATTCATTCCTCAAAATAATCGAATGAGGCAGGTACTCTTACATTCTCTCAATGAGGAGCCTCAGGTATGGAGAGGTTAAGTAAGTCACCTAAGGTTACTCAGCTAGTAAGAGGCAGAGTCACACTTTAAACCTAAGCAATCCATCTTCAGAGAGAATTGACCAGGTGGTCAGGTTCCCAGGTCAAGACAAAAGCCAGTATAATCCATGATGTATCTAATTATACAATCATCATAGAATATATCAACCGTGTTGCTCAGTTACTCCTTAGGAGTTAGATTTTTTAAAATCTGGCAATATCTTCTCTTCAGACTTGAGATGCCTGTTCTAATCACTATGATCTATCTTCTTCAGAACTATTCAAAGTTACCACAAATATATAAAAGCCAATTACATTGAAGTTAAAAAATAAATAAGAGGAAGACAAAACTGACAAAGTAAAATGCCTACCAAATATTTATTGGACAAGTTACTACATAATAGAGCTAAGGAAAAAAAAGGAATTCACTAAGTTACATTATAGTTTTTTAATTACCCACTGCTGAAGGACAAAGAAAGTCTTGAGATTTAGATATGAACCATAAGCAATTTTTTTTTAGTTAACACAAAATAATCTCCAAACAGGTCTTCATTATTAGGGTTATGACTGCCCAGACATAGAAATGGAACAGTATCCCTGCACTGCCATGGGTCAGACAGCATCTGCAGTTTTTTTATTCTTTTCAAATGGTTGCCATTTTAAGAAAAATCACACTGAAAAACTGGAATGCCTCCAATGGAGAACTGGGATGGTAAAAAAATTTGGAAACCAAGATAGAGTAGATGAAGAACAGGAACTGGGAGAAATTAGTCAGGGGAAGTCTTGTTGAAGATGGGAGGCAAGAAAGTTAACCTTCAAAAATCCAGAGAGTCAATATGCAGATAAAAACAGATTTATTCTGCCTATCTCTAAAGAGTATAAGAAATGGATCTTTTCAACAATAAATCTACCCAGAAATGCATTACACACCACATGAAAACACAGACCAACCATCTAGCTGGTCAAAGAGTACTGTCAGTTATAGCTGGTACATCTCAACTCGGGACAGGAGAAACCTCTCTGCCCTACTGTCAGTATAGACACGAAAATTACCCTTGTCTCCATGCAAGCCAAAATCAGATTCTGGAAGGGAGGGCCAACAGTCCAGACATCAGTTGAGCAGTCATTTGTATATGAAATTGTAAATCCACATGAATAATTTTATAAAACTACACACTTTGGGGAGCCATTCTGAGAAGCCACTCAGATACAAAAAGTTAGTATTCTCCAAACAAAATTTACTCAGAACCACTTCAACCACTTCAATTTCTCTTTTAATGGTTTAAAAAGTATTATCGATAAATCTCCTCTGCCTTAAAATTAATCTCAAGGACTTTTAGATATGTCTTATATTCCAAAGCCACATATCAAGACTTCTAACATGTGGTTTCTTTTTGCTAAATTTAGCTATATTTTCCACTCAAGAAACATAAATAATAGAAAATAGGACCAGATTTAAAATTAAGACAGGTTCTTAGTCTGAGATCCACAAAAGCTATAAAGGGTCAACTTAAATCATTTTCAATTTTTCAAAAAACATACATTTTTCCTACATCAATAAACTCACAAAAACTAAAGATTTTCTTAATTTTTAACTAGAATTTTACCAACTCAACTCATTGTGTTTACACTTTATTTCATGCAGAGCAAAAGTTCTGATTGACAAGTGGTAGGTAAATCATAGTTCATTTTAAAATAAAAAGTAAATTACCGCTTTGAAATGTATCTCAACAAAGTGTTGTATATGGGGTATGTGTGAGAAGATGGTAACATGAAGAAAAAGATGAAAAACACTGAACTAAACACTAAAAATTATCCTAATTTCACTGGTAATAATATTAGCTCACCTTTAGATACATTATCACATTAATTCTGCCAACGATATTTTGAGGTAAGCTCTGTTATAACTATACTTGACCCTTAAACAACACAGGGTGGAATTAAGAGGGTCCACTTACACATAGATTCTTTTCAATACCTGTACTGTTTTGGATCCATGGTTAAGAGTCAAGGATGTGGAGGGCTGACTGTACACATTGTTGTACACCATTTTATACAGAGGACTTGAGGGTCCACAGATCTTGGTATCCTCCGGGGTCCTGCAACCAATCCCCTAGAGATACCGAGGGACAATGAAGTTTGAGGGGAGTCAAAAGTTATACTCTGATTTTCGACTGCACAGGGCCTGGTGCCCCTAACCCCTGCATTGTTCAAGGGTTAACTATACTCTTTTACAGACGAGAAAAGTAAGGCCCAAAGAGAGTAAGAATCTTAAAAGTCAGGTAGGTACAAACAGCAAAGCCAGGGCTCAAACCTATGTTATGTCTACTTGGCTTAAATTGCGGAACTATACTGCCTCTGAATAATAACTACTGCTAAATAAAACATCAGAATAAGTTCATCAGGTATATCAGGGGCCAATCCAAACTTGAAAGTACTGGTATATATGTATAAAAGATTTTACTCTATATAAAATTTCTTATTAGTCCCATTTTCTACTTTATCAATCATTGTATAACAAAAAACCAAATTTATTGACTTTTTCTGTGCTTCTATTCACTCCTATATGAAATTCTTCCCTTATCACTATCTGTTATTAATTACTCCTTTTCAGGCCTCAAATTCAATAGATTATTTTCATTCTCACCCTTCTTGACCTTATGATGGACCAGACTCTCCTGACCACTTTCTGCTGCTTAAAAGCTCCTATACTTCCTTGGACAACACTCTCCCCCAATACTACTTCTTAGTTTCTTTCCCTCCTCAGTTTCTTTCAGCAACTGAACCCTCTTCTCTGTACAACCCATAAATGTAGGCAGGCGTCCCACCCCCCCACACACACATGCAATCTGGCGCGTCTTTAAAAAATGCAATTTACTAAATTGAACTGTTCTCAATTCATATTTGCAAAAATTTGTGTGCATTTATATTTTAGAGACTCTTTAACATTTTAATCCACAATACTTCACTAAATTATAAACTCCATGAGAATGGGCTATACTTGTGGGGGGGTTTTGCCCTGTAACACACAATAAACAGTGTTTGCGGTATAAATGAAAGCTACCTTTGGCGTAGCCTAAAACTAACATCTCTTTGGAGCAGGTAGTAACTAAACTAATATTCTTTTTTCAAAATCAAAGTATATGGAAAGTCACAAACTTTCTGGCCCAAAGGATAGGTTGGGCTACATGAATAAATCCCTCCTACAGAGCAGATAAACCTGTTATAAGGTCTCATATACCAGCTCTGTAGTTACTCTTAAATCTTCACACCTTTTCCTTAATTAAGTCAACTTTAATTTTATAGTTGTTGTTGGAAACAATTGTGAAATACTCCTGCTACCAATGAAGCATACCAAATTTAAAACATTAATTTCAGGGTTAAATATAAAGAATGAGAAGCTTAATAGTGTGTGAAGAGAAAAATCACCTCTGACACAATAATCATGCAATTCCTTTTTTCAACTTAGAATAATAAAATCTTAGAAATGAGAAGAAACGTGGTTTGGTTTAACTTCTTACCCAACTGAGAGTCCTTTCTCCAGAACCCTTGATATTTTTCAAACCTCTGCCCAAATACTAAATCTTTTGATATCCTTGTCACCTTTAAAAAGTAAATCTTTTCTCCATTTTTAGGCAGATGACTGAACAAAAAACACATAAGACTTCAGAATCAATGTGAAAATGTAGTTATTGTGGTTGAGCACTGAACTTGCTGGAAACAATCTCATTCCCCATGGACCTAAAATAGGTCCAATCAGGGGACCTGTGATCCCTAGCAAGCAATCTTTGCTTATTTAAATTCCCTAAAACAAGATATTTCTTAATGTCCAAGTTCCCTTTCACTTCCATTATTCTGCCCACAGAACATGTTAATAATGAGACGCATACCTTTTCTGCTAGGGATGGTACATAACATGAAATCACTTGTTTGTAGAGAAAATTAGTGTAAGAGTCTTCCA
This sequence comes from Macroglossus sobrinus, assembly GCA_004027375.1. NCBI lineage: Eukaryota > Metazoa > Chordata > Mammalia > Chiroptera > Pteropodidae > Macroglossus > Macroglossus sobrinus. The sequence goes on along the minus strand of PVKZ01000059.1, from coordinate 2,114,580 downwards.
TTAATCAGGAAAAAGTTTAGAATAATTTAATAAGGAGGGTGACAATGAAATTTTACTCTCAAAAGTATCTAAGTATAAAATATTGTTTTCCCCAAATCAGATAAGCCCTTTGAATATACTGTACCTTTATTAGACAAATGATACAATTTGTAATATGGTTTCAAAAATCAGACTAATTCCGAAAGTTTTAGAACCTAGAATCCCCAGATAAAGAAGCTTCGGTTATCACTCATGCAACAGGATCATATCGCTACTCATTTAAGATATTTCTAAGTTCCCTAACCTCATCATGAATTCAAAGAGATGATTTCACTATGACAGCTACAAGCTTTCCATGAAAGACTGTGATATTTTGTCTTTATACTGGAAGTCTTATCACAGATAAGACTTTTCCCAGATTCCTCTCACCATTTCATTCTCTGTCATCTCCATCCCCAACCAAAGGTCGGGGGTGGGGCGGGATTCCCAAAACTTAGTCTTGTCCATATTAGTCAATAAAAATTTTTCCTCTTGTAGGAGGAAAACAAAATATAGCTTGCAAAGATAACCTGTACCTCTTATGTGCAATAACAAAATAAATGCAAGCAGCTGATCCACATCAAACCCAGATCCATTTTGGTGAATTCTCTCCAAAGCCCAAACATGTGTATTATGCAACAGCCATCATTCCAGATTTTAATCCCTGTCTGTGATGCAGTGATAAAATACAAATGGCATGAGTATAATCCAATACGTACGTACTTACGCACATTTGCGAGGGAGAAAACAAGAATTACCAAATTCTCAGGACCCTTTAAAATGACAAATTGTGTAACAGTTCTGAATCACAATCACAACTTTTCCTTTTGGTCGTCTTTTAGTATTCTGTCTCTCCCGCTCCAACCCCCTCAAAAATCCTCACAGGTGAGCATTTCAAGTTGAGGTTTTGAAAGGGTCTCCCAAAGGGGTAAGAGAGCCAGCATCAGGTGGTTATCCTCGAATCTACTACTCCCGATAAAGATACCCACACAAATCTTCAAAAGCTGAAAAGCGAGCAAGATGCTTCATCATTTATCCCAAAGGACAATAATGAGAGTAAATGTAGGCCAGTTCTCCGAGCCATAAACAATCCAATCCCTCACCCATCGATCTCCAGGGGCAAAGGCCTCGAAAAATTGCGTAATGGGCAGCTAAGATTTAGAACAGAACTACCACGGCCTGCATTTTGGAGTAGAATCTAGACGATATCTATTCCAAGAGTAGTTAAAGAGCTGGGGGTGGGGGGGGATGGCCAGAGCATCTCTGGAGGCCACCTGCGTGGGCGAATCCGAGCCTACACGCTCGGTTCTACACCTGACCAGGTCCGCTTCTCACCAGGCCAAAGATCGACGCGAGCTTCGGAAAGGCTCCGGGCGGGGAAGCAGTGGCGGGGAGGGGGCTCAGCCGGCGCAGCCGGGAGCGAGGCGCGATCCGAGGCGAGCGGGGCGAGGAGAAAGAGGCATTCCCTCACACAAAATGGTGGCGCGGGGCCGGCGCACCTGGGGGCGCGCCCCCCGGCCCTCGGGGACGCGGGCCCCGGTCCCGGGCGGGCGGGCGGCCGGCGCGGGCCCGCGCCGCGGCCGAGCTCCCCGGGCGGCGGCGGCCGCAGCCGGGCGCGGGCGGCTCACTCACCTCGGACGCGCTCCCGGAGCCGGGGCAGGAGGCGGCGCCGCGGAATGAATGGAGCGGCGGCTGCGGGCCCGCGGCTGGCGGCGCGGCCGCCCTTGGCCCCGGCCGCGCTTGGCCCCGGCCCTGGCCCGGGCGCCGGCTGCTCGCGGGCGCTCGGCCGCAGCCCCCCGCGCCCTCCGCGGCGTGACGCACTCGCGCCGCAGCGCCCGCAGCCTTTGCAGCGCGCCGCGCCCACCGCGATCCCCTCGCGCGCGCCCCGCGGCCCCTCCTCGGCGCCCGGACGCCGCGCTGCCTCCCTCCGGCCGGCGGCGGGGCAGGTGCGGGAGCGGCCAGCCGGGGGCCGCCGCGCGCGCCCCTCTCCCCGCCCCGTCCGCCGTCCCCGGGCGCAGCGCGACGCCCCGGCTCAGGGCAAGGCTTCGGTATTAAAGAGTGACCTTGGCTTAGATACAAAAATAGGTGCGGGTAAGCCGCGGGGACTGCGACGCTGAATTGGCGTCTTCCTTTAATGTCGACATTCGCAGAATCCCGTTCGCACACCCCAGGCTGGCGCGCGCCCTCTGGGAATTTACCCAGGGTGGGCGAGACCATCCCGGCCTCGGGACAGGGATGCGGGGGGCTCGGGTGAGGACCGAGGGCCTCCGCCTCGCCACCTCCTTCCTAAACCCACGGCCACCTGGGAAGATGCGAGGGAAGGGAAGTCGAGCGCTCCGTTCGCAGTCTGCACAAGCCTGAAAGCCTGGACTTCCATCTTGAGATAACAAGGAACAACCAAATTCCTGCGTTCACCTTTTCCAGATTCTAGTACCCGCGAAGTAACCCTGACCTAGAAGGACGGCGGCTCCACCCTCCTTTCCGCCCCTTTTCCTCCCAACTCTCTTCATCCGCCTTATTTATTGCCCAGGGCGCTCTTGCTTACACTCCCACCGACAAAAGATTAGCTCTCAAGTATTTAAAGCATGGTAGGTTTCTTTAAAGCAATGCATGACGTGGTTTAAATATATGTATCGAGGAAGAGTATTTAAGTCGTTTTAAGACTTTCTTTTATAGTACATAAACTCTGGAAAATAAACTATCCAAGAGCCATTGCATTGTTTTTAACTCACACAGTAAATTGAAATTGCTTCTTTCATTCTTAGCAATCACAATACCAGCCTTTCACAAATATACTAATGATCAACAAGATCAATAAATAATTCAAAGAATACTTGTTTATAGAGATTTATTTGACTCATATTTTTAACAATCAAATAGGTTTTTCTGCCTCTAGTTGCTCGAGTCAACCTCACATCTGTTATGTTTAATTTGTAATATTAGCAGAAACCTTAAATGTTATATATTAAATATTTAACATTTTTAGTGGATCCTAACAATTAACTAGGCTTTAACTGAGCAGAAATACAGCTGGGTTTTATCCACAGCAAAACTGGAAGGAAGAAAGAAAAGGAGGGAGGGAGAGAGGGAGGGAGGGAGGAAGATATATAACTTTTGAATTTATATTTCTAGAACTATATGTAAGTAGGAGTCCCAGGGTAAGCCCCCAAAATTGCCACTTTGGGAAGATGTTTGTTTTTAGCTATCAGATGCTACAGGTGGTAAAACCTTAGGCCTTAGTGCAAAGCTAGCTATGCAACTTGTTGATAATGTTTGAAATGCGTGAGTGCAATTGGCTCTTAGCTATTATTTTAGTCCTTGGGTATCTATGCGTGCGAGGCCTGTGTCCCAAATGTCTGGCCACTCTGGTAGGAATCAGAACGATACACACACAGCCCTATAAAAGAGAGGGTCCAGAGGCCCCCATCCAGGCAGCTAAACCCAGCTCTCTTTCTGCCGCAGGGATCCTACCTGCTAAAACCTACTGAAGACGTGCTGTCTGCTGTGTGAGGAGTGCCCCATGAAGCCACTCTAGCTTCATTCACTTCTCTACTTGCCACATGATGCTGATTTGGCTGTTTAAGGGGGGTAAAAAATTACCATTTACTTCCGTCTTTGGCTGAGATACATTAGATCTTGCTTGTATGTTTATTCATATACTGAAGATCCATGAGCTCATAGTGTGCAAAAAACTAAAAAAATGAGTCTTTATCAAATGAATACATGCTGTAAATCACTACCAAAATGCACTGAGCCTTTGTCTAAAAAGTTTTCTAGAGAGTTGTTAACCTTAAAAATAAAAAGCCAAAGGGAGAGGCAGCAAGCTTTTATTTGAGATCAAAGAATAGTTATTCCAGGAGCATTGATTCAGACAGAATCAGTGTTTCGATTCTGGAATAAGGCAAAGGGGTTTTTATGAGAAAAGGAAGGGAAATAATTACATTAATAGAAGGAATTTCTATTGGTGCTAATGAGCTAAGTTATTTTTTAGCTGTACATGCCATATGATTGAATTTTGCTTTTGAAGCTCTATAACATACCAAATATCCAGTGCTTTCATGATTAAATGATTTTTTTGTACCTAGTATTATTTTCCTGAACACGAAGAAAGAATTAAATAAACTCTTAGAAAATTTGTAAGACTTCCAACAATATATATTAAGCAGAGTTGTGTGATCTGTTAGTTTTTGAAAAGAAAAAAAAAAATTCACACCTTTTAAGGGTAATTGCTCTCCAAGTTATTTTCAGGTCTGGAACATTTATTTAGTAAATGGAAGAAAGATATTTCCTTAGAAAAGATTCATCACGATCTCTGACCCTCCATTAGACTTAAATAGATAGAATTAGGATCCAATATATACAATATATACAAGAAGTAGCCCAGGTACTTCTTGATCTAAAATATTAGCCAATTAGTTAACTAATTAGCTGATGATGAAAGCAATGGCTTTTATTCACACTAGAAGAAGAAAAGGGTCTCTTTCTTAGAATGCTTTATTTTTTTCCTCTGGTATATAAAACATGTCAATGGGAATGCTTTAGGGATTAAAAGCAGTATCAACAGTTTTCTCTGTCAAAATCTACTACTATATCTGCAGATTTCAAATTCCTGGGTGACTAAGCACTAAAAAACAAAACAAAACAAAACAAAAAAAAAAAAAAAAAACAGAAAAACCTGAAGAACAGGAGAAATAACAGATTTGAGAAGCTGGGTTACATTTGTTTCTTCTGGTTTGGTTTGGTTTCAAATGAGGTAGACGCTTAAGGGCATAGTATTCGGTAAGTTTAATTTGGAATTAAAAGAAATAACATGGTATTTTTACTAATGAAAAATTACGTACATTTTTATATCCATGGCAGATAACACAAGTATTGTAGTCAATATCCATTCTGCCCTTTTCTTTGACAGACCCAATTTTATTCAAGGTGGCATTCAAAGTTAAACATTCTCCTTGATATCGCTAGAAAACAAGATCACTAAAGTATAGTACATATACTATACTATGTACAACTATTCTTTGATTTTGCTGCTGTCTTAAGTAACTATATCTTGCAGAAATTAGTACTCTCTGTGACTTACTACCTAGTATTTGGTAAAGAAAACATACAAATTCCTGACTATGAAAACAATCTTATATGTATTCATATAGTGCATTGGATTTTATACATGTTACACATCACCTCACTAATTCTTTCGTATAGCTATGAGAAAAGATGACAAGTAGCCATTAATAATCTAGAAACAAGTTACTGTCCAAAGTTATCATCGTGCCAAGTACATAAAAGATACACAGAAAAGCATGATTATATTTTCCATTTTTAATTAAAAAACAAGTAGAAGAATCAGGGTGTAAAGACGGATCCTAAAATTAGAATAGCCTGTACTTTAAAGAAAGCAAGCTACCAATACCTATCAAAAGTGAGGAAAATGTAAATGTGATACCCACAGTATTACTCCTGGAAATTTTCTGAAGGAAACTTTTAGGAAGAGGAAAAAAAGTAATATGCATGAAGATGTCATTAAAACAGTTTTTTTTTTTTAAGCCAAAATGTATAAATCCCATGAATGTCTAATAATAGGTATATTACTATTAATCAAAGAAGTACAGAATTTTTGCCTATCTCACTGCAGGCAATAAGAGGTATTTTTAATTGCTAATAGCAACTATCAAGGCTTATTGAAACAGGTACACACTATAATAGGTTGGCATACAAAATGGGACATCCATTTGGAGACAGTGTATCATGATCACTGTAATCATTGTTGCTGGATTGTATTTATTAAACACTTATATGCCAGACATGGTACTGAATATTTTACTTACTTCTTTGTTTAATCGTCTCAGTATCTATTTGAAATAGATATTATATCATCATTTTGAAGATGAGGAAACAGGTTTAGAGAAGTAAAGGAATTTACCCAAGGTGGTGGAACAGAAATTTGACCATCGTTCTGAATTACTGTAGACTTTAGGTATAGACTACAGACTTTCAATTTACTGCTTCTCAATTAGTACATATTCAGCTTTTAGAAATGACTTAAATTTACACCCTCTCACCTAATATTTATACATTTACTAAACTCAAAACATGTCTTTTAAAATGTTTGTTATGCCGGGCACCGTGCTAGATAGACCCTGTAATGTGATAATGTGATGAATGGGACAGGCAGAGCCCACAAGAAATGTGGAATTAAAACTATAGAACAGTGGCTTACTGGTGAAACTGAGAAGACAGCTAGGGCATCTCAGAAGAGTGTGGAGTGTCGAGAAATGAGGCTGGAGAAACAGACAGGACCAGTTATTCTTTTAAAAAGTACTGGTCAGCCATTGTAAGGAGTAAAGACTCAATCCCAAAGGCAATAGAGAGCATTTAAAGGAGATTAAATTTCAGGGTGACATGACCAATTTTCTCAGGCTGCCATGTAGAAAATTAATTGGTGAAAATACTGGAGGCAGGGAGCTAGTTATGGAACTCATTGATTAATCTAGGTGAGAGATGACAATCTGGTCTGGATGACACAGTGAGGATGAAGAGGAGTAAATGAATCCTAAAGCTCAAAAGTGGAGAGTAAAATCAACAGGACTTAGCAAATGTGCAATGTAATGAAAAAGACAAGCAAGAATACCACGTTCCTGGCTTGAACCCCTGGCAGGTGGTGGTGCTGCATGCTAAACTAGGAATCACTAGAGGATGAGGATTTGGGGGGTAAAATCATGAATTCCATTTTGACTATCTTGAGTTTTTTGTGCTGTGAAACATCCAAGTGAGAACATCTGAAATAGTGAGACCTTTATAAACTGGAGCTGACGGGAGCTATCTAGACTGATGGAGAGTCATCAGCATAGGGATAGTAATTGAAGTCATGGAATGAGTGAGCTTGCTTAGGGAGAATGAGAGAAAAAAGCAGCCAAAATGTATTAGGGACTATAAGAAGATCCTGCAGGAGAAGCAGAGACATGGCCAGAGAGGAAAGGAAGAGTACAGTATCATAGAAGACAAGAGAAATAGGGAGTTGTTGAGTCACCAGTAGAGTTAAACATACCCTTCAGAATTTATCCAAAGGAACTAATTAAGGGTGAACACAAAAATTTGCCTACAAGACTATTTCAATATTGTTTGTAATGGGAAAATATTGGTGGTGGGGAAAGGGTGGGGAAGCTCAACAAGATAAATAAATGTTGGTACATCTTTAAATGGAACACTTTGTAGTCTATAAATTCCATTTCTGAACAATATTTAATGACATGGTGAGATATTAAGTAGAAAAGACATCTGTTTAGAAAGTATGATCTCACTTTTACTTTTAAAATGATGTTTATACAGATATGTTAAAAGGATGTATAGACTGTAAGGGTATATATTGAAATGTTAGAAAATAGATAGTTGAAAAATAGATTAGAAAGAGGCAAGACTGGGTAGTAGGATTACTGGATAGTAATTTTGTATTTTGTTATAGTGTTTTCCTCACTTTCTATGATGAACATATAGTCCTTTTATAAGAAGAAAAATTTAATGGGTTTTTGGTTAAGAAATTTATGGTACCTAACCCATAATATGCAGTGATTAAATATTATACTTACAGAAATATGTGTACACTAGAACATTAAGTTATAGCAAGTTATATTATTTATAGAAAAAATCAGGTTAAGAATTGGTAGAACTATCAAAGATAAACAAAGCCACACACTAGTTAGAAGGGGTAAAGATAGATAGTAATTACCACGGTAGGGGAAAGAGCTGAGCTCAATTCTAATTTATGCAGCGGTGACTGGATGTTTTAAAAGTAGATTGTGGGAGTGGGGAAAGAGCATAAAAGGAGGAGGTTAGAGCAGAGTTAGAAAAATGAAAAATTACAAAGAGCAGCAGGTGAGGGTTGGTTAATCTGTGTGATTAGGCCATTTGTGTCTTCTAACTAAAGTTTATCCAAGCTATGTTTCTACTTCCCCACAGAGGGAAAGAGGCTCTATCCTTCCTGATGACTACATTTCAAAGAATGGCTTTCAAAACTTTGAGAAACACACTTCTGGGTTGTAGGAGAGACATACACATCTCAAAGGAACAAAGGAAGGATTTACAATAGTAATTTTTTTAATAAATATAAATGCTTCAAGAAAGGGAGATCAGGAGCCTTTGGTTTGGTCTTGACTAGAACAAATGGCATTTAGTTTTTTGGCAGCCTTCAGCTTTTTCCCCAACAGGACCTTAAGGGGCCTCAGTCATCCCAGAGCGTTAGGCTGCTAGATACTATGCTACAGTTTGCTTAAGTCTCTTAGTGAGGAGTTGAAGGGAGTTATTCTGTATTAGGCATCCTAACTATATTAGGTGAAAGATATTCAACACTGGAAAGCAGATCCAAGATAATTTGAGATCACCCTTAATTGGGCCTTATAAAAAGATATAACTCATTCTAAATGAAAATGAATTTCAGCGTACTATTTTGGGTTTTGGTGGCACATTTCACACTCCGAAGACATTATTATGTGAACACTCTGCTAACCAAAATACTTTTACTAAACATAGAGAGGCATTATAAACACACACACACACACACACACACACACACACACACACACACACACACACCCATTCACCCTCCCATCCACCACTACAGTACTCCTACCCCCACCATCAGCTTTATTTACTGATTTAGAAAAATATTGCGAAGCACATTACTGATTTACTTTCTTCATATCAGCTTAGTTACCTGAACAAGGGATTTGATTAATTAAGTACTGTCCTGCAGATAATGCTAGAACTGAAAATGCTATCAAAGTAAAAATATGCACGTGGAAGTTATAGATGTGTAGTCAAGAAAACATAAAGCAAAGATTCCTTTACTCCACCTTCAAAACCAAAAATCAAACAAACAAAAATGTGTGAAATTCTGAATAGTCCAACTCAACTAGATCAAGCAAAACACTTGATTTCTTTATGTTGGAAAAGAGCAAAAGGAGATGAATTGCAATCCAAACAAAGCCACATCCAACTTTGAAAGGCATGTCCTGCCAAGGCTGAGAAGAACGACAGTCTTCTGCTTCCCCCACATCAAGGCTGAAACAATACACAATGTCTCTCAGTTTTTCAGCCTGGCCTTGATTTGAAAATGCTACATTGGAATTGGTTAGAGCTAGAGAGGGGGACTAAAAGAATGCATTTTATTTATTTTTGTTTTCATTTTTCTTATTTTTTATATTAAAAAATATTTTTCAATTACAGTTGACATTCAATATTATGTTAGTTTTAGGTGTACAACACAGTGATAAGACATTTATATAACTTATGAAGTGATCCCTCAATGAGTCTTGCACCCATCTGACTCCATATATGTTATTACATTGTTATGGACTATATTCCCTAAACTGTACTTTACATACCCTTGACTAAGAATCTTCATTATAAATAAGTGACAAAGGTTCTGTCTTTATCAAAACTCTTGATAAATGGTGAGAGTATTAATGAACACAATAGAGGAACTGAAATGAGACAAAGTGTCAAATCTATGGCAAAAAAAGGATTTAAGCTTCTCATTTTTAATTTTGTATTAAAGTAAACATTTACAGGAAAGTTCATAAGGTCTCTAATATTAATCGTACAGTTCAATGAATTTTTGAGAGATACCTAGATAACTACCACCCAAATCAAGATACAGAACATTTCCCAAACACCAGCATGCTTCCTCATTCATCCTCCCTGTCAATACCTCTCTCCAAAAGTAACTGTTATTCTGATATTTGACATCATAAATTTACTTGATGTTCAGTATCATATAAATGAAAGAATATAGTATAAACTCTTTTGTGTCTGGCCTCTTTTGTTTAACGTAACGTGTGTAAGACAATATGTTCTTGGATATAGAAAGAGCTTTTTTATTTCTATGCAGTATCTATCCCATGGTTTATTTGCCTCTTCTCCTATTGCTAGACATCAATTATGTCAAGATTGTCTGGAATTTCCATATGAATTTTAGGATCAACTTGTCTATTTCTGAAAAAAAAAGGCAGTTGGATTCTTGATAGTGATTGCACTGAGTTTTTAGATCAGTTTGAGAAGAATTGCCATCTTAACAATATTAAGTCTTCCAATACATAAATACTGGATGTTTTTTCATTTATTTAGATCTTTACTTTTTTTAACAACATATTGTAGTTGTCAGTGTACAAATCTTGTACTTTCTTAAATTTATTTCTATTTTATTCTGATGCTATTGTATATGAAATTGTTTTCTTAATTTAATTTTCAGATTGTTCATTGCTAGTGTATAGAAATACAACTGATTTTTATGTATTGATTTTGTATACTGCTACTTTTATTAACTTGTTTATCAGCTCTAATAGTTTTTTGGTGGATTCTTTAATATGTTCTATGTGCAAAATTATGTCATCTGAAAATGGAAATAGTTTCACTTCCTCTTTTCCGATCTTGAGTCCTTTTATTTATTTTTTTCTTGTCTAGTTGTATGGGCCAGAACCTCTAGTACAGTGTTGAAGTAATGAGATCAAACATCTTTCTCTTATTTCTGATCTTAAGAAAAAAAATTTTTAGTCTTTTCTCATTAAGTATGATTATGACCGTGTTTTTCTTGGATGCCCTTTAACAGGCTGAAGAAGTTCCCTCATATTCTATTAATATGATGTAGTACACTGATTGTCTTTTATAGGTTAAAGCAACCTTGCATTATTGGAATAAATTCCATTTGTTTAATCCTTTTTATATGATGACGGATTTGGTTTTCCAATATTTGTAGAGGATTTTTGCACCCATCTTCATAAGTGATATTAATCTATAGTTTTCATTTCTTGTGATGTCTTTGTCTGACTTTGTCAGAGTAATACTGAACTCATAGAATAAGTTAGGAAGTATTCTCACTTCTATTTTTTGGCAGAGTTTGAGAAGGATTAGTGTTAATTCTTTAAAAGTTTGGTAGAATTCAACAGTGAAGCTATTTGTGCTTGCATCTTTTTGTGTGGATAGTTTTTGTTTTACTAACACAATCTCTTTACTTATTATCTATTTATACTTTATTTTTTTCTTGAGTTAGTTTTGATAGTTCATGTGTTTTCAGGAATTCATTAATTTCTTCTAGGTTATGTAATTTGTTAACATATACTTGTTCATAGCATTCCTTTGTAGCCTTTTTTGATTTCTGTAAGATAAATAGTAATGACCTCCTTTTAGTCTTGACTTCAGTAACTCGAGTATTCTCTCTTTTTGTCATGGTCAGCCTATCTAAAAGCTTATCGATTTTATCTTTTGGAAGGACCAATTTTTGGCTTTTTTGACTTTCTGTATTATTTTTCTCTTCTCTATTTTATTTCTTTTTATTCTAATCTTTATTTACTTCATTCTTTGTATTCAGTGGGCTCTTCTTTTTCTAGTTTCTTAAAGCAGAATTTTAGATTATTGATTTGAAAGCTTGCTTCTTTTTAATGTAGGTGTTAACAGGTAAAAATTTCCCTCCTAGCGCTACTTTTGTTGTATCCTGTAAGTTTTAGTATGTCGTAGTTTTGTTTTCATTCACTGCAAAGTATTTTCAAATTTATGTTGAATTTCTTCTTAGACCCATTGGTTATTTAGGAAAATGTTGTTTAATTTTCATAGATTTGTGAATCTTCCAAATTTCTTTATGTTATTAATTTCTAATTTTTATTCCATTGTCATCAGAGGACATACCTTGTATGACTTCAGTCTTTTAAAATGTATTGAGATTTGTTTATGTCCTAATATATAGCCTATCTTGGAGGATATTCTATGTACAATTAGGAGAATGTGTATTCTGTTGTTGTTAGATCATTCTATATGTCTGTTAGATCTAATTGGTAAGGAGTGTTATTGAAGTCTTCTATTTCCTTGGTGTTTTTCTTTTTACTTACTCCATGTATTATTGGAAGTTGGATGTTCCAAGTCCAACTATTATCACTGACTTGTCTATTTCTCCACTCAATTCTGTCAAGTTTTGCTTCATTGTACTTTGGGGCTCTTTTTAGGTAAATATATATACAGGCTGATAAATGTAAAATGCATTATTACGGTGGTTTGAATGTGCATTTTTCTAATTATGGTGAGATTGAGAATATTCTCATATGTTTATTGGCCATTTGGATTTATTCTTTTAATTATTGGCTGTTCATTTCTTATAAATATTCTTCTACATGTTTGAAAGATCTCAGAATATGTTTAGAAAGGAAAGCAAGCTGCAGACAAATGGCTATAGTGAGATACATATGTATGTGTGTGCTAACATATGTACAATACACCTATATTTATGTTAACTGTATTTTAGAAAAAAATATGAAACAAAAAAGAATTATTTAAAAGAGTAATAGTGAACTGAGAAGCAAAATGACAACATTCATTATAATTTGTCAAGTGTATTTTTAAAAAGTGAAATAATAATAAAATTCTTGATCCGTGTTGTGATGGGGGGTAGAGAGAGGCAGTAAGATGGGGATGTTTAAACATTGCTAGAATTGTGATGAATTTGAGGAAGACCCAGAGAGTCAGCCAGATGACTAAATGAGATCATCTGAAGTGGATCCACGCAGTCTTTGATCTCTTTCTGGTAAAGGATTTCAAAGAAAATGCCCTTGGGACATAAGTCAATGGACTAGATTAGAAAACTTCAACCCTGTCCAAACTACATCACCTGAGACGCTTTTAAAATAAGGGGCTAAGATCTATCGTAGATCAATTGAATCCAAATCTCTGCAAATGGCTATGGGAACTGTATTTATTTAATGGACATATAACAATATATTAGTTTCAAGTATACAACATAATGACTCAATATTTGTATATATAAGAAATGATCACCACAATAAGTCTAGTTGACATCTATCACCATACATAGTTACAAACTTTTTTCTGTGATGAGAACTTTTAAGATCTACTCGCAGCAACTTTCAAATATATGATATCTGGGAAATGTGTTTTTAAAAAATTCCTCAGGTGATTCCTACAGGCAGACAAGGGTGAAATCCCATAATGTAGTTGCTGATATACAGAATATTAAATACAATCTTCAGAAAAATAATGATTTTTGGCATGCAGTTATTATGATAGGTTTTTTTTATTTATGAGTAACGAAATTAGGAAAAAGTAGCTAGCCATTATAAACACTGTTCCATGGGCATTCTCGTCCATGTCTCTCATGCTCATGAGCTTGTATTTTCTAGGGTATATGTTTAGGAGTGGAATTACAGAATCATAAGGGGTGAGCCTGTTCAGTTTTATTAGATAAGATCAAATTGCTCAAAGAGCTGTGCTCATGTATGCTCATTCTATGGCTGTTTTTACACTTGAAAAGTTTCCTATCAAATACTCTGGAACTCATTAAAATGAAAAGAATAAGGAGAATACTTAAATCATTGCCCTGTATTTTAAAGGATGGTAGTTGATTTTCTAGACATCATCACAAATGCCAAAAATATGCTTTAAGTTATTTAATTTAGTTAACTATAAAGCAAGACTTCTTATCAGGTCTTGAGCATATATATTGAGCATATATTGGTGGTTCTTCTAGGCATTTTATTTTTAAATTTTTAGTGACTTTTCCCCCCATTTTTTCTTATGGTTGCTTTTTCAAATTGTTATTTATGTATATTCCAGAATTGTTGTTCTTTCACTCTCATAAAATGTGCTAGGCCCCAACAAATATATGAATGTTTTACCAAAGACAGTGTCTGTTCAGTGAAACTGAATTGATCTGCTGTTCTGTGAAAATAAAACCTTACACATCACATTAGCGAAGTATTGTGGTCATCTTGCAATGTTAGTCACAGTGATTACAATCACCTCCAGGCCCCTCTGTTGTTGATTATTCCCTTCTGCTCTATTGAAAACATTATAATACTTGTTGGGAAAGTTGCATGGTTACAAAAGCAATCTCAGTAGAGATGCTGGCAAATACAGAGCAGAACTGTTCAAACGCTGGAGATCAAGATGGACTATGAGCCACGCAATTGAACTTCACAGAACAATTTAGATAGGTAAAGTAGAAGCTGGGAAAGTTTCAATGGTCCTCCTCAAGAAAAATCTGCTAAGCCTAGATGCCCACAGGACTCCCTTTCAATCAGTGTTCCTCAGAAAATAAATATTGAATTTTCTGCCATTTAATTTGTATCAGAAATCCAGCCCAAAGAAGTGACACTAAAGGAAGATAACCTATAGACTTGCAACTATCTGGATCATTTTTGGTCACAACACAGGGAAAAAAGCTCTTATGGGTTTTATCTTGGTGATCTGGAGCTTATCACTTCTGCTAGAGCTAACTTGGCCCCATCACCCAACCATAGGACACCAGGAACCCTTCCATGTACTCAGAAGACAGTAAAAAAAATGAATACGCTGCATTAATGATTACTGCACTGTCTTAGGATAGATTCCCCAGAAGCAGACTCTGAGATGAGGATTCATGTGAAAATGATTAATTAGGAAGTACTGCCAGCAGAAAAAAGTACGGGAGTAGAGAAAAGACATAAGGAAGAGAGGGAAGTGAAGCAAGTATTCGATAACAAAGTCCCATGGAGGGCAATGTAGGCTCAACTCTATGAGGCTTCTAGAGACAGTCACACCTCAGTAGTCTAGACCAGGGGCAAGGAAGTTGGAGTTGTTCTGCTTTGGCACCAGGAGTCATTTGCTAGGGCTCTCCCCAGGGAGATGTAAATCCTAGGTGTTTCTGGCTCTCCTTGCAGGTGTTGACTGTTGGAAATGAAAGCACAATTTGAAAATAGTAAAGGGATCCAGAAGCCTACAGGTGGAGCATTGACATCATCTGCCCCCGCATGCAGCCCCCAAGCCAGTAAATCACAGCATCCTACTAGTTCTATCTTCCAAGTATTTCCTAAACTGTCCCATCTCTATCGACCCCTAGTTGCCCCCTCCCTCGGGTTCCCCTTGAGCCCGTCATCATTGATCTTCTGTGATCTTACAGTCAGAACACTGATCTGCTGTCGTAATGTCTCTAATCTAGTTTTCACACTATAGCCAGATTGTTCTGATTCAAGTGGTCTTTGCCTGATGACATCTCAAGTTTGTCATGCCTGCTTTCTAATCAAGGTACAATCTCCATTTTGCAGATGAGAAAACAGCCTCAGAAAAGTTAAGTAACTTGCCAATGGTCATTCAGTTAGTAACTGGTAGAACCAGAATATGAATCTAGTATATATTAACTCCAAAACCTTTCCCATTATATTTCATTATTTCTGGACCATGATTAATCTGTTCACTTTGCCTGATTACTACCCAATTCTATAAGCTTCAAACTTGATTTCTTTAAAGCTAATTTTATCATCCTTTTTACTTCCCTCATCAAATGTCCTGCTCTTGAGTTCTCATTGTGAATAATGGCTCTGCTATTTTCTGGTATCACTTAGCACTTCTTTCTCTTCCTTGTTCCTAGTTATCTCCACAATTATTGTACTTCTGACTTCTAATGCCCATTGTTGCAGGTAGGCCTAGCTTCACGAGCCCCAGACTGCAGAGTACAGAGTACCTGGCAAATACCCATATGTGGGAGGTCCTGGCACTGGTCCCAAAGAGGGCTCATTAGCAGTGGATATCATTCCAACCACATTCTGTGCCAAGAAATGAGATCAGAATCCAGGGAATGAAGCCAAAGTTGGCCAGTCAGTTTGCCAAGCTGGAAGTTCTTGGATACAGTTATAAGCAAAGGGAAAGAAGCCAGTGGAGAAGGAGAGATTGACTGATGATGGAAATGAAATAAGCAGTAAGGGATGGAGCAGGGTCCTGGGGAGTCAATGGAAGGGGTTGCCATATGGCTCTCTGAGAGAGGGCTGACTCTGATGACTGGGGTCTTGAGGAGAAGGAGGTATATGCCTGGCATATTGTAGGTGATCAAAACAATATTGAAAGGTCTATATCTATCTGCCCCTTATTCCCTGGAGGCAACTATTTTGAGTTCAGTTTTTTTTTTAACTTGGCATTTATATTCACACTTCTGAGCAATATATTTATACTGTTAGTCTTGATTTATCAATTTGAAACTATTAACTTCCTATTAGGCGAATGATGATTTACTCTGTTATTGCCACCTCCTACTTAGTCTGGTATCACTTCTCCTTCTCTAGGATAAAAAATTTTAGATAAATCAATAGTAAATGTATTATTATGGCTATGTAAATATTTAGTGATGGCCCTATTAATTATATATTGTACCTTGTACAAATTTTTATATATCCTGGAATTAACAATTTAAAAAATTCTGTTTTCTTTATACATACCTTTAATATTTTCCCAGGTGGTCCCGTCTGCTCTGTCAAATATTCTCAGAAGGTGTTCTTCTCCCCACAATGCTCAAGTATATTTAGATAATCTATTTCCCTTTCTTTCTTCTTGGAGGCCTCCCTCCCATAACATTACTAATGCTATCTGCATGGGCTGCTATAATGCCCTGTATACAGCTAAGATCCTGAGAATTTCCCTCTCTATCAAACTATTTTTTTTTCCTGTTGAATTTTCTTTTTCTAAATCTAGTAACATTATTTCCCCTGGTTTGCGTTCTATATTTGCTGAAGTGCAGCTTCTAGCAGCTTCTAAGAATAGAGAGTGCCTTAACCTATCCCTACACTTGATTCATGTTTTGGCTGGGTAATTTTAAAGGCATTACTCCATTATCATCCACAATCCAGCGGTGTTGACAAGCGTTATGGCACTCTGATTCTTATTATACTGTATGTAACCTATTTTGTCTTTCTAAAATGTTCTGAAATGTCAGGGATGTGCCTCTTCATGTATATTTTGCTATTCATGATGCTAAGTACTTAGAGGGTTCTTTTGATCTGGAGGCTCTGTGTCCTTCAGTTCTGGGAAGTTTTCTTGCATTTTTCTTTGGGGTATTTTCTGTCTTCCATTTTTTGTCCTCTTTCTATGATTCCTGATCTCCTGAATTGATGTTCTATGCCTATGTAACCAGCCCATTTCTGTTCTATTTTCTGTCTTTTTGACATTTGGTTTCATTTGCTGGAAGATAACTTTGACTTGACTTTTGAATTCTTTCATTACAATGTTCAATTTCAGCTTTCATATTTTGTAATTTCCAAATGTTTTTTATGGGTCTTTGTTTATTTTTTCATAGTACACTATCCTTGTTTTCTAGATGCAAAATCTTCTATTGTTTTTCCAAGTATGCTAAGTATGTTATTTATTGGTTGGTTTTGTTTTCTCCTGTTCTTGTTTGTTTCCATCAGGTTCTTTTTTTTTTTCTGTTTGTTTTGTTCTATCTTTTCATGATGGGACTTTTTATCAATTTTTTTTTCTGCTGTGCAATATGTAGCCAAATACCATTTAAATATCTGTATAAATTGTTACATGAAAAACAAGAAAACATGAAAAGATACTGAATGATCAAGTTCAAAGAGGATTAATAAGAATAATATATGTGGGGAAAGAATCCTATGCAACATCAATAAAACAACTTTTGAGCTATGAAGAAATATATCATAATATCTTAAGAAAGGAAGAGAAATACAATGTCTAAAAATGGAACAAATAACAAGCTATAACTTATGTGGTGGTAAAGTGGGGTAGCAGATTCAAACCAGACAGAATAGGTAATGTGTAATTGAATCTAGGGGATATGTTAGCACAAAACCACTCCTTTTAAGGCACAGAATTGTTTTGAAAGGTCTCATAATATTCCATTTGTAACTTATGAAAAAATCAAATTCTAAGTCTCAGTTAAAAAAATTATTTCTGGTTGATACACATCCTTAACTGACTGAGATAAAATAAAAACATTAGTTTGTTTAGATGGTATAATTGTTTGATGTTTATCTTTGACCCTTGGAAGATTAGGATTTTTTAAAAAGTAAATCACATCTACAATATTAATATTCTTTTGTTAAGATTAAAAGGTATTAGTTTTCTAATGTGAAGCAAATTACAATAGACATAATGGCTTAAAAAATCACACATATATTATCTCACAGTTTCCAAGGATCAGGAGTCCAGTCTGGGTCTTCTGTTCCTGCTCTCACAGGGCTTCTATCAAGGTGATGACTGGCTGCATTTTCGCCCGGAGGCTCAGCTGAGGAAAAATCCACTTCCAAGTTTGCTCAGGTGGTTGGCAGGAGTCCTTTCCCTGCTTCTACACAACTGAGCGAGCACCCAGCTTTTCCTGGCTGTCTGTGGCAGGGCCGCCTCAGGTCCTAGCAGTAGCCACAGTTCCTGGAGGGGTCCGCAGTTCCCTGCTACATGGGTTTTGTCTTAGTCCATTTGGGTTGTTACAACAAACTACCATAGACTGGTTAGCTTACAAACAAAGAAATTTCCTTCTCATAGTTCTGGAAGCGAGAAGTCAGATATCAGGGTGCCAGCGTGGTCAGGTTTTAGCGAGGGCCCCCTTCCAGGTCGCAGACTGCTGCCTTCTTAGTCGTTCCTCACATGACAGAAAAAGGGCAGGAGACTCTGTGTGGTCCCTTTTATAAGGGTACTAATGCCATTCAGGAGGGCTCCACTTCTATGACCTAATTACTTCCAAATACCTCATCTTCTAATACCATCACATAGGAGCTTAGGGTTTCAATTTATGAATTTGAGGTGGGGGATGCAAACCTTCAGTTCACCACAGGCTTCTCCAACATGGCTGCTTACTTCATCAAGCCTTCAAGGAGAATTTCTCATTCCAGTCTGCTAAAACAAAGTCTTTTATAACACAACATAATCATAGGAGTAACTGCCCATCATCTTTTCCATATAACACAACCTAACCAAGGGACTGACATTACGTCACCTTTGTAACAGTCTATTGATTAGAAGCAAGTCACAGGTCCTGCCCACACTCAAGGAGAGACAATTATGTTTACCTTAGGGTCTCTCAGCCACAAGGATCAGTCTGTTATGTTTGGTATTTAAAGCATTTGTAATGTTACAACATCTAATAAGTTAGTTTTGTAATTCCAATTTAAAAGGAGTAATTGATTTCGTTTTGGAATTTGCGTTGAGTCATAAGAGAGTTTTAATGTGTCAAATTATATTTAAAATGGCTTAACATCCACCATACATATGTATTTAATGTATTATAAATATTAGAATTTATAAAGTATTTGAAAAGGTGGCAACCTGTTTCCAAACACAGCCGTAAACCTATTCACGCCTCCCTGTCTGTTCATTTCATTCCTCATAATAAGAAGAGGAGATTCTTTCTCTTCCCCTTCAATTTGGGTTGGTTTTGTAACTCTGACCAAAAGAGTGTGGCAGAAGTGACAACCTGGTACTTAAACTGGTACTGTAAAAGGACTGGCAACTTTTATTTTCTATCTCTTGGAAGGCTCTTTATTGGAACCCAGCTGTCATACTGTGAGGAAGCAAATCATGTATCTGATTGTAGAATATATAAAGAACCCTTAAAACTCAATAATAAGATGACAAACAAATAAAAATGGGTAAATTTTTGAATAGATATTTTACTAAAGAAGATATAGGAATGGCCAATCATACACAAAATGGTATATCTCAATATCATCCATTATTAGAGAAACGCACATTAAAACCACAAGGAGATACCACTTCATATCTACTAAGATGGCTATAATAAAAAATATAGACAATAGCTAGCATTGGTGAAAATGTAAAGAAGGTGGAACCTTAGCACATGAAACTAATGTAAAATGGCGAAGCCACCTTGAAAAACAGTTTGGCCGTTTCTTAAAAAGTGAAACATGAATATTAAGCTTGTCTTATTATTCTACTGTTTTAACATCTAGGGTTTATAGACTGCAGAGAATCTGTCCTCAGGCCAGCCAATTCCTAGAGAGAGCAAACAACTCTTTATCTGCAAACCAACCAATCCAAAGCCCACAATCCAAAGCTCCATAAAGGAGCTCTCACACGTACAGCCACTATCTCCTGATCTAATGACCTCAGGGCCAGTTGCCAGACAACCAAAGGCAGTCCCTGTGCTTCAGAGGCCACCAAAATTACTTAAACTAGCTTACCTGGCCTCACCTGTTCCTTCCAGTAGAAACCACAGTAAAGGCTCTTGCCCCTGTTTTTCCCTTTGCTTCCTGACCGACACAATGCTTCTAATGTAGAGAGGAAGCAAGAGAACTAAAATGTTGAATCAAGCTACATTCAGAGACTGCAATATGCTGATCAGCCCTCCAGCCAGACCATGAGGAAATCTGCTGAACAAAGGAGGATTTCTGCTGGGATTCCTAACAACCCATTTCCCCACACCACAAAGGGAAAATAGGAAGAGGTGTCTCTAAGTGGCACCTTACACAAAATCTTTTCCCTATGGCTAAAATCATGGGAACCTTTGAATTACAGGCTGGGAATTGCTGGCATGCATTTCATGTTACACATTCTTACCTTTTCATGTTACATACTCTTATCTTTCCCCACTGTAAGTCCATATTAAAGGAAAATGAGTAAACAAAGTCTTTAAACTATAATTCACGGGAACTAAAGAATGATATATAAACTGCATTCCTTGACAGACACTTGGGCTTTTTTTCTTGTCTCAGCCTTTTGTCTTTGCCTTTTCCTTTCTCTAATAAACTTTCTTTTGACTCTGACCTTCACATGTACTTGAATTCTTTCTCATGCTCAGCCAAGAACCCTTTTCTCTCTCAGTGCAGGGCTTGAGTAACCCCTGATGGGGGGAGTTTGCCCTGCTCTGCATCACTTCCTATGCGTCCCCCCATGAGGTGATGTGCTCCTTCCTTCTGGGAACTGTGAGTAACAAACAGACCATCTTTTCAACAGAAATCATCTCTTGATCATGCATGAATAAAAATAAAACCAACTTCATAAAACCATAAGTTTGCCATATGATCCAGCAATTCCATTCCTAGGTATTTACTTAAGTGAAGTGAGACTGTTTCCATGTAGATTTGTACATAAACATCCATAGCAGCATTATTCATAATAGTAAAAAACTGGAAACAACCCAAATGTTCGTCAACTGATGAACAGAAAAAAAACAATTATCATACAATGGAATACTTATTCAGAAATAAAAAGGTTTGAACTACTGAAAGATGATAAAACATGGGCAAACCTAAAAATAATTATGCTAAGTGAAAGAAGCCCGGCACAGATCACACACTATATGATTTCTTTTATAAAAATGTCTAGAAAATATAAATTTATAGAAGAAATAAAAGTATATCCATGACTGCCTGGAACTGGGATAGGAATAGGGATCAACTGCAAATGGGCATGAATGTTCTCTTTGGATTGATGATAATATTCTTTCTTTTTTTTTTAGTTTATTGTGGTCACGTTGGTTAATACAACTATATAATTTTCAGGTGTACATTATCATTTGACATCTGTATATTCTATTGTGTGTTTGCCACCCAAAGTCCAATTTCCTTCAGCTACCATATATTTGATCCCCATTACCCACTTCACCCTCTCCCTACCCGCTTTATTCCGTCTACCTCCCCCTCATCTCCCACCCCGCTGGTAACCACTACTCTATAGTCCATGTCCACGAGTCTCTGTTTGTTTGCCTTGCTCATTTGTTGCTTTTAGGTTTATATCTCACATATAAGAGATATCATGTGATTTTCAACTCTTTCTGTCTGGCTTATTTAGCTTAGCATGATTATCTCAAGGTCCATCATGTTGTTGCAAATGGCAGTATTTTGATGATAATATTCTAAAATTGCAGTGATCACGGTGATGGACGCACAGCTCTGTAAAGTTACTAACTGTTATTGCATTGCGTACTTATAAAACAAGTGAAAAGAAAGTTCAGGACAAGGAAATCACAATGCCTTGCTCCTGCCCGGGGGAGAAACATGATGTTTCAGAAGAAATGTCAGCGTTTATTCAATTTTCCTACATCTACTGGACCACGTGATATCGAAGTTCTACAAGACACCTAAATGGGTTCCTGGACCCAATTCCAATGTAGTGGGTGGGTGGGTGGGGGTCCCCCACACCAACAAACACTCTGACACCAGCAGACTGTCCAAGAATTTAACTCAATCCTGACAACATCTACACAGAGAAAGCATCAGATTCTTCAGATTAAGGGGTCAGTCCTACTAGACTGCCACTACCCTCCACCCTGGCACACTGCCCTGCTCAATTTCAAATGTCAGCCAAAAGCCCTGTGCTTCTGACCCATTAGCCAGAAATGGGAGTTTCCAACAACTTCTCCAACTCAGAATGCTAATCACAAATTCAGGTTGTTACCTGCACATCTAACCAAGGACTATAAATCAAAGGTTTCCACAACCCTCTTCTTGAGTTCAATTAATTTGTAGAGCAGCTCACAGAACTCAGAGAGAAACATGTTACTTACTAGATCACTAGTTTATTATAAAATGATATAACTCAGCAGTAGCCAGACAGAAGAGATGCATAGCAAAGTATGGGGAAGGGGCATGGAGGGTCTGTACCTTCTCCAGGTAGGCCACTCTCCCCGTATCTCCATGTGTTCTCCAGCCCAGAAGCTCCCTGAATACAGTCCCTGAATACTTCATTACATAGACACAATTAGTTAAATCATTGGCTGTTGGTGACTGAATATAATCTCTAGCCCATCTCCCCTCCTGAAGATCAGTGGTCAAGACTGAAAGTTCCAACCCTCTAATCACTTGGTTGGTTCTCCTGGTAACCAGCCTGAGCTGCTTTCCAACTGTTGCTCATTAACATAACAAAAGACACTTTTTATTACTTTTAGTACTTAGGAAATTCCAAGGGTTTGGGGAGCTGTGAGCCTGAAATTGGACAAAAACCGAGTATATATTTCTTACAAATCACAATACTGTAACACCCAAGAAGCAATCCTCAGTGGACTAAACAAAGTTTGTGCAGACACGGTGGAGTCTCAGCATGGAGCAGTACCTTCTTAATTGTTTGTTATATGCATGTGCATATATATATATATATATATATATATATACACACACACACACACACACACATATATATATACACACACACACACACATACACACACACACACACACACACACACACACACATATATATATATATATATATTTTTTTTTTTTAGAGCAGTTTTAGGTTCACAGTAAAATTGAGCAGAGAGTACAGAGAGTTCCCACATAACCCTGTCCCCATACCCGCATAGCCTCCCGCATTATCAACATTATGCACCAGAGTCATACATTTATTACAATGATGAACCTACATTGACTCATCATTACCATCCAAAGTCCGTGTTCTATTTATTTTTTAACTATCAGTAAGTTTTTTTTGTCACCTTCTTAAAATCTAAAGACAACCTTTTGAGGAATCATCCTATCTAAATACAAGCCAGATAGTCTCCTAAAAATGCAGTCAGATTGCCCTTTCATAATTCTGCTTTAACGGTTCATTTCTACCTAGGTGTGCTACATGTTATAATTGGGTGGCAATTCCAAACACAGAGAAACCTGTGAGAATCCTTAGAAAGCCAAAGAGAATGTACCTCTTCCAAATATCTTTATCACATACGCACATATCCTCATGCATTATTTCATAAAAGAATTAAACTGAATTAAGCTGAACTGAATTTCACAATTTACCTAGTTGCTTGTGCCAGAAGCCTGACAATCATTCTAGAATCCTTCTTTTCCTTCCTTTATTTTTTTTTACATTCAATGAATAGCTGTCAAATGCATATTCTGGGCAGGAATGCCACCGGACTCTGCAATGATGATGATAAGCACTGTCCCTGCTCCTGTGGAACTTATGCTAGGCAGATAATCACACAAATATATATACTGAAAACATGCTGTGAAAAAAACCCATGACTTAAAATCAAGGCCCATGATTTTGTTGGGCAATAGAGTAGTGTAGGGTTAGGGATGGCTTCTCTGGAGAAATGACATTTGTGCTGAAACCCAAATGGAAGTTAGACAGGGTGCGTGTGTGTGTGTGTGTAGATGAGTGTGGCAGTTAAGCAGCCCTGATTAAGTAGGGAAAAGGCTAAAATAAAGTCTTTATTCTGACTGTTGCAAGGTCACTGTTGGCAGAGTTTTGGCAGAGACTAGAGTTTGTGGAGATGAGGCTGTTGATCTAGACCAGGGCCAGTCTTTGGAGGACATGTTAAGAATTTTTGTTTATTTTAAGAGCAAAAGGAAACTATTACAATATTTGTATGCTTTCTAAAATATTCCACATTTGAAAAGATCATTTTATGGAGTCAGGTAACACTTTGGCTACTGCAGCAGTCAAAGGTTGAAGTAATGTTTTTTGGGCCAAGGTTGTGACAATGGAGTGGGAAAGAAGTGGTGGGGGACGCAGGAGATATTTAGGGAATAAAGTGGAAGGGTCTAGGTGATGAGCTAAATGTCAGAGGTAATAGAGGGACTAGGGAAGGATGAGTCTCAGGTTAATGGTTTACACTGGTGGGTGGGGCAGGGAACATCAGAGAGGACCACACCCTCTTACCCAGTTTTAGTCTCAGGACATTTCTCCAGCTGCCCTCATGGGTTTGATTTCTTGCATTAAAGGCCATGAGTGGTGAATCTCCTTTCCCTGGAATGACCAGAGTAATTCCAAAATGAATATAGGTTTTTCTTTAAAAAACAAACTACACAAATTCCCCCTGAACAAGGACACATAAAAACCTGGTCAGCTTCTTAAAATGGGGAAGGAAAATGCTGGGAGAAGATAAGATACGTGCAGGAAACAGTAAGTAGGAGGATAGTGGGATGCAGGGTCCTGGAATTCAGAGAAAGAGAAAACTCAGCTCTCTGACGATAATTTCCAATAGGTCACATCCAGTTTAATCACCAAATCCTGTTGATTCTGCTTCCTTAACTCGCTTGTGAATTAACCCTGTCACCTCTGGCTTAACTTCACTGTCTTAGTTTAGAGTGGGTGATAAAGTTCTCATTGCTTCTTTACCTCAATTGCTTAATAATTGTATCAAGGTTGTGTTTGGCTGGATGTAAAATAAACCCAAACATACTGTCTTAACTAAATAGCAATTAATAGTACAAAACTGGCACAGCAGCTCCAGGAAGTTATCAAGGCCAACTACAGCCCCATAACTGCATTCTGATGGGGAAAGATGTGGTGAGAAGAGAGGGTGGTACCCTGATCAGGAAAGCAAAATGTTTCTAGAAATTCCCAGTACATTTCCACTTTTGCCAGAGCTGTTGTCACAGCAGTTGCAAAGGAAGATAGAAATTATAGATATTTAACAAAGTTTTTTTCTTTTCCTTTTTTTTTTTTTTTTTTTTTTAATAAGGAAGAACTGGAGGGTGGATAAAGGGTAGGCCACTGATAGAGTCTCCACAGCTGCCTGACTGGCTTTGCTATTGCTAATCTTGCCCCTTCCTCTGAAGTCTTCTCCCTGTGACTGCTAGTGGTATCATTTTAAAAGCAGACCGTGTCACTCTTATGCTTAAAATACTTCCTTCAGTGGTCATCCATGGCTTTCAGGATAAAATTCCAACTCCAGGATTAGCACACAAGGCCCTCAGGATCTGCCTCTGCCTCTCACTGTGTTTCCCTTCCCCTCTCCCTCCTGTGGACCCCACTGCTCCAGCCACCCCTGCAAACCTCAAAATCAACCAGTGCTGCTATTACAAATCCATATGCTCAAATGTGCGGCCTTCCTGAATTGCCTTTCCTCTTTTCTTCCAAGCTCTATTCTAGTTTTTCTTCAGACTTCACTAAAGGTATAATTTCTTCTCAGAAGCCTTTCTGGGTCTCCTGATCTCTCCTCTAGTTTCCTGAGTTTGCCTCTCTCTTAGATGGCACTTCTCACACCATGCTCTCATGACTGGTTTACTGGGCCATGAGCTCTCAAGGGAGACCACGGTTCACTCAACTTTCTGTTCTCAGTAGGGTAAGTAAGTTCAAGCCCATCCGGAATTGTTGCTCCTTGGTAGAATAGATCAGTGAAGAGAGGGCCCCATGTATTAAATATTTAACAACATCCTCTCCTATAGGAGAGCCAGAAAAAGAGAGACAAAGATAGGACAAATCCTTCATTGTGATCTTCCATTACGGATCTTTGGAGACCTTCAATCTCCTTTCCTGGAGAATATTTTCCAAACCAAGAGGAAAGTAGAATTTTCTTGAGTGAGCTTCTGCTCCTTATCTCATATATGCAGGCTTAGTGGAAATTCCAAAATATGAAAAGGAAATAAAGCGCAAAAAGACAGAAACACAGAATTTGTGCCATGAACTGCTGCATTAGGGAGAAACAGGAAAACATGATGCCTCATTCATTTGCAGAGACTTCACCACTTGTTAATTGAGGGAGTGAATGTTTGTGTCCTTCCTTGCCCCCTCAAATTCATAGGTTAAAGCCCCAATTCTCAGGGTGGCTGTGTTTGGAGTAAGGATGTAATTAAGTTTAAATGAGGTCATAAGGACTGGTTCCTGATCCTATAGGATTAGTGTCTTTGTAAGAACAGGCACGAGACAGCTCCCAGAACCTGCACCTGAGCAGAGGAAAATCCTTGTGAGAATGTAGAGAGAGTGTAGCCGCCTGTAAGCCAGGAAGACAGCTTTCGCCAGACACCAAAAATCAACTGAATTTCTAGCCTCCAGGACTGTGAAAAAATAACCTGCTGTTTAAGACACCAGTTCATGATATTTTGATACAGTAGCTCAAGCTGATGAAGACACAGCTCTTGGAATATGCTTCCTACATAGTGAATAGTCAGTAAGTACTTGTCCAATGTGTAGATATATAATATATGTCTATAAAAGATAAAGACATATATCTTTTAAAAAATATCTATCTTTGAAGATTGTGGTTATGGATGATTTTCATTTTTGTTACTCATATTTCTATGTAATTTGAACTCTTTATGGTGTGTGTATATTATACTGTATTGTTTTTTTTAAAGCAGTTAAAAAGTCATATGCCACACATAGTTAGATGGTTTGATACACAGAATAAACCAGGATGTAATCATGATTCATGGAGACAAGATGCTAGACCTTAGAGCAGCAGACACATACTGTGCAGGATGTACATGATGTCTTCTATTAAAGCAAAAGCATCTATTGGCGTAAATTTTCTGAAAGTCTGCTTGGAGGTGCTGGGATGGATATCGCAGGTGTGAAATCTGCAAGACTAGAAACAGCATCTGGTTTTGCTCATCATTATAGTCCCAATACATAGCAGCTAATATCAGTTTGAGTTAAAAGAAAAAAAGCCTATCATCCTTCCAGTTAAATATGAAGAGAGTGCTAAGTTTTTGCTGAACCATCAAATGAATGACTAAAGGGCATCTAAGACTTAAGATGGTTATATTTTGAAATTTTAGAGTGAATATATCTAACAAGAAGAATCAAGCTATAGGAGATTTTGTCAGGGAAGTGAAGGAAGGTCGTGGGTGGAATGCTGAGGAGTTCCACTCTTTGGTGTCTGACTTTCTGAATTACTGAGCTACTGTTCCTGGTTTTTTCAGTAGATTCTGTTAATGTCAGAAGACCTGTTTTTATGAGGCCAGGACAATAGTTTGGAAGTCTCAAAATCAGAATTAATGAACCTGTCCACTCATGAATATCTGATTTGTTGGGATTTAAACTCTATAATCTTCAGATTATTACATAATCTATGTGCTAGTGCCCTCTTGTGGTAACTTTATGTACTTGCTCTCTCAGCACCTAGAAAACACACTTATGCTCAAAAGTGAAATAATTATTGCTATTTGAGGAATAAGCATGAATGTTAAATGTCAAAAGATGTATAAATACACATGGTAAATAAACATCTAGTTTCAATTTTTTGGCAATTTTAACTATTAGGATATTTTCATTTTAAAAGATATTTAAAGTGTGTGTGTGTGTGTGTGTGTGTGTGTGTGTGTGTTTAGTACAGAATTTTAAAGAGTGTTAGACTTAGTGTCAGAATGAGGAAAATGAGTATTCTTATTTTCCAGCTTAGTGGTAGTGGACATTGGCTCAACAATTAGTACAACCACTTTTTGGAGGGAAATTACCTTACCTTAAAGTTGCTTTAAAATGTCTACATTTCATGACTGAGTATTTCCACTTTGAGAAAAATTTCCAACAGAAATTTCTGAAGATACAAATCAATTTTGCATATTAGGGTTTTTACCAAGCTATATAGCAGAAAAAGAAAATGTGCAAAAATAGAAAAATGGCTAAGTAAATTATGCTATTTTCATATAAAAGAATATTACTTAATATTTAAAATTGTGTTTTCAAGTAATATTTATTGACATGGAAGAATGCTTATGATTTAATGCTAAGAGAATAAAGCAGAATACTTTATTCTGCTTTATATATAGTGTAATCCACATTTATATATCTATATTTATATATACACATGACAATATGACAGACAGATGGAAGAAAGAAAAAAGAGAAAAAAAGAAAAAGAACAAGAGAAAGAAAGAAAAAATGGAAGGAAGAAAGAAGGAAGGAAGGAAGGAAGGAAGGAAGGAAGGAAGGAAGGAAGGAAAGAAGGAAGAAGCTGGAAAGAAATCTACCAGTGTGATAATAAGAATTATTTCTGTGGGGAAGTGCTATGACTCATTTCCAATTGCCCTTTTTAACTTTTCTGTATTTACCAAAATTTAGACAATGAACATTATTTTAAAAAATTAAACAAATAATATAGATATAGATATATTGTTATTATAAAACATTAGTTTGGGCTTTAAATCATATTTATATGTATGTATATATATACACACATATATATACATATATATATACATATATATGTATATATATATAGTCCTAAACCTAGCTTTTTAATTGTATGTTTTGGAGATGTTTTTATGCTAGCACTGATAGTTTAAATTTATTCAAATTAATATTTATTTGTATTTAGATAAAAAGATGATTATTTTAAACTGAAAATGTATTTGTTGCTATCAGTTCAGTTGCAGATACATCCTTTCAGGGGAAATACCTAGTTTTACCAAAGAGGATATGAGACGTTTGGTGAATCAGCCATTTCCTCTCGAATGAGAATCTAAGATTATATCTTAGAAAGACCTGATAGAGAGAGTGAGCAAATAAAAAACTGAAGAGCAGGTTGCTTCTGCCTATCTCCCCCATGTCTCTGGTAAACCCTAGGGCTCCTTGTTTAAGCTCACCTTTCATGAAGCTTGAAGGTTGGAGTTCAGCAGTTAAACAAGTTCCTTAAAGAGAAGTTTAAATAAACCTGAAGCAGTATGGTTGCAACTTGTAACAAAAAATATATTTTCAGTGGAAATATATTTTAATGAATTTTTGGTGGAAATTAGAAGTAGGAGTCCCCTCAAAAATCTTAGGTAGATTTTTTAAATAAAAAAAAAATCACACACACACACAGTAAAATATTCAAGTAACATTAAAGTTCCTCCTGTCTTCTATTCTCTTAGATTCTGTCTTCTATTCTCTCTCTCCCCAGAAGGAACTGTTAGCAGTTACGAATGTATTATTCCAATAGTATTTTATTTTTATAAAAGTAGTGAATATGAACACAAGTAGAATCATGCTATATACGTACTCTTCTGCTCCATGTGACTGAAAAAAATCATACAGTATATTTAGTAGATGATTTATACATACATACATATACATATATATATAATGTATGCTTTAAAAAAAAACATAATAGGACTTCAGTAGAATTTAAAAAGGTAAGTTGGGAAATTCACATTTCTGGTCATATAGATATCCTGAAAAATACTACTATAGAGTACCTACAAATGCAAAATAAAATGTAAAACATTTTTATTTATCTTATTTATTTATTTATTTATTTATTTTTGGTGCATCAACCTTTGGTTTACCTCACAGATTGCAAGGACCTTGTCAGTTTACAATCCCTTATTTTTAAATTTTTTACACCTATACCAGGTCTTTGTAGGTGGTCTCTCATCCAAGTACTAACCAGGCCCAACCCTGCTTAGCTTCCATGATCTGACAGGATTAGGTTTATTCAGGGCAGCATGGCTGTAGACTATAAAATTTTTTAATGCATGACTTAGCAGGTAAAAAACGAGGAGATGAAGCAAGGGCATGAATCCAGAGAGATGAATGAGTGCTGGAAGTGGTGGCTGCCCTCAAGGCATCTGCTCACACCCTATACCACAGAACTCCTGTTTTGTTTGGTTTTGTTTTTAAATGTTTTATATATATGTAGCACAGAGCTTACCATTTTACCATTTTTAAGTTTATAATTTAGTGGCCTTAAGTATATTCACAATGTTGTGTAACCATCACCACTTTTGCTAAACATTATCACCCAAAACATACACATTAACTATTAAGCAATAGATCTCCATCCCTCTCTCCCCTACCTCCTGGAAACCACCATTCTACTGTCTGTTCCAATTAATTTAACTTTTCTCATACCTCATAAAAGTGGAATCATACAAACTTTTTCCTTTTGTGTTTTTTTTCACTTAGCTTAAATTTCATCCTATTGTAGCCTATATTATCCATGTATTCATCCAAATGAAGCAAGATTCATCCATGTTATAGCATATATCAAAACTTCAATCTTTTTTATATCTAAGTAATACTCCATTGTATGTTTGTAGCACATTTTGTTTATCCATTCATTTGCTGATGGACACTTCAGTTGTTTCTATATTTTAGCTATTATGAATACTATTGCTATGAAGATTGGCATAAAAGTATCTGTTTGAATCCCTGTTTTTAGATATTTTGGGTATATGTACCTGAAGAGTAAAACTGCTGAGTCATATGAAAATTCTATGTTTAACTTTTTGAGGAACTGCCAAACTTTTTGACTGCTACACTATTTTATATTTTAACCAGCAACTCACAAAGATTTTAATTTCTCCACATCTACCGACATTGTTATGCTCTGTTTTTCTTTCTTTCTTTCTTTTTAAAAAAATAATAGCCATCTTAGTGGGTGTGAAGTGGTATCTCATTGTGGTTTTGATTTGCCTTTCTTCAATAATTAATTATGTTGAGTATCTTACTGACCATTTGTATATTTTCTTTGACGAAATTCAAACCCTTTGCCCAGTTTTGAATTGGGTTGTTTGATTTCTGTTGTTGAGTTAAAGGAGTTCTGTATATGTTCTAGATATTAATCTTTTATCAGGTACATGATTTATAAATATTTTCTTTTATTCTATGAATTATCTATTCACTTTCTTGACACTGTCATTTAATGCACAAAAGTTTTTAATTTTCATGAAGTTCCTGTTATCTATTTTTTCTTTTGTTACCTGTACTTTTGGTCTTATATCTAATAAATCATTGCCAAATCCAATGTCATGAAGATTTCCCCTAGGTTTTCTTTTAAAAGTTTAATATTTTATGTTTATATCTTTGATTCATTTTGTGTTAAATTTTGTATATTGTATAAGTGCCCAACTTTATTCTTTTGTATGTCAATTTGTTGAAAAGTATCATTTGTTGAAAAGATATGTCATTTCTTTGTTGAATGATCTTGGCAACTTTGTCAAAAATCAATTTACCATATACATAAGGGTGTATGTAGTCCATTGGTCTGTAAGTCTGTCTTTATACCAGTACCACACTGTTTTGATAGGTTTGTAGTAAGTTTTGGAATCAGGAAGTGTGAGCCCTCCAACCTTATTTTTTACCTCCTATTTTAAGAGCTATTATTCTATCAGCAGGTGATGGGACACAAAATGTAGTATCCTTAGAGTATGAAGTAGGGAACAAGAAGCTGCAGTCTTAGTGAAAGGGTGAACAAGGATGACACTTGGTTCACAAAAAGGAGAATGAAAAAACTCAAATTCATAGAGCAGAAAAGTCAGAAAATATTTCATAACCATTTTTAAAGAATCACTGTCATAAACAATGTTTCTGTCAATTTAAATATAAAAGTCTTCAGCTTGTCTTCACCAGATTCAGCCTTTCCCAGAAAATCATCACAACTGGTCCTGAGTACATGCCCTTCAGAAGGTCTGTCGGTCTGTCACAGGTCAATGTAATGTTGTTTTAAATGTTTCTCAGATATTTTAAGAAAATTCACTGCTACAAAGCAGCATCTCTTCTGCTCAATACTCTTGAAGATCTCTCCTACCAGGTTCTACTAGATACCACCAGGCTGGATGTAAATTAAAGTATGCTTGTGGTACATGGTCCAAGAAAGCTGAGATGAGGACCAGAGCTATGGCTGTGGGTGTGGATGCTGGTGAGCCCAATGCAATAATTATAGATTTGTAGACACTTAATAATATGATTTAATATATATATAAAGCTAAAAATAACAACAATACAAGGATTAATTGACAAATTCACATCACGATGGAGGATTTTAATATACCTCTCAATAACTCTTAAATCAAGCAGATGAAAAGAAAAAAAATCAGTGAACACATAGAAGATTTGAAGAACACAAAAGAGTTCATGTAAATATCAACTTGATGTCTATGAACTGGAAACGAGGAAATGTATAAACAAATGAGTGGCTGTATACCAATAGAACTATTTAGAAAAACAACCAGCAAACCACATTTGGCCCAAAGGGCTACAGTTTGCCAACTCCCATTCTAGACTGTAAAGCAAATCTCAACCTATAATAAAGTCAAATTTGAAATTAATAATAAACTGATGTCTTAAAACAACTGCAACGATATTTATTTTTTTTTAGATGTAAAAGCAGACGAACATATACAGAACACTCTACCCATAAAGAGAATGCACATTCTTCTCAACTGTACATGGGATATTTTCCGAGAAAGACCATATATTAGACCACAAATTAAATCTCAATAGATTTTAACAGATGTCATACGAAATAGTTTCTCCTACCACATGGGATGGGTTTAGAAATCAGTAACAAAAGGAGGACTGAAAAAATCACAAATTTGTGGAAATTAAACAATATACTTTCAACCAAATCTATAAATCAAAGAAGTCACAAGTGAAATTAGAAAATGCTTACAGATAAATGAAAACAAATACACAATCTACCAAAACTTATGTGACACAGTGGTGTGCTAAGGGGAAATTTACACATATAAAAGCATACATTAAAAAACAAAAAAGATTGTAAATCAACAACCTAACTTTATAGCTTAAGAAACTAGAAAAGAAGAATAAACTAAACTCAAAGGTAGCAGAAGGAAGGGAATAAAGTATTGTAGCAGAGACAAGTAAAACAGAGAAGAGAAAATCAATGAAACCAAAAGTCAATTCATTGGAAAGATCAATAAAACTGACAAACTTTTAGCTATATAGACTAAGGAGAAAAAAAGACGCATTTACTAAAATTAGAAATAAAGTTGGGAACATTGCCACTGATTATACAGAATAAAGATTAGGTGAGAGTAATTGTAGGCCAACAAATTGGATACCTAGATGAAATGGACAAATTCATAGAAACACAAAACCTACCAAGACCATATCATGAAGAAATAGAAAATCTGAATTGACTTCTTCATAAAAGAGATTGAATCAGTAATAAAAAATCTCCTAAGAACAACAAGAACAAAAAGCCTGGACCTGATGGCTTCACTGGTGAATTTTCCAAAAATTAAAAAAAAATTAATATTAATTTTTCCCAAACTTTTCCAAAAAATTGAAGACAGGTAACACTTCCAAGTTCAATCTACAAGGCCAGCCTTACCCTGATACAAAGCCAGATAAAAAACACTACAAAGAAAAACTACAGATCAATATAAATATCCCTTATGAACATTGATGCAAATATTCTCAACAAAATGTTAGGAAGCAGAATTCAGCAATATGTTAAGAGGATTATACACATGTTTAAGAGCATTAGCATCTCATGAGCTAAAAAGAGAAAGATGTGAAGGATTTGTAGGGTACATGGGGAATTACTTTTTTCACCTCTAGATGGTGCAAGCTAAAAGTAATTTCTCATTTTGAAGGTTCAGCTCTGTGAGACGATTTGTAATACCTTTGGGTTTACTTTTTCTGTGTAACCATTTTAAAAGCATTTCTGACTTGAAACCGTTTGCTTAGCTTATTTTTTAATATATTTATCTATGATCTATAGGAGTCCTAATAAACATGGAAGAGAAATTTTACTAAATGTTCCCATAATAATTTTATATTAGATTCAACTGATTTAACCTTCTAATGAAAAACAATTATATTAAGTTGTCTAATATATATTCTAGAAAAAATTTTTGCTTAAAGTAATTAGATATTAAAAGCCATTATGACCCTCTGAGAATATAATTTAACAACAAATTCAGATTTGCTAAAAGTAAAAATATTATCATGGGTTGGTGAACTCTTTCTGCAAAGGTCCAGATAGTAAATATTTTAGGTTCTGTTGTATCCCAGAAGCAGGCACAGACAGTATGTAAGCAAACATATGTGGCTGTGTTTCTATAAAACTTTATACAGAAAGGTGGCAGGCTGGGTTCCTCGGACCTGTAATTTGCTGATTCCTACTATTTATGGCAAAAGCCTGATTTAATATGGCAATTCACCATTATTTAAAAAAAAAAAAACTCACAAAACTGGGGCGTGAGCTCATTACAAGCTATAGACATGTTTGGGTTTGGCTCTGATAAGAAAAATAGTTGAGTTCACATAAAATCTCAGATTTTTATCTTCTTGTGAAAAAAATTAAAAACTGAAGAACTGAAAACACTGAGCCTGAATGAACTGGGTTGAATATTCTGTTCCCTTTTCTTTAGAGGGATTGGGTGCTCTCCAGATGTTCCAACAGCCTGTTTGCTCACAGTTCCCACAGGCTTGCCTGATTACTTCCCTTCCCACACTCTGAGCATTGGAATTGAGACCCATCAGAATTGCAAAACCTAAATTAATTCTGCTTCCTAATGCTATTCCTTAATGCCTTTTCACTGACTGTCCATTTATTTTCTTATACTCTGGCCTACATTTTTCTGTTTCAACTCTCATTGTTTTCTTTTAAATACATTTAATACACTTAATAATAATCACTGCTTGATTTTTTTTAAAAGACATGTTTTTGCTGCAAATGTGAAAACAAAGTTCATATTGATAAAAATTTTCATTTTTGATTAACTCTTCCCAAATACATAATAAAAATGTAATACAATATTAACCTGTCTCATATACAAACCAGGAAACATTCCTATCTTTAAAGATTTTTATTAAAAAAAGGCAATGCTAATAGTAGTAAAAGTTCTATTTTTTTTTCAAAAGAAACATATATATTAATTCACTTTAACATCATAGGTTTCTGGAAAATTGGAATTAAGTGATAAATCTGAATAATTTATTAAATTTCATTCACTAATGTTGCTTTGTATTTACTGAGACATGTCTGAATCAATCTGAGAAAGATTTCCGGATCAATGTCCTCATGAGAAAGACACTTAGCTCTTCGCTGTGTGGACTTCTTGCATTTTAACCTTCTGTATTTCTTTCCTGTTTCAATACTGAGGAGAAAATACAAATGTTTTCCTTGAGCTTACGTCAGTTTATACTTCAGTTTAAGGTTCTGGTGTGCCTGATAACATTTATTCTTCATTTTTGAGATACAATTTTAAAAAATTGTTTGATTTTGGTTTTGATGTGCATAGACTATTACTGATCCTTTAGTTAGATGCAGCTATTTTCTTCAGGTCAATGTCAGTTAGCTTTGTTAATGGTTTACCTTTGGAATTCTGTCTTCACTTGGGCTCTTGGGAAATGCAGGTCAGCTTTTACTACATTTTAAAACTCAGTTTGAGTAGGTAAGACATGCACATGAAAATCAAAGCATATATAAATGCGTTTCTATATAAGGAGCCTTGTTCCTTCCCTTGTCCACCCAATTTCCTTTATATAACTACTTTTATTAGCTTGTTTCTTGTAAATCTTCCCAGTGTTTGTTTATGCAAGTATATACATACTTTTATTATTTCTCTTTCTTATACAAAGACTAGTATAATATATCCTGGAGATCTTATCAATATACATAGAGCTGTTTCTTTCTATTTTACAGTGCTTAGTTTTACACTATTCAACTTTTATTTTCCATCCTCAGTGCTTGGTTTTTAAATGAACAGTTTTTAGAAGTCTGAAGGTTTTACAAGAATTAGAGATTTAATTAGTACCCTTAGAACCATCTGCCAATTGAGATATTATCCAAATGAACTTGGCCTTGCTGTTCTAAAGTTTTTAGGTTATTCGATATTTATTTCTTGGTTTTTGAAGTTGTGTATTGGGGGTATTTGTACAATGCTGTAGATTCCTAGAGGGACAATGTTTTAATTCAAGGGAGTGACTCTCTTTTGGAAGACTTGTAGAAAACGTGGCAGATTGAAGGAACAGATATTTTTAGAAAGGGGCAGATCAAAAGTGGTCAAGAATTTTCTGGTTGCCTGTTATGGAAAGGGGTGGTTCAAAAGTGGTCAAGATTTTTCTGGTTGCCTGTTGCCCAGTTTAAACTTGCTCGTTAGGAGAAGCAATTAGTTGACTTGTATATGTAAATAAAGACGTGGAGAAAATGAGCCTCAATGACCCTCAGAATGCGATTTGGACGCAGTTAAGACTGTCCCTAGTTTTTCATCTCTGCTTTTCTCTTTACATTAGCCTCATTCTGTCAAGTTGGTTTCTTCCAAATGACTGGAAATCTAGTCGCCTGCAGCTCCCATATTCTCATTTCTCATTTCTGACACCAAAGAGGGTCTGCCTTACTTCTCTCAGTGCAAATTTAAAAAGATCTAAGGGAATGACTAGGATTGATCCAGATTTTATAATAAGCTCAGCCTGGACCAATTATCCACTGGCAGAGAGCGGGGTGCTGGGCAGCTTGTAGCAGATACTGTCAGTGTCCATATCCCTGCAAGCTTGCCCTGGACAGTCACTGGAACATTGTTGCTGCTCTTACCTAGAGCTTCCTCCATCTCTCTGCCTTAGTGTTTTCTGGTTCAGCCACATGCTTAGCCTGAGTGTAGAGCAGACCACAAGTACAGAGAATGAATGCACCTAGAGCATCCTTCAACAAATGTCAGGCCTTGGGAGATAAATACCCCAGCTCCTCACCTCGTGGTGGAACAATTCTGAAGCATGTCCTACCATTTCTCAGAAGATCCCCAGTGGGATTGAGCCCCAGTTATCCATGATGAAGCACTTAAAAATGTGTTCATTTAAAAATAATGAATTTGATATGTAACACTGTGTAAGTTTAAGGTATACGAAGTGTTACTTTGATACATTTATATATTGTAATATAATTGTCCGTATTCTATATTCAATATACTGTGCATTACATCTCTATGGCTTATTTACTACTTTTTTGCACCATTGAACACTAGATAATGCTCCCTTGAGGTAAATCTTTTTTTAAAATTAAATTTGTTGCAGTGACATTGGTTAATGGATGATATTAGCATATTTTCTTTTAAGGAGACGACTCTTGGTTAACTCCTAGATAGCTGGTCACTAGAAGACTGAGCCATGATTAGAAACTTGAAACTTTCAGTTCCTTCACCCATTTGGGAGGGGTGAGGGCTGGTGATTAAGTTTATAATTGATCATGCCTATGTGATGAAGCTTTCATAAAAATCCCTCAATTATAGGGTTCATAGAGTTTCCAGGTTGGTGAACACCTAATATGCTAGGAGGGTGGCACACTCTAACTCCATGGGACTTCACCCTATGTATCTCTTCATCTAGCTGTTCATCTGTATCCTTTATTATATCCTTCATTGAATATATATTTTTTTAAAAAAACAGTAAAAATAAGTGTTTCTTTGAGTTCTGTGAGCCATTTGAAGGCAAGGAGGGGGTCACAGTGTCTCCTATTTATAACTGGTCGGTCAGAAGTACAGGTAACAACCTGTACTTCACATATTCCTAACTGGGCAGGTCATGGCAGAGAGTCACATTCCAGGCCTATCACTCTACCCTCAGTGAGCCCTGTCCTTGTCTTTATGCATCTAGGATAACAAACCTTTGACATGTCAATAATTTTCCTTTCTAGACTCCTCAAAGGCACAATTGCTGGCA
This sequence comes from Macroglossus sobrinus, assembly GCA_004027375.1. Classification (NCBI taxonomy): domain Eukaryota; kingdom Metazoa; phylum Chordata; class Mammalia; order Chiroptera; family Pteropodidae; genus Macroglossus; species Macroglossus sobrinus. Next base: position 2,076,732 of record PVKZ01000059.1, on the reverse strand, counting down.
CTGGAGAACAAGACAACCAAACTCATTGTTCCCTTGATGCCTGCATACCATCTCCATGTTCTGTAAATGTTCAGTATTAATCGTCAGACATCCACCAATGTTTCTCTATTTTGCTTTTTATTCAATCCTAGATATTTTCCCCGCTTCATTTTCTCCTGCCTCCTTAATTTACCACCAATAGATTTCATGTAACATTCCTTGTGTTTTCTCCTTTAATTCAAATATATAAAATCAACTGCAAAACTGCTATTCTCTAAGACATTTTTTTCAAACCATTGAGATTTTGCTTTCAGGCATGTCCTCAAAACTTTGGCTCATAAATTCTTATAAAGCTTTCTGCATGTTTGAGCATTCTTTGGTCGATATGAGGCAATTGTTCCCTTCCTCATACTCCATCTGAAGAGGTGGCATGGACCCTGTGTGAAAGGCATTCCCCACCCCTAGAGGCCAGAACCCTGTACTACCTGAAGGAGAGAAGGGGGCCTAGGGGTCACCTCCTCTGAAGAGGTGTGCATCTGCACCATCCAGGTGGGGCCAGGAGGAGGTTCACATCCCGCAGGGCATCCCTCCCTCTTCACCAGTCTTCTTTCCTCTGGTGATAAAGTGACAACTGAGGGAGGTGCTGGGACCCACTCTCATAATTAATGGAGGGGTTCTGGTGTTCTGGAAGGCTAGGTCTTCTTAGACTGCTGGGCTCTAACAGAGCTGAGTGGTTGCATGTTATTTTAGTGAAGCCCCACCTGCAATCAGAGCTGTTCCTGGCAGCCCCAGACTTTAGGCCTGAATGTGAAAATGTCTTCTCTGTGCGAACCGGGGACCACTAGGACAAACAGCAAGGGTTCTGTGTTTCTCTTTTGGGAAGGGAGGCATTCATCAAGTAGTTGATAGGCATTAGTTCTGTCTTAATATAGGAAATATAGGAAATCATCAAACTTACATTTCTAAGATTTACTGAGAAAAGGCAGACACCTTGAACTGCCATTCACTGATTTGCATGTGGGTTTGCATGTGGGAAACTCTAACTCCTGGAGATGACCCCTCTGCCTGTCATTCCGTCTGCTGAGGCTTGAAGGCTCAATATACAAAATGAGATGGTATCTTCCATAACCACACTAACCAAGTTGTTTGTGCATACAAATTCATGAGGAACTAGATGAAATACAGTATAGGTGCTATTAGATTGTGCTTCTATTTAAAAAAAAAAAACTTTTCGAGAAAAGTTAAAAAAAAATAGACTACAACATCCAAGATTGATTGTTGTTATTGCTTCTGAAGGGGTTCAGAACAGCCTCCCCAAATGAGCCACTTGGACATGTGAATCATTTTGAACTAAAGGCAATCGAGACACTGCAGGCTCATGAGAAACTTTAACCTCTCCTTTAAAGAATTTAAATTTGGGGTCCTGCCCATAATAAGAGTTATCACCGGAGATAACTTTTTATGACCTACCTATAGGGCAGGGCAAATCTCGAATCACTGAACATCTGCTCTTCTTATCGTCCTGCAATGACCTTTCTCCCCTCTGAAGTGCCAAAGTGCATTTCCTCATATTTAGTTCAGAATGCCTTTTACATCTCATTTTAACTTTCTGTCTCTGTACCTCACATGTATGTGGGGTCTTGGACTCTCTTATGTCGATTTGGTTATTAGACTAGCCAAAGAACCAAGAAGGGTAGAGGAAAGTGTCTCCCCCCACCCGTCCAGTTCCATAGCAATTGTCTTCATCCTTTGGGATGAAAGAGTGGAAGATGAGAAGGTGCGTTTTAAGCCATTAGTGATGTTTTCTAGTTAAATCATAATTTTTTTTGTTTGATAGCATTATTGGTGATATATAAACTCTGTCTGCAGCCATCTAAGTTTTAGTACATCCTCCTCCAACCTGAGCTAATTGATGACATTCCTGCTAAACAACAAGGGTGCTTTGTGACTGGTTTTCATAATTAGGTCATTTTCCAAAAATGATGCCAGGAACATTTGTCTGGCATGTGGCATATAGTCAGTCAGTTAGGAGCTATTTCCTCAGCTGTCTTCTTCTACCATTATTTGTTGTCTTTTTTTAATGTATATCCTGTTTTGCCTTCAATTTCTCTGTTTCACACAAGGTCCCTTCACTTGTAATGTTAGGAGACCTCCAGAGTTGTGGTGTCTTTTCAATGTTGAGTTTTTTGTTGTTTGTTTCCAAGTCTAGACATTCAACGTTATGTTTGGCTATCAATATCTTGAAGATGATGGGTTAATTGCCCAAGAAACCAACATGTATAAACTCAAATCACAAGAAACAGCATAATTTATTATTGTTTTTTCTACTCTGAGTTTTCATCTTTGGACACAAGGCACTGCAGTCCTGCAGGTGTCAAAAGTTATATTAAATCCCTTACTTTCTCTATTTAAAAAAAATAAAGAATTTAAAGATAAATGTTGAAATAACATACCGTTGATAGAGAAGGGGGTGTATTTTAACAAAAACAACTTTCTCTTACTCCATCTCCATTTGATGCTGATCAAAACATCGTTGGACATTTAGTAAAAAATAAAACAAAGCAAATGCAGTATAGTCACACATAGCCACACAAAGGAATGGGAGAAAATTAAAGACTAGAGAAAATTAAACTAGTTGTTAGAATGCTGTGGGAACAAATTATAGTTTTCTAACTGAAAATATATCCTTGTCTATAGAACCAAGTCTTAGGGTCAAGTAGCGAGTATTCTTTTTAGTAGACACCTCTTTTTTGCTGCCCAAAACATCAATTGTATCTTCTTCCTCCATTTCCCATGATATAGATGTCTATTTCATTGATTGGCTGCTCATCAAATGGGGATCTGATCTAACTGACAAACCCTGTCATTCATAACAGGCTCCAGCATTTGAAGGTTTGACTGGTGCTACAATCTACTTCCAAAATGGCTCAACATAAGCCTGGCAAGTTAGTGTTGGTCATTGGCTCAAGGCCTCAGTTCCTCACTGAAAAGGCCTCTTCCTAGGATATCTTGGCAGCTGGCTTCCGCCAGAGCAAGTGATCAGGCCTTGAGTTTTGATACAGAGAAAAGAATTTCCACTAGAGAAATTCTCCTGGCCCATTTCCCACTCATTCTTGCCCATGGGAGGACAAGGAGTTTCTGACTGATGAATTTGGAAGAAAGAACTAAGCACAGTCGGTCAGCTTCTTTGAGGTTATTTTATTGGGAGCAAGCATGTCCCCCGGATGTTATTGACCAGACAAGAGTAAGGGACCAGGTCTTTGGAGAGTCCTTGACTTGTCCAGCTACACCAGTAACTCGTGGGTAAGTCCATCTCATTGGGGTGAATTGATGGTAAGCCCACATGGCTGTAGATCTAAAGTCATGCCCTCCCACGGCATTGCCAGGGATATTTTAAGCTCCATCTACACGATTCTCACATTAACTAGTTCTGAACACTGGAGGGGAAGATAGAGCCTCTTCAAACCTCAAAATTTGCTGGAAGAGAATAAAATTAGAGTAATTCAGCAAGTTATCTAAAGCACTAAATTGCTTCTCTGCTGGCCAAATTTTAACATCTTCAAGGCTGAGTGTGTTTCTGTGTTCAATTCTTTTCCTGAGAGCCCAAGAAGGTACTCTTAAGACTTCTTCTAAAGGGATGTCTGGGTCAGGAGGGCACAGGGAGTGAAAAAGGGTCATTTTTCTTTATCATTCTTGCCCTCAAATTCTCTCATGTGGTTTGGTCAAGTGTCTAGTGGTTGTAACAATGTGACAAATACCAACCAGTTAAAATTTAACCTGTCAACTCCAATTTCTACTTTAGTAGTAGTAGTAGCAGTAGTAATGGCACTTTACTATTTTTGAGCACCTACTTTGAGCCAACCAGTATACCATAAGCTCTACATGCATTGTTTCTGATCTTTACAGAAACAGATTTTAGCTCTATGAGGCCTTATGTCAGTTTTCATTTTACAGGTGAAGATAATAAGGCTCAGGGAGATTAAGAAATGTGCTCCAGGTGACATGGAACAGAGACAGGAACTCCATTCTGTCTGACTACGAAGCTCATGTTCCTTTTATTTTGTTACATCCTTCTGAGTCCATGTCCCATTTCAGCTTTTCAGAGTGAGGAGGGACAGTTAAGGAAGAGGAGGCTCTTGTGTTTCGAGCTGACCGACTTCTCCCTACGGGGGTTCGCAAATAACCTAGACACCCAGGACACATTAAGGCTCAGAGTTCTACTTGGAGACTATCTTACTCTTCTAACATTCCCCACCGCCTTCCTCCCTAAAAAAAAAAAAAAAAAAAAAAAAAAAAAAAAAAAAAAAAAAAAAAAAAAAAAAAAAAATTGCATTAGACAATGGAAGCTGTTATTCTGGGTCTCCCAGAAACCACTTCTACATTGCTATTTTGTATTCCCACAGCAAAAAGAATTTGAAACAACTCTAACATTGACAGGGAAAAGTAGCAATTCTCAATAGATATGGTAGGGAGAACAATGGTTCCCCAAGGATGTCCATATTCTTTTACCTGGAGCCTGTAAATGTGTTACCTTACATGGCAAAGGGACTTTTCATATGGGTTTAAATTAAAGATTTTGCAATGCAAAAGATTATCCTGGATTATCTGGTGGGCCTAATGTAATCACAAGGGAAAGAAGGAGGCTGGCCATCAGAGAAAGAGATTTGACAACAGAAGCAGAGGCTGGCTGGAGTGAAGGGATTGCCAGCCGGGGGCCATGAGCCAAGGCATGCAGGAAGCCCCTAACTAAAAGGTGGAAAAACCAAGGAAACAGTGGTTCCTCTGGAGCCCCAGAAGCCACAAAGCCCTGCCAACACCTTGATGTTATCTCTGTGAAGCCCATTTCAGACTTCTGACTTCCAAGACTATAAATAATAAATCTTTATTGCTTTAAGATACTAAGTTTGTGGTAATTTTTTTATAGTGGCAATAGAAAACTGATATAATAAGATGCTCTGTACCTTTCTCTGCTTAATCATTTATGCAATTGGCCATTAAACATCCTGGTCAGAGACTCTGTGCCAACTGGTAACTCAGCCATTCAAACTTTTCTAACACCACAAGAGACATCATGGCATGTTATATCTGGTGTACCATTTTATTGTTGCCTCTTTTCGTAAGTCTTCCAGAAAAAAAGAGCTTAGCACAATCCTGTTTCATATTGCTAAGACAAGAAATCTTTATAAATCAAAACCATTTCAGGGAGACCATCACAGTCCTCTCTTACTTACTCTGAGGTATAGTAAATACAAATCAGCAACAATCTAACTAATAAATGTTACATGTCCACTTCCTGCTTGTGTTCCTGGAAAACAAGGCATGCCTTATCCCACTGGGAACCTCCCCCAACTCCCAAACCCTCTTCCCAGTTTCTTGAGTCAGCTGTTAGCAACAGAACTCTTTGAATGCTATAGGAACTGAGGTGTAAAAAGGCAGTGACTTCTGATCAGGCAGCTAATGCAAGTTCCTCGGAAGCTGCCCCGAAAGCTCGCGTGAAAGGTTAACGACTCTGGGTTGCGGTACCGTTAGAGAGTGGAGCCAAGAGCAGCTTAACTTCGCTTTCAGCTGAACACTTTTGAAACTGCCTTGTTGATTAAAGGCACCCAGTGTCTAAATGCCAGGCATCAGGATAATGATTCAATTACCCTGCCTACTGAAGCTGGTGGGAACCCGAAGCAGTCATTTCCCAGCAGAAACTTTCACCACAAAACAAATTTAATTGATTTCTGCCTACTTTTCCCATCCTTTGTGGAAATCTGAAAGAGTAAATCAGTTCTAACTGGTTAAACCCAAGATACCTCCAGGAAGGCTTCAATTTGCCATCACTTTGGGGGTCTAGAAAGTGCCAGGTACCAATAAATCCTATGTGCCTATGTTATCAGGTTACTTCTAGAATCTTGTTCCCCTCTGTGCTCTGTGCTGTCTCCTCCATGAACACTGGTGGGAAGGCTCCCATTCATTGATTAAAGCTGCATTTCTCTTAATGGGTGTTTATGCAATGGCTACATTACTGCTAAACTCCAAATAAGGCATTCCCGCTTCAAGCATTGAAAACTGTCCAAGTGATTTGCTAATGCTTGTCAGAATTTCAGAATTTAACATTAAAGTAGTCCATTGAATTACCAGGAGATATTAGAGAGATTTTGGCATTTTCATTTTACTGACAGGGCTAGAGATCTGTGTTCCTTTCCACATGTTCTCTGATTCCCTCCGATGTGCTGCTGTACTTCGAGAAGCTAACTAACCTGATGTTAGTGTGTGCAGTCTGGACCCTAGACCTAAATCTTGGTAGTTTCCCCAATTATTTACTGTTTGGGATTATGTATCTCTCTAATATTTCATTAGTGGAAAGACTGCAAAATGAACTTTAATGAAAACTGAACCCTGGGGTAGACTCTCTATCAGCGTGTTAGTTAATCTGTAGAATAACTGTTTGTTTAGGTCCTCTGATAAGTAGCTGCTGGTTTATTGGGGAGTAACACCTGTGAACAATAAAAAATAATGAACTGGCAGGAAGAAAGGCTCAGGCCACAGTGCAGAGCTGATAAGGTCTAGGCCAACCTGGCAGGGGATGGGGGTGGGTGAGCTCAAGAAAGTTCTGTGTTGGTCAGAAATGGCCAGGCTCTATGGCTCTGCTATGTTTGGTCACTGGCTGGGGTCTACACAGAAGAGCCAGACCTTATCTCAAATGGTGTGACAGGTCCCAAAGGTACTGGAACTGGAGGTTGTCAGCTCTCTGCACTCTTCACAGCTGAAGACCAAGTCCCTTTTTGAAGGGGAAACTGAGGGGCGCACTTCCTAAGTACCACAAGGCTCTGAGGGAGACACTGCTATTACACTAGGGAGGCAAAATTTTTCCTCTATCCTACTAGAATTTTATGTGACACAGAAGCCCTCATGAGGAAATGAAGACCTAAAGAAATGACAAAACCTCTGTGCTTTTCTGTTAGAGTGCACAAAGAGGGCGATTGCGGAGAAGTAACTACATGGGGAGGCTAAAGGAAGAGAATTATTTTAACAAGGTCTGTGTGTATAGAATTCTCTTGGTCTCAATTTCTTGTCCTTGATGATAAGAACACTACATTCCTTTTGGCACAGGAAGGGCATTTTCACATGCGAGCTTTCATCTCCATTTTCAGGAAAAGGAGGGGAGATTAGAATGGCCTTTTTGCAATTGCTGTTTTCAGGTTTCTTTGGCTCAAAATAATCTGTGTGCCAAATGGCCTATTCTGGGTGGCATATTCTGCCATCCTTCATATACCTATTTCATAGGGAACTAATGCATAGAGACCTTAAATAATTTGGCTAAGATGTATTCTGTAAGCAGCTTTCTCCATAATGTACCACTACCTTTCTAACCAGATGAATGGAGATTTGCAGCCTAGAGCTTCTAATAGAGAAGAGAGAATAGGCAAAAATCAGTACTGGGCACACAATAAGGTTTGAAAAATAATAAATAAATGTGTTCAATTGCATCAATTTAAACATATAATATGTGTGTTAGTAACTAGGGCAATGGAGGTACAGGAGTCCAATGCTGTAATATTTAAAGGAGTCCTTCATTCTAAAAAAAATTTTAAAGCATAGTCCATTATATTGTAAAAATCTGAGTGGGGCAACAACATTAAGCTTTTTGGTCATTATTGTCTTAGCTTAGTTTTCAGAACATTTCTGTAAGGTTTTTTTTAATACTTTCACTTCTCTTTTGTGCAAGGTTCATTTTTTTTATTCAACAGATATTTATTGAGTGCCCTCAGGCAGCATTCAGGATAGTTGTGACAGCAGAGACTAAAATCAGCAAAACTCACTGCTTGCATGGATCTTACATTTCAGTGTGGAAGACAGTGGCCATGACAAATCAGTAAATTGGGACGAATTGTGCCAAAGAGAAAAAAAAAAAGAAAGAAGAAGTGTGTTTGTGTTTGGGGGGGGGTGCGGTGGGGGATAGCAAATGTAGTATAGAAGTGTCAGGGGAGGTGAACTGTATGAAATTTTAGGTAGAATGGCCAAAGTGGTCTCACTGAGAAGGCGACTTGGGTAAAGACCTTAAGGAAGTAAAGAGTGAGCCATGTGTGTATTTAGAGGAGGAGAATTGGCAGAAGGAACAGTAAGTGCAAAGGCCCTGAGGTAAGAGCATGACTTATGTGTTCAAGGAACAGAAAGATGGTGAGAATAGCTGGAGTGGACAGAAACAGGTGAAGAAGAGTGGGGAGTATAGCAGCAGATGAGCTCAGAGAAGTAATTGTCCTGGGAAGCGACACCTTGTGTGGTCTTGTATGTTATGATCAGTACTTTGGCTCCTACTCCAAGCAAGATGGGAGCCATTGGAAGGCTCTGAGTGGAGGAGTGACATCATCTGACCTACACTTTAATAGCATCTCTAGCTACTGGGTGAAGAAGTGACTATATGGGAACAAGAGCAGAAACAAATAAACCAAAAAAAAAAAAAACCCGAGAAATCATCTCAATAATTCAGGCAAGAAATGATAATAGGCTAGGTGTGACAGTGGGGGTAATCAAATTTAGGACATAATTTAAATGTGAAATTAATGGGGTTTATTGTAGATCCAATCAGAGGAGTGAGAGAAGGAACACATCAGACTTACACCAAGATTGTTGGCCTGAGCAATCGGAAGTGCAATGTCGCCTCTAGCCAAGAAAGAAAGAGAAGCCTGCAGGAGCAGCTGGATTGGCGGGGCTATCAGGAGCTCATTCAGCTATGTCAAATTTAAGATTAGTAGGCAATAGATGCACAGATCTGGAGTTCAGAGTAGGGGTCTGGGCAGGAGGCATAAATGTAGGAATCTTTTTCATATAGCTGATATTTAAAACAATGAAACCAGTTGAAATCACCTGGAGAATGAGTTCAGATAGTAAGAGAGGACCAAGGTTGTAGCCCTGGAGCCTCCAACATTTAAAGACCAGGGAGATAAGAAGAAATCAACAAAAGAGATTGAGAAGAAGCACAGGAGGGAAAACAGCTAAACGAGCCAAATGTTTCAAGTGATCGACTGTGTTAAATGCTAGTGATAGAACATGTAAGGTAGAAAGTGAGAAATAATTATTGGATTTAGAAATGTACAGATTATCGGTGACACTGAGAAAAGTAGTTTCAGTGAAGTGGTGGAGATGAAACCAGACTGAATTTGATTCTAGAGAAATCAAAGACCATGGGTTTATCTTTTAAGAAGATTCCTTGTGAGGAGGAGAAAATTAGGGCAATGTTTGAAGGGAGAAGTGAAATTAAGAAAGGGTTTTATGAAAGATATGACAAATTTTCTTTGTTAAAGAAAATTATTCTGTAGAGAAGAAAATAATTGATGATATAGGAGAGAAGGGAGAATTTCTGGTGTGATGTCTTAAGTAAGAGAGACAATAAGTGATCAAGTGGAAAGACTAAAAATGTGGAATGATCTGGAAGACTTAGAAAATGGACAAAAAGGAAGCCTTCAGAATTTGCCAGTATAATCTTTCTTATGATTCTTTTCAACATATGTGGTTGCCTATTACAACCCAGCTTTATTGTCAGTCCTCCTCTAACGTCACAGTTTAGTTGTGAGGAGGACCATATAGCATTAGAAATCTGTACACAGGGAGGATAGCCATATAAGACTCCAGCATGGTATACTCTATGGAACTTTTACAGCTTCTACATCTCACTTATAACTCAGTCACTAAGTTCTGCTTTACAAAAGCTGAATACTAGCAATTGGACAGATAAACATACTTGAAAGAGAGAAGTAGCCCTGGCAGCTTGAGAACTAGAGGAGAGAAAGATACATATAGATGAGGTGTAGGAAGTAGCATGATGGTACTGTGTGCCTAGCCTCAGAGAGGAGCTGTGCCAAAGAGAAAGAGATTCTAAGAAAGGAAAGAATTCTATCTATTTAAAAATTCTACTTGGGAAGATCTTCATTCACGTTCTACTTCTATCAACTAAATTTAGTTTATTACATTAAATTTAGTTTAATTAATATTTCAGCTGATAAATTCTGAGGTAGGCTAAGATGATTTTAGTTAGGGGAGGGATCTCTGTGGCTCAATGAATTGCCTTTGCAGCCAGGACTTGAGTATAGGGAGTTTCAAAGGGTTAAAAGGTAACAAGAGTGTGCTCAACGTGAAAAGGGAGTGAATGAAGGGTGACCTGGCACACCAGCTCTGAAAGGTGACCATCCTGTATTTCTTTCTTTGCTTGGGTCATATTTTTGCTTTGCCATGTCTCCGAGGTAGGGTCAGAAATGACATAAAGTGGGTCTGGTTGCAGGCTGACAATTTAACTTGACCTAAATAATGCTTCCGAGGTTGTAGTTCATACCTATATTTTGACACAGGCCCTGAGTGAATGTCAGTCACTCCCTCAAACCACAAAGAAATAACATATAATAACCAACTGTTATCTAAAAATTAAAATAAATAACATTTAAGTGGAATACAAAGTCCACATAGGTTGTACCTAATTGAAAAATATTACTGCTAATCTTCAACTAGTAATCAGCAAATTGGTTTAGATAAGACAAGAAATAAACACACAAATACAAATTATTACTTTTGAGGCTGGATGACTTTGCTGAATTATGAATTCCCAGGGAAGACAGAAATGATGTTACCTAAATATAAAACTTATGAGCAATAGTTTCCTATCATTTGTCAGCCAATTGAAGAATTTATTCTCAACAATTGACATAGTAAACTGATAAAAAAAATGTATTTATATAAATATTTTGAGAGAATTGAAAGACAAGTGAGTAGAAGAAAAGGATGGTAGAAGAAACAAATACTACAAAACAGTGATATTATTCAAAGACTATTGTGTTCTATTTGCAAACTTCTTTTTGAGTTAATTAATAAAAGCTAAAAAATTAACAAGATTGAGAATTTCATAGCATTTTTAAAAGCTCTAGCAGCTAATATCTTAAATATAGCAATGACCATTTTAAATACTTGCACTAAATTTATACAAATAATATGCAAGTATTAGAAAATATAGACTTTAAAAAATTGCTTGTAATTTCACTATCTACAGACAATTTGTTAGCATTTCTAGTATATCTTTTTAGAGTGTTTCCTATGTAGTCATAGCTTTTAAGCAAAGAAAAAAAATGAAGTGCAGAGATGAAATAAAATATTGAGGTGTTTTAAGGATTAATTCAAGATATTTTTAAAGGTATATGTAAATAATTTACAAGCTAAATTATTTTCAAATAATTGACAAATGTAAAAATTTGCAGAACACTAAAATCTAAAAGACAATGAAAACATCAGAGAGAATGAGTTTGGGTAGATAGTCCAAGTACACACTTGATTAGTGCTTTTTAAAACATGAGTCATGATCCTTCTGCATGTCACAAAAGTAATTAAGTGATCTTGACCAGTACTAAAAAGAAAAAGGAAGAGGAGAAATAGAATGGAATTGTAAGTATCATGATGCAGTTTTGAAACTTTTGTTTCATGTATGTACATGTTGAGTTGCCATGAATAATTCACTTCCTACTTTGAGTTTAGCTAAAAACAAACAAACAAAAGCAACACGTAAACACCAAAGTAGTAGACTGAAATGTTACAGAACAAAGAGCAGTTGGAGAAAGAATTCTTACCTCCAGGTGATAATACTCTCCAGTTCAAAGGGAAATAAGAAAGGAGAAAATCACTGGATCCGATTAGAACTTTGTGCTCTGATGCCAAACTTACACCGCCCAGCTAGTGGAGATAGATTGACATGACGGTTGGATACACCATTAGTCCTGTGGGAGAGGAACAAGTTTTCCTCTACCCTCAAGGTTCTTCTGTTTGGTCTTATAGTAAAATAGACAGGACACAGATCAGCAAGAGAACATAAGCAAATTTAACACATACATATGTATGGGAATCCCGTTTCTACAAGAGGATCTGAGACCCCACATGCTCAAGAGGTTCAGAGATAGAAAGAGGGGGCACTTCAAAGGGTCATTGCAGGATGATAAAAAAGAGCAGATGTTTAGTAAATAAAAGTTTGTCCTGCCCTATAGATAGGTCAAAAGAGATTATTTCTGATAATCTCTTATTATGGGCAAGGCCCCTAATTCAAGTTCTTCTAGGTAAAGGTGGGGAGGGGAGAAGTTTCTCCTGAACCTGAAGCTAATATTGCCCTTAGTTCAAAACAATCCACATAGCACAGAAGGACATCTTGGAGTGACTTGTTCTGAATTCCCACAATATTTCAGTCTCACCATGTAAAGGAACTGCACTCCTTCAGGACACTTCTGATGCTTCACTCTCTGCTCCTGTAGCAGTTGAAATATTATGCTTCCTCTGGTTTGTCTATATCTTGTAGCCTTGAATAAAATCTCCCATAGGTTTAAGGGGTGGAAGGGGCCACACCCCTGGGCCAAGCCTAGAATTAGTCATTCTCAGTTAAATTAAGCAAGATCTACAATGCCAGGAAGGGAGAAGACTTGCCAGTGGTTTGGAACATTATCCAGTGTGCTATTAAAATGCATAGGGTGACAGTACGATGTGTTATCTGGATGAGGTGTAGAAACACTTCCATCAAACACAAAAACAGGCTTGTTGGAGGGCAGAGAGGTCAGGATGAGTATGAGTCATTGAGTCATGGACACTTCTGGCCATTAGCTGTAGTCAAACATTAACCCTGCTAATTACCGTTAATTGATGACCTAGGACTCTACTTGGGGTCTTTTAGTGAAAGTTGGACATGTGTCACCCATCCTGTTGCCTATGAGCATCATTTAAGAGGACTGGGTGTCTGGGCCCAGGTGAGAAAAACAAGATGGTAGAGTTTACACACACAATTATAAAATTCATCACTGTAAGGGAGCTCAGGTGTGGTTTTTATTTTAAATCATTGGAAAAGAAAAGGAAAATACAAAGTCATTGCCTTCTTAATTTTACCTCTTCATGTGAGAGCACAGGGAGGGAAAAGGAGCCTCAGAAAGATGATATGGTACATATATGCAATGGAATATTATTCAGCAATAAAAGAGAATGAGATCTTGCCATTTACAACAATATGGATGGACTCAGAGAGTATTACGTTTAGTGAACTAGTCAGAGAAAGACAAATAGTGTATGATGATTTACTTAAGTTGGAATCTAAAAAAGCAAAACAAAACAGAAACAGACTCATAGATACAGAGAACAAACTAATAGTTGCCAGAGGGAATCAGAGTAGAAAAAGGTGGGGAAAAAAGGTGAAGGGTAATAAGAGGTACAAACATCCAATTACAAAATAAATAAGTCATGGGGATGTAATGTATAGCACAGGAAAAAGAATCAATAATATCATAATAAATTTGTATGGTGATGGATGGTTACTAGACTTATCATGGTGATCACATCATAAGGTACATAAATGTAGAGTCATTATGTCATACACCTGAAACTAATATAATATTGTGGGTCAACTATATTTTAATTTTAAAAAATTAAGAATTATTTTAAAAGTGCCTACATGTGTTATTAACCTCATGATGGAACAAAAAATTAAAAAGTACATCTAATTGGAATTATATATTTCAAACATCTAAAGAACAAGTCATGGCAATACAGACCATATTTCTGTGGCTATTGTCCACCCACATCTTCTTTCTGTCAGTTGATGTCTGCCACAGGGATGCTAGGACAGCTGCCTCTCACTCCCTAAATCCTGTTTCTCCTCAACTTCTGTGAAGGGACACAGGTCTCAGTCTTCCACTGCACCTCCCATTCTGGGGTGCAATCAGGTATTGCAGGGGGATTCAGTTCTTTCTTTCTCTTGTATAAAAGGCACTCAAGAGAATCAGAGTATGAAGAGGCAGGGAGGATCCTAAATGTAAATGATTCTTTCAAATCCTTTACAGATTGTTTTTCTTTCCCTTCCTTCCTTTCTCTCATTCATATATCTACACAGTCCAAAACGCTTCCCCAGAAGCACTGTCAAAAAATGGCCAGATCAGCAGTATTCTAATTCTAGTTGAATCCCTTGTTGGTACAGGTTAGAGCATTTGAAAGATCAGGAAAAATCAGAAACTGGACAGAACCTAGATGACTATGAGATCTCTCTCTCTCTCTCTCTCTCTCTCTCTCTCTCTCTCTCTCTCTCTCTCTCAGTCTTAGAGTGACAATGACATTTATTCAATAAATATTAATTGAGTCCCTATGGTATTGCAAGGCTTTGCATGTAGAGGCCGTATGATAATCAAACCCCACAACTTCGAAGACAATATTTTTTCTCTTCTGCTTCTTGATGAAATGGTCTGTGCTTTGTTTTATGTGAGCTCCTTATCCAAAGCTGGGCTGACGAATCTTCAGGAACATTTAAGTAACCTACCCGTTGCTATATCTCCTACTTACCACACTGATATGAGAACACAGACCCAGGAACCCTGGGACTCTCAGCCTCTATGAAAGTGAATGCTGGGCCCTGAGAGAGCAGTGTAGGCAGCTAAACCGCACACACTGCATCTTGCCTGCAAGAGCTTCTGAGTGCTCTGAAAACACTCTACTCTGATGATGCTTCTTTTCTGCAAAAGGATCATTGCTGAGGTCACATGACTTGCCTTGTTATCACTCTGGCAACTCAGCAACTACACCAGAAATAGAACCAGTACTCCTGACTGCCCAGCAGGAGCTTAAAACACTGCAAACCCTTGGGGCAGGAGGAAAAGGTCACCCCTGGAGTCCTTGCCCCTGATAAAATACAAAAGCTCACCTGGCCCAGAAGGTCATAATTGTCCCTGCATCTTGGGGTATATCACCATCCTCCCCAAATCTACTCCAGCTCTGAAAGTCACTCAAAGAAGGCAGCACATGCTAAGCAGAACAGGCTGGAGCATTTGCTCTGTTGGAGAGAGCATAGCAGTGTTCCAAGAGGGTAAACTAAACTGAGGTGGGGGCTGGACTCTCCAAGGCTTGTGCTGAAGATGACGAATGCTGGCCTTGAAGTTTGCCTACTTGCTGAATGATCCATGGGATAGTAGCGTCAGCCTCAGAGGGTGGCTGGCTGGTTGTTAGCTGGAGAGAAGGTACAAAGCAACGGAGTATTATTGATTCTAACATGCTGCAGTAAGACTACCCAAATTCAAATCCCAGTTCTTGGGCTTCCTACCACTTACTACCTATGGGACACTGGGTAATTTATCTCACTCCTTTCTGCCTCAGTTTGTTCACCTATATGATGTAGATGATATTAGCACCTATCTCATAGGGTCCACTGTGGGGATTAAATGAGCTAAGACGGGTAATGCACTTAGTACCTGGCATGTAATAAGTATCATATAACTGTTTACTACCAGGATTCATTCAAAGGACTATTAGGTGACCATTAAAAATTATGGTTATAAACAGTGATATGCAGGTAAATGTTTAACAACCTACTCTATTGGAAAAAACCTGGGATTTGTATTGTTTGCTGATTTCCATGGTTTAGATAGTCCCATCATGGCTGATTTCAACACAGAATTAGGAAGAAGGGCTGACAATCAGCACACCACTGATCACAAAGCCCATAAAGTATGCAAAGAAAAAAATACAAGGAAATACATGAAATACCGACGATGTTAAGAGTGATGAGAATGCAGTTAATTCTTTGAATATATTTTTTGTTTTCCTTGAAATGCTTATTAATTGTATACTGGAAAAGCAAGCACACACACAGACATACACACAACCTATTTATTATGGAAAATACAAAACAATAGTATAATTTACTTTAGGTACTCATTAACCAACAATTATGAACACTTCGCCAATCTTTTTCATTTTAATTTCATAAATTTCTTTTATTCTAGTTATCCTAGAGGTCATGTCATTTTATCTGAAATATATTCCAATATAATACATACAATATTTAAAAAACAAACACCACACCATTATCACATCTGACGATATCAGCAATCTCTCAATATCATCTAATAATCTATATTCAAATTCTCACAACTGGGAAAGACGTCTTTTATAGTTTCCTTGAATTCAGGTTCAAACATGGTATTAGACTGTTATTCTTTTAAGTTTCTTTAATCTCTTAACAATTATTCTTTCTTTTTATCACTTCCATGCCAGAAATTTAGTGAGGAAGCTGATAATCTGTCCTGTAGAATGTCCCACATTCTAGATTTGGTGCTTCCTCATGGTAGGTTGTACTTCTAGTCTCCCTATTTCCCGTGAACTTCTGATTAGATCCAGACAAGAATTTGTCATGGGTGGCACCATGTATTTCCCCCGTATCATGTTACGACACACTTAATGTCTGCTTATTCACTTTTAGTGATGCTAAAATTCATCTGTGGATTTATAAGTATAGCACATTTAAAAGCAAAATTAAATAGGAGAAAATAATTGGAAGAATCCATTTAGGCAGAGGATAAAGGAGTATAGGGTGTCTGTTAGTTAAGAGACATGCTGTTTACGTGTCAAGATTTGCAGATTTCCTCTCTCTTCCTGTGTGTCATGATTTCATTCAATGCTCTAACCATACTCAGCTCATGTTGTTCTCCAGCTACTATGCTCCTTCACAACTCTGAGTCTTGGATGTGATCACCCCAGCCTAGAACGCCCTTCCTTTTGTCTTGTTGGCCGTTTTCGCCCATTCTTGAGACTCCTATTCCAAGCCACTTTGATCTTCCCGGTCTGGTTTGAAAATCCCTTCTCTGTTTCCCCAGGGGTCCTCATGAGTACCCCTGCTCGTCATCCTGTCTCAGCAGACTCTCCCAGGCCTGGCACATTGCAGGCGCTCAGTCAATGTTTGTTGAACAAACGAACTTAAAATGAAGCATTGTAGGAAAGATAAAAAAAAGTGCTGGCTGAATTTGCCATTGACTGAACAAGTACACCCAAAGGATTGCGAAGTGCTACTTGACCACACATGCACTAGAATGCCCCTGCCTTTGTCCTTATATCTGTTTGCTCAATATTTTCATTCCTTTTAGAGCTTGGGTTCATATACGAACTTCAACCCTTTCTAGCTGTGTGGTTTAGGCCCTTATTAGTTTCATCATTTATAAAATGAGAATTATAATGATATACACCACTAAGCTTGTGTGAGGACTGAGTTAATATGCATAAAGGGCTTAGAATAGCACCCAAATATAGAAAGTTCTATGTAAAAGCTGGTTATTACTATTTCTGCATAGGTATTAACATTTCTACTTAATGGCTCTTCCAAGTCATAATTTGTTCCTGATTAAATTTTATTTTCTCCACAACATTTGGCATAGAGCTTTAAAAGATGAATGAATATCATAGAAGTAACTAGGAAGATTATTCAGGGTGGTGGCAATGAGGATGGATTTTGGAGCCAGGCTTCCCAGGTTCCCATCCTGGTTCCTCTGCTGACCATGTGCGACCTTCAGCACACAGATTTAAGCCCTTCGTGACTCTAAGTCCTTGTCTGTAAAATAATGATAATCATGGTTCTGTCATATGGGGTATATGTGATCATTCATGCAAAGCTCTTATCATAGTACCTGGCACATGGAAACTGCTCAGTAAGTTTAAGTTGCTATTAAAATGTTTTCCTTTCTTGGAATATTTTAATTTTTTTACATGAACTAAATAGGAGAACTATTTGGGGGCAAGTCAGCATTTTGGCTCTCTTTGGTTGTTTTTTTCATTCCAGAGTCTTTGATATCATCCCAATCCTGCTTATACTTGCACAAATAAGGTGGTTGGAATCTTGCCTCTTCACCAGAATGAATTACTTCTATTTTTGTCATTGGCTATACTCAGTACAGCTCCTCCTACTAACTGAAAAAAAAAGTGGCTAACTCATTCAGAGCCAACGATTGAACGTATCCAGGGAACTCAGGGCAAATGTAATTCTTCAGCCAGGAGTGGGTAAGAACCCCCAAAGGGCTATGACTTCACAGCTAGGGCACCTTGAGCTAAAAAGAAGCCCAAATGGAGATTAAAGCAGAATTCAGGGATTGCTCAGACAATTTAGCACTGGACCTGAGCTGAACTGACTACCCCTCTGGGAGTACTCTAAATGGGGAGCAAGACTAAGTAAGCAAAGAAGATTGAGGAAGGTAGCCTGGTTCCTGGCTTACTCACAGGCTAAAAGCCTCAGGGAAATTGACAGCGGAAGGGATTGAGCAGGGGTCATCTTGCAATGGCTTCTGTATCCTGGATATGCCATATTTTTCTCCTGAAAGTTTATCTTGGAGATATTGTGAACATCTCTTTTTTGCTTTTTAAGCCAAGTTCAAATGTCCTTTTCATGCGACTACTTGTTAAAAGTACTTTTCTTTCACGAATAATCCAATTTAAAAGTAGGCAGAGGACCTGGATAGACATTTTTCCAAAGAAGACATGCAGATGGCCAACTGACACATGAAAAAATGTTCAATATCACTGAGCATCAGGGAAATGCAAATCAAAACCACAATGAGATGCCATTTCACTTCTGTCAGAATGGGTATTACCAAAAGACAACAAAGAATAAGTTTTGGTGACGATGTGGAGAAAAGGGAATCCTCATGCACTATTGGTGGGAATGTAAATTGATGTAGTCACTATGGAAAACAGTATGGAGTTTCCTCAGAAAATTAAAAACAGAACTACTATATGATCCAGCAATTCCACTTCTGGGTATTTATCCAAAGAAAATGAAAACACCAATTTGAAAAGATATGTGCACCACTATGTTCATTGCATCATTATTTACATAGCCAAGAAGTAGAAGCAACCTAAGTGCTCATTGATAGACAAATTGGTAAAGAAGAGGTGGTACATATATACAGTGAACTATTACTCAACCATAAAACGTGAAATCTTGTCATTTGAGAAAACATGGATGAAACTAGAGAGTAGTACGCTAAGTGAACTAAGTCAGACAGAGAAAGATAAAATATTTCTCTGTGCAGAATCTAAAACACAAAACAAATAAACAGAAACAAATTCATAAATACAAAAAATAAACTAATGATTGCCAGAGAGGAAGGGAGTCAGAAGATGGGAGAAAAGGGAGAAAGGAGTAAGAAGTACAAACTTCCAGTTATAAAATGAGTCATGAGGATGTAATGCGCAACATAGGGAATATAGTCAATAATATTGTAATAACTATGAATCATGACAGATAGTTATTAGACTTCCTGTGGTAATCACTTTTTAAGGTTTATAAATGTCGAATCACAATGTTATACACCTGAAAATAACATAATATTGTATGTCAATTATAATTTAAAAAATAAAAGTACTTTTCTTTCATAAATCTCATTCCTCACTAACTCCCATAGAATTCCTGATGCCCCGAAATCCTTTCAAACCATTCTAAAATAGCACCTGTCTGCCAAGTTACATTCCCTCTATCTACACAATTTATAGAGGTCAAGGAGGAGGGGGGTTTGAGAATTTGAGGTCTCTCCTATAATAACCCCAGCTAACATTTATTGAGCACTTACTAAGTACCAAATGTGTTCTTAAATTATCTCATGTATTCTTAAAGAACACAGGGTTATGTGCCAGCATCAACCCCACTTACCATGTGAAAAAACCAAGGAAGCAGAGTTGATGTAACCTGCCCAAGATAGTACAGGTCCCAAGTGACAAAATTACATTTCAAACCATGGATGGCTGACCTGGGAACTGAACTTCTAACCTGCAGTGCATACCTCTCCTCTCTTTCCATCAATTTCATAGTTAATATACGCTATGGTATGGATGGTCGTGCTCCTCCTAAATTTGTTACAATCTTAACTCCTAAGGTTGAGGATTTGGGCAATAACTAGGTCATTAAGGCAGAGCCCTCAGGATTGGGACTAATACCCTTATAAAAGGGGTCTTAGAGCACCCTAGTCTCTTCTACCATGTAAGGATCCAACAAGAAGTCTACAGCCTATGACCCAGAAGAGGGCTCTCACTGGCACCCTTTTCTCAGACTTCCAGCCTTTAGGAGTATGAACAATAAACTTCTGCTTTTTTATAAGCCCTGCTCCACCCACGATGGTATTTTTTTAACAGCCTCAGAGGATGACATGTATACACAAGGCTGAGCCTAGGGCAAAACCACAAGGATTTGGAACTCATGAAGGGTATGTTTTTCCTCAGTTCCCTAAGGTCACAACCTTCTCTCCATTTGCCACTTACTTTTAATCATTCATTCAACAAATATTTTAGTTGATCACGTACAATGTACCACACCCTGAACAAAGCCCTAGGGAAACAGGTGATCAAACCTTGATAGGTCTGTGACTTTAACCAACAATTACTGCTTTTATAGACCTATAGTTTACATGAGACGCCAACACAGATGGACTAATTGCACACATGTGTGAAATTGCAGCTGGAACAAGAGCTACAAGACAGAGAAATGAGATGCTGTGAAATGTGTAAGGGAGAAATTGTCCGGGTTTAGGGAGTTCAGAGAAGACTTCTATTAGTGACAAAAGAAGTGATAGTTAAAGAAAGAGAAAAAGGGAAAGCCTGCTAATGGGAAAAACAGCCTGGGAGGCCCTGTGACTGGAAGGGAGTGTGAAACATCCTGGGACTGAAAGTTGACAAGTGGCTGGAGGAAGGCTGACTGTGCTAAGGGCTTGGTATTTATTGTAAGGCTAGTGGGAAGCCAACTTTAGAAGCCATTCTTGAAAAGTTGCTCAGAGCCAGCAGGGCCCTTATAGCCACCATCTATGTCTGGTACCTTTGGAGTATCAGGAGGCAGGTCTTCACAGCATCAGCATCCTGAGAATTTAAGTCATGGTGATGGCCACCTGGGTCATAGAGAGCACCAGGCCCTGGCAGCTTCCTGCCCTCTCTGTAAGCTCACTTCCTTTGGTCTGCTGGGGAGTGACAATTCCAAGAAGAAGAGGGATCAAAGGTGAAGATGCTAACTAAAGAATTTGTTTGGAACAGAGATTACCTGTATTTCTTTGCAAACAAACCAGCCCAGACTAAAAAGTAATTTTAGTGCACTCGATGAACAGAATCCCACAGTGTACCTTCTGCCTCTGCCTTTTCTGCCAGATAACACTATGAATTCTCTGCTCGGGAAATGGGATTATGTGTAGTTTTCTGGTACAGAGCTCCCACTGGCATTCCACAAGCATACAGAATAATGATTATGGTGGCTCACTTATTATTCTTGCTATTTAAATATTATTCACTAAACTTTGTTAACAATAAAGAGTTACTATAAAATGATTTATAAACCTCTCTGGAAATAATTTTCTTTTTGGTTTCAGATGCTATTTCCAATGCCATATAAGAAAACTCACTTCTCTGAAAAGTGTTTTGTGTATGTGTGTGTGTGTGGGGGGAATATTTACTTATTTACTACTTATGCTTTTATTTCAGTTTGTCTTTTAGTTACCCTAAGTGAGTGATTCTGATATAAACACGCATAGTCTTTCCACAGACTCAAAGCTCCTTATTGAAGCATTGGTTGTAATAGTAAAAAACTGGAAACCGCCTAAATGTCTATTTTATTATGATGTAGTCATATGATAGAACACTAGGTAGTTGTTAGAAGAATGAAGTAGTTCTATATTTACTGACATAGAAATATTTTAAAGATATATTAGCAATTGTACAAAGCAAATTATAGTAAATTATGGGCAAATTTTATAAATCAAAGGACTAATGATTTTATTTTATATATATATATATATGTATGTATATACACACATGTATTGTATATGGCAAAATATAGAATAATAGACATCAAACATTAATAAAGTTATTTCTGGGGATATACAGACTATATTTCTATAGCATTATTATTTTTTTTTTTACATCAAACCTGTATTCTTTTAAAACCATAAAAAGAAGTTTTTAAAACTCAGGTCAGAAAGATTAGAGTTGACCTCAGGGAAAACCTGACATTTCATGCCATCAAAAACTCTCAGAACTTAAGGAGGCCTTGAAAGTCATCTAATTATGTGGTTTCCAAATGCAAGTTTATATTCTGATTGCATTAGAAGCACCAGGGAAACTTTTTTAAAGTATAGATTCTTGGTCCCCATCTCCCAGTGATTCTGATTCAGAATTGCTGGGGTGAACCAAACAAGGTGTAAGAACCATTTAGTTCAACCTTCTTCTCAGTGCAATAACCTTCCTCCAGGGGCCCAGATGCAGATCCTTTCAGAGACAGACATTTAATACACCTATGAGAACCTTCTAGAGAGAAGATTCTAAGTTTCATTCATTAGATCTAGTTGGGATTTCCTTGCTCCTGCAAGATCTAGGTAAAATTGGTTCAATTCCTATAAATTTCATAGCATGTTAGAATTCAAAGTCTTTCCCAAGACATTTGCAAATTTCAGAGAGAGGGCAGAGAAGAAGGGAAGAGGCCAAATATCCTATATTGTGGTGACGGTGGGAGCACCGTCTCAGGCTCTAGGCTCACATGTCTTCATGCTGTTTGAGGGATGGGGCACTGGGCAGCATTCACAAGACAGCCGATAGCTCAAAAACAACTGACTTTCTCTAATTTTCTCTTCCCTCCTACCCTCTGCTCCAGTCAGGTAGATTTCACATTCTTTT
Source organism: Macroglossus sobrinus (assembly GCA_004027375.1). Classification (NCBI taxonomy): domain Eukaryota; kingdom Metazoa; phylum Chordata; class Mammalia; order Chiroptera; family Pteropodidae; genus Macroglossus; species Macroglossus sobrinus. Next base: position 2,054,304 of record PVKZ01000059.1, on the reverse strand, counting down.
CCCTCAAAGTTTGCCAAGGCTCAACCCCTTACCTCACTCAGTTTCCTATTTAAATGTCATATCAGAAAGCTCTTCCTTGACCACTCTTTTCACTCAATTGCTTTCCTTGGCTTTGTTTTTCAACGCCATGGCACTTGCAATGTGCTGACATATGGTATATTTGTGTTAATCTATCCTCCATTTCTCCACTAGAATGTATGCTTCATGAGAGTAGGCAGTCCATTCATTTGCTTTATTCACTACCCTACCCTAGTGTCTATAAAAACACCTAGCACAGAGGTTTGAGTACTCAAAAATGTACATTGATTGATAAATAAATAAATGAATGAATGAAAAGATGTTTGATTCTCCCAAATCCATTCTGTTCTCCTCAGATCTGCCTCTATATCATTCTCTTAGCTTCTCACTTCTTGCTGGTTTCCTTTTCTCCTTTCTCCCTTTCCTACTCACTCTTCCCACTCAGGAACAGAACAAGTTCCTCTTCCCACTCCTCTCTTTTTTAAAAAATAAACTTTATTTTCTAGGGCAGTTTTAGGTTCAGAGTAAAACTGAGCTGAAGACCCAGATTTCCCTCACACCCCATGCCCGGATATTCGTGGTCCTTCCCTTTATCAACACCCTCCTCTCTTCGTCTCTTGATAAGAGTTTCCCTTACCTCCTCTAATCCTCTGATATCTGAGAATATTTCTGCCACAGCAGTTTCTCCAACACAGATTAGACTTTTTAAGGCACTTTCCCCAACATAGACAATTTTCTCCAGGAGAAACATAAAGAAATTATGTTTGTATTTATTCAAAATCCCTCTCTTCATAACTGCTACTCAGTGTCCTTAGTTGCCCCTCAGGAGCAGATGAGAACATGTCTGTTGTCTCCTCCACATGGCCATCTTGGCTGAAGATGCTTCTTCTGGCTAAATTCCACTGCTCTCAATTTCTGGCGCCAGGAGGTCTGGTCATGTCCTGAGTCCTTAGGCGTAGCCCGAGGGTGATCTGCAGGTTTGAAATATGTTCAGGCACTGATTCAAAACAAACTGGTGTGTATCAGATATTTACACAGGACTGGAAAGTTCAAATGTTTAAGTTCCCAGGCTAGTTAATACAAGAAAAAGAATTTCCTTATGCTCAACCTTCATTATGTTAATGATTTAGCAGCTTGGTTAGAATTACTCCATTTTATATTTTCCTTGTATTCACTCTTTCCTCCAAGTAGATGGTGTCAGGATTGAGTTAAATTGTAGGCCACCAGCTGGTGTTACAGTACTGCTTGGAATAGGAAAAGCCATCACCTATTTGGTGATCAGAAATGCCAGGGTGAAGTAGAATAGTGAGAGTAGAGGAGACACACAGGAGTTTGTTTTTCCATAAGTGTCTCCTTTGCTCATTTTTCTAGTGGATTAAAATTTCTTTTTGATTTGCACTGGCTTTTTATTTATTATGGCTTGCTTTAGTCAGTGGGAGCTGCTATAAGACTGGGTGGCTCACACAACAAATACGTATTTCTTATAGTTCTGGAGGCTGACAAATCAAGCTGCTGACAGATCTGTTGTCTGGGGAGGGCCACTTCCTGGTTTGCAGATGGCCTTCTCGTTGTGTCCTCATGTGGTAGGGAGCAGAGAGTGAGAGAGAAAGCTCTTTTATGTTTCTTATAAGGGCACTAACCTCAACGTGAGGGCTCTACCCTCATGGCTTGATCACTTCCCAAAGGCCCTGTTTCCAAACACCATCACATTAGAGGTTGGGATTTCAACATGTGAATTCTGGAGGGACATAAATATGCCGTCCACAAGATGACTATTAATATTTTATGTAATTTCTTTAGAATGTCATTTATTATTTTTATTTAATTAAAAATTTTAAAATAAATAATATATTTTAAAAGACTCTAAAAACAAACTATACAGAAAAGTAAACACAGAGAAGTCTCATTTCCACCTCTAACTCTCCACCTTGTTTCTCTTTATCCCCTCTTTAAAACCATTTTTCTTGTTCTTCATTTTGTAAACATAAGCAAAATGTCTACATAGTCTTTCCCTCATTTGCTTACATAAAATGTAGCAAACAATAAAAAAGTTCTGACCTTAGTTTTTTCACTTACTATTTCACTTAATATACCTGGTGATATCAGTATATCTTTCTCATTCTGTTTTTCAGCTGCTTAGTACTGTGTTGTGTGGATGAATCATAGTTTATGCTGGATACTTGGTTTGTTTCCAATTGTTTTATAATTATAAACAACACTGAAATGAATGAACTCTTATGGATTTCATTTTGTATCTGTATAATATATTTGTAGGATACATTCTTAGAAATGTAATTGCAGGGTTAAAGAAATGTCATTTGTCTTTTCCCTTTGTTATGATATTTTTCACTGCAAAGAAGTTTTAAGTTTTTATGTTAATTTCTTTTCTATTTAATGTTTTTGGATTTGTCACCACTTACTTGGGAAGAAATATTCTGACCCTCTATTTTCTCCCAAAGTGTTTGTGGACACACATAAACACATGTGCGCGCGCACACACACATACATATCTTTAATATGTATGGATTTCATATTGTCTGTGATGTAGGGATCTAATTATTTTCTCCCATAAAAATATCCTATAATAATTTATGCCTCATTTATGAAACATCATCTTTCTCCTTCTGCCTGGAAAGATAAATTGGTGTCGAATATTAACTTTCCTATTAGACTGTGAGGTCCTGTTTAGTAAATATTGCAACTTATTTAATTTTTATACCCAATAGCTTCTACTGTAGTCTGGTTTATGATATATGTTAAATAATTCCTTGAAAAATTCAATAGAAATTATAGAATAGCAGCCAACTTTTTAAATTCAGACATGATAGAGTGAGAGAAAATAAACTTTTATTGCCATTAGAACAGTGAAACCTGTGTTGGGATAAACTTGTAAAACTCTAGAGACACTGATATACATGATAAAAGAAAATTTCTGGAGGTTTCTTACAGTCTATGAAAACTCTGGGTGAACTAAGTCAGAAATATTCAAAAGCAGGTTTTATAATAACATTGATAGTGGACCATGGCACAAGCATGTTGATGGAAGTGTGTTTCTATGACTCCTTTAGAAATCAATACTTTACAGGGGAAAATTTCATCTGTTGACAAATATTAGACTGAACCAAAAAGAAATTGCTAATCTTTAACCATTTTTTATCTTAAAAAGCTGCAATTTCATAATATTTGTTGAACTCTGAATGTGCCTCAGGTAATGTGTAAATATATAGAAGATATTTCAGGGAGAAAACAAACATGGTCCTCATCTTAATGGAGCTGAAAACTTAATGAGCAAGACAGACAATAAACAAGGAAAACAAGAAAGTAAAAGCAATTATAAATCTCTAGATTAGTGTGTCTTTTTGCTATTTGTTTGCATCATTAAAAATATTGTAGTAATTATATACAGTTTAAAAGAAAATGTAATCTTTTTGTTATTCTTTGCTTCATTCTCAATCTTCTTTACAATCTTTCTAAGTACATTTTAATCTTTTAAGCATTTAATTAAATCGTGTTTAATCGATGTATTATTTTAAAGTCAGTTTTATTGAGTTACAACTTAAAGTCACAGTAAAATTTACTTTTTAAAAAATGTACAGTTCAACAAATTTTAACAAATAAATGTGGTTGCATAACCACTGCCTTGATCAAGATATAGAATGTTTCCACCATGCCAAAAAATTGTCTTGTGCTCTCTGTAGTCAACTGATGAATTGATTAACTGAACTGTTGGCAGACTGGGCTCATCCAGACCCAAATCTCATTTCGTGAACAGTCTAGCCTCCTTGGTGTGAGCACAGAGGCCTGGCAGAGAGAGAGGAAGTCGTAAGGACCTTTGCCATGCCCAGGAGATCTAGAGTTGCTTTGAAGCACCTAACTGGTCTCTACCTCTGCTGAGATCCACCAGCCTGCTCTGAGAACCTATAATATGCAGACGTGTCTGGGGATGTTTGTTCTCAATCAGAGAGCTCAGACCACCAGTGTCTGTCTCCTTTTCAGATTATACTCACTATCTTTAGTTTGCCCACACATATTTCTTATCTTAGCCTTCTGGACCCTTGAGCTTCCTCTGAAGCCTTACACTTTTTAGGTCTGAGATTTGTGGTCTGTGGATGTCTGTGTAGAAGGTGCACATATACTATAAGCTTTTCCTTTGAAAGATCTGGCCACTGGGGAAAGGGAAAGATGACCCTAACACATGAAAGCCTCAGCAGAGAGAGGTTCAGGAACATTTGCTCTGATTCACAGGGAATTGTAACAAATGACAAAGCTCACGATTCCGATGTGGACTCAGAAGCTCTGCAGAGGTGATGAAACATTAGTCACAGCTTTACCTCCTCGTTGAGTACAACTGAACAGAGGATAAATATTGCCAAGCAATCACAGTCCTTGTTACCAGCCTCTCACACAAATAAAAACACTAGCCACTGGTGTCTTTTTCTGATTCAGGATTTGAAGCTACAAGGCAGATTATTTATTTTGACAATATATACAAGTAAATACCAATAATGTCTAAACAAAGTCCTATCAATATATGCAGTATTAGATAACCACTAAGTTGATAAGAACCTATTAATGGGTTTTTAATAAATTTATCAGCTATTTAATACTACATATATTACTATAGAGAAGTAATTCCCAAATATGGCTGATTCTTAGAATTACCTTTAGAGCTTGTTGAAAATATAGATTCGCTGGAGATTCTGATTGAGTCATTTGGGGAAAGGTCCCCCAAATCTTCATTTTTATCAAACTCTCCTGTTGGTTCCGATATAGCTTTCTTGAGTCTACCCGTCAGGGGCACGCTTTACCTTTGAAACTGGAGGGCCAGGGTCTAGAGTTCCACTTACTCCGGTGTAGACTTGGTTTGGACGTGTCATTGCTCTAGGCCTCAGTGGCATTATTTGGGAAATGGATCGCAAGCCATTGTGTTGAGTAGGTCAGAAAGTGACGAGAGGTATGCTTTTGGGAGATTAGGCTGGTGATTCTGTGTGGATAGGTTGAGGCCGAGACATAGGGTGGGAGGAAGGAGCAGTTAGGTGGCATTTGCCACAGTGTGGGCAGAGTGGGAGGATGGGAAGAAAGGCAAGGGGTGGTGTCTGAGATGAGAGAGCAGGAAGCAGAGGAGTTGGTGACTGATCAGGTGTGAGGATGAGAAAGAGGAAGGGTAAAGGGAGCTCCAGGTTCACACCTGGGTGAGTAGTCATCAGAGGCGTCGTTTACAGAAATCAGGGAGTCAGGAAGACACTTGGATAAAACACTCAGCAGCCCCTTCAGTGGACATACTCCCTAATGGCACTGTGTTCCGTTCTGGAATTTTCCCTCCTTTCTGGCTGAAGAAGGAGATGGGATTGTGCTGTGACAGAGGCCAACAGCAGTTTTCCAGCCACTGACTCCAGCTATCACCTTAGGCAAATTGTTTTGCTTCCCTGGAGCTTAGTTTCCTCATTTGTAAATTAAAGAGGATGGACTCAAACCAGTTCTTGTGGGATTTATGCATGACCTTTGAGGATTCCATGCATTCTTTGAAACCCCGTGCAAAATTTTTGTGAATAGGCCTGTTTAAATTTTTCTGTGGAGAGAGCTGCGACTTTTATTAAATTCTCAAAGCACTGAGTGACCAACAAGGAGTTAATAACCATTATCAATCATAACTTCTTAAAAAAATTATTTTCATCAATGAAAAATTTAAATACACAAAAGAAAAGGATAAATGAGAGTTATGCCCTTATTAGTCAACTTTAATAATTGAGATAATCTCTTAAATCCTTTATAAAGTATTTCATTGTAGCATGTAAGTACCATAACTTATATTCTTGACTTTTTCTTATGTATTGCCTTTCAGTGGGCTGTACTATTTAAGAAGTGGGTGTTTGAAGAGGGAAAGGTAAATTTCACAGACCTCTTCTTAAGCTACTCAATACACACTATCCTCTTTGTAAAACATGCTGATGAATGTCTTTGCTTTTCTCGACTGTACTTGAGCTGTATTACTTCCATCAGTTTAATTGTATGCTTACCAAGAATCCGTTGTGTCTGTTTCCAAATCCATCTGTTGCAGTAAGTAGTATTAAAAATGTGTAATTTTATTAAATATGTATCCAGTGTACAGAGTAAGAAGTTGAGGATACGTAAACTGAAAAAAAAACAAAAAAAAAACAAAAAAAAAATCCCAAAAAAACAAAAAACAAGAAAAACTTTATTCTTTCCCAAATATGCTGTTATTTCTCCCTGTCATTGTATAATCTCTCTAACAGATCCTGTAACATTTCCACTCACTTTCAGATCTTAATAAATAATCTCACTTTTAGTTAGGCAAAAGTACAATCCAGTTTAATATCAAAGCTTCACTGCCTCCCATGGCTTGGGATTGGCGGAGGCTCAGAATCCCACTGGGTGCATGGATAGTGTACTATTTCCCCATCTTATTCTCTCATGCTTCCTACCCCACTCACTGTGCTGGATATTCAAGGTGGAAAGAGGGCAGGGATGTAGAAAGCAGTGTGTTTTACCAGTGACTATAATCTCTCATGGAACACTTTTGTGGGTCCCACATCACTCACACTCTCTGGACCTCCCACATCACCATTTCTTCTTACAGGCAAAACTTTTGTGATTGATCATGTATGACTCTTTGCTCAGTGCCTAACTTCTGATGAAGGTGTTGCCCTGGCAGGCAGATGTTTGAATAGGGATCTTTCAAGATGATCAAGTTCAGCTACCTTCAATGATATCTACTTGGTCACTGGGAAACACACATGCTTGCCTTGCATTGGTGGAAGCACAATGATGTTTGGAGTTAGGTTGTTCTCTGTACCACTCTCCCCTCCTTTTGCAGTTAGGGGCAGCTTCCTGCCTTTGAAGTTTTCTCAGCATGAGTCCAGCTTCCAACCTTGGTGATATTGAACTTCAAGAGCCCACATGTGCTCTTCCAGCAGTTCACTTAAAAATCTCCCTCAAATAAATTTCTTCTGACAACCTTCTTGAATAACTTTCCTTTTCTCTTGTGTAGCCAGAAAGTTGACGATGAGCTATTAGTTATGGTAGAAAGTTTTGGCCATACCACTAAGCAAAGCCTACAAGAATGATCTGGGTCATCTCTTTAGAATATGTGTTTTCCCCTCACTACCCATTCTTTCAAATTAGTAGAGTTCTAATTTTTAGCTGGGCTCTAGTCCCCCAGAATAAAAATATTTCTCTTTGTCTCCTGCAGCTCAACATAATCATGTGACTAAATCCTGTTCAAAAAATATATATTGAAATGGCAGCTTCTAGGAGTGTGCTTTAAGTAGAAAGCTACCACATGCCCTTTGCCCATCTCTTCTTTGCCTGTCTTCTACTTCATGGAATGCAGATATTGTAGCTGAAGCACTAGCCACCATCTTGGGTCAAAAGAAGAAGATGGTGAATCTCTAGATTGGAAGGAACCTGGGTCTCTGAGGACTTTGTAGAGCCAAACTGATATAACAGCATGGAAAGAAAGAAGTTTTACAAAACTCTAAAGATTTCAAAAAAATTTTCCATGTACCATGAAAAATAATCTCCAAAAGAAACCTGCAATTCTCATTGGTTGTCTAAGTTGATAATTTGATGCCTTGGTACTAATGTTGTATTGACATCTCTGTGTCCTTGACAGTATAAATCCTTATAAGATTGTTCTGTTACATTAGAAAAAGATTATTAGGACTTTTCTGTCACATATATGATAGGAATAACTGCTTACAACTCAGTTAACCATGAGATAGAGAGTTTTATCTCATTTAAATTTACATGATACTTCCGAAGCATATAAAAAAATAGGAGTTCTAGATATCCTGGCAAAATTTTTCACACCAATTGTGAGACTGCAAACTGATTTCAGAAATGCAAATATTTCCAGAAATACATATTTTAAATAGACCTTAAAAATCAAGGAAACTCGGTAGTTTTGTAATGTAATTCTTGTCATTTTATTTCTATGTTCCAGCAAATACTTAGTTGTCAGGGTTATGTTTCTGTAACTATGAAGCTATTCTAAACAGGGTACAACGTTTAGGAAAAAGTACATTGAATCTCCTTCTCCCTAGCTCTTTATATTTTGTGCTGGGGAAATCTGTTTAAAATAATTATCAAGAGCAACATAAAAGATAATCTTAAGTGCTGCAGCTTTAGAAGGCAATGACAATTGTTCCGAATGATTGTTCAGACTACCTTCTGAAGCTTTGATGCTTCCTGGCCATGAGTTAGGTGATCCATGAGATAAGAATATGCAGTGCTAACTTTATATTCATACTCAGGGCTTTTGGATGATCACTGGGCAGTGCCGTGTCTGTCTCTTTCCCTAGGCTGCTGCCTTCTCAAATCCTTATAAAGTACTGGGAACCTGATCTCCTAAACAGTTTGAGACACAGATTCTTCCATTTTTCTCTGCCTGAGGGTAGTAGTTCCCTAACTTTAGGCTCTCAGGTACCACCTTTATGGTTTTAGCTATATCTATATTATTCACTCAGTATTTACTTTATAAGAAAACTTTATATTATCTTAGATAAGAAAACAAGTATCAAATTATAGATGAAAGGCCAAAGATGAGCCTGCATCAGAAAAACCCAGAATTCAATCATGGGTTCCCACATAAAACAACCAATGTCTTCCAAACACCATTCCCAGCTGACAAAGTTCTGTGGGGTTTGATCACCCCCCGAAACACTCTCCCTGCTTCACCTCCTTTAGTCCAGGCCCATTGACCTGCCTAGGCTCTAGAATCACCAAGCTCAGTCTTCTGCTGTATTTGGCACAACCAACTTTTTCCTGTCACTTCAATGTCATCTTATATGTCACCTCCTGGAGTGGTCACTTTTGGTGACCTATCCCAAAACTCTGGGAAACATTTTACTAGCTCTGTTTCACCACTCCTCTCCCCCACAAAATTCCCCATGGCACTGATAGAATAGTTCATATATAGTATTTTGTTCAAAATATTTATTAAATAGAATATTTAATAAGTAAATAGATAGATCCATACATTTAAAGAATTAAAAGTAATCCACTGATTTGAATAATTAATTCATTAATTGATAAGGCAGAAAACCTGTTAATTATTCACTAGCCAGGATAGTTTTCAACATAGCAGAAGATTATTAAGGGAATGAAACTAAAACGGGAATATTTAAAGAGGAATTATAAAGACAGGGCATCATAACTGAGACAGCTGTCCTAGGTGAGTTAGCGTAGCGGAAGAAGGGAGATCTGCTTATCTGGGAACTTTCACAAAGGGAACATGAAAGATAAATTTATTTCTCCTTAATTTTCCTTAGGCAGATCCATAAAATTTTAGTTTACTGTGCAAGCCTTGAGAAGACACAAAACACAATGCAGCATCTGGTTACCATACTTAGCAGATTGGAAAATGGCTGTGGGTGCCTCCTAAAAGACCAAAGTGGCTGTTTCAAATGATAAAACTCTCACTGTCCCTGGCCCCGCTATGATTTGATCTCTGAATCCCTAGACTGAGAAGAGTCTCTCAGGGTGGAGGGCTGTGAATCATTTGGCTGCTTAGCTTCCTGTTTGCCCTCCTCCTAGTTCATTGATTGGGCTGAGTGCTTATCAGTCACATTCCCACTGAGAAAACGGCATAAGTACTATTCATTACTCTCCTGCTCTTTCAGACACAAGTGCACAGGCTCAATTCTAATAGAAATGTGGCATTAATCTTATCTCTTGATTGTGCTTTTCCAGTTGCCTTTTCTGGGAAGACACGTTTCTGTGTTGCAAGGTATGGAAACAGCTGATGCTTATAGGAAACACAGGTTGGAACAAGATATCAGCCCAGACCGAGGTACCATATTATGAGGAACCAGTGTCTCCTGGGTGCCTGCCACCACTTCCCCAGGCCTTCCTGCCCTTGGTGGCCCTTTGGTGCCTGCCCATTTTGAGTTTTGGCTGTTACCAAATGGTCATGTGCTCTTGATATCACACTTGGAGCAGTTAAAGAAGTTCAGCACTGTAAGTGATAAGGCAGGGGAGAGGGAGAAAGGCAGGACTGGGGGATTTTGCTCACCCATGTCTTCCACCAGCATTCTCTGAAACTTCCTAAAATAGTCATTCAATCTATATAAACACTTGTTTCTTACTATGTAAATGAAGCTTAAAAATAAGTCCCTCAACACCTCCTCCAACCATAAGACTGCCCCTAAACCCATCTGGAAAGAAATTCTGAATCAGGGGACAAACTGACACAATGTTCTTCCCTTAGAGAAGTCTTATGAATTAGCATAGTATGTTTGACATCAATATATCCACCAAAAAAACAGGTATCCACTTTTTTTTTTCTTATTTCAGGCATACAAAACTGTATTTCTGAGTCTCTTTTCAGTTGGACAGGGCTGAGTGACTAGTTTTGATGGCCAATGTAATGACACTCTTAATTTCCAGGCTGAGACAGTGAAATGCCCATGTGTGATTCTACAGGTTCTTTCTTGTCCCAGTGAGACAATTATAGAGAAGGCCTTAAGCAGAGATGGAAGGCCTGAAAGATTGAGGTAGCCTAAATAACTCAGTTACCACCCAGAGGACAATTGCGCTAGAGAGATGCCTCAATCTACAAAGGACTTTGCATGAGAGAGAAATAAACTTTTGTTATATTCAGCCTCTAAGGTTTTAAGGGTTGCTTATTACTGCAGTATAACTTAGCCTATCCTTACTAATATAAGAAGTAATGTTCAGTACTGTTCCTCTTAATTCTCCTCTCATCTTATCCTTCCTGTCTTTTAGCCAAGTACTGTCTTCCAAGCTAGTCCTCTCTCTTCCAGTTCTCTCCCAAGCCAGAGGCCCTTCTCAGATCTTTCTTCCACAGCCAAATCATCCTAGATCCTGCTCAGTGTTGAGGTCATGCTTCATCACTCAAATCCTAGAACACTGCCTACCCTAGAACTTTTCTCAGCCACATTGGCCTAAACAGGAAATTCAGCTGAAAACTCATCCAATTGTTTTATGAAATAAAACATTTTAAGCTTCATGGAGAATTCATTTGAATATCTAAGGAAGAGGGAATATTTGACTCTCTTTATTTAATAAGTATCTTTCATGACTAAATTGTGAAGTAGGTCCAGTCTGTTTTTACTAGGTGAAGATAAGGACTACTTACTGTCCCTTTTTCTGACACCTGGAAGTCCATTTTAGGACTTAAAATGTTGGTATAAAAATAATTACTTTTTCTGTGAAGTTAACACCTAAACGCCTGTAGGCTTTGCCAGTGACCCAAACTTGAACAGCCAAGTATTTGCATATAAATGGCCAAATAAAATGTCTCCTTGGCTTAGAAATCAGGTTTGCAGTCCTGTGACCTGCTCCATCAGTCTGTCAGAAACACAGTCCCAGGCCATGACTGCTGGGAACAATGCTAGGAATTAGCTGGATCTTCATTCTCTCTAATCACCTCTCATCTCAGGATAAGCAAAACTATGATCCTTAGATGTGCTTTCAGAAATCTCCTAAGGTGACCTTAGCAGTTAGTGAAGTAAATGTCACTTGGATGCTATGTCCACTTGCTATTTTAACTTAATTGGAAGGAAATAACAGAAAATCTTACCACTGAGACTTAAACAATTAGTTGTTTAACTCATGATTTCTCCTTGGCTTAATTAATATGCTAGAGCTTCAAAGACCTCCCTAAAGCTGAGAAGTAGTCCCCAGAAAGCGCCAGAATTTTATCTCCCTGCCCCTCATCCACCCTCAGGACACAGGACTCTTTATCAGCTACACAGAGGTTAGAAGCAGCAATTACCAGAAAAGCATTTGTGGATTGTGTGCAGGCAGAGTCCCTCCCCCCGCAGACAAAGGTGATCTCATCTTCTGTAGAGGACACTGCTAGTTGCCTCAGTGGGATACCCTTTTAGTTACCTGTCCAATATCCTATGTCCTCATCTCTTTCCTTCTCCAATTCTTTTGGGGTAGCCATATGCCCTTTTGGTGATAAAACCTACCTAAATATAAGCCAATCATGACAACACCATTTCCTGCTTTCTCAGATAAGGATGGCTTCACTATGACCAGTGAGATATAAAGCCAAGTTTGCTATCAGAACTTTTCAGGAGATATTTTGCATTTGTAATGAAATGAATAAGCATGGCTGATATTAAATCCTATGCTAAATGTAAAGATAATGCTTAGTGATATAGTAGCCATTTGCGGATAATTAGGCCCTGAGCTTGAAGTTAAGTTTTAAGAGAAAGACTAAGATGCTGGGCTCCTCCCTCCCCCGCAGAGGACTTTTTGCTTTAGGATAAAATGGAGTAATAGAGATCAGATTTAACTTTTTAACTGAAATACACATAAAATAAGACAAATTATATGAAATGACAGATCAAGGCACTGGGACATTGGGCAATGAAAACCAGTGAGATATAGAGGCTTGAAAAAAATGTGAGCCCTGTGATTGCCCCAGACTACTGCCTTGACAGAGTTTCCAGGCTGTGAAGAAGGAAGAACTCCCTGAGCTGGTAGGATAGAACCAGGTCAAGTATCTGAGGAGACCACAGCACCTAGAGTTTGCAGGACAGAGTACCAGAGAAGAGAGAGCTACACACAGAGAGAATTCCAGAGATCTGCTGAGGGTCCCCCTTGAATTTCAGCCAAGTATTGATCAGCAAGCACATGCATTTAAGAAAATTACCTAAAGCTGCTGGGACAAGAATCAACTGAATGGATTATGGTATATTGCCTGACCACATGGAATTAATTTAGAAATTAATGACAGAAAGATTTTTGAGGAATCTCAAAATATGTGGAAACTAAAAACTGTTTAGAATAACCACAAAGAAATCTAAAGAAAAATTAGAAAGTAGTTATGAACTGAAAACAACAACAACAACATATTAAATGTTATGGGGTGCCACTAAAGCAGTACTTAGGGGGAATATCACAGCAGTAAATATCTATATTAGTGAAGAAGAAATATCTTAAAATCAATGGTCTCAAATCAGTTGTCTAAGCATTCATTTTAAAAACTAGAAAAATCTAATGAAACCCAAAGTAAACAGAACAAAGGAAATAACAAATAACAGAGCAGAAATCAAAGAAAACCAAAACCAAAAACAAAAACAAATTTCTAGGTCTAGACAGGTTCACTCGTAAGGAATATCCAATATTTATGAGATAAATAATACTAATCCTACATAAATGCTTCCAAAAAAATTGAAGATGAGGAAAACACTTCCTAAATCATTCCATGATGTCACCATTATCCTCAGAGACTATAATCGGACAAAGATATTATGAGAAAACTACAGCTTATTATCCCTCATGAATACAGATGCAAAATTCTAAACAGAAATTGGAAATGAGGCTGGTTTAACAGTTGAAAAAATCTATCAATAGAATGAACTATATAAACAAACTAAAAACAAAACAACTCTATGTAATTATCTCAATAAACGCAGAAAAAAATTTAAATTCACCATCCATTTCTGATATAAATTCTCAGCAAACTAGAGATTGAAGCAACTTTTCTTTGATAAAAGTCATTTACAAAAATGTACAGTCAACATCATACTTAGTGATAAAAGACTGAATGCTTTTCTCCCAAGATCAGGAATAAGACATGGATGACCACGATCAACATGTCTATGCAGCATTGCTCTTGAGGTTCTAGCCAGTGCAGTCAGGTAAGAAAAAGTTAAAATGTCTATTCATAGACAATCATAATTGCATAAAATATATGAAATACTTAAGAATAAATCTAACAAAATGTTCAACATCGGCATGCTGCAAACATTACTGAAAAGAAATTTAAGACACAAATAAATGGACAAACCATATTCATGAGTCTGAAGACTCGATACAGTTGTAACACCATTCCTCTCCAATCCATAGACTCCTTGAATCTCAACCAAAATCCCAGAAGCTTTTTTTAATAGAAATTTTTCAAACTGATTCTAAAATTTGTATTATAATGCAAAGAACAAAAAATAGCTGACCATGTTTGAAAAAAATATGTTGTGGAACTGATATTAGCCAATTTCAAGACATAAAGATACAATAATCAAGGCAGCATGATACTGATGCAAAACTAGACAAATAGGTAAGTGGAACAGAATGGAGAGAACTGAAATAAACCCACACATATATTGACAACTTATTCTGCACAAAATTGCAAAAGCGTTAAGTAGAGATGATGGTCTTTTCAAAAAAATGACAACTGAACAATTGAGTATCCATATGCAAAAGAAAAGTGAATTCTGATTTATACCTTATACCATATACAAAACTTAACTCAAAATGGGTCATAGATGTAAATGTAAACTCTAAAACAATTTTTAAAAAAGCTTCTAGAAGGAAATGTAGAAAATCTTTGTGAACTTTGGCTATCCAAAGATGATTTGGATACAACACATTTGAAGCATAATCCATCAAATAAATAGATAAATTAAATTTTATCAAAATTAAAAACTGATTTTTGAAAGACACAGTCAAAGGAATAGATAGACAAGCCACATACTGGGAGAGAATGTTTGCAAATAATGTATCTGATAAAAGATGTTTTCAGAATACATTAAGAAATTTTAAAACTTGATAATAGGAAAACAAACAACTCAATGAAGAAATGGGCAAAATTTTGGACAAACACTTCCAAAATATATGGAAATAAGCACATAAAAATATGTTTAAAACCATTAGGGAAACACAAATTAAAACCATAATGTGATATCACTATTAAAATGGCTAAAGTAGGAAAAAAAAATGACCATACCAAGTATTGACAAGAATGAAGAACTGGAACTCTCATTCATTGATGGTGGGAATGCAAAATGGTGAAACCATGTTGGAAATAATTTGGCAGTTTCCTTAAAAAAAACAAACACAAAACATTTATTTACCATGTGCTCTAGCCATTATATTTCTTGGATATTTGCCTAAGAGAAAAGGAAATGTATGTCTATACAGAGAATTTTACACAAATGTTTATAGCATCTTTAGTTGTAATAGTCAAAAATGGGAAACAACTCAAATGCCCTTCAATAAATGAATGAATAACCTGTGACATATCCATACAATGGACTAACATTTAATAAAAAAAAAAAAAAGGAACAAATTATCCATATGTGCTACAGCATGGACAAATCTCAAAATAATTATAGTAAGTGAAAGGAGTCAGACAAAAAAAATGTATACTGTTGGTTCTATTTATATAAAATTATAGAAAATGCAAACTAATCTATAGGGATAGGAAGCAGCAGATCAGTGTTTGCATGGGGAGCATGGAGAGAGAAAGGAAGGAGTGATAATAAAGGGGAAGGAGAAAACTCTTGAGGGTGATGGATATGTTCACTATCTTGAATGTTGTGATGGTTTCATGGGTAAATACAAGTGTCAAAATTTATCAGACTGTGCATTTTAATCATGTGTAGTTTTTTTTTAAAATGTTATCTCTGACATTGCTGAGGCATTTAACCAGTAGGCTAGCTTTATATCTCCAATCATTTGATTATGAAAAAATATATGTAATAATTTAAACCAGTAAGTCGCTTTTTCCATATTTGCAGCTGGAAGCAAAATTAATTTTTACATCTACCCAACACCATGGCTTACATAATGAAATCACAGAAAGTTTAAGTTTAAAGAGACCTTGGAGACTTTAAGCTCTTGGAGACTTTAAGCTGTTCAAAGTGTCCCCCATCTACCCACCACCTTTTTTTTCCCCCACAGGTGAGAAAACAGAAACCCAGGAAAGCGGAGGGACTCGCCGAGTCTGTTAGCAGATACAGGATGAGAACCTCAGTGTCCTGATTCCCAAAGTAGGGCTCTTTCCAGTCTGGCATACTGCAGTCTACCATTTCATTTTTTAGTTTCTAAATTTTATTTTCTTAAAACAACAAAGAAAAACATGCAGAGTGAAATTTAATGCTTACAAGTGGAACTACCTAGAGGAGCAGTTGTATGTTTTATAAATGAGGCAACAGAGCCTTGTGGTACAGGAGAGAAAGGTGATATTTTCTCTTAGAATCACAAAGCAAACATTAAACACCGGTCTCCTGAGGTAAGTACAGGAAAATGACACTTCTTGCCCTAAATAATTCTCAAATGTAGACTTACTTCCAGGAGTCAACATCTGCCTCCGTTAACTGCTTCTCTGAGTCTACGTGCTTGGAATAGCATCAGACATTGCCATCCTGATGTTTCCAAGGGTATTTACATATTAAAACTGAAGTGTAAAAATTCAGTCACTTTGTGTTAGTTGACATTTTTTAAATGGCATGTCTTTTTTTGTAACTTAAAACTAAGTTTATTTTAGATTAGGCTTAGTCATGAGGAGCTGGAAGTTTGTTTTGTTCCATGAAGGCTCTCATCTTTGAGCAACAGCCAAACAATGAAAATTCTGGCTGAGGTAAGGTTTTCATGGGTGACTGAAACCCTTACTGGCTGTCAATATTCTATATGTCAAACACAAGTCAAGAATGTAGTTTTTATTTACGTGGTTAACTTAATTTTTCTAGAGCATTGTAACACTGCATATGCTTTATAGAACTTCCCAGATGAGGGAGGCTAATTTCTACTATTCTTTCTTTACAGGAAGAGTAACTCTAAGTCTGGGCTCTCAGGGGATGTTAGAAAGTCAAAGCACTTTGTGAGAAAGTTCTTGATGTGATCGAATTTTGAAAAATATGGATGAACTATGAGGCAGGATGAAAGGCATTGAAATTACTCAGCCTCAGTGACAAGTTAAGAGGATTCTGATCTTCCACTTGGTATTATTTTCCAGCCTGCCCATTCAAATTTCGTTGGAATTGTTCATGACGTTAATTAAACTGTATGGCAGGCCCTGATATTTGCCTACCCGATATTCATTCCAGTTTCTTCCTCATAAATAGGGTCACAGTTTTAAGAGTGGCAGTGTGCCCAGCAAAATTATTTTTCCACATTTCCTTGCAGGAAAGGGTGGCCATTGACACATATCTGACCAATGAGACATAAGCTAAGAGTTTCTGGGAAAGCCTTTATTCCCCTGTCCTCCTGCACCCCTTCCTCTACACCTTCTTTTCTGATACTTGGACGGGGAGACTAGAGGTGCAACAGCCACCATGGGGATATTGGTAACAAGCACGAGGAAGACATACCAGGGAGCCAACTACCTTCCCGAAATTCTGTTTAGAAAAAGTGTTTCTCAGGCCTCTCTATCACAACATATCCAGAAGGGAACTAAGGATCTTTCCATTTCTACTTTTAGAATTTCCTATTTTGGTAAATGGCATTATTACTCACGTTGTTGCTATTGTCAAAACCTGAGAAGTTATCCTTGCCCCGTTCCCTGCATTCCCAAGTCCCCACAATTCTACCAACCAAATATTTCCTAACAGGCTCCTAGCATTCACTTTTCTTATTGTTTAAAAATACACATAACAAAATTTACCATTTTAATGTGTCAATTTAGTGACATTTAGTACATTTACAGTGTTGTGCAAACATAATCACTATCTTGTTCTAAAACATTTTCATTGCCCCAAGAGAAAACCCCATGCCCATTAAACAGCATTTCCTATTTTTCCCCACTCCTGCCTCTTGCAAACACTGTTTGCTTTCTGTTTCTATGAATTTGTTTATTCTGGATATTTCATGTAAACGAAATAATGTAATTTATGGCTTTTTGTGTCTGGTTTCTTTCACTCAGTATAATGTTTTCAAGGTTCATCAATGTTGTAGCATGTGTCAGTACTTTATTCCCTTTTTTACAGCCAAAAAATATTCCATTGTGTGGATATACCACATTTTGTTTATCCATTCATCATTTGAGAGAGATATATGAGTTGTTTCTACCTTTTGGCTATTGTAAATAGCACTACCAAAAACCTTTATGTTCAAATTTTTGTTTAAACACCTGTTTCAAATTGGGTGGGATACTTATGAGTAGAATTTCTGAGTCTCATGGTAATCTACAATTTAACTTACTGAGGAACTGTCAAAAATTTTTAACAGCATCTGTACAATATTGCATTCCCACCACAAATTTGAGGGCTCCAATTTCTCCACATTCTCATCACACTTGTTATTTTTTGTTTTGTTTTGATTATAGCCATCCTAATGAGTATAAAGTGGTATCTTATTGTGGTTTTGATTTATATTTATATGGTGACTAATGACACTGAGCATGTTTTCAAGAGCTTGTTGGTCATTTGTTTACCTTTTTTGGAGAAATGTTTAGTCATATCTTTTGCCCAATGTTTAATTGACTTGTTTGGTTTCTCATTGTTGAGGTATAGGAATTCCTTGTTTATTCTGGATATTAGATTCTTGTCAGATATGATTTGCAAATATTTTCTCAATTCTGTGGGTTGTCTTTTTACTCTCTTGGTAGTGTCCTTTGATGCACAAGTTTTTAATTTTGATGAAGTCCAATTTATCTATTTTTTGTAGTTGTTGCATATACTTTTGGCATCTTGCATTCATCTTTATCCATCCACAAAGCAGAATAATTTAAGTACTTAAATCTGATTATCACTTCCCTGCTTAACACCTTTAATAATTTCCAATTGCACATGGAATAAAGTCCAAAATCTTTTTCATAGTCCACAAAGTTCTGCATGATTTGGTCCCCATCTTTCTCTTTAGTCTCTTATTTTCTACATTTTTACTCATTATCTTTGCCCTTGGTTTTTCAAATATGCCAGGTTCTCTTTAATTCCAAGACCTTCTTACATGCCACTGTTCTCCCTCACCTCTTCTGTGTTTAGCTAATTCCAGTTGACCCTTTAAGTTAAGTGTCGTTCCTCAGGAGGCTTTCTTAAGCCATCCTCTACCTTTGCAAGAGGTGGATTTTTGCAAGTTGGATATTAAACAGCCATTATTAGAGATTAAAATATATAAACACAGTTAAACATGTTATATTAAAAACAAATATAATAAACACTTGAAACTCATTACATCCAAATTGTTTTATTACATCGTACTACCATCCACGCTCTTAAGGCCATCTACATGTTGGAGGTATGATGTGCTGGTGTGCATTCATCCCGGCTCTTGTGTCACTGACAGGGATAGCTTAAAATCAGTCATGGTGGGAGTATCAAGGCAAGGCTACACATTAGGGCTTTTTGTTTTGTTTTTGACAACAAGTGGGAACATTTACCAGCATATCACCATCACATTTCCCATTAATACTGACATGGCACCCTGAGCTTTTCTCTTTGGTCCTTTCTATGCTTATAATCTTTTATTATTTGAAATCATGTATTTAATGTCTTTGTTTCTCACAAGAACATGAACTCTATGAGGGAGGCACTGGGGGTACATGTTGCTCCCTATTGATTTCTGTATTCTCAGCACCTAACAGCTCTTAGCAAATAAATACCTAATAATTTTGTTGCCAGATTATCAATGAGGCCCAAGAAGCAAATGCCAACATTTTAAATATAGATAGATTGATGGCAGGGATTCTAGGAGAGTATGAAAGTTTCCATTTCACTGACTGGAGTATCTTGAGGGTTTAAATATTGATGATCATTTAATTATGTTCTAAAGTTTACCAGGCTTAAATATTTCCTTGATGCCTTTTTAATTAGAAGATAGTGATGGCCAAAGATGATTTTCACCTTGGCTTTCCATACAGGCACACCCTCTGTATTGGTTTCCTAAGATCGTTTGCAGCAGCATAAATCCAACCTCTGCCTCCATCCACACACTGTGTTCTTCCCTCGTGTTTTCTCACTTGTCTTCTTATACAGACACCAGTCATATTGGATTAAAGGCCCACCCTACTCCAGTATGAGGTCATCTTAACTAATTGCATCTGCAAAAACTATTTCCAAATAAGATCATATTCTGAGATATGGGGGGTTAGGACCATAACGTATCTTTTTGGAGACACAATCCAACCCGTAACATCCTGCAAGTATTTCCCATCTCATGCAGTGCATGTGCACTGTGTTACAGCCAGCGGGACCCAGCAGGCACAGCTTATCTATGCAGCTTCATGCAATCAGTCTACAGGACTCTTTACTTCCTCTCCCTCCAGAACTGGCCTTCGGTCTCAGGGGAGAGAGTTCCCTCGAAATGACCCTAAGTCCAAAAATAATCATTATGTTTTCTTTGGTTTGAAGATTTAAATAAAACTACCCACAGGCCATAATTGCCAGGGACTAGAAGCTGGCATCAGGGCACAAAGGCATACTTTCAGCCCTTGGCTGGGTTATCTGAGGAGAGGAAGCCAATATCTGTACCATCTCTACATAAGCATTGACATGCTGACAGTGATCACAACCTCAGGACACTACCAGTGACAAAGGAGCTAGTGAGAGCTAGGCCTAGTTCTCCAGAGAAGTCATTTCTCCATAGAGCAGATTAGATTTTATATTTCTCTGGGGATATTTATCTGCAGTAAGCACTGATGTAGATTTAGTGATGGTAGAGCTAGAAAGAGCCAGACAAATTATCTGGACCACCCCTTTATATCATCAAACCAGAAGCCAGAGAGGTGGACCAGTGCCCAGTTACCAGGGTAGAGAGTAGCCTCCCTCCTGGTTGGGTCCTCAGACCAACACTCTGCTAGCTTCTCTACAGCATGAGGTTCATGGCTGCAATGACCAGATCTTCTTTCTGTTTAAACTAATCGGTCTCAGTTGTACCTATGGGATTTCAATTCATAAAGGTGACTGAGTGATGATATAGGAATACAAATTCCATTAAAAGAATGTATTGCTTATAGCTCCTGAAAGAATGCCACACCATGCAGGGCCATACCTCACAGGACCACCTGGGGAAGAAACAGGTTTGGTCAGGCAGCAGAAGTGGAGTGAAGGGAAAGCCCAGCCCAAAGCCTTGACTGGAGTTTCCAGAGGAAAGGGGAGGTAGGGCAGAAGAAACAGCTGATTGGTTGGTTTGAATAATGTTGGTGGACTGTGGCTACAGAGGTGGTCTCCAGTTGCTTGGTCCCTGGTCCTAGGCTGATTTAAGACAGGGGAAATATTGGCTGAGTATGTGAGAGTTAGAGAAGGATATGCTTTCAGAGCATGGGCTCCAGATTTCAGTGAGATGTAAAGAACTTTGAGCATTAGTTTGGCTGTCATGAATGGATGCCAAACAGAAATATATGGAATCTCAGAAAACACAGTTAGAACATGATCACGTAGGATCTTGCAGATCACGTTAACACTTCTGCAGTACACAGGATGGGTGTATCCGGGAGGGGTGAAAATTTCTGCACTTGCCACAGACTGGTCCACCAACCGCAGTGACTAGTGTGACAGCCATGAAAGGGAGCACCAACTGCTTGTGCGCAATCCTTGTTAAGGTTCCCACCTACCTCCTGATGTCTTTTAGGCTCTATCCCTACCCTAATTTGGATAGCTGATTACAAGGGTTACCTGACCATTCCTGGCATTATTTAGTATGTTTTGACTTTTCATTCAAGTCCTATTTTTGTTTCTGTTCCAAGAAAAATAACAGAATTTGTACCAACGGACTTTCTAGAATAAGATGGATGATGGCTCTGATGTGAGGGAGAGGCTATTCATTTTGACTTGTCATTAAGCTTTTATTTCATGGTAGAATGTTTCCTGAGATTCTTATTCACATACAAAGACAATTTAAGATTCATTCTGTGAACTTACAGATGCTTTTTAAAAATTGAAGAGGTTATCTCACAGCCTGGCTGTCTGACCATCTCCTTCTTTTGTGTTCATTTCTTGTCACTGCAATTAAAAACCACAGCAATTATTGAAATGCAAAGAACTGAAACAGCAGAAACTAATGTTTAAATTGTGGAAAAGAAACATTGTGCTTTCCACTTGCTGGATCCCAGCTTATTTAATCTGCTGAAAGCAAAAAGGCAAAATAATGTTTTCCAAGAGCTGTCTCTGTTAGGTCGACAAAGAAACATCAGTGTAGTCTGAGTCACAGAAAGCTCAGAATTTCATTCATTAAGCAAATATTTATTGAGTGTTTGCTCTGTGCCTGGCACGCAGAGGACATGGTGCTGAATGAAACAGACTTGGTCCCTGCTCCCACAGATCATAAATCTAGTGGGGGAGACAGATATTTAAAATAGAAAAACACCATACTACATATATAATTATAAGTTGTGATATGTGCCATAAAGGAAAAATCAAGAGAGAGGAATATGATTTAAACTGTGGAAAGAAGTATCTAAGGAGGCTTCTTGGAAGACATTGTATTTGATCCGGGACTTAAAAGATGAATAGGAATGTCCAATTATCCATTATTGCATGATAAACGACCTAAACTTAGTGTCACAGAATACTACTTTATTACATTCAAAAATTCTGTGGGTTAGAATTTCAAACAGGGCATGCTGGTAATGGATTTTTTTGCTCCACAATACTTAGGGTCTCAGCCAGGAAAACATAAATGTCTGGGAGTAACTCAAACAGCTTGGGGCTGGAATCATCTCTAGACTTGGTGACACACATGGCTGATGCTGTACTGGACTGAATGAATAGTGGCTCCGAGGAGATATAGCAAGTCCTAATCCCCAGCACCTATGAATATGACCTTATTAGAAAAAAGGGTCTTTGTAGATGTGATCAAGTTAAGGATCTTGAGATGAGAGCATCCTGGATTTAGGGTGGGACCTAAAGCCAACAACCCGTGTCCTTGTGAGAGAAAGGAGAGTTGAAAAGAGAGGAAACACAGGGACAGTGATATGAAGTGGAAGGCAGAGATTTAAATGATGTGTCTACTAGCCCAGGAATGTCAAAGATGGAGAGCTACCATCAGAAATTAGGAGAGAGGACTGGAACAGATTCTTCCTCGGAGACCCAGAGGAGGCAGTATCTTACTAGCACTTTGATTTCAAACTTCTGACAGACTTTAGAACTGCAAGAGAATGCATTGCTATTGTTTTAAGCCACCAAGTTTGTGGTAATTTATTGTAGCAGCCACAGGAAACTAACACAGGGGCCTAGGCTGGGATAACTCAAAGGATGAAGCAGCTACTTGTGGCCTCTTTATGTAGCTTCAGCTCCTCATAATATGGTTACCAGGTTCTGAGACAGAGCTTCCTGGGAGCAAGTGTGCCAAGATCATGACTGTCAAGAGATCTGGGAAGAAGTGGCAGGCTTCTCTTAACCTAGTTGCAGAAGTCACAAAAAATCACTTGTCATATAGTCACAAGCCTGCCCAGATTCAAAGAGAGAGGACATAGTGGTGTACCAAAGAATTTGTGACCATGTTCTAAAATGTCTCAAGGAGTTAACTATTTCTAGCAGTAAGTAGAGTGGTCAGGACCTGTACTGTCCATTCTCGCATGTAGCTATTTAAATGTAAATTAGTTTTAAATTAAATGAAATTAAAAATTCAGTTCTTTAGTCACACTAGCTACATTTCAAGTATTCATGTGTCAAGTTAGAGAAGAGTGGCATGAAATGAGACTGGACAAGTAAGCTGTGCTCAAATCACACAAGACCTTGCTGACCATTTAAAGGAGTTTATTATAAATGAAGGAGAACTTGTCTAATATGTTGTTTTATATTTTAAATATTTATGAGAAATCTAAAAAAAAACAAATTGTTGTGATTAGTTGGCATATCTGTTAGTAAAAGATTCTGCTACAAGAGACAGAAATCCAAAAATCACAAAGCCTTAACCAAATTAGAAATCTATTTCTCTCTCAGGTTACATGAGTATAGGCTGCTATGGTGACTCTACAATCATCAGGAACCCAAGCTCTTGGTTGAGGCTTCCACCTTCTTCTCTAAGATGTCTACTATTATACCTCCTTCTTAGCTAGGCAAAGAGAGAAAATGGCATTCAAAGAGCTGCTGCTCCTCATATCCAGGATGACCTCACTTTCAGATCCTTAACTTAATTACATCTGCAAAAACTTTCTCCAAATAAAGTTATATTCACAGTTATGGGGGTGAGGGTTTGGCAATCCACTCAGTTTAAGGACATGTCTCAGTGTCCTTGCACGTAAA
Organism: Macroglossus sobrinus; assembly: GCA_004027375.1. Taxonomy (NCBI): domain Eukaryota; kingdom Metazoa; phylum Chordata; class Mammalia; order Chiroptera; family Pteropodidae; genus Macroglossus; species Macroglossus sobrinus. The sequence goes on along the minus strand of PVKZ01000059.1, from coordinate 2,030,389 downwards.
ACTCTCATTACATGTTATTGGCTAGTACTTTGTCATATGGCCATACCAACCTTGCAAGGGAGGTTGGGAATATAATCTTTATTCTGAGAAGTATGTGCTCAGCTACAAAGGAGAGCTCTATCATTATGGAAGTAGCTGAGATGAGATACAAGGGACAGAAAATATCAATCTCTGGCATTATGGTATGCATTAATTATTTCCCATTAGTCTATGAGCTCCTGGAGCGCCTATCTTACACGTCTTAAACCCCCACATCCTAGCATATAATAATTCATTATTGACGACTTATTCTCTAGAAGCCACACCTTCTTCCCTACACTGTTGGAAACATGAAGGAACTTCACCCTGAGAACCTGATGGAGCTCTAGAGATAAAAGTATAGTACCCCACCCCACTCCCACCCCGGGAATTTTTAATTCTCAAGTTGTGTGCACTGACCCTCCAGCAATTTATCACTTGCAGTTGAAATGTTCCCACAGGTACTGGCTTCAGCTATAGACTCGTGCTTTGGGTAAACTGTGATTCTTTGTTCGCTTGTCTCTCCAATTTTCAGGGTGACGGTTGCCTTGTGACCTCAGTTCTCTGAGGGATCAAAGAAGAGTTGATTTTCAGTTTGTTCAGCTTTTTTCACACTGAGACAATTTAGGACAGGGATGGATGGTAAGGGGAACAAAAGAAAGAAAAATGGTGAAGGGCAGTGAAGAGAGGCAGGAAGCACAAGTGGAGCCAGGAGCTCCACTTCCTGTGGCCCCCAATCTCATCTGGCCTCCCAATTCCTGCTGCTACTTCAGCCTCTAAAATGGCAGTTTGCGACGCTGATTGTTCCTTAGAATCCCTTGGTAGTTTTTATAACTCCCTGCACCTAGGTTCCCCTAATCAGAAGCACCTGAGGGGATTCTAATGCTCAATTGCTGTTGAGACCAGTGATCTAGATTCCTGCTACTTAAAAGGTGGTCCACAAACTAGCATCACTGGCACTGCCTGGGAGCTTGTTAAAAAGGTGGCATCTCGGGACCAGCCCCGACCTAATGTGGAATCTAAATTTTTATTTTAATAAGATCATGGTGATTTCTATGCATATGAAAGTTCGAGAAGCACTGACGAGATGATCTTCCTATACCTGCTGGTCCTCATGAAGCAGACAACTCTCTGGGAAGTGCTACGTGAGGCAGGCATCCTGTTGATTACCTGATGGCAGTGGAAAAGTCCAAAAAGGCCAGCATAGCTGGTGTGTCTGCTGTGATGCCTTAAAGGTGACATATTTGAAATGGAGAGAATTAGATCATCCCGCAGGCAGAGGGGCTTGGGATTTTTAGTCTGAAACACTGATACTGGGTTCATTAGCTCCACGGTTCACAAAAGTCAAAAACACTCTAATTGAATATTTTATAATTAAAGAGATGGGATTTGCTTGGAGGCTGGGGTTGGAAGCAGCAAAAGAGACTTGAATGGCAAAACAGATAAAGCATGAAGCCAAGAGGAATGACACGGTAAGGAAGTGAGGGGAGGAAGACCAGAGGTCTACAGTTCAGCGGGGAGGAGGAGTCCACAGTGAAGCTTGTGGATTCAAAAGAGAATTCCAGAGAGTGAATGACTAGAGAGGAAATGCAATGTATGATCCCCAAAACTAACTCCCCTGAGCCACATGGATGCAGTCCATCAATCCTGGTTTACTGTTTACCTCCATAAGTTCTGGTTGCTACCTTCCCTACAAGATCTCAGTACTTTGTGGAATAAGATAATAACAGTCATGTGTCTGGCACAGATGCATAAAGCACAGGTAGAGAACAGCAGCTTTGAATTTGGACTTTGGAGCCACAAGGCCTGAATTTTAACCTCAGCTTTGCCACTTACTAGTTGGTGAACTCTGGAAAGTCAGCTGACCTCCTCTGAGCCTGTCCTCATTTACAAAATAAGAATGATACTGGTAATCACCTCATGAGGGTAAACGCAGAAAGAATGTGAAACCAAGAGCACCGCTGCTGACATAGTGAGATATATACACATTCACATATCTATGTATGTATACATAGATATGTTACATTACTGAATATATGTGTATATTGAATAATATACACAAAGAGTTAGGATCTGATTCTTCTCACTTTTCCTGAGGATTGTCTATCATTCTGTGTTACGTGTCTAGGTTGCTTCAAGAATGCTTAATGAGAGTGAGAATACTTAACAAGTTGTTTTAACCAAATCGGAGTGCAGACCTTGTTTTGATCTTGATTTCAACAAATGCAGGAGACAAAGATATATTTGAAACAATTGGGAAATTTTGAAAATGGACTCAGTGCTAGATATTAAGGAATTATAGTTCATTTTGTTAGCTGTGATAGTGTCATGGTGCTTATGTAAAAACACTTAGCAGTTAGATTCATATTGAAGTATCAGGTCAGGCCATATAATATTGCCAATATTTGTCCACTTTTGACCTATAAAAACAGCACTCAACTACAGACAAAACGGGCACTTGTCTGGCACTTTCCTGCTTACAGGACTAGAGCACAAGTCATGGGTAGAGTGCAGGGGCTAAGCAAAATAATATGATGTCTGGGACTTTCTTTTAAAATATTTCTGAGAAAAAAAGGGTGGCGGTATAGACAGATGAAACAAGATTGTCAGAATGTTAATGATTGTGAGGGTGGGCGATGAGAATGTGGGATTTCATCATGCCATTTTATTTTCGTGTTTGTTTGAAACTTTCCATAATAAAATTATTTTAAAGTTTTCTTTGACACTTTTTTTTTTTTTTTTTTTTTACTGTGTGATAGTATCTATGACTACAAAAGAAACCAAATTACATCTTGCTTAAATAAAGGAGGGATTTAATTGCGCTGTGAGACTGACTGGAGGGTGAGGTGGAGCTGGTTTCAAGCAGACTGGATTCACCATCTGAACACTGTCAGGATCCACTCTCTCTTCTATTTCTTCTCTGTTTCTTTTGGTGCATTGACTTCCTTGGCTGATACAAGCTTGTCTGGGTGGAAGGGTAGAGAGCTGCCCACAACTGGTAGGCCTGTATCCTTGGGTTCTGTGATCACGAAGAACAAGAGGTTCTTATCCCCCAGCAAGAATTTGAAAAGTCCCAGGAACCCTAATCAGCCTAGTTTATGTCATGTGTCCACTCCTTAAACCAATCACTGTGGTTGTGGCCGTGAGGACCTGTAATTGGCCCACTGTGGGTCACTTGACCACCTCGTTAGCCAGAAAAGCTGTTTTCTGAAGTCAGAGGAGGGAGACGGGCTGAGCAGATAGAAACAATAATCACCCTTATAAGATTTCTGGTTATTTTCACTATCAAATTCCAAATAGTCTTTGATTATAGATCATGTCTTTTTCCTTCCCAGTTGTTTCTATGTTTTCCAGTTTTTATTCTAAAGTTGATAGAGCTGGTGGCAAGGCTTGTTGCAAAAAATAAAAAAACTAGTAGTTTCCATCTCTTACATTTTTCTTCCTTGGAGGTAACTAGTTTCAACTCTCAGAACTGGTTCTTTGGGTTTTACTTCTACATATCTAAATGATATCTTCATATTGCTACACTTGATTTTTCTGTTTTAGACATTAGACATTGATTCTCGCCATGGGAGATGATTTTGGTCTTTCACATATACTCACACTCCCCACCCCACATATTCATCCTCTCTCTCTCCCCTCAAGTTCCCAATAAACTGTATCAGAACATGTTGATTAGGTCAATATTTAACATTTACATGTTAGATTTTGCATAATTAACATTACATGATTATGACTATGTAAACTCTACCTCTTAGTAGTACAGATGTACGACCTTTTGTTCTCTTTTGAGGTCATGAGGTTTTCCCATAGACATTCAATCTCTAATTCTCCAGTGGTCTAATTTGCCTTGAAAAAGGTACATTCAGATGTATGAAATATTCTATATGCTCAAAAATCTCTGAAGATTTCTGACTCACTCCAATTGGACTGGTTGCTACCCCTGTTGGTACCCCACTCTTATTCTGGGGAGTCCCTTCACCATTCCCCTGGAGATCCTCTTTCCTTCTTTCCACATTGGATTCCTTATTTCCTATAGAAGTGGTCTTCCCAAAAACTAGAGTACCTGTAACACTGGATTAATAATAACCCTGAATAAAAGATAATTAGTAGCCATTAAGACTAAATTAAATCACGGGTAAAATTATTATAATGAAACTTACCCATTCCATGTAGCCATTTAAAACAGAATAATTGAAAATACTGTAAAGAATGGGAACTAATTTCCCTTAGGCAGATACATTTGCTGAGTTTTCTTAGTCTTTTCTTTTTTTTTTTTTTTTTGAGTATCTACCCACAGTTGAAGTAAAAGCTTGGAAGTATATATGAGATGACACATAGCTCTGTATTTATTTTACATTGGCATTCCTGTAATGGCTTGAAATAGTGAAGAGTTAGAATGATATGGCTGTTTTATTTCAATGTTTAAAAAGTTTTTAGGACTGTCACATTGAAATACTCATGAAAAATTCTGTCTAGGTAGTCTCACCAGCATATATTTCATTCAGTAGAATTAATACATAAGTCTGAATTTGAGACTTCATTGTAATTTCAAGTTAACTGTACTCTCCAAATTAATTTGTTTTATTACATTTCATAAAATAGTTCCAAATAAAGCAGCAATTTGGTTGAAAATAATTTTAAGGAGACCTGTAGTTATGGAAATGTATCAACTTTAGTCACTCAGAAAATATTGATAGCCAACAGTATAGAGAGAGCATATAGGGCAGAGCATATAAAATATTTCTGAACTTCTCACCACAGCATTTTACCGTCTGAAGGTATGTACACTTATTGCAATATTTGTTGCTTTCCAAATGCTAACTTGGCTGAATGTTTACAATGTTAAAGAAATAATTTTCAGGAATGAGATCCTAGTAGTGGTTCTCAAAGTGAGGTCCAGAAAAGTATAGGCCTCACCTGGGAACTTGTTAAGAGATGCAAATTTTCCTCTTCCCCTACCCAACCCTTCTTAATGAGAAAGTGGGGGGATAGAGGAAACAATCTGTGTGTTTAACAAGCCCTCTAGCTGATTCTGATGCAAACTTAAGTTTAAAAGCCATTGTTCTAGAAAAACATTGTAAAAGTTAGGGATCATGTTCCACTCTTAGTAACAGAGAACTGAGATAAGGGTAAAGTGTATGTCAGTTTTTTTTTTTTCCCCATAAAGACTGGAGGCAAGTGGTTTTGGATGATTCAGATGTCATATTTTTACTATATCCTTGCCATATAAATTGCATCCTCATGGTTTTAAAATAGTTGCTGAAATTCGGGCTATTATAAACACATTCCAGGCAGCAGGAAAAAGGAAGGTGGGTAGAAGACAAGCTAGGTAAGTCACCTTTTGAGTGCATCCGCAGACACCCCACTCAATGACTTCTGCTTTTTCTCTTTTGCCACTCTTAGCTGAAAGGAAGGCTGGGAATTAATAGTTTGTCATATTGCTCCTCAGAATAATACCACAGAAGCCAGGGAGAATGGATACTAGAAGGAACTAGCAACCTTTAGATCCTTCCTGGAATGAAGTCAGTCATCAAAGTTAAACCTTTGGGAATATTCTGAAAGAGCTCTTCACAAACCATACATTAAAACACCCTTGATCTGTTAAAATAATGGCTACATCCTTGCTTTAGGCGAAGGTCTTCGCTCACTTTGAGAATCAGAAAGGCCATTTATCAGAATAAATAAATACAATTTATTTCACATAGATTGAGGCTGTGGTTGATTTACACAAAGTATCCTACATAATTCTTTGAGTGAGTGATTTGTAACATATATGAAAAGCAATCAGCAAAAAAAGATAGTAATAGTAAAATTAAAAATCCTTTCTCTTCAGGATCCCTCTCTTGGAAATGTATCATAAGGAAGTGATTCCAGGAAAGGAGAAGCTTTATGGATAAAAACTTTTCACAACATTGTTACTTACGACAGCCAAAAAAAAAAAAAAAAAAGAAGCAGCAGCTTACAATCCAAATGTTCCATAATAAAGAAAAGGCTTAGTGAATTATGGTATGATAGCCATAAAGATCATGTAGCAACATAGGAATGGTTTCATCAGGATGTTAGAATTATGAATACACATGGTTTCTGTTTAAATTGTCTTTGTTGTTCTATAAGAAACAACAGCAGCAACAAAAAAGTAATAAACTTACCTAGGTCACCGACCATGATTTTCCCTCAGATTCTTTTCTATTTGTCTTCTGTATGATTCAGCCCAAGGTGTTCCTAGAAAGAATGGTGCTGCTCCATATGAAGGCCACACCTGAGGTCAAGTGAATAGTCTTCCTGTGATTTTTAAACAGCTGCCTAAGTTGACACACTGGTCACCTGTCTCTGAAGCAAAGCTCAAGCTGTCATGCGTCATCGTAGGAACATTTTTTTCAGTAGTAGGAACACATTTGCAATCACCGACTGACTCTCTCTTGCCAGAGTTTCTTCATAATCAGTTTCATGAAGCTAGAAGCCAGTAGTCCCAGTTTAGATGTATCTTTATAGACATAAAAAGTAATAAAAAGATATGAAACTGCTTCTCTAGGACTCAAGTCTATGAGTCTTTAATATCATGCTGTATACTTACCCACCCCACCAACGTCACTATCAAAAAAAGTCCATATTCCTCCATGAGATTATTGTGGATGTGCCTGGTTGTCCGGCTTGGTAAGAGCTAGAACTAACCTTAGGTTGAGAGCAGATGTTAATTTTTTTCTGTAGAAGATTCCTAAAATGCCTTACTCCTTGACCTTGCCAATTAGGGAGGCTGGTGGCTGTCAGAGCTTTAAAAGGATGAAAGGAGAAACCTAACCAGGGGATTTTTCAGAGTGGGAGTGTGGGGATCAGCGATACCAAACATTCCCCAGCTTGGTAGAGCTGGGAAAGGTGATGTTTTCCAGGACAGAGGGCAGCTCTTCAGGAATTGCCCACCAACCGAGTCTGAAGACACGGGTGGAGCCAGGGTCCTCGTGTCCACAGGGCTCACAACCAAGGCAGGAGTCCTGGTGTACGGAGATGGAGGCTGGGTTTTCCAAGGATCAAGGGTAGCTCAGCCTACCCTATTAAAAACGAACTTCGGTAAAGTAATCAAGCAAACAAGAATATTTATTTAGATAATTAATCTTAGAGGAGAAGCCAACCTGAAGGAGAATGAAGAATGAAGGCAGGGAAACCCTAGAAGATTCTTTGAGACTTTACCAAATTAAACAACTCATGTTCGTGTGCCTATATTCTGTGAATAATAAATACACCAAATTTCTTTTACTCTGAAGTGAAGTTAACTGTGCTCTTCAAATATTGGGCAAGTGTCATAAAAAGGAAGAGTCTTTGCGGGGAACCAAAACAACCAGAGGAAAGAAACATCATAAATTTCAGGGGTTTGGCTTTTGGAGCACATTTTATTTTACAATATTGGAGAATTAACATCTAGTAGCAGCACACATAAAAATGCAATATCAATCTATCTAAAACTCATATAATGGGAAATTTGTCTTTTGAAAATCGTAAAACACACACACACATACACAGCAGGAGACTTAGAGACCAGTTGATAAGAAAATTTTTAAAAATCAAAACTCTCATTCCATCATCATCATCAATAAGAAAAACATAACAATCATAGGGTAACATTCACTCTACATCCCCAGAGAAGACTGCCATTTCAGAAGCTATATATGAAATATTCACACTCTGGAAAGCAAGAGAAACTTTCAGATTTAACTCTACAAATTTAAATATTTATATATACTTCACTGAAAATTACTAAAATGTTAAGAACAGCAGCAACACTGTATTATATTACAGCAGTTTTTTCACATAATATATGTGTACACACACACACACACACACACATATAATTGGTAGCTCTTTCATTATTAATATTATCTAATACAATTCACAAATGCCAACCAAGGTCCTGATCTCATTGCAAAATAACTTAAGAGTCTAGATTCAATAATACTATGCAGAAAATAATTATGAAACACAGACTGCACAACATTCTCTAGACCAGAGGGAATCATACCAAAAGTTTTTAGGGAAGGACCACTTTGAAAGGCATGCAGGAAATCTGCAGGCTTCTCAAGGCAAAAGCATGTTCTGATCAGCTCCCTGGAAAGTTAGGAATTGAATCCTGAGACATGTGTCTGTTAATGGGGAAAATAAAGCACTGCCGCCTCTTCATGGTTCCATGTTTCATTTGGACACGGCATTAAACTGATTAACAACTGAGAAATTTCTCAGTAAACAAGAGGTAGAATCATTTCTCACTAGGAAGCAAGACCGGACCAAGAGGCCAACATTTATTTTTCAGCCTTTGCATTTACTCTGACAATCACAGGCTAAACACCAAGACTTCACCTTGTATGTTTAAGCCTGGATGATAGGAAAAGTATTTCAACCCCTATTCCCGCTCTAAGTCATGGGACTAAATTCTTAATCCTGATAGTTTAGAAATAACCCCAGACATGGTGACTGGAGTTTCTTCAGACCTGGATTCGGTTACAGAAGTTGCCCCTGCAATTGTAGCTTTTTAAAAATATTTTGAAGGTTTTTCAGAAAAGGTAAATGGTTAAGTCTCACAACAGAGTTGGAGCTACAGTCATACTGCTCTCTGACATTTCAATAGTTTGTTGTCTTTTTCATATACTATTTCAATTGAGTCTCACAACAAACTTGTGAGGAAGCCAGGACAAACAACCAAGTACTTGCTCCAAAGACCAGGAATAGGCTCATCGAGACCAAAGTGACAGCTTGTCATGGTCTCACACACTAATGAACTGGTGAGGATGTTCTGTAGAATTTAGCTCTGATAGTCACTTCTTTTTTAAGAACAGGGACTTGCTAATAGCTGTTTTCTGAAAAATGAAGTAATTTGAAGGGGGTAGGGAAAAGAAAGGAAGAGAAGAGAGTTCAAGAGAAGAAAGAACGAGGTGGTGCTGCTTGGCAGTTAGCATCACAAACGTTAAAACAAGCAGAGTTCATTTCCTAGACATTTAGAACACAAACATTTAAAAAAATACTTAAATACTTCAGTCTTCCAAATAGTCTCATACTGGCCTTGATTACTGCACCTTTACATAGTTCCTGCGGCTGACATTGAAACATAAGATCACCAAGAAATTTTTACATGAGTTCCACAATTTCCCAAGAAACATAACAATGTTATAGCCTGTTCTCAGAACTCTGCTCCTGCCCCATTTCATCTCCAGCCCAACATAGCTATATTAAAATTTGTGTATATTTGACTCATTTGTTAGTTTTACAAGGTGTAGGTTTTACAAAACATCTTTAATCAATATTTTTGCTATGTCCTTAGGAAATTAGATTCTTCTCTCTGGATCTAAGCTGAGAAGAAGACTGCAATGAATGTAGAGTTTCATAATTTTAAGTTTGGGGTCCACTTGGACAGTTGCTGGAGAAAATTTTTTTAAATGACCATAATAATTAATTTATAAAGTTGTCATATTTCACATAACCCTTTCAAGGAAATCCAGTGACTCTTAGCTTCGTAGTTTCATAAAACAAAATTATACTAATTCCATTGTAAAGAAACTTACATATAACGATAATCTATGAACTGGAAGAGCTAACTTCAATGTTCTAAAGTATAACCAGTTCTCATTTTTAATCAGTAAATGTGTTTTAAAGAAACAACTGAATTAAAAAGGAAGCTATCATGACAGCATTGTGTAACATGATGCAAAAATTATACAAATCCTTCTGTTCCTCTTCAGGCACCACCTATCCCAATCCCCCTAGCCGTTCCCACCGCCCACTAACATTCAGACATTATGAATGCCCCACTCACAGAGTCTGCAGACTCTGAACTGAATGAGTGAGGTGCCAAAAGGTAAATTATGGTTTGGCAGGGAGGAAATTGGACAATCCTTTGAACTCTTCTGAGGTAGTGGAGTCTCTCCTTCTAATATTCTAATGGTTAGAAAAAATCAAGGGAGTTGAATTAAAAGACAAGTGGAGTGTTGGTCACTGCACTTAAATGCTATCCTGAAATGGGTGGTTTATATGGGTGATTACCACACACTCCAAACCTTCTTCAGTAGGATCCTGATCATTATGTGCAGAAGATATTGAGGCTGTCGTATGAGTATGGTCCCTTGAGGCATTGTATACCTCATTAAAACTTGGATTTAATTGCTACACATCTCTAAAGAAGTGCCTGGCACTTCTATACAGTAGGAGCGCCAGAAATAACTGATGACTATTTAAGATCCCTGATTTAGCTCAGTGAGATTACAGGCAAAAACAAACAGAAGTACCCAACCAACTACAGGCTGTGACCAAAGGCTGGGTCACTTTCTCCTACAAGAGGAATTTTCAACACCTTTCAAACATGAGAAGGTGAAGCTCAGATGGTGCTGGACATGATATAGCACACAGCTCCACATTAACTCCGTTTGTCAGACACCTTATTCCCATCATGATCTTATCATGATGTGACTGTGAGATTTTCATCCATAAATAACTTTTTTGAAGATAAAGTGATCCACTCTCTCTGTTGTTCTTCAAGCTTTTCTGCCAAGCATTTAATCAAGACAGGGTCCACCTTAGAATCAAATTTATTAGCAAACCAATGTCCATCTTGTAGAAGCCACCTTAATTCTGCCGCTCCGTAGATACACACACTTCGGAGGTGAGAGCCAGTACAACTGGGATAGAAAAGGCCTTCATAATAACTCCACTTGACAAGGCGAGTCTTACTCTGCAGGTCAGACACATCCTGGGCTGACCTAGAAATCTCCCCGGGTATTCCTGGTACCCGAATTAAAGTAGCCCAGAAATGCTCATCAGGCGAGTATGTATCTTCAGACCAGGCCAAAAAGTCTTTAACAAGGGAGTTGTTGAAAACATAGCTAACAAATGCTCGACTTAAAACAAAATAAGCGCTGCCAACAAATATCTCAATGTTATGAGGGGGTGCTTCTTTGGAGATGTTTGTCTTTATTGGTAGCTTCATATATTCATAAGGCACCTGTCTGAGTTCATGGTGATAAGTGAATCTTTCCATTTTACTGTTAGGGGGTTTCACCGTCTCTAACATATTTGCTCCATTGAGTTTCTTCAGCTCTAACACTAATTCAAAGTTTGACTTCAAAGGAAAGTCTTGCCCACACAGGTTGATAACATACTTCCATTGAACTGAAGACTTGAGAAGGTCTGACAAGCAATTTAAATCAGCCTGGAGTCTGGAAATGTGGGCATATTGTACAGTCTCTACTTTGGAAGCAATAAAAATATTGGAGAAGCACTTAGCTAAATTGTTCATGGCAACTTTGAAGGCATCAGGTGACTTATGGTCATAATGGATGCAGTAAATATTGTGCTGGTTATATACAGCACGAATTAGCCTTTCAACCATAATTGCATCTTTGTGAACAACCAAAGAATAGGCTATTGGAAAGCTTTTCTCTCCCCGTGAAACAAGCTTTTGATGATACCTTCTTAGAGTCTGATAAATGTCACAATCACTGGTCATTGCTACAACATCATCATCGTCCAAGTCGACGATGTCTCTTCTTCTTATTTCCAGAGTCTTGCCAATTTCCAAAGGCTCCTGTTCATAGACTCCCGAACAGTTAACTTCATATGTGACTTCATCCTTAACATGGGTGTATCTGTTCCTTACGAGGGGGGAGGTACTTAGGGAGTACTCAACCAAGTAAATGCCTTTTTGAGGGAAGAGGAGTCTTCCTATGTTTAGAAGCTTCAACAGGGAGAGTAGCCACAGGGTTAAAAACAGGACGAAAACTTTCTGCTGTAGGGGGTATTTAAAACAACATCTGAATATCTTCATTCTGTAAGAGGAAAAAGGAATAATGCAGTTGAAACATTAAGAGGAAATTAGTTAAGTTCAACCAAAGTCCACTGGGCACCTGTCACATGCCAGGTAGAATGCTGGACCCAAAGATGACTAAAGCAAGGTTCTCATCCTTAAGAAAATCCAGAAATAAGGAAATGAAACTGTGTAGAATGGTGGTATTTTGTGGCAATCTGTATTAACTATACTAATTTTGAGAGATGTTGGTTACCAAATAGTATGGAAAATAATGTAAACTTCTATAAGACAGGTACTAAGTATCTTATATTGTTTGTATTTCTGTTTAGCACAGTTGGAGAGGCAGTACTGTGGTTTGGGCAAAGGTCCAGAGAAATGGATGGCATTAAGAGGGTCTTAGAGATGCAAATAGCCTACCTGAGACTAAAAAGAATATCCATCTTGATTCTACCTTCAGAGCCTGATTAGATCTATGTCTGAAGTCAGATGGAGAAGCCCAGTGAATCTCATTGCAGTAGACTGAATGTTTGTGTCCCCCTAAGATTCATATGGTGACATCAAATCTCCAGTGTGATGGTGGTGGGAGGTGGGACCTTTGGGAGGTGACTAGGTCATGGGGGTGGAGCCCTCATGGATGAGATCAGTGCCCTTATAAAAAGAGACCCCAGAGAGCTCTCTTGTCATTTCCATCAGTGTGAGGAAGCAGCAAGATATGAGCAGTCTGCACCTGATAGAGAGCCTTTCCCAGAATCTCCTTATGCTGATCTCAGACTTCCAGCCTTCCGAACAGTGAGAAATAAATTTCTGTTGTTTACTAGCCACCCTGTCTGTGGTATTTTGTTATAGTAGCCTTCACGGACTAAGAAACCCACCTTCAGAAATAAGAACAGTGGCAGACACTTACATGAGCAATAGTAGGTATTAGAGACAGTAAAATTTTGTACAGATTATACAAATTTGGTAAACTGGCACATTTCTTTCTTTCTTTTCTTTCTTTTTTTTTTTTTTTACTTTATTAGCCTCTTTTTCCTCACAGAAGTTAGCAATTTAGCCCTTAAAATGAAAAGAATGTGACTCTTATTGAGGTTGGGTGTGGGCTAAAAACTACCTCGGGGACAGTTAGGCTGTATCTGTCAGATTTAAGTGTACTGTTCCAAAAGGGCTCACGTGTGTACAGAGAAGGTATGTGCACAAGAAGGTTCCTTGCAGTGTGAAAAAGCCTGAGACAAATCTTCATGTGCCCATACGAAATGATCTCCACAATTTATTGTGAAATAGAAATAAGCAAAATGCAGAACTATGTATAGTGTGCTCACAGATATGTCAAAAAAGACTATACACAAAAGGGTCCACACATAAAAAGCACATGTTGGCAAACCTTTTTTTTCTCTGTCACAACTATTCAACAATGTAGTAGGAAGGCAGCCACAGGATAATGTGTAAGTGGGTGGGCATGGCTGTGTTCCATCAAAACTTTATTTACGAAAACAGAACGCTGGCTAGATCTGGCTCATGGCCCGGTATTTGCAGAAGGATGTTGTATAGACATGACACTGGGAACAGAAGTTGCTTTGCAGGGCAGGGTGGGAAAGGGCTGAAGATTAGGGGCCTGGGTAGGAAGGAGGTTTACTTATCACTGAATATCTGTTTGTATTATTTGAACTTAAAAAACGATCATATTACTTATTAACTAAAAGCAGGCTAACAAAAGATAGGGCATAGATGTGCTTATTTGGAGAAAGCAGGAAGAGGGGATCCAGGGAGTCTCAGCCCAAGGCTGGAAGACAAGAAGGCTGGCTGAGCTCCCAGGGCTGTTTCAAGGAGTTTCAAATAAAGAAAACTGGTAAGGTCAGAAGAGCTCATATGCAATTGCCTAACACATCTCAATAAATCTTAAATGAGAATGTATACCAATTTCCTTAGAGAGAATTAGCAAGAAATTTGAAGCTGATTTATTTTTGAAGATTGTGTAAAGCAATTAAAAAGCTTTGCTGGGAATGACATATCCTCATTCACCTTCACTTGAATCACTCTCCCTTAAAGAATGATGCCACGTGGACAGTGAGCTGTCCAGTAAAATCCATGTCTTCTCCGGCCACATCTTATTCTCTCTTCTGAGAGGTCCTGTTCTCAGCTCAATGCTCTTTTCACACGCACTCTTCCTGGGTCTCTGGACTTCAACTTCCACATGTAAACTGCCAACACCTTTATTTTGAGCCCTCAGATCTCACCCAAGCTTCCAGAGTAAACATCCAAATATTTGATGGGCATCTTCACTAGATACCATGCAGGCACTCAACCTCAGTGGGTCCAAAATGAAACTTGACATCTTCACCTCTTTGGTACTTTTGTCTCAATTTATGTTGAGACTATCCACTCAATGACCCAAGCTCGAAACTCGAGAGCCACCTAACGCTTCCATTTCCCTCACACATACATTAACAAATCACCTCATAAATACCCTTCGAATCCCTCCCATCTCCATCCCCAGTACCAGGTCAGACAACATCTTCGCTGAACTGGAACCCAGATAAAAAGAATTCCAATCAGGCTCATGGCTCTGAGTTTCCTGTCCGGTCTCAGTTTCCTGTATTCCCAAAGCAAACTGTTTAGGGTTCCATCCACTCAGGCTCAAGGCCAAAGTCCCTGCCAGTTGTTAGAAAGTATGGGAAAACCAACCCCCGATGCACAAAGCAACACAAACTACAACCCCAGCAGCCTGAGCACACATTTAGAACTAGGTGTCATGATGAAATAAACTTAGAAGATTAATCAATCTCAAATCAACCAATCTGTCTCATCATTGTCCTAATTCCTGGTAATTAGGCATAAGTAGGAAGTGGCTTTACATAAATGGCTAGAACTAGAACGAATCTTAGCCTAAGTAATGTTTTGCGTTTTCTTTCCTCACTTTATTGGTCCATGGAATCTCTAATTAGCATCAGTTAACAGTTTACCACAGTGGTAAAATGAAAAGACTTCGCATTTCTAAAGAGGTTTACAAAGTCTTCCGGAGCTGTTACCTCACTTATGATGTACCATTTAACTATCATCCTCACACTTTTATAAAAAGCCCAAGGCTGGCTGCCTGTCCCACCAGCCTTTTCCAGAGCCTCCTCTGTACGGCTTGCCCTGCCCTTCCTGGGACTGCCTGGAGCACACACTTCCTGACTCCAGCCTGGTGCCTGGAGGGTCTGAGTGCAGACAGGAGGCCATGGCTGCCTGCCCCAAGAGGGAAGGTCACAGGGCACCCAGAAAAAAGAGGTAGCAGGCACCCTGTGAGAAGTCCCCCTTAAAGATGCCAGGATTGGAAGGAGGAGGATCAAAAGTGAGGCACCTGGGCTGTTCGATTACCTCCCCTTCTTCCTTTAAAACGAACTTTCATCCATGGCTGGTGAAGCTCAGACATGGGACCCACTTCCCATGGGACTTCTTCCTTTTTTAAAGGAAGAAGGGGAGGTAATCGAACAGCCCAGGCGCCTCACTTTTGATCCTCCTCCTTCCAATCCTGGCATCTTTAAGGGGGACACCTTGTCTATAATGGGTCAGTCTTTGACATCAGGGGAAAGAAGCAGCCCTCCAATACTACCCTGTCCCAAGTCAAAGTAAAACCTCTTCCCAGAAGTGCCTTTTACTGAAAGCATTCTTTTTCTAAGGTAGAAGATGTGAGAGTGCACATCCTCAGACCCTGAAAAGGGCTATTGGCCTCTTCCCAGCTGTGGTGGGGAGTCAGCAGGTTATTCCCAGGCTCTAACACCTGTAGGAGGTTAGAGACAGAGCTCCCCATCACCGATCCACTTTTTTGGAACAGAATCTCTCTGTGACACCCATGGCCCCACCCAGCTGGGTCTGCAGTCCAGCCTCCAGTGGCCAGAAGCCACAGGTAAGGGTAGGCTGGGGCAGGCACCTGCCCATTGCAGCATCACCTCTCTTCCTTGCCACCTGCAGCTGGGCCTGTGAAAACCCCAAGATGCGAGGTTTGGAGGGAGGGGAAAGAGCTCCTGGGGCCTGATCCAGGTCTAACTACAGTTGGCTGGGCTAACTCTATACCATACCATACTATATCATACTATACCATACCATAAGGCTGGCAGTTACTCTGGCCCCATAGTTCTTAGGAGACTATGTTCTGCAAACACTCCATCCTGATTAAAGCCTCTTGGGCAGGAAACAGGCAGGTGTTTTGCTGCCAGGCAGTGGTCTTATAATTACATTACATAATTTCCCACCCATAAGAGAAGGGGTATTTCCCCTCCCACCTGTCCAGGCAGAGAATGAAGCCCAATCTGCTGTGTAGTTTACCACCACATGAGTACAAGTTTTTAGTTATGATGGCAGATCTGATAAGAAAACGATAGCAAGGGTCGATCGATCACTAGAGCTCAGCTGAAATAAGGTCTATTTAGATAATTCAATAAAAACCCAACAGAAATGTTGAATGAAGCCTTTTTTCCAAACCATTGTTTGTCCCCAGCCCTTCCAGGTGCTGTTTACAGCCTTAAAGGAAACAGCAGGCACACAAAGGTACATCCAGCTAAGTGGTTATAATTGCATCCTGAGCTAAATGGCCACAGCCATTAGCAGTTCCCCAATGAACTCTCTCCTTAAGTCAGCAATTTCTAAATCCACGGCTGTCGACCAAGTACATGCTTCCTTTCCCAGAGAAGAAAGGGATGGCTAATCACAAATGGGAGAAAGGAGACTGGGAGAAAAGTACCGAATAAGGTTTAGATTAGGTACCAAGAATGAGGGACCCACTGTCCATATTTGCTGATTAGGTGGCCTCGGGCCCCCTCTAGTCCCCTCCCTCTTCTACTGCCTCTCTGCACATCTGCAGTTCTTTCCAGTAACTACCACAGGTAGAGGTGGCGCTAACGCACAGTGCGAGTGTGGGCTACAGGATGCCCCAGCCCTGAGCTCCAAACCCTGCAGAAACAGTAGCGGTAAGACTGATCAGACTAAACTCTGAAGCCCAGTTTTCTCATCTCTAAATGGGGATTAGAAACCCTCTCCCTAGCTGCTGTGAGGGTTCAGGAGGCTGTCTGTGAAGGGGGTCACCCCACAAAGGTGCTCAGCGCACCTGAACAGGCCTTTTCTTTCCCATGTGCTCAGCTTGCCTGGCTCCAAATCTTGAGGTTTTCCCAGTGCATTCATTACACAGGGCATGGTGATTTTTGTACTTTTGTTTTTATGAAAAGAGTCCATTAGATAATATTATGCAAACAACATTAAGGAAGTAACTAAATAACTTTCACTCTTCTGACCAAAGTGGGAGGTGGAAATGTTTTAAGGAAGGAGAAAGCTGCGGAGAGTTAAGGCCTTGTTCAGGGTCTGGGTGGGAAAAGGGGAAGCCACATGTGATCCTGCAAGGGTCGGGGCATCAGCTCACGGACAGCCCCTGCGCCCGGCTCAGGAATGGCCCATCAAGCACCCGGACCCTGGACAAGTCCCTCAACTTTTCCACATCTCTGTATCCTCACCGGTAATAGGACGTTAATGATAGTACCTACCTAAGAGATTTTAGGGCTAAATGAGGTGATGCATGCAAAGTGCTCTAGCCTTGTCTAGATCATGACTGCCTGATAACTGCCAGCTGTGGTTTCATCCCATCCCCATCCTCATCCTCATCACCATCAGCTCCACCCTCATGTTGTGCGGCTACTTCTTCTCAGGGGTAAGCATTTTTTTTTTTAAATGACCTTGCTCAGACTTGTGGCTTACTGTCTTATTTTTCCACCTACCTCCTATTTCCCCCCAAAGTCTTGACATAAATTCAGTATTTTAGGGTTTATCCCAGAATGCCTCCATGTAATGCTCTTTATTATAATAATATCATTATTATAAATGTAGACTCATTCGATAAGCATTGCTACTATGGTCACCGTTCTAAATATTCTGCATGTAAGAACCCAGTACCCTCAACAGATCAATGAGGAAGGTACCACCTTTATTCCTCTCTCATAAGACAGTAAACTGAGGCACAAGGAGAATAAGTAATTGCCCAGGACTAAAGCGCTACAAAGTGTTTTAGTGGGACCTTGAACCCAGAGAGTCTTGCTCCCGAGATGCACTCTTAACCCTCTAGGCAATACTTTCTCATGAAATATAAAGAAAAAATACTCCATATTTCTCACAATAGTTTTAGTCCTTGACTAAAATTTCTCATTATTATGTCTTACATCTTAAAGCTGGAACAGAAATGAACAGCAAACCATGTTTGAAGTCCTGAGCCCTTTCACCTCTTTTAAGGGATTATCCACTTGGAGAATCAACTTAGAGGAAAGCTGGGTGAAGAACACAGTCCAGTCCTGCAGTCAAAGGCTCGGGCAACCCATGGGCTAATGAAGAGATGAGTCAGTCTTCCAGCCCATGGAGGCCATTAAGGGAGAAGAAAGCTAGTTCATCCTGGCCATCAGTTACTCTTGTCTCATATCCTGTCACTGATTACTTACTGACTCACTTGTTCTTGCACTGACCAGTGACACGATTTGGGCTCTCTGAGGATCACTAATTATTTAGAAAACTTTCTGAGTGAAGTCTCTCTGTGTGGTCTCTTTGTGAGCCACCTTTAACTTTTTCAGCTTTGTACCATTTTATGGCACTATGAAAAATAGGAATTGAAGAGTTTATTGATTTTGAAATGTCAGGGTTTTGTTTCTTGCTAGTCTTATAGAGGAGAATCACCACTTAAGAACACCAATATAAAGATGAGCTCTCTAAAAAGATTCCTCATCCAGTTGAATAAGCAAAGGTTCTTCTACGGTGTAAAGTAACTTGATTTCAATAAAGTTATTGATTCTCTTTGATGACATGCTAATCAACAAACCCAGAGAAAGTTTTGGCATAAGACCATGAGTGGGAAGATGACTCAACTGAGATGAATTTCCTCAACACCTGCAGAGCACCTGAAGAGTCTGCAAAGGAACAGGAAGGCCGGTTTCTTTGCCCAGATAACCTTACATTCTCTTTGTCCTACAGGGATGATTGCAATGGCAAGTAATTATCAGACTGTGAGCAGGAAAGAGTAAGCAGGCAAAACACAAGAAAGGTATGGCTGGGTCAGTGAGACAATACAAATTGAGAACAAGCAGTCCTCAAATAATAAGAGACAGTCTCAAAAAGAAAAAAGGAAGGGTTTTCCAGTCCCTGTTTATAAAAGTAAACACTCATTAAATTAAAAAAAAATCAGAAAGTCAAAAAAATCTAAAGAGAAAAATAAAGCTCCCCAGTAATCCACCACCTGGTAAGGACATTCTGTGGACAGTGTATCCTTCCAGATTGTTTACAATAAACACACCTTTTTTGGCTTCCTTTTACACAAAACTTACTGTTTTAGTCCTATTTTACACTGGGTCCTATTTATGAATTAGTCCTATTTATGAATTAGTCCTATTTTACACTGGGTCTGTAAATTCTTAGAAAGTAAATGATTTCTAAGAAGTCAACATACTTTTCTATAGGAAAAAAAACAAACAACATTTAAATAGAATTTACTTTTCTGGGCCTCCTCTAACAAAGCTTAATTAATTGACCCACAATTCCTGAAGAAGTCTAAGAGAAAAATCCTAATATTGACAAGGAGATCAAGTCCAAATTCTTCTTTCTCTAAATGGGGAAATAGAGACCTATCTAGCCACCATCTAACACCAGTCCATGCTTGGGATCCTGGGAACACGTTTCCCCATTATATACATGTTTGCACATCCAACTGCTCCCCCGCAAAGGACTGGACAGAGGGGGGACCTCTCCTCCCCAAAGCCAGCCCCTCATGGTGGCATTCACTTCAGCCTGGGTCCACTGCCCCCTCCACTGAGACCATTCTGGCCAAAGTCAGCAAAAATCTTCATGTTCCCAGAATCACTGGACACATACCTGTCACTACCTAATGGCCCATACTGAGCACTAGTATTGTTTGCATTATCTTATTTATTCCATTCAGTGAACCTATGAGGTAGGTACTATCCTTATCACCATTCTTCAGATTAGGAAATTGAGTCACAGAGCATAAGAAACCAGTATGTGTAGGAGCCAGGATTTTCAACTTTGGCCCAATTTCAGAGCCTACACTTTTAACCACAATGGGAAATTGCCTCTTCAGTCTCTTAACAATAGCAGAACCCTGGTGGTTCTATACCCAAAATGTATTTCAAATCCACCCACTCCTCTACACAGGAACCACTGTAATCCAAGCCAGTGCAAACTCTTGCCTGCATATGAAATAAGCGCCTCACTAGCTTCCTTTGCTTCTCTCTAATCCATTCTCAGTACTGTAGCCAAAAGAATATTTAAACACATAAATCAGATCACTCTCCCTCCCTAGTCCCACTCTCTATACTTAAAACCCTTCACTAGGGTTTCATTGCATTTAGACTAAAATCAGAAATCCTTTCCATGGCCACAGGGTCCAGCCAGCCCCAATCTCTGTCCTCTCTAACTTCATCTTATTCTGCGCTTTCTATTGCTCGTTACATTCTCAAGTTCTTGCCTCAGGACCCTTGCACTGCTGTCTCTATGTTTAGACAATTTCCCCCTGGATCCTGGCCTTACTGGCCCCTCCACATCCCTCAAGTTGTAGGAGAAATACTTTTCCTGGGGTTCTCTCTGATCCCCATTCTTAAATCTCGCTCCTGACTATCATAGCTCTTGTTTTCTTCTAAGAACTTATCACAGAGGCTGTCATTTTGTTAATATGTTGATTTCTGTCTCCTGGACAAGCCTGCACATGCTCTACCCCCAGTCCCACATACACACCTACCTAGCATAGGGAAGTCATTCAATGGAACAAACTCAGAAGACCCAAGTTCTAGTCTCAGCTCTGCCATCAGAAATTCCTGAGGTGATCCTGGGAAGTCATCTAATATTGGGCAAGTCTTTATTTTCCATGTATTAAATGGGATAATGGTTTTTCTATCCTACAGTGCCATTATGAAGTTCCTGGGACACAGTGCAGGTGACAAATCTATGGGGAAAAGAAAACAAACAACTTTGGTATGCACATATTGGGTACTAGGACCTCTACAAGAGAATGGCTTCTTGGAAAAATTGGGAAAGAGTAGATATGTTGTGGTTTAGTTTTATTTTTCTAAAACAGTGCATGCATTATTCCTTCCTTCTGACATGATCTTTATTTCTTATTTGTTTTTCACTGTTTGATAACATTCTTTGTTAATGTCTGTTGTATCCTGAAGACATATACTTGTTTTGGATTTTGAAAGATGGGAAGATAGTGACTCTAGTTAAACTTTATAGTCCTCCTGCCCCAGTCTGCTCAAGAGCTTATGAAAGATTTATAGTCAAATAAATTCCTTTATAAGACATGCAAGAAGAGCAAATGCAACTAGTTCTGTGCAGAGTTATGATCAGCTAAATAACTTCCATAACCCTATGCATTGCGAAACTATAAACCTTTCTCCTAAGTTCAGTATTTTTAGGGGCAGTTCTTTTTCAGATAGTGCAAAACTGCAATGACTTATTCTAGCATCCCTGTTTGGCTAAGCCTTCCCCAGAGACGTAGCAAATGAGGCAGTATGCAGATGCTGCTGCAATGCAAGTACACAAACATACCCTCCCTCACACAGGGCCTCTGCCAGCACTCCGCTGCTCAGATCACATGTCAAGTTAAAAGTGCCTCAGCTCAGGAAAGCACGATGTCCTTCATCACCTGCAGGACATTCATGAGTGAAGCTTTCTGTGGCGGCAATGTGCTTCAGTTTATAAGTACAAAGACCATAGTCATCATCTTCCTTAAACAAAAGTCAACCTTACCTGCAAGATTTGAGAATGGACATCGGATTGAAAATACTGGGCGCGAATGGCGGTCTCTCAACCACCTTTTAAGATTATAATTCTTCCAACTAGTAGCGTCATTGAAGCCTCTCAGGTTTGGGGAGATTTACGAGGCCATGTAAGGTCACATGGGAAACAAGCAATTCATACCAGGATGTATTTACCAGGTGGTGTTACTCCAGGTCATCAGAAATCTGGGCTGCAGCAATGGAGAAAAAAAAGTGCAGAATGCAGCCAGCTTTTTATGATCACACCAATTAGGAGAGAACCAACTTGATCCTGAGCTTTGTTGCATCTGCTCCACTGGGCAAACATTAAAAGCTGTATCTTGTTGGGCAAAGCTAAGTGTCTAAGAGATCTTTAGCAGAAAGTTTAAAGGGCCAGGAATAATATTGCTGAATGGAAAGTTTTCATTTTATAAAAAAATGAGACCCTCATCAAGTTGCAAAACATTAATAGTATTATCTTACAGAAAAAATAAAGTGAAGAGATTTCAAAAATACCTATGGCCTTTATATTTTAGCTCAGATGAAAACAACTTAAATAAAATGTTTCCTCCTTTTTAGATACAAAATATTATAGCAAAGGGGTTAATTAATATACTCATCTTGGCCTCTCAAGCTTTATAAACAGCGTGGTTACATTCTTTTCTTAGGTTTTCCTCTTCTGTGCCTTCCATACTTAGCTGGATATAAAATAAAACTGAAATACATTTATGTTCCAAATTTAAAATGTAGGTTGAGAATATTTTGGTTTCTTTTTCTATAAAGACAGACAATTGAATTGAGAAACACTTATGTACATTTTTTTAAATGCAGGTTTAGTACACTAGAATAAAAAATTTTCCCCACCTAAGGTCTATACAGCATGATTTTCTTCATCTCAGATATTTCTGGAAGCACTTATTTGGCTAATTCCTATATGGCTAATTCGATATTTTATACTGGCCAAAATTAATTTCTCAAAGGTTATGTAGTAGCTGAAGAGGTACAGTAACTGAATTCTATGTGGGCATTTAAAGTAGAATCTCTAATGTCCATAACTACAACACAGAGGCAGCACAGGATAAATAGCTGTGAATCTTGGCAGAAATGGCTTAAGGCCAGGCCACAGGCTCCATGAGTGGATCAGACACAGTTTTAAATCCTCAGAAGAGCTCCTTTGTTTGTTTTCTGTTCTGCTGATATGGCGGGGAGCTGAGCTGGAGACTTCAATATGCTTCTGCACTCCCACTACATTATTCACAACTGGCAACTCTGGCATGTCACAATTTAGGAAAGATCTGTGCTCCCTGGTCTAAAATGCTCCTCTAAAAGCTTGCCCCTCCCCCAACTTCCATTACAGGGGAGAAATCACTGAAATATAATGTGGGGTATCTAGGAAAGCTCTTTAAAGAAAACTGATTGTGGGGGACGTATGCGGTTTTGTTATCTTTTTCTGCTTGGAACACTGACATGATGGCTGGCACTGTAGTAGCCATCTTGGGACCATGAAGAACAGGCCAAGACAATATCAGAGACCTCAGTCCTGAAATCCTCAAACCACTGAACTAGCACAACAAACGCCCACTCTGCCTTCTTGCTTTATGAGAAAAATAAGCCCTTATATATTTAAGCAACTTTGCAAAGATGTACTTTGAAAGTCGACCATATGAAAAGGGTAATGCTTCACACGCATACACATTTAAGCTTAAATTTAAATCAGGCTAAAGTGTCTACTCACACAACAGCACAAGCTGATATACAGCCAAGTGAAAAACTATGAGTTGAATAATGCTGAACTTCTCATCCATCTGTATTTAGAGGTAGCTGGAGGCTTCAGGTAAACACCTGAAGGGAGATTTACCAAATTAACTCCAATGCTGGCATGAACTGTGCTACCTGCTCACCAAGCTTCAGGTAAGCACTACTCAGTTTACAAGATACCTCTTCTTCTCTGGCTCTGGCCATACGCAGGGGGTAGGCCACACAATTTCTAAAAGTCACCTTGCAGGCCAGCTGCCTTTTTGAGAGCTTATTTTGTAACAAGCTTGTTACAAATCAAGAAAAAGATGGTGAATCACTGAGTAGCTCTGAGTCACTCTTGACCTTTGCCTACCTGCCTGACCCCCCTTCCTCTCCTTACACTCACCTCCCCACCCCCTATCTAATGCTCCTGCTCCACCTGTGTGTACAACATAACAGACTTGGAATTTAAAGCCAATGGTTCTGAATTTAAATCCTGACTGCACTAACGAGCTGTTACTAATCTAGTTAACCCTCTGTCTCCTCATCTGTGAAAGAGGGCCCAGGGTCCTGACTCATGTGGACACTGACAACAGAACTCATGCATGGGTACTTCCTGGCAGGAAGGGCAGACTGGCACACCAATTGCATGATGGTAACTGATGGAAAGCATCCAAACCAGCAGCAGAGAAGGAGCACCGAGAATCACAGAGCAGGGGCTGTTCTGCAAACAGGGACTGGACTTTGTCCTCAGTATGCCACACCGGCTCCTACACCTACAGACCACTTTCCAAAGGCAGCAGTGGTGCGGGGGGCGCGGGAGGGGCGGCAGGGAAGGCAGGGGCTCCATCAGGCAGGATGATGGAGAAGCCCCATTAAAGTCTTCCGCATTCTCACAGTCAAGAGGGGATCAGATGGGTGCCCACTGTACTATCCTTACAACGTTTTGTAGGTTTGAAATTTTTCAAATTAAAAGTGTTTTTGTTGTTGTTTTATTATTATTTTTTAGAGGGCACAACAGGGGTAACCAGGAGTGGACAGAACTAAAAAACTTTGAAAGTCCCTGCCTCATATTAGGGTTTAGGCAATTCATTCTTAGTAGCACAGTTTTAAATGCCTTTTTAAGTCTGGTGTCACTGCTGTCTTCTTGCTAGAATATACTTTCTGAGTATTACCTGCTGAGTTCTTTTGTTATAAAAATAACTTTTTATTGTTGTTCTATATTTATGAATTAGTTGATGATCATAATAACATTTTTTTCTATAATTTTATTGTGGTAAAATATACATGACAAAATTTACCATTTCAACCATATTTAAGTGTACATTCAGTGGCATTAAGTACATCCACTCTATTGAGCAGCCATCACCACTATCCATTTATAGAACTTTTTCACTTTCCGCAATGAAATTCAGTACTCATTACACACTAACTCCCATTTCTCCCCTCCTCCCAGCCCCTGGCAACCACCATTCTACTTTCTCTTTCTATGGATTTGGCTATTCTAGGAACCTCATATAGGAGAAATACAATATTTGTCCTTTCCTAACTGGTTTATTTCATTTAACACAATGTCTTCAAGTTTCATCCATTTTCTTCTTTTTTAAAGCTGAATAATATTCCTCTGTATGTATATACGAGTTTGTTTATCCATTTGTCTGTCGGACATTTGAATTGATTGCTTCCATCTTTTGGCTAATGTGAATAAAGCTGCAATGGACATAGATATACAAATATCTGTTCACCTTCCTGCTTTCACTTCTTTTGGGTATAGATTATATATGTCTGTGTACATGTATATATGTGTGGATATATATGTGTGTGTGTGTGTGTGTGTGTGTGTGTGTGTGTGTGTGTGTGTGTATACTACTTCTATCCCCCTTCAATTAGTTGTTGATCTATCTAGCAAACATTATTTGTGTGCCAACCATGTGGCAGGCAGGCCCTGTGCTAGATTCTAGATTCTGGAGAGATACAGCTAAAAACTGTACTGCCTACAGGAATACAGAGAGAAATAATGAGGTCTTGGGTGATTTGATAACACAATCAAGAAATTCAAGTTATTTTGTTACATTTAAATTTTAATGTCCTTTCTCAGAAAAGGTAAGTCATTACCTAGCATTTGAAAGTATTTCTTTTATTCAGGGATTTTCTTGCCATGGTGTTATTTTACGTTCCCCCTTTCTTAGGATATCTCCTCTGGTTCCTCATCCCTTCCTGCAGCTCCACAGTCTTCATATCATCCTTTTTTTTTTTCTCTTCTACCTTGTGTGTCATCTCACTTCTTTCTCCCCACCCACCTGAGAGTAGGACAGGGTGGTTGCCTAAAAAAGCTAAATTAAGAGAGAACCTGGTGGAATGTGATGCTGGCCCCTCTTTGCCACACCCAGGTGGAATGCAGGTGTTTGGGGCAGAACGTGGGTGTGTGGAGAAAGGACACAGGAGGGCAAATATTCCAAACATGCTGCAGTGACGCAGAAGAGCAGAAGAAGGAAGAGAAAAGGAACCTTGGCAAGCGCAGAAGCTGTGCCTTGTTCTTCCTGGTCCTGGGCACAAGTGCCCACCTTGTGCTACAATCTGAACAAGCTGCTCTGCCGTGGGCTGTCTGGATCCGGCAGGTGACCAGGAGAAATGCCAGGGTTTGCAGAGCTTCTGGAAACAGGTCCAACGTAACCAAGAGCAGGCAGGCCGACTATCCAGTCTGAGCACAGCCAGGAAGCCCTCCTCCAAAGGGAAAACCTAGTCTATTTCCCCCTGGTCTACATTAGGGGGAAAAGCATGAGAATGAAAGCAACCAAAAAAGTACTACGTATTCATGGAGCTTGACTTCAGATACAAAGAGCTCCATTAGCATCGGGCACTTTTGCCTTGCTTGCCATGGTAAGGGTAAGGGATAATATCACATCAAAAGAGGTTTTGTAGCATCTTGGAGGAGGAAATCAGGCTTGGATTTTTTTGGAGATTTCTGTGGTTTGGTTTAAGGCTGGTCTTTTATTGCAGGGGGAGGGAGGAGGGAGAGATATTGAGGAAGATTGATAAGGATCGTGACTATCAGTGTAGGGTTCAGGCACTGCTTCATGCTCTAGCAAGCGCAACTAAAAGCATTCTTGCCATAATGTTGTTTTGCTTTTGCCTTTAATTTTTTTTGTGCAATTATATTATCTAATTGTACTCCTTTAAGAATCATGTATGACAGACAGCCAACAGATATAGGAAAAGATGCTCAAACTCACTAGCTATAAGGGAAATACAAATGGAAACCGTGAAATGCCGCCTAATACCTGTTAGAATGGCTATTATCAATAAGATAAGAAATAAGCATTGGAGGGGATGTGGAGAAAGGGAACCCTTGTACACTGCTGGTGGGAATGTAAACTGGTACAGCTCCTATGGAAAACAGTATGGAGGTTCCTCAAAAAATTAAGAAAAGAGTTACCATGACCCAGCAATCCCTCTTCTGGGTTTCTACCTGAAACATGGGAAAACACTTACCTGTAATGGATATATGTGCCCATATGCTCATTGTAGCCTTATTCACAATAGTCAAGAAATGAAAACAATCTAAGTGTCTGACGAATGATTAGACAAAGATGATGTGGTACATATACACAACAGAATACTATTTATTCATAAAAATTAATGAAATAGTGCCATTTGCAACAAATGGATGGATCTTGAAAGTATCATGCTAAGTGAAATGAGTCAGATGGAAAAGGGCAAGAACCACATAACTTCACTCATGTGGGATATAAAACTGAAAGCAACAAATAAACAAAACTAACAAACTCATAAGGACAGACAACAGTTTGGTGATTAACAGAGGGAAAGAGGGTGGGGGGAGGATGAAGAAGGTAAAGGGACAAATATACAATGATGGAAGGAGACTAGACTCTGGGCGGTAGCATATAATGCAGTAGACAGATATTACATTATAGAATTGTACACCATAAACTTATTTAATGTCAATAATCAATGTTACCCCAATAAATTTAATTTAAAAGTTCTAAAGATTAAAAAAGAGTCATGTATGAGCAAAATTTTGCATTTGGACTTGAGCACAAAACTCTTGGGTTATAGAGCTTGGGGGTAGGAGGTGGCAGTGAAGAAAAGAGAATCAATGAGGCACAATTTTTACTTCCTATTATTTTGAAATTTCTGAATTCCCCTTAATGTGACTGTAGATCAGCTGAAACTTACCTTTGTGTCACCTACAAAAAAAAAAAAAAAGTTTAGCTGGTGGTATAAATATAAGAGGAAGAGGGAAACAATCATCACAAACAGGTCCTACACATGACTGTCCTGTGAGAGACACTAAGGATGGAGTGAGAAAACACTGGAGCTCTGCATGGAGAAGCAGTATGAGGGGACACTTTAGAACAGCAGTAATTTCAGTGCAAGCCATGACAGGACCGATGACAATTATTCTGATGTGAGCTCCACAAGGATTGCAACAGATGTGAAGTTTTTAAACCTCATACACTGTGGGAAAGCCCTCTAGCAAAAATATTCATATCATTATTAATTCCTTGGGCCAGGACATTAGTGGCCAAGGCAGAGGACATAAAGATTTCTACAAAAAAGGACAGAAATAGGACCCAAACAGATCTGGACAGACTTGGATCCAGCAAGATGAACTTTAACAGAGATAGAGACTAACACTTAGGTCCAAGAAACTGACTGTACTCATACCAGATGGAAAAATGTGGTTAAACAGGAGCATCTGTAGAGGCAGTTCAGTGTTTTGGCTGACTATATTTAGGAAGAGTCAGTTTGGTATGAAAACGCCAGAAGATTTTTTTTTTTTTAATGACAGCCAAACCAAACCCAAAACCAAACCAGTTTGGGTCTGGACAGTGTGAGACGCGCTGAGCTGTAGAACGTGAGATCCTAGAGGGATCTCAGAAAGCATTTCCACCAGTTTAGACCTTGAAACGGAGCAAGAGATGGGTTTGTGTCTGGGTACAACTCTATGAGGATACCGACTGATGGAAGCTAAGCAGCACAGTGGGAAGCTGGTGACCGCAAGAGGGCAATGGAAGGTTAGGACCTAATAAGTGAAAATTCAAAAGGAACCAGAACTGGCTTCAAATATTAAAACACAGGTTGCTGAATCAGATGTCCTGATTCAGCATATCTGGTGGTCTCTGAATTTGCATTTCACAGGAGCAAATAAATAATTGCCTAGGTGACCACACTTCGAGAGACACTGCTCTAAGTAACAAAATCATAGTTTAAAATATATATACGTATTCTAAGATTTTACTAAGATACAATGGCTTATTTCCCAGTAAGCCCAAACTAGAGAGAATTTATTTGTTTTAAAACCCCACACATTGGTATTTAAGATTATGCTTAAAATTTCATACAGCTTGATAGAAGTCCCACCTTTATATTTGACCCTTTGAGTTTCTTATTACTTCACCTTCATAAAGCAGACTGTTTCTGCTTCTGCTTCATTTTCTGCTATTTTATAAAATAGGTAGTTTCCCTTTAGTCTTCTACTTTTCCTATATTTTTCTATTATATTCAGCAGGACCAGCTTCATTACCTATTAAGATGTGACCCACTTTTATCAAATGGTATCTGGCTTCTCATGTCTTCTAAAATAGTAAATATTGATCCAATCCTTTCCCCACAAGGTCATACTGAGCCCACTGTGCCCAGGGGCCCATTAGGTTTTGAAGTACAACAGAGCTGCAGTGTGGTTAATTCCTGATTAATTTTATTTGATCTTCTATACTTAAAGCGTCAGCCTTTAGATCTCACTAGAAAAATTACCAGCAGATGGAAATGCACAGCATTTCCAATGGCATGCAAAGCAATGCAAATTAATACAAAATGTATATCCCTAAATTGCTTAGGGAAAGTCTGTATGCCTTGACACTGATATCTGTTTTGCTTCTCTGCACTCTGGTGAGCAGTCACCAGGTCTTTTTATTACAGTTAATTTTATACAGCATCTAGCACCTGACACTTGTTGACATGCTAAGTAGAAGACATCCCTGCCTATGAGTCAGGCAACTGAAATCCTGGCCTTCACTTTGCCACTGCTTGGCTCTATGGCTTTGGACAGATTCTCAAAATTATCTGGGTCTCAGATTCTACATTGGGAAATGATGGATGTGACATCATCATCATAAAACCACCAGCACTAAGGCTTACTGAGCACTCACTCTGTGCCAGGCACAATGCACACATGCACATACTGATGCACATTCACATATATTGGGCATACAGGGTGCACACTTGCCAACCTTGTGCAAACACTGTACATACATGATGCACACAGGCAATTCTCACAATAGCCCATGAGAAGGCACCACAGAGCACGTACCCCTTGGGTGTGGTGCCATTTCAGAGACCAGGAAACCAAGGCAGAAAGGTCAGGAAACTTGGGCCAGGTCATGAGCGAGGGAATGGCAGGGCCAGAACCAGGGCCTTGGCAATCTCACTCCAGGCGCTCATAGCCTCGCTGAGGTCTCTTGTGTGATTTCCATCTGTTTCCCTTAATCGTCAAATTTTCATGATCTACAAAATAAAACTTCAAATATCACAATCATAAGTGCTTCCAAGTATTGTTTCAGTAACGTGTCAATGGTTTTTGAGTTTGATGTCAAAATGCTGGCACAATCAGACTATTTTTTTTTAACCTAATAATCTAAGAGTGGGAGGGGCTTCAAGATACCCTGTATGTTCATCCTCACCTTCCGACTCACTCCATCCCATTCACATATCAATATTAAAAAGCCAGCCCTCTGTCCCACCTCTCACTTAAGGAGCAGCTTCCAGAGAGGTAATTGTGGTGGCCCTTCAGTGCATGTGTGTGTGCGCGCGCGCACACACACACACACACACACACACACACACACACACACACCCTGCACCATGCTGGGTGTTCATACCCATTCCAGCTTTGGTGGAGATCTAGCACCACCCTGGTTTTCCTCTCATTTCTCCCCATAAAGACAGGGGCTCTTTTCCAGGTTTATAGCCTCTCCTCCAACCCACCCAAGGCTTAAAATAACACTCCAATACAGATGACCCCCAGCTTCTTTGGAGGGTCAGCTGGGGTCTAGTCTATACAGCTACTTATTAAGTTCTTCCACTTGGGAGCCTCAAAAGCAGCTCAGACTCAACAAAACAAAACTTGTCTTTCCTCTCCCAACCTGCCCCTCCTCCAATGTTCCCTCTTTTGTAAATGACAGAGCCACTTACCCCAGTGCTCAAGCCCCAACTTAGCAGCAGTCACCCTGCACTCTCACAATCTACACAAAACTAGTCACTAGGTCGCTCCAGAGTTTGCCTTGAGTCCACCCACTTCTGTCATCTCCATTGCCACTACCTTAGCCTAGGCTGCCAGGCTTCTCATAAGTCCCAAACCAGCCTGTCTACTTTAGGGGCTCCTCAAATCCATCCTCCACACAGCAACTGGAGGTCTGTTTTGTTTGATTTTAAATCTCATCAGGGTACTTTCAGAGGTGAAACAGTCCTGAGAATCAATTCTACAAAATGGTCTGAAGATCTGGCATCATCTAGCCCCGGCACCTACTGATCTCACCTGGTTGGTCATTCTCTCCTTTGGTCACACTGGACTTTGAACAATTCCTGTTCTCTCCTTCTCTGTCTTAGGGAACACCTTTCCCTGGGGTGAGCATACTCCCGCTTTTCTCCTCCTCCCTTCACTTAATGTATGCAGCTCCTACTCATCCTTCAAGTCTACCTTAACTCACCCCAAGAAGGCCTTCTGCCCTCAACCCAGTACATCTGTGCTCCCATAGCACCCGGTACAGCCTGGCACACAGTAGGTACTCAATAAACTTGGGTCGATGACGTGATTTTTCAGCCTTGTGTTACATAATCTTACTGTCTTGTTGCTTTCTTCCTGCCTTCTAGCCTAGAAAAGAAATCCTTTGAAGATGACATAGTTTTATTTCTAGTATGTGGTGCTATGGTAAGTCCAGGATCCCCAAGTCATACTCCCAACACTAGTGGCTCCACTTGCTGATTCTCAAGGAAGAGAGCAAAAACTGGTCACTGTCTGTACAAGCTCTACCTGCCCCCATGACCTGAGTTCACAACTATTTATTGTCTGCCTATCCCAAGGGTACTTAGTATGGTGCCATCAAGTGAGCAGTTTTGACTAATTGCCTAATTATGCCATTCAGCCCTACCTATCTCTCTAACAGACAGTTAGCAAATTACTATAAACTTTGGCTCCTAAAGAATAATAAGTTCAGTAATAAACAAGAGGGACCACTCCTCCCCCACTCCCAAAAGAAATTTCCTAGAAACACTCAGGGCTACACAACCCAATTCTCTGGCTATGATTCAACAGCATCTTAATTGGTCATTTCTCAGAGAGAAATGGATCCTTAGAAAGTGCAACATGGGAACTGCTCTCTGCAACAATTCTCTTACTTTTAAGGATTTAACTTCCTCAAGACATTATCAACAAAAGGTGTTCTAGAATGTCTTGATAGGTGGTTTAATTTTAAGGGCGTGTTTATAACATGTAAGATTAAAAGGGGTGACTTCTATGTCTATCAAACGACGTGGACGCTTAATATTATCTATCCCCAACTCCCTTAAACTTCTGGTTTGTTGCTTTTCAATTTTTAGGACAGGAAGAGGAAAAGACAAGTGTCTCAAGGTTAACGCCACCGCTCCTCTACCCAGCCTGGAACAATACACAAGTTTCCCCGCTACAACTCGGAACCACCTCCCCCAAGCCGGAAAGTGTAGTCAATTTACAAAACAATACCACACACTCTCACCGTTAGCCTAAGTAAGGATAGTAAACCTACTCCAGAGTCCACACCTCTTGGCTCAGATCCCCCGAAGCTCCCAGCCTGCGGTGGGGAGGCGCCGCCACTTTTCACCGGAACAATCCCGGCCAGCTCCGCAGCACCAACACTTGACCTTAGCGCGCTAGATCGTCTCTGCCCTGGGCGCGGCCAGGAGGTCAGTCACACAGTTTCCGATGACTAAACTATTAAGAGACACACCACCACCACCACCACCACCACACACAGACACGCTCTGTCCCATTCGAAAAGCCAAGGAAGCAGCCCATTCCCACGCTCTGTTCCATTCGAAAAGCCAAGGAAGCAGCCCATTCCCGCGCGCCACCTCCCTCCCCCGCCCACTCACCTCCCACCGCCCCGGGGCCGGCACGCCCAGGTCTTGGGCAGCGTGACCCAGCCCCGCCAGTCCGGGGCTGCGGAGGGGCTGGCGGACGGGTCGGGAAAAGCGGGCGTGGGGACCCCGGCCCTCGGCTCCCCTCACCTGGGCGGACCTAGGTGGCCCTCCGCCCGGGAGGACCGAGACAGCGGGATCCAGGCCCCCGGAAAGGCGCGTCCCGCACCGGCTCTCGCCGCTCGAAGAGTCTGGGGAAACCACGGTGAGGACGCGCCCGGCGACCCCCGGCCTCCCCGCCGCGCGCTGTCCCGGGGTGCGGGCGCCGCGGCCCGCGTCTCCCAGGACGCGCTCGCGCTGACCCGCGCCGGCCGCCCCGCAGCGCGTCGCCCTTTCCCAGCGCTGGCCTCAGGGAACTTTCCAGCGCCCGGCGCCGCTCAGGGCCCCAAAGTTGCAGCATCCGCTTGGCGCACCGCGGGGTCGCCCGCGGGTCCCCGACTCCATCTGCGCCCGTCAGGTGCCTGCGCCGGCCCCTCGGGACACCCGCAGGCTAGCGGGCGCGCGGTCAGGCCGGACCTCCGACCCGCACCTCGGTGCGGCTTCTCGGGCCGACGCCCCCGCCCCGTCCCCGAGGGGGACGCAGCGCCCAAGTTTTCCCCGGCGGGAAAGTGAAAGTCGCTCGGAGGAGAGGGTCCGGGCGTCCCTGTCACCCAGCGGCTGGGACAGGAGCCCCGCACCCCGGCCCCGGGAGTTCCCGGCGGGCCTGCGTGGCCAAGCCGACTTACGAGAGGGAGCGGGGCGCTCGTGAACGCAGAGGCCGCCCCTCCCGGCCGCGCGCTGCGCTCCGGGCCCCGGGCCCCGGGCTCCGGGCCGCTCTGCGGCGGCGGCGGCGGCGACTTGCTCCAGCCTCCTGCTCCTTCGCCGCCTCCGCGAAGGCAGTCGCTCCCGCTCCGCCGGGTGCGGGAGAGCGCCGAGCGGCCCCCGTGACGTGGAGGAGAGAGGAGGGGCGCCGCGGGTGCGCTCCCGCGGAGGGGGCCCTGGGCCCCGGCGCTGGGGTCCCGGCCCCGCGCTCCGGGCAAAGTTCCCGGGCGCGTGTCGCGCGCTCTGCTCCAGCGGAGCCACCTGGGTGTCCGCCGCTGCCCTGGGCATCTTCCAGCTGCGGTTCCCTCCCCGCGTTAAAGAGACAAGAAATCCGAGGTCTAGAGAGCTAAGTGATTTGCCCAAAGTCGATCAAAGGGCTGTGACAAAGCACACTCACCTCTGCGAAGACCGGGCTCTGCGAGGCTCCGGCCCTGCAGGAGTCGCCCGTTCTCATTGGTGAGATGATGGTGTCCCACACAGCCCGGAGAAATATCTAGGAGCAGAGCGGGAAGGTGGAGTTTTAGGCCCAATAAATAGGGTACAAAGTTTTCTTTCAGTCATTGCCTACATGCCCAACAGTCTACGGCTTCCTCTTTACCCTCAAGCGGGGGTGACGATGGCGGGCTGTGCGCGCCAGGTATCCGGTCTCAATCCCGCTCACCCCAAACTTGCATGAAAGCAAACACACACCTACTTAGCCAGTTGGGCGATATCTACGACTCGGCCTTCGTAGTGGGTTCTAGCTAACATACCAACGTCGTGAACTGAATACTCTGCACTGTGCTCGTAATTCCCACACTTACAGACGTCCTCCGCGGTGCTCCCTCCTTCCCCGACCAGAGGCTCCAAGGACCTGCTTTATGGGGCGGGGAGGGCACCAGGAGATACAATCCCAGCTGGTTTCTTCCTTCCTCGTCAGTTCGTCTGTGTTGGCTACTGTGTGTCTGAACCGTCGGTTGGGAAAGGGATACGACCCGGTAGAACCGTTTAGGAGCCAGCAAGGGATTCCATATTCTTTACTCCTAGGATCTAGAGTCTGTCTCAAGTAGTAGAGACTCTCGCCATTATCTTTTAAAAAATGCCCAGTGCTCAGGGGGAACAAGTAGTATCCATTTTGCAAACTTAATTTCAAGCAAATGGCCGGTTTTGCACTCACTCATCTCCTTTTGCCCAGTGGGGCCTCCTCTTTCTGGAAGTCATTAAAGGTCACATAAGTCACTCTTTCAGGATTCCCTTATCGTCACATGGTGACGATGATGATGAAGATAACGGTCATAATTATTAAATTCAAAACAGTTAAGGCTTCTATCACCCATCTTCCGGGCTGTTCTAAGCAATTTATGCAGATTAACTCTTCCAATCCTCACAACCTAATGAGGCAGGTGCCATTTCTGTTCTGATTTTACAGATGAAGAAAGGGAGGCAAGTGAGGTAAAATAACTAGCCAGTAAGTGGCAGAGCCAAAACTCAGACCCAGGCAGCCTGTCCCAGTGTTTATGCTGTTAGCAACTGAGGAAGCTGAGGCCTCGGGGACTGGAATCCAGATGGCCCACAGCTATGCATCAGTCTCTCTCAGCCATGGAGCTTTCAGTTAGCTCAGGAACAGGTGCTATGAAAGTCATACACACACACAGTTCCTCCAAAATAGATTTTATTATCCATTCACTCACTTGCTCCCCTGTTTCCAACTCCCAGATCAGTCTTTGTCATAAAGCAAACTGTTTCTATGATGGAACCTTAAGAAAACTTTAAACATAAAGTCTGTAAACTTTTGGATCGTTTTATAATTAGCTCTTTCCCTTTCTTCTCTGTCCACTGCAATCAGTTAGTTCGTTCCTTCCTTCCCTTAAAAACTTGCTCTGACCAGCACCACAGGTCTTCAGAAAGCAGTTGTCCAAGGCTGGAAGGTGGCCCCAGAAAGCCTCTGCTAAGCACGACAGTATGTTCAGCATTCTCAGATATTAGTTTCCCAGGGATGCCGTAACAAATGACCACAAACAGGGATACTTAAAACAGAAAAATTTATTTTTTTTACAGTTCTGGAGTCTAGAAGCCTGAAATCAGGGTGTTGGCAGGGCCATGCTCCTTCTGCAGTGAAGAAAATTGCCTTTTCTAGCTTCTGCTGGTTGCTGGCGATCCTTGGCATTCCTTGGCTTGCAGCTGCATCGTTTACATCTCTGCCTCTGTCATTACATGATCTTCTTCTCCTGTGTCTCCTCTGTCTCCACATTTCTCTTTTCTTTCATAAATACAAGACATTGGATTTATGGCCACTCTAATTCAGTATGACCTCATCTTAACTTGATTACATGTGCAAAGACATGAATTGTGGGGGACACTATTCCACCAGTACAATGGCCAAAGGTTGCTGTTAACAAAAATTTATTGCTTGAGTTAAGGATGCAAAGAGATATAAATTACATTCCCTGACCTCAAAGAAAGACAGTGTAGTTACAGATATAGTCCCTGCACCCAGAACCTAACTAACTAACAAGATGGAAGTTGCTAAGGTCCAACTAACTGACTGGGCCAAATGACAATTCAAGGGGCAAATGGCAGCCATGCTCAATAAATTCAGCAAAGGGGACACACTAAATCCTCAGAAGGTTTGGTGAAACCAATTCAGACATCTGGGGATGGTTTATCGCAATTCCAATTTGGGATGGACCCCACTAATGGACTTCACTAAAGGACTTCACTCTAAAGGGAAGACTATCCAAGCTCATCCTTGAAAGAAAGTAGGAAAAGCAAAGATAATTAAGGAGAACTTATCAAAAAATACAGCTTCTGGCAGAATCTTCTGAAGTTTCAAGTTGCAGAAATGAAAAGCTGAAAAGATGCAAATACCTACTATATCAAATATAAGAACTCAAATTACTTTGGTTATCACAATATGCTGTAATGTCATGGCAATTACCATACTTTAAAGAGCTTTCTCCTTTCATTAATTTCATTTGGTCTTTTTGATAATCCTGAGTGTCATCAGAGAAAGGAATGTTGTATCTTATAACCAAGGGGCCTAGGGCTCCAAGAAGTAACTTGCTCAGGTCAAACAGCAAATTGGTTACAGAACTGGTAGGAAACACATTGGTCTCACTATTCCTCATTGAAGCATTTCCCTACCAAATGATGTTGCCTCCTGGGTCAGCCTTCCAAGACTTACTGTGTTGTCTTGGCTCAAGGAAGGCATTGGAAGAACAGGGTAACCCTGCAAGAAATGGAAAGCCTCCCTTAAAGCCATGTCCATCCCAAGCTGGAACTGTGATAAACCATCCCCAGATGTCTGAATTGGTTTTCCTAAAACTTTTGAGGATTTTCAAGTAGCTTCTTTGGCCTTCAGAGACATCATAGGATCCAGTGGCCTTCTGCAGTACTCAGCTGGTTATCCTAAATGGGGGCTAAATGGAATTTGAAGGCATGCAGAGACACTGGTAGAAGTGGAGGGGAAGTTGACTATAAATGACAAGAAATTACATCAAAATATGGTAAACCAGCAGAACCTGATAATCGAAGCTCAGTGTCTGATCTCCCCAATGTAGAATCATGCAGTGATGACCAGATCTTGGTAAGTTTTGAAAATCTGATGGCTAGCAGCTGGAAGTAAGCAATAAGTCTAGCCTTGGGCCAAGTGTCTGATGATTTAATGTGTTTCCTTGGATTTCCTTTTACTTAGCGAGCAGATAATTTTGCCAGATCCTCTGCTGGCTGAGTCTTTAATGGTTACATTTAAAAATGAAATGCTTTTGAGTCTAGTGTTATTCACTGAGTTCTTGCTTTTGCAAAGCATTACACTGGTTGCTATGGGAGGATACAAAAATATAAAAGTCCCTGAACTTGAAGAAAATCCCATCTAATTTAGGGGACATGAGACATATAGATTGAAAATGATATAAGCGATATAACTGCAATAGAATTCATTAAGTAGTTTCTCATCAGTTTGCCTGTTACAGATGCAACTTCTCAAAACCTGGCTCCCCTTTTAAAAACAATGGCCTGCCTCACCTCCATTATGCCTTCTAGCCCTTTATCCTGATCTATAGTCTTTATGACATTTATCACTATCTAAAATTAAACCGTTTGCTGTTTACTGAAGACATGCTCTAGGCATAACATCTGTTAGGATACAGTATTTGTTATATTGCTGTGTTTCTAGCACCAAAAACAGTGTTGGGCATATATTAAGTTCTCATTAAATATTTTTAAATGAATAAAGTACATATGAATCAACTAAAAATGGGCTAAGATCACTTGAATTAAATACAGTGTTTCCCACATTTGCTGGTAAGACTTACTGAGGCATCTGTCAAAAAAATTCCTTGGAGATTCTGATTTAGTAAGCCTGGAATGGGGCTGAGGAACTTGTATTTTTGAGGCATCCTAAGTGATTTTTTTTTTAATAGGGCAGTGTGGGAAATACAAAATTAAGGCAGTGACTGATGGTGGATGGGAGAGAAAAGTAAAGAGATTAGAGCAAGTTCCAGAGGTCAGTGCCTGCTCACTGGATCATCTGGGGCGGTGTGTGTGTGTGTGTGTGGGGGGGAGTTAGAAAAATACTGATGCACAGATGCAGAAACTCCAGAACAACGAAATTAGAATCTCTGGGGGTGACCCTGGATTTGGGCCAGGTTATAAGGATCATCAGATAATTCTAATATGCAGCCAAGGCTGTAAATCCCTTAAGATCCACAGAAATATTTTATTATAAGTATTCCAAGTATATTGCTAGGTTGTGCTCCAGTGGCTTCCAGCTTCTTGTGTCTCACAGTTGGAATCCTTGATCTAGTTTTAGTCTGGAAGGGACATGTGCAGAGACTTAGATGACAATCCAATTTAGGGAGAATTATAGTCACTTTTTGCTGTTGTAAAAAAGATATGTTATTTAAAGCAACAACTGAACATACTCTCTTGAACTTCATGGCTGGAGCAGAGAACACCTACAAGAAAATTTTGATGAGAAAGCCAAAGTCCCCTAGGCAATGCCTAGATAAGCAGGGGTGAGTCATACAGACCAAAAATGCTAGGCTTTTAATAAAATGGGGGGAAAACAAAGGAGAATCCTGGCTATCTCTTGTAAGCCTGGAGAAAGGTGATAGCTGGTCCAGGAAAGAGAGAGAAGGGGAAGATGTGTAAAGAGTGTATAGAAGTGGTTCTCTGCCTAGGTGCACATTAGCATCACCTGGGGAGCTTCAGAAATTACTGATGCCAGACTCGTGAAAGATTTTGTTGTAATGGGGATAGGGGTATTGTGTGAGTGTGTGAGTGTGTGTGTGTGTGTGTGTGTGTGTGTGTGTGTGTGTGAGAGAGAGAGAGAGAGAGAGAGAGAGAGAAAGAGATGCAGCAGGCTTGTTAATCAGAAGTTTAGAGAGAACAAGGTGAGCCCGAGCCCAGGCAACTCACTCTTGTTGTCATAACAACAGCAGCTATCATTTATTGAGTAATGACTATGTGCTTTCCACTGGATTGCCTGCTTTACACAGGTTATCTCATTTAAACCTCACAAATATCTTAGGAGGAAGGTACATTGGTAGCTCCATTTACAGACATGGAATGAGACCTAGGGAGGGTCACAGGTTTCACAACTAGTGAGTAGTGGAGCCAAGATGTCAGCCTTATATCCACTGATATCCACTGTCCAATACTGCCTCATACAAGGCAGGGTGCGAAAAGAATGGCAAGGAGAAATTTTCAGTGGACATTCCCAGAGATGTCCAGTCATTTCTAAGTTGTTTGCTGTGCTGTGCTGTGCTGTGCTGTGCTGTGCTGTAACTCCCTCCCTTTTACCACCAAGCCTTCAGTGAAGCCTGCTCCACAATAGCTGGGATGTGTGGCACTTTGGGGGAAGAACTAGGTGGGGTGAGATTAGCATGAGGTGGAAGGATGTGGGAGGTGGTGACAGGGCTGAGAGCAGTGATCAGAAACCAAGCTGACCAGCAGGCTGATTTTTTTTTTTTCCATAGAAAAGCAGCTGCAATGCGAGAGCATGTCTATTCTTAGGGAAATGTAGAAAATAGGGGTACCCAAAGTGGGAGAGATAAGTGGCCATTGTTCTGTATATTGACTGAGGGGCTCATATTATTCCACTTGGCTTCTGAAGGAAAAGGAGGACCATAATTCTAGAGATCCCTCTCTGGGTTGCATTACCATACATAAAATACTTTGTTTATCTTGGATATCGCTCTTTGCAGGGGCAGGGCTAAGGACCAACATTTCCTTAAACCTACTCATTTCCATCACCAGCATTTAGGGAGGGTGGCATTTTTACACAAAGAAACTGTTTGTTTTGTTGTTAATTTTTTTTTTCATGATAGGTAATGTGTAGGCAATAATGAACAGAGAACAAAAAAGCTGTACTGAGATACAGATGTTGGGTGATTGGCAAGGCTCACCCACCAGCTAACTCACCTTACCACTTCCTTACCTCCAGCTTTGAAGGGACATGACCCAACTTCATACCTCAGCCAAACTGCTATATGTCATGAAACTTCAAGGTGTCTTGTGAACACCTGAAAAGAGAATGTTAACTGCTTTTACCTTTAGAAGCACCACTATTTACATTACAGCTTCAAACATCTACATCTACTGTTCCCATTTTAAAGCCCCTTGCAAAGTAGTGGAAATGAAAGAATGTAAACTTACAAATATATCCAAGGAATTTAGAGGTTAACCATGCAGCCTATATTGGCCCTTAAATTCAGACTGAGGTAAGTTGATTTGACATGGCCTCAAATTCTGTTCCTTTTATTGAAGCGGTAAAAAAATAAGGGACATGGGAAACTTATGATCGAGTGTAAGCAGAAACTTACCATATTTCTCGGCTTTTATGTGTTTAAGAAAGTTATGTTCCTGGTTTCCTTCTGTAAAATAGGTTTCAACAAAAATTAAATGAGAATAGAAGGAGAAGGAGTCTAAAGAAACAAATGTGGAATATGTGTCGTTAGCCCTCATTGTATTGAAAATCCAAAGGGACCTAAATCCAGGTGCTGTGAGCACATGCATTCATTTAAAAACAGGATAGTTTCCTGTGACAACTGAGTTTGGGCAATACCTCAGATGAATAAACCTTACTAATTCCTTAGACCTGGAACTCCCCAGATTGAAAAACAGAGAGCCAAAGAGCAGATACCAATGTGTTCATATTAAAACTCATCCAGTAAGACTTCAACATTCCATTTTCACCAATGAGTATCTCTGTCTTCCCTGACTACCTGTCATTCACCAAAGTGAGTAAACACTGACTTCCTGAGAATGTGTAGGCGGAAGGAGGCAATAAGAGTCATCATCACTCAGAATGTTGACACGGTTTTAATCACTTACCATATATTTTTAGGCAGATATTTTGGTTGAGAGGGAGGAAATGTATGGTACCTAATAGCATGAGTCCTGAGACAGATAACCAGGTTTGACTCCCAGCTCCACCACTTGGTAGCTGTGTGACTTTGGGCCAAGTTAGTTTGCCCTGTACCTCCATTTCCTCATTTGTAAAATGGGGATAATATTTCCTACCTCATAGGGTGTGGTGAGGCTTAAAGGAGTCGATACTTCGAAAGTGCTTATAACAATGACTGATATGTATTAAGTGCTCAATAAATATTAGTTCTTACTCCAATCCCTTTCCCTTATACCCATGTTTTTTTTTACTGGCAGTCTGGAGTCTGTATAGCTACTTTCTCACACATGGGGGTGTATTTACTTTTCTCAGCCAGTCAAAAGATAACCCCACTTCTCTGGCTAGTGACTGATTTAGGAATGAGCAGATGGTACAATTCTGTCCAACGAAATGTACTTTTCTGTGGTGGTGGTGGTGGTATTCAGGGAAGGTTTCTTCCCAAAGGATGTGCATTGGAAAAAAAATTGTTTCTTTTCTGTTTCTAATGATACTGTTTCTGCATGTGCACCTGCCTGTAATTGCAGAGCCCTCTTGGCACTGTAAAGGGAGCTGGAAGAAGGGTGGCAACATAATAACATTGTTGAGTTGAAGAATTAATGAACCCTGAAATTCCTACCTCTGGACTTGATCTATAAAATAATAAATTTTCCTTATTGCTTAGGCCATTTTGAGTAGGGTTTTGTTATTCTACTTGAAAACACCTTGACTGATTGACATTTCTTGAGCATCTAGTATGTTCAAGATATTATAGGAACTACAAAGTATAAAACCCTAAACCTGATCTTGACAAGTTTTTCAGCTACTTGGGGGAGACAGCTGTGAAAAGAAAGCTAATTTACTGCTACCGAGCTGTAAATATTAAATGCTTGGATTGGGTAGTCTGAGGAAGCAACAGGAGGTTATATATGAAGAAAGGGCTTGAAGAATAAGGAAAACAGCGGGCAGTAGAGAAAAGGAACATTCTAGGTAGGGGAACATTCCAGCTAGTATAAACAAATGAGAAAGAAAGTTAGGGATCATATTAGTTTGCTAGGGATACCATAATAAATTTCACAAATTGGGTGGCTTGAGCAACAGAAAGTTATTTCTCAAAGTTCTGGAAGTAGAAATCCAAGATCAAGGAGTCTGCAGGTTAATATCATTTTGAGGTCTCTCTCCTTAGTTTGCAAATGGCTACCTTTCTGCTGTGTCCTTGCACAGGTGCATCCCTGTGGTCCCTTTGTGTGTCCAAATTTCTTCGTGTAAGAACAGCAATCAGATTGGATTAGGGCCACCTTAACAGCCTTATTTTAACTTAATCACCTCTTTAAAGACCCTCTCTCCAAATACAGTTACATTCTGAGGTACTGGGGGTTAGAACTTCAACATATGAATTTTGAGGAGACATAATTAAGCCCATAACAGGAACAACAACAACACTAGTTTAAGAGTGAGTCAAAGATTAGACATGATTGGGAGAAACTGGAAGGTTATGTTAGGACTAGAGAGTAGGGGGCCTTGAATGTTGGGCCTGGATTTTACTTTTGCAGCAGCAGGTAAGTAAAATAGATCTTTAAGAATAATTTGGCACAGTGTGCCACGGGTTTTTATAAGAACTGGGGTGAGAGAAATGGGATGGAATTACTGTTGCACATAGTGTAGACATGCACTGATAAAGGGCTGAAGCCAGGAGGGGAAGTTGGAAGGACTGAATGAAAGAGGAACTTGGGAGAAAAGGACAAGATGTATGCTTGGACATTACCAGCAATCAGGCCAGCGGTAGTTTGTACCATATGTATTCTAGTCTTAAAAGGAAGTGTTATTCTATAATTTTTATAATAGGATTGTGAGGCCTGGACATTGGGGTTTTAGCTTTCTACTATTTAGGACTACTTGTCTGAAAGGGAATAGGCTTCCTTGCTGAGTATGGAGTATCCTGGAGGTGTTCAAGAAGTTAGTTTTATAGAAAGGATGCAAATATCAGGCAGAATATTGTATTATTAGATATTCCTGGAGGTTCTTTATATGGCTTAGGGTCAGAAGTTTGAGGACTTCATTTAAAATAGGCAAAACACCTAGCAAGCATTCCAAATCACCCAGTCTTACAGGGATGATCTGGAATGAAACTGCTTTCTGGATCCCATCTCTGATTGGAGTAGACCATTTTGCTGTATAGTTTGGGCAATGTATAGTATGTCTCCGGGCATTAGATATTATGTCAGTTTCCAGTTGTTATATAAAATTTTAAACAAGCTTAGAAAATTAAGTTTAAGAATTTGATCACTAAGATGAAAACTTAAGAATTACAAAATTTCTAAGTATAAACTTAGACTATATGACTTTTGTAAATTATAATCACTAAATAAAATTACTGCTTTTTAAGTTATTCTTTAAAAATTTTAATTACAAAAGAAATGTGTGTGTGTATTTAAATTGAAGGTAAACTGCTAAATTATCCTTCCACCAGGAATTAAAAAGTACAAATTAGCAGTTACAAAATAGTCATGGAGATATAAAACACATTCAGGGAATGTAGTCAATAAGATTGTAATAACTATGTATGTATCAGGTAGATATTAGCTTATTGCAGTGATCATGTCCTAAGTTATATAAATGTCTAATCACTATGTTGCACACCTGACACTAGTATATCAACTGCAATTTAAAAATAAAATTTTTAAAAATGTCCTTAAGAACTAGCACTGCAGTTTTATTTGTAGCATTCCAGACCTTTTATTCAACATACTCTTACCCCTCCCACTTATACATACAAATACCCATTTCTTTTTTTATACATAGCATACAGGATATAAATACATGTATGACTATATATTATACATGCATTCAAATGCATATCATTTTTAACACAAGTATTTGTATTAAACATTTCTAACAATTTGCATTTTTCCATTTATTTATATATATAACTTTCATGTTAGTATATATTCCCAAATGGCCCATATTTTAAATATCTCCTTAAATAATAAAAGCCAAACAGACTACCTCATGTAAATTATTCAAGAATTAGACAAATAACAAAATGATAATGCAATAAAATTCTTGTCAGTTCTCGAACATTACAATTTACAGGATCTTCTATCCTGAATGTTTTCAAGAGACTCTCACAAGGAAAAAAAAAATTATTTGTCTTTATACTTTTATTAATAGGCAAATCTTTCTGGGTGCTTTCTTTTCAGATATTTACATTTTTATATGAACAGAAAGAACACACAGTACCTATTTTAAAATTTGCCAAAGGGTATATGTAGTTAAAACCCTTCTTTTACTCTCAGTTTCCCAGCCCCATAATTTTTCTCTTCATAGGTAACTATTAACCAGTTTCTTATATATTCTAAAGATATTTAAGATTCTATACATTTAAAATAAGAAAATATCAAAAAAGCAACACCCTTTATCTCCTTCTTCTCCCCCCAAAATTCTAGCACGTGCTAGAGTAATTTTTATTGCAATTTTGGCTTCTCCAACCAAATGAGAGAGAAGGGACAGAATTAGGCAACAGAGGAAAGCAGCTTATTTGGGAGCCTGGGGTGATGATGAGTAAGAATAACATGGCTATTAAGGGATTAAAACAAATCTTTGAGAAAATATATAAAGTTCTTTAATATATTTCTTTCTTAAAAAAAGGAAAAAACTTTATGAAAATGTAGCAAAAGTCATAGGTGAAGTACATCCTATTTAAAATAATCAACCCCCAAATCAACACTTCATTCATTTTTTGCTCTAAGACTCATCACACTTACAATTCTATCTATGCTACATTTTATGAAACTTAAAATAAACCTCTTTCATAATTTTAAATTTTGATTTCAGGATACATTTCAAAGTAAATGGGGAAAAGGTACTGAGACTTTAAGTTCTTGATTTAAGTAAATTCACTTTACCCAGGCCTTTCTCGGACTAATCACCACTCTTATTTATATCTTTATTCTCCTTAAGGAATAACTATTATTTAATATAAAGGTAGAGGTGTTGATTGAAAGATTAGTTTTAAGTTTATATTTGTAAAAAGAAAGCCAGAGAGTCCATATGGTTTACT
This sequence comes from Macroglossus sobrinus, assembly GCA_004027375.1. NCBI lineage: Eukaryota > Metazoa > Chordata > Mammalia > Chiroptera > Pteropodidae > Macroglossus > Macroglossus sobrinus. Next base: position 1,985,657 of record PVKZ01000059.1, on the reverse strand, counting down.
TCAAAAATGCCTTTATTTGAATAGCAAATAGTTGAAGAGTTATATATTTTCTTACAATAGTAAACATCTTATAAGTGTGTTCAAATTGGCCCATCAGACCACAGAAGATGAAATGTGAATGTTAGTTAATAATATGAACAAATATTAAGAAAACAAGGACTTAGAATGTTAGCTCCTCATATTCCACATAGAACTTCCAATGCTGATCCATTATATGGCAGGGGAGAAATTCTTGATCACTGACTAATAGTATCTCATTAATTTGGAGATAAGGTGGGATGCCTTGCATTGACTCTCTGGAAGTTCCTGTTTAAAGAAGTGTCAACAAATTAAAAACTGCCTTTAAAAAAATAAGATTTAAGTTTACTTACTGCAAATCCTATACCCTAGTCAAGTCAATGAGCACATGTAACAGGCTTTCTGACCAGGTTGTTCTTCACTCACTACAAATCCTATACCCAAGATAAGCTGTAAGACAGCTCTGGCTGATCTTGGAAGAAGAAGCCTGTTTGCAGTCTAAGAGTCAGTGATCTGAAAGCTGGTTTCTTCAACCTTCCTGGCGTCTCAGAAACTCCTTTCTCACATCATTCAGCAAACAGAATTTTATTTCACAGATAACACCAGTATGAGTATAACTATTACCAGACGGTTTCAGTTAGACATGCCATACAGTCCAAGAGCTTTGTTCATAATTTTAAGCAATACAAATGTTTACATAATTACACATCCATGTGGGCATCTGGTGCTTTTGATGCCCAGTATCCATTTATCCTTCCAATTCCCCCACATTTCCCTCTGTAGAACCACCCCTTTCTTTATATGTGGCCCATGTTCTTTTAGTAAAATTGTTCTCAACCTTCTGATTTATTTAGATTTAAACTAGAGGACAGGCATTGATTCAGGGGTAAAAACATGTCCCATTAAGAATGAAGTAAGATGCAAGAGATCTTTGTTGGATTTTCTGGGAAAGAGTCACATCCATATTCTTCCCCTTTAAACATGAACCTACAAATGTGTAGCTCTGGGATGATGAGAGGAGGAGAGTTAGGATGGAATTGAGAAATAGAAAGCAAGAGAAACTGGGTGCTAGTCATGCTGTTTAAACCCTGGTTTAAGCCTGAAGACCTATTCCTAGTTTTTCATGTACACACGTCGATAAAACTTTTTTAGGGGAAGGGTTAAGCCAGTCTGATTAAAATTCTTTGGTTTAAAACTGTCACAAACCAAAGAATTTTAACTTTTTTGCACATGGCCCATATGTAAATATAACAATTCCCTTATTGTTTTGTAGACTTTCTGAAACAAGGTATTCCACAGAAGTTGAGGGTGAGGAGCATTCTTCTTTCAGAAAAAAACCCCACAGAAACAAGGCTTTAAATATTAATTTAAATTCATTTCATTTAAGTTAGTTTAGTTTCATCAGGGCAAGGATGGGCCTTATACACAAAAAAAACTTGTCTCTTTACAAAGAATGAGCCTTGCCTCAAAAGTCATAGACCTAAATAAGTGCACTTTGAAGAGAGGGCCAGGAGAGCCTGATGAGCTTCATCTTACTTGTAAGAAGAAATCATTAACATAGTGTTCGCATAGAGAAGATCACCAACAAAACTACACCATAGTAGGCAGTAGCTCCTGAGGAAGCAACTTGCCCATCTTCTCAGTTGATATGCTGGAAATAAAGTGGCCCAAACTTGAGATGCTCGAGATGATGTAACAAAACTATTTGGAAAACAGCACTTTTAGTTAACCTACTAACACCTAGAGTGACTTCTTCAATAAAGCAATATTAATGTTAACTACTTTTTTTGCCTTACCATTCCTATCATTCATCTTTGTCAAATGAGAAATCCTACATATACAAAATCTTTCTGTGAAATTGTAAAATATTAGTCAACATTATTCTGTACTCTAAACTAGCCTTGCTCAGAGATGAACCTGGGCACTCCATTCACCCCTTGAGGGCTATAATGAATCAGGAAAAAGGGACCATTTTTAGGCTCACCTCTTTTTTAGCCAGGTTGACTTTATTACTAAAGTCAGCAGTGTGTGATGCTTTTGATATTCTAATCTTTCTCAATGTATTGGCCACTATAGACCCACAAGATTTAACTGGTTGATCTTCTAGCTAGTAGATATACACCCGGCTTCTCTTTCAAAGGAACACGGAGGGCATGGCAGCCATAATCCCACCCACACTTCCACTCAAGTTCACTGTCAGCATAATACATTTCTCAATTTCCTACAATTATAAGACTTTAGGAAAACTGCAAGTGGCTCCTCAGTAGCCATTTCCTGGGTAAGCCCATGGAAATGAAACTCTGGGAATATGAGTATCACATCACAAAACACAGTATCAAGACTATTTCCTACTTCATTACAGAACAGTGTCTTTTCCATAATGATCAGACTGGAAGGAAAAAAAGACCATTCCTTATGAATCATCTGTTCTCATCATCTTCTAGGTATCTCTGAACCCTGTCCACCATGGCATTCCTACCTATTTCATTCCAGGAAGTGTTGCCCCATGCCATCTACCTCACCAGGTCAATACCTTTGGCTGACCACAACTTTTAGCTTCCAATTTTCTTTGTTGTTATCACCAAGAAAATTCCCAATATATCTGCTGGGTGGAGGGGAGGGACAAATAAAACACATAACACACACACGTACAGGAAACAGAGCTAAAGTGATCTTCATGTAAGAAAATGTAAGAACACAGCAAATTGATTTCAAATTTATGATCCCAGTTTGCATTAAATTTTAAGTAACTATATATTTGCTAGGTTATTTTATTACATAATAGTACAAGCTTCACAATTATTTGAATCATTCCAGGCAAATAACATTCAGCAAAGTTAGAGCCAAAGAATCTAACTTTTCTTTTTCTGTAGTTGAGCAAACCTTTGTTTGCTCTCTCTCCTCTCTCTCTCTTTTGCTCTCTCTCCCTCAATCTCCCCCCGCCACACACACACACTCACACAAAAGCATAAATGACAGTACATAATATTTTTAAAATTACTTTTTCTTTTCTTAAAAAATAAAACATATGCAGTGTAGTATACCTACTTTAAATGAGTGAAAAATATATTGTGGGTTCTATTGCCAGTCTTCTGAGAAATAAACTATAATCTGAAACTACTGTAGCCACGGGCATAGTTCTAGAGTTGAGACTCTTCTGCAGGCCCAAGTCTAGACTTGGTCCGTAGCATTTTCTGGGAGGTTTCCTCTGGCTTAAGGGCTTCTACAGCTGAGTATTTAATGTTTTATCCGTGTATATCCTCTAAATGTGGACAGTAGGTATGGTCTTTCTCCTACCCGCTTCCTGCTCTCCTCTCCTTGCTGCCCAGGTAAACAATAATAACAACCCAAGGTATCAAATCCTTCTGTAATTTCCTTCTGTGTTCTAATAACATCACCCAGTTGCCTATCACATCTCAAAACATAGTATTAAGACCATTGCTTACTTTTCAATACTTTACTCCTTGCACAACCATGAGACAAGAAAAGGAAAGAATCTAATTATTTAGAAAACGGATTTAGATTTTATTTTCTTGATTTAATAGTTCACTTATATTACTCACTGTTATTTAATAGGTTGCACAAAATACAGATACTTAAATATAACAAAAAATTGAACAAAAGTTTCCCACCAATCCAGTCTATGCCCTTACTTCAAGCCTCACTACTCCCATCAAGCTTTGGGCCAGTGAGGAGAGATGGGAACAGGTAAAAGGATGTAAGAAGGACACACTTCAGAGATCTGCTTTTGCACTGAAAGCTCCCGAACACTGAAGTTCTGCTTCCACTCTAGCCCTGACAGTCATGTTGGGGGCAGGGAGGTGAGAGAGGGAAGGAAGCAGTACATTTCAGATATCGCATGCAAAATGTTTAAATTAAATATCCTTCATAGGAGATGATTTTACTCAGGGTTCATTAATAATTGTCACTGTACTATGGAAAAATCTTAGAAAAACTAAGCTGTTATGATCTTCAGAAATAGGAACTGACAGGCAAAACACTGTAATATCAGGAATACACAGACACATATAGACTTAAGCACCATGGCAATATCTACCGTTTATTTTTTCCAGTCCTCACTGTGGAGAGGATTAAGTGGAATAATGCTTGGACATCTAGTTCTGCTTAAGGAGCCAGACATCTCCTGGCTCTAGAGCCTAAAAGAAATGAGAACTAAGAAGATTAATAAAGAAGCTCTATCACCAAAAGAATTTTTGTGAATGAGAAATCAGAATTCTGAGAAATAGTACCTTAACCCCTTCTTTGGTCAAGTGATTATCATCGTCTTTGCAGTGATAACTATGAAATCTACCTGTAGCTTTGTGACAAAAGTCTTTTCCACCAGGAACTGTGAAGACCACCAATCTACCCTGCTGAGGGGTAGAAGCGCTTCTCCCTTTAATTTTCACTTCTATTTGAGATAGATTCCCTAGGCAAAAGTCAGTGGCCTGAGATCCGTAATCAAAATTTCTGAAAAGTAGCATATTTAACAGGCCTGTACAACTAGAAAAATAGTCTTTTATGTGGATATTTGGCCCTTCTTGTTGTCTCTCTTCTTCAACAAGACTTGCACACAGCTAAGAAACCATTTTGCTCATGCACGAGGTGAGGAAAAATAAATCTTTCTCAAGTAGTATCACCAAATACTGGCTATTCTGCACAAGTATACTTAAACTGAATTGCTAGATTCATTACCAGGCAAAAAACAGGGCTCATGCAACCATTCATGTTAGCTAGTTGCCCAAATTAGCATTTCAAAATGACAAGTTAATTAGGTTAAAAATAATTTTTTAACTTTTATTCCTCTTTTTCCTCTAATTAAAAAAATTTTTCCCTTACTAGATCAAAAATAAAAATAATCAGATTCATTATTTTAACTGATAGCTCACCTCTGAAACATCACTACCCCATGCACTCTTCCATTAAACCCATTTTACCTCTCTGGTTCTTAGTTTCATCATCTGTAAAACAAGCCCAAGACTAGTTGATATATAAGGTTCACTTCTAATGCTAAAATTATTAAACTCAGACTTCCAGGACTTACTCTTACCAACTAAGCATTCTACATTTTATTAGAATTATGGGATGAAAACTTTGCTTACTCTAGTTATAAATGGAAATGAACATTTACATATACATTCTCATTCTGAATTAGAAATGTAATTCCCATCAAAGGCCAAATAAATTCTTTTAATAAATTGTAAAAATATGATGGGGAAAACTGTATTATAGCTATTTAAATACAAAGTTCAATGCCTTTTAAAAATAAGGGATCCTAAAGGATAAAAATGGTGGTGGAGTGTTATATGATTTGATATTTATTAATAAATAATTTTATATATTCATTGGTAAGATCAAAAGCCATCTGTGAAGCTGTACTGGAATCAATATATAAAGTTGAACATGACATTTTGAAGTTTAAAACTATTTAAGCCCTCATTATTTGCAGAAAATTGAAATTTAAGAGGTGGTTCCTTAAGCTGCATTGGGTTTGAGGTACTTGATTTTATACATAAAGTGTGCAGGTTTTTTTGTGCCTTTGTTGTATAAACATGAACCTGGAGTTCTCTCCTAAATGGCCTAATGTTTGTAAAATAATCTGGCAGACGGCCTGGCACATGGCAGGTGCTCAACAGACAGTTTTCTTTTCTTTCTTCCCTTATCAGTAGCTGTTTCCTCCACTTTATGAATTAGGTCAAAAGAGTGTTAATCACGATAGCAGTATGAAAAACTTATGATAAAAATAATGAAAAAGAATTAAGAGTTGTAAACAGCAGCTGAAATAAACATCCTCTGTTCCGTTATCAGGCACCCATCTTCCTTGGGTGTTTAAGGTTTAAGAAGTTCTTAACCACTTAAAACAGAAGCACCTGTGAATGTTTGTTCTCTATGACATATACTTGTACAGAGAAATAAAGTACAATAACAGCATTGAAATAACAAAAACTCTTTAAAGTCACTTATTTACAACAGGTTACCAGTAAGTTAAGGATTTTTTTTATAAAAACAAGAGAGTATATTTTTTCCTGAAAAAGCATATTAATTTTCAAATGAACAAATGATGTTTGGTTCCCATGAAAGAAAATGCTTTAATTAGTGTGCATTAAATAATGGTTGAAGAAAAAGAGAGATTTCAGAAAGATACTTCTTTTTTCTTAGATGAATATATTTAGCTTAATGTATTTTGAGTGTCTTGATAATCTGGTGACAGAGGACATAAACATATAAAATTGGCTTTCCAGGTAAATAAAATGTGATCTAATTTAACAGAATACTTTTAAAAAGAACTTGAAGAAAAATATGTTCATATGTCTGTACAGAGTGATCACAAACTATGCAGAAGTTTGGGAATGTCCATTTTTCCCCTTCCTAATTATACTGTATCAGTGGAGATTCCCTCATTAACACAGAAGGGACTACAGCCAAGCAGGCGGAGAGGAGAGAGGCTTGGAATGAAGTTGTAAAATTTCAAAAGAGAATGCACAGTAGACTCCCTCCATTTTAAAGCTCAAAATGAATGTTACAAAAAGATACTTCAGGGATTTCATCAGCAGAATTTCATTTTTAAAGGCTTATGTTTATATGTTTAAATCTTTAGTTAGAAACAACATATGCCCTCAAAATTGTTAACATACCACATTTTAACACTCAAGTCCATCAATATATTGACTTGAGTTACCAATTTAACTAGTTTTTGTGTGGAACTCAGAATAAAATAAACCTCTTCAGTTATCTATGATTCATTGAAGAAAGTCTTATAATGGCAAGATTAAAAACTTTTATCATTTATCTTCATGACTCAGGATTTTCTTGATACCGTGAATTCAAAATAACATGTAGAAATAAAGTGGATATTGAGGTTGCTGCTATTTGTCCCATGAAAGGTCAATATATATTATCTGATTAAATAAGTTTAGGAAATGCTGGTTAACAAAATTAAATGTATTTCTTTATGACTTTTCATAAAAAGGGGGAGGAGGAGAGAGAGAGAGTTCTCTTAAATTTCTGGTTGAGAAGATGTGAAGGGTCAGCACTCATATCTCACAATTAGATACAGAAAATTCAGATAAAGGAGACAATATTAACTAATCAAAATCCCATTTACTATTTGTTGAATTCTTCACCACAAATTCCATTATAGCCTGAGAGATCTAATCATGCCCACCTATTAAGACAGTCAATCATGAGTAAATCCAATTTTAAAATAACAGTTCTTTGGTTCATATTCATGCTTCTATTCATTCATGCATTCATTCGGTGAACATTTACTGGGAAGCTACGCTGTGCCCAGTACTGGGGAATATAATAGGAAGCAAGATCCCATAATAGTCTCTCTAAACTCAAAGATCTTCTCAGTTTATCCAGGGATTAAAATTTGGTAACCAGCAATTATTTATAATGTAGAGTGATATGCATTTGATATATAAGATCTGACCCTCTATTTGCACAGTAGTATGTTAGAATCTATATACTTTTCATTAAAGTAAATGAAATTGAAGTTTCCCTCCTTTTCTTAAAAAAACAAAAACAAAAACAAAAAAACCCTTGTCCAAATTCCATTTTTTTTTCAACATCTATTTGCTGGATTCCTGTACTGAGTCACATAAACAACGCACATCTGAAAGTGAAAAGGACTGCTACTAATAATTTTGCTGGTTTAGAGACTTCCCTGGTCAAACTGGAATGCATGGTGAATGTAAATGGCTCTCCTAATCCCCTTATTCCCCAAAAAACAACTATTCCGAAGTGAGTTATCATCGGAAGTGTAAGAGAACTGATTGGGTTTATGACCTGAAGCAGGCCGATGAAATCCATACGAACTTATTTTCCCTGCGGAGTCATGACTCCCATGACTACATTCTGATATGCAAAACAGGGGAAAAGTTTCTCTCCTGAATGCTTTGCTTGTAATAGGGTTAGAGAGTTTACATTTTTCTAACTTGCCAGATCTTTCGTACCATAAAACCAGGTATAAAATAAGCCTAAATCAAAAAGATTCAAATAAACTCCAACCACAGCCTACAGAAAGCCAGCAGGGAGATGCCTGTAGATTCCTAGTCCCAGATGAAGGTAGCAACGAGCTGGTTGGCATACTGGCATCTCTACAGTTCTCAAATTAGCAGTAGTATTTTTTTGAAATATCTGAAGGAAGGAAAATACAGGATTTCTGCAAAGAAATTAGTAACAAGAAACTGTTTATATTTGCAGGTAACAGAAGTATCAGTTCAGAAACCATTTTTTATTTTATGCTCACTTAACAGGGGAATTACGAGCCTTCTGAGGAAGGCTGAAGTTGAAAAAGCCTGCCTAGAACTAGAAAATCTGAGGAACAGATAATCTTTGAGATACAAGGAAGAACCTACATTTCTGCTTTGACTCAAGGTTAGAATCTAGGAGGAGAAAGAGTTTGCTCAGCTTTCCTTCAAGTGCATGTGCATGTGCGTGTGCGTGTGCATGTGTGTCTGTGTCTGTTTGAGGGAGAGGGGGAAGGAGAGGGGAAAGAAGAGGAGGAGAGGGAGGAGGAAAGAGAAAGAGAGAGAGAGGAGGAGAGAAAGCCATAGTGCACTAGCGTATGTGTGCTTTGGCATCAAAGTGGGCTGAATATATCAAGAGATTTCAAATTATTATCTGCATAACAAATCAGACACTACTAGTCATTCAAAGTTTATACTAAGGCTGGCTGTATATGAATCACTTTAAAAATTTAGGTCCCTGGACCCTACTCCAAGATTTGATTAGGAGATCCACATTCAAAGTTAGGATTCAAAGCCCATGAATCGTTACAAAAACTCCTTTCAGTTTTTTAAGCCCTGTAACTTACCCCACAATTGTTTTAACAGATCTGTTTCCCCCAAATGATAAAAAGCACATTTGAGGCTGTCTTCAGAAAACTGGGGAAAATGCATCCTATTCTGAAGCTAGTTCTGGAGACAAAGAAGAACCCGTAGAAGTTAGGGTGGACTAGGTATCAAATCAGGAGAGAAAAGTATTTTGAATTATTGGGATTTTTTGTAAGAAAAGAAAAACCCTGGAGTGACGATTTAGGGCCTTGGTGATAGTAATCTCTATTTGGTTCTTGACTCTGGTTATCACAGAATTATCATTTTCTTTTCTCTACTTCCTCTCTGCTTTATTATACACAGCTAGTCTGACACAGGGACACTGGGGAAAAAACAGGAGGTGCTATAGCACAGAAAAGTAATATAATATTAGTTATATCTGTTTTTCCAAAATGTGAGCTGCCCCTTCCAAGATCATTTCAAAATCTGCTAACTGGTGAAGATTCCATTCCCTTCAGTTTTCTTAGGCTCAAGTTTATTTCATCAGATAAAGTATATTCATTTATACTAATAAGCATATTTATTTTAGTACACTTTTAGAAAAGATGAGAAACCAAATCATGCCTGGAGAAAGGAAAAAAATACCATTTTTCTACCTTTATGTGACATTTACAAAAAAAATCTACCCAAAGTAAGTACAGCATATATACAGAAAAAAAAAAAATTGTGACGGGAAGTGAAATTTCTTAAAATTCTCTAGGAATCAATTGTGCTTAAAAATGGAGTGCTGTGAACAAACAAAAAACAAGTGTTGGTGGGGATATGGAGAAACTGCAATACTTTTAACACTACTGGTGGGAATGTAAAATGGTCTGGATGCTGTAGAAAACAGTTCCTCAAAAAGTTAAACATATAATTACTATAGGATATAGCAATGCTAGGTATATACCCAAAATAATTGAAAACAGGTACCCAGAAAAATATGTATACATGTGTTCATAGCAACACTATCCCCAAGAGCCAAAAAGTGGAAATAACTTAAATGTCCATCAAACAATGAATGACTAAACAAATTGTGGTATGTGTATATATACATGCATATATGTTTATTTGTTTGTTTTTAATTCTAGGGTACATGTACTGAAAAAAAAAACAGAACAAGAAAATCAGTTCAGGGGCTTTTTTCTGCACAATGATACCCAGGCTTTCCTGTAGCATGCTGCTCAGCAACTGTCTGTCTAACCAGTCACATAAGATAACTGATCGGTAATCTTATATATACATAAACAAATTGTGGTACATATACACACACACACATGTACATACATACACAGTAGAATATTATTCAGCCATAAAGAGGAATGAAATGCTGATAGATGTTACAATGTAGATGACTCTTGAAAGCATTAATGTAAGAAAAAGATGCTAGACACGAAGGTTATATCCTGTATGACTTCATTTATATGAAATATTCAGAACAGACAAATCCATAAAGATAGAAAGCAGCAGACTGGCAGTTCCCAGGGACTGAAGGGAGTAACTGCTGAATGGGGTTTCTTTTTTGGGGTGGTAAAAGTATTCTGGAAGGACCTAGAGGTAGTGGTGGTACTACACTGTGAAAGTACTAAGTGCCACTGATTTGTTTATGTTATTTGACAGTTATGTGAATTTCACCTGAATGAAAAAAAAAGACAAAAAAAAAAAAATGAAGCACTTTCCTAGTAGGTTTGGGTATGTTTTCCCCATTACAAAAAAATGGGTGTTGGTCTGCACATACCTGGAAGACACGGCTGATGTTCCTGAGGTACTAAGTTTGGTTCTGGAGGTATTGGTACTTCCTCAGAAACATACTTCAAAAGCTCTTTCCCCATATATGTTATCTGCACATAATTAAACACAGAATTTAAAAATCATATATTTAATAAGGAGCAAATTGTAACTTTGGTAAAGTATTGATTATTGTATATAATGGACTGGCAAAATATAGCCCACAGCCGAATATGGGGTAGCACTCTTTTTTGTAAATGTTTTATTAGAACACAGTTATACCCATTCATTTACTTCATATCTATGGCTGCTTTTTGCTACAATAGGATTGAGTAGTTGAAACAGAGACCATGTACCCATGAGGATTTAAATATTTATTATCTGGCTCTTTACAGAAAAAATTTATTGACCATCGTATATTATTAATTCTCACATCCATTTACTTACTCAATCACCATTAATCTAGAACTTGTTACTTTACAACTTTAAAAGATTAATGTTGCATTAATAAAATTAAGGCATAAAAGTACTGGTACTTTTCAAAAATCAGATACTTAACTGATTAGATTAATAACATTTTGGGTCTATACATCCAAGTTTTTTGTTTTGGTTTGTTAGTGAACATAGCTATTATTTGTCAGCCCAAAAGATTAGAGCTTAGAAATATCTACACATGAATGGGCTGGACTGAGGCAAACTGGCAAACATCTGCCAGAAATGTTCTAGGCCTGAGTGAATCTTTAGGTTCTCCACTCAGTTCTAGGGCAGTCTGATAATATACCTCCAGAAGCTCAGTTCACTATAGCTAAACCATCATGTCTCAATTTGAATATCCTTTCCTCCAGGAAGCATTTGTAGAACATTTAAGTTCCAGTAATGACCCTCTTTGTCTAGGCTCCCATAACTTCTGTGTTCATATTTCTGTCAAGGCACTTAATATATTTAAATGATCTGAAAGGGTTAGGTACTCTTTGAGCTCAATCCCAAACAAAGCCTGGATATAAATGAAACAGCTCTGGCCTACCCAGTGGCCTACCCCTCCTCACGTGCCAGGGAAGAAAGAGAGACAAGGCCCCTAAATGTCATCTGTCAGTTCTCCAAATAACTAACAATTAGAAAACAATAAAATTTTGTTCATGTTATATTTTGACAATATCCCATACACCTTAAGTGCTCATCAATGTGCAGGCTTGGTATGTTTTTACCTATAACTCAGAGTACATTTTTATCAGTTAGTGCTGGGTAACATAAGGTAGTAAAACTGTACCTTAGTAGCTTTGGAGATCTTAAACATACTATTGGGGTAATCCAGACATACAAAGAACATAACACAGCTTTAAGAAAACCCACTGAGTTAAAAATCTATTTTCTACACGGTAGAAATAATTTACTGAACAGAGATAGTAATGAATAGAACTCTAAATGAACAGGCACTAGGTCAATTCTGGAAACTGTCCATTTCATAATAGCACTCATGCTCCAGTTGGCTAAAGCATGTAGGCAGACAGTCCTCCCATCTGCCTATGACTCAAATTCTGATTCCAGGACTAAATCTCATTAGATGCAAATCTAGCTCAGATGTTTGCTTCGACAGAGGCATGTGGTAAGAGCTGTAGACTAGGTTCTTAAGGTCTCGGACTATATAGCCTCCAGCAATCTTGGCAACTTCACCATCCAAAACTCATTTTGATGAAGGGCAGCTGATGGGATGCCACCTTCCTCCAGATGAAAACAAATAAAAAAGTCGTAGCTCAAGGTAAGGTATGTTCTGTGAGGATATCTGTAGGTTGTTGTGTTCTTGCTTTTCTAAAAGGCAGAATTGCAAAGGTGCTTCATCCTAAGGCCGATGATATATTTAGGGAAGATGGGGCTTCAGGGTTGTGAATGTATGTTTGGGATGAATGGATGATTCAGCCAGCCATGATTCTGGAAATGTAGTAAATGAACCAAGTGAAATTGTTGATTAACTTTATCTTGATTACGTCTCTCAAGAAATAAAGTACAGTATCGATTGTCATTAATTGCAGTAACAAATGTTTCTCTATACCTTATGTAGTAACATACATCAAGAAGATATATAAAACATAATCTGCCTTTGATTATTAAAGAGGGATCCAAGAATTTGTTTCCTTGATGGGACTCCATTTTATTTGAAAGTACCAGTCCATTTTTCGTGTCTTCAGAAAAACCTTTTGTTGGTATTGCCTAGTGGGAATCTGTTTATAGGTGATGAAATGACTGTTTTAATTTCATTTCAAATTTTAAGAACCAGGTTTTAAGAAATTTTCACTACTCCAAGATGAAGATGAAAGCATCATTGTTTTTCATCTTGTTGGGGGAAAGGAGGCAAAGAAAACTCTAGGTTTTCTTTTAAGTTCTCTGTAACAGAAAAACACATTTTGGCTAAGAAAAGAAAAATATTCCTCAAGGAATTCAGAAGACAGTAGTACCAAAGTGTAATAACTGCCTCAGAAAAGCTGATCCTGTGGATTTGATGATGGCTGTCTTCAAACCACCCACCTGCTCCCAATCACCATCCTAAAGCCTCCCCTTCTTCAGTTCCTTAGACACTCTATGCAGTCAGAGGCAAGAGAAGGGCAGTAGGCCTTTCACATAATGTCCTCAGGATTCATACCTCCTGAATATTTGTACATTAAAAGGGCCCACATCTCCAACCATCTCCCCCAAGTAAGAGCTGGGCTCACAGGAGGTTTAAGTTAATATGTATTAGGAATGTAATTACTTGACTGAATGAGGCTGTCTGTCCAGAGCAACAATTTCCATCACTTTCTATATTCCTACCTCAAATTTTCCATATCTTGATATTTCTAAATCATGGTGGTAGGAGGAATTTTTCAGAAAGTGTGTAGGGTGAGGGGCGAACCACAGAGAAAAGTCAATACTACAGCCAAAGGAGTGGATTTATAAGGGTAAAAATTCAGAGAGGGAAGCATCAGGATGGGAAGCATGTTTGCTCAAGAGATCTGTTAGTGCTCCTTTAATCAATGCCAAAAATAGCAGTCCACTTTTCATCTGCACAAATCCAGTCCTGGGTATTCATTAAAATAAACTGTCATTGCTATTCTTACGATTTTCATACTACAATTGTATCACAGAAAGACATTTTTCCCATTAAAGTGGGCAATTTTTGCTGTACAAGAATAAGGCTTTACATAAAGACAGCTGGATGATTCTGTGTACTCCTTTGAGCTCAGGGCAACATATTCCTAATGAAAAGATATGACCTTCCCTTGTGTTATTGTTGTAAATGTAGAAAATAGTATATAGCGAAACAGGAGATCAGGTTCTAGTGCTGGTTCTGGTATTTGCTGGCCTTGAGGCTAATTAGGTCACTTAACTGCCTGCAACTCTGTTTTCATATCTATAATAAAGATTATAGTTGACCTTCTGACCTCATGGGGTTTTTGTGAAAGAATATATGTAAAAGTGCTTTATAAACCACACAGTACTACACAAGTCCTAGAATTTCCAAGTTGAAAGGGTCTTTAGAGACCATTTAATACTATTTTATACATAAAAAAACAGGTTCAGAAGGTAAAATGATTTGACCTAGATCAGTGAGTCTCACTCCAGGCTGCACATTAGAATCACCTGAAAAGCTTTTTAAAAATATTACCATCTAGTCTCTAACCCAGACTATTAAATCAGAACCTAGGGGGCTGGGGTCCACCAGGCATTAGTAGCGTTTAAAGGCTTCCCAAGTGATTTTAACATGTATCCAGAATTGAAAACCATTGCCCTCATCATATAATTTATCGAGGGTAGAATCAAGAACAAGCTTGGTCTTCTGTCTCCTACCCAGAGATCACTCTGTCACCTCAGGATGATGCCTAATGACTAGGAGACTGTGGCAGTGAGAACAAATAGTGATGCCATGGCATCAGGATTTCCTTCCTGAAAGCCCAGCTACTTGGGTAGGAAGTATGAGTCATCTCTGTGTCTAGTGGCCCTGTCATTCTGTCTGATGCAGGACAAGACCTAGTTTTCTGGCATTTCTTGCCTGACAACCAACCACTCCTGGCCTCATAGCCACACCAACATTCTTAGAACTAGTCAGTAGAAATGTTTACATTTGCCAATGTAACAAAAGCTCCTTTCATGATAAGTGACTGTGAATTCAGGAGTTACCCCAAGACAAGAGGAGATAGAGGCAGTTTCTGTAGTAAAAGAGGCTTTTAAATATTGTAAAGAAACTCATTGGAGTAGTGTTTCTCAGCCTGGAGTATTTACTAAGAGTACATACACAGCCTATAGTAATTTTAAACATTGTTTCTGTTTTGAAAATAATTTTAAAAAATCTAATCCTTTTCAGATAATCTGTATGAATATCTTATATCCAAGAATTGCCCTAATTTTACTTCCCACATTGCATTTGGTCTCACTATCACATAAGTGTTAAACAATATAACTAATTGACATGGTGATAAGAAAAGACCAGAGGCAATGTAATATGCAAATGAGGCATAAGTACAGAGTAAGGGCCAAATGATGTCACAGCAACTATTCAAAAGCAGGAAATGCAGTAGTTCCAGTAGAGAAAAAGGGTGGGAGACCTGAGTCAACTCTAGGCACACTGAAGCAGAGGCATGTCAAACTCAAAAATACCTTATTTATGTTGTAAGTATAGATTCAATTTCAGCAAAATGATCTAACCTATCATAAACTTAAGAAACTGTAAAAAAAAAGGAATTTCCATGGGTTAAATGCAAATTTATAAATCAAAGTTACACTAACATGCAACTGTGATTTATAAATCCATGTAAAGGATTGGGCAGGGTGAGTTCAAAGCAGATAAGCTGGTGACTCCAGGGGTTAAGGGGGGCGGGGAATCCTCAAGAGAAAAAAGAGAGAGAGAGAGAGAGAGAGAGAGAGAGAGAGAGAGAGAGAGAGAGAGAGAGACTATAAAGCAGAGAAAATCCAAAATGTGCTGACGGAAGTGAAGGAACTGAAACAGTTTTGGAAGCAACTGAAACAGTTTTGGAAGCACTGCCACAAAGGTCTAGGAGATCAGAATGCAGGATTTAGGGACGCAGTCAAAAAGTAGGAGCTAGAAGGAAGGGTGGGCAGAGCAGAATTGAACAAAAAAAGAAGAGAGGAAACTGTGCCTTCTATTAGTGGTACACTGAAGCTTACTGTAACAGCTAGTGAAGGCTGAAGGTATCTGCGATGCTGTGAAACAGTAATGGTGGATGTCTAATTATTCACATTTTTCTGGGTGAATCACTGAAAGATTGTTGCCTACAGTGGTGCCACAGACATCTGGAGGTGGATGATCACTGGACCTCAAGGGTGTGTCAGTCATTAATAGTTTTTAAATTGGTGGTTAACCTGGGCTAATAAGGCAAAAGACAGCACTAAGGAAGAGGCTACTAAGTCTGGGAAGTCTCAATGAAAAAAAATATTTCTTTTTGGGGACCTGCAATTCATAGATAAAACTATGTTCAAACATAAAGGTGCACCATTACTTCTGTGGGTCTTAGGCTCCTTGCTCATTTCTTCTGTCTTTAGGGGAAGATTTTGTAAGAATACTGATAACAAATGAACTAAATTTTAATATGCCAGTGGTCTCAAATTTTCTAGGTGGAGTCACAAAGATCTGAAATCACTTGCGGTCAGGAAAATTGGGGGCATTCAAATTTCTAAGTGAAGAACAAGAAAAGAGAGGCTCAGTTAGCAGTGCAACCTTGACTGAGGGATTTCTGGCAAATAGAAGTGGTGGGAGAAAGCAGGTAGCATGTTGAAGAAAGGACACGTGAGGACAAAAACTTGGAAAACTTTCAGATTTCTTGAAAATGTAGTTTTTATCATTTTAAAAAATGTACCTTTCCATTTGAAGTTAAAGATAAATTTAATGACCCACCTTACTCCAAGCGTAATTCCAGGTCACATAACTATCACCTCCTAGAAGATCCTTGAGCCAGGTGACTGGATTTTGATAAATCTGACCATTTTCTACCTTAATTTTACCACTCAATAAAACACTGGCTTTGTGGGTAGCCTCCTGAAGGAAAAAATAAAATAAAGATTAATATTAAAAAACAGATGAAATATGTGAACTTCTGCTTCTGGCCATGATGTAACAGGGCAAGATTTATCCTAATACCTTACACAACCAAAAAATGGACAAAATATTTGAAACAATGGTTTGCAATATACCAAACACCAGGTAACAAGTACAGTGATCCCTAAGAAGTGAGAAATTAATTATGTAAGCCTTATAATTATCACAGCTCACTGCCTTCAGAGAGTTTCCAGGTCATGGGAATCCATGACCTGGAACAGAGAGAGGGAATCCAGGCTAAACCTGTGGACCTTCTGAGTTGAAGAGACAGAGCAGAGTTTAGAGAGGCAAGATAGCTAGAGTTTGCAGGAAAAAGTACTGAACAGAGAAATACAGTGAGAGAGAATTCTGCAGATCTTCAGCTGAATTGTGATTGGTCGTGTGTGTGAAGAAATTACCCAAGTCTAGGAAAAGAATCACCTGAAAGGATTAGAGGTTAATGGGACTTGGCATTCTCAAAGGTCAGAAATAATACCTGTACCCAATAGCAAAACTAGAAAAAACTCAAAACTTATGGGGGCACTGCTGGGTACTCAGAAGACTCTTGCTTCGGTCAGTAGGGGGAAATAATTAGCCCTAAATTAAACACTGCTCTAATCCTGCCCAATAAATCTTAAAAGCAAGACACAAAAGGATCAAATTGTGTCCAAGTATCTTAACTGTATCCTAGAATAAGTCATCAAAATATTTATAAGAATACAAAACTATCCAGCATCAAAAAAAGTAAATTTCACAAGGTCTTGGATACAATAAAAACAAAAATAAAAGGTGAAACAGACAATTCCACTATAATAGTCAGAGACTTCAAAACTCCCACTTTAATAATGTGTAGCCCAAACAGGCAGAAGATCAATGAGAAATGAGAAAATCTGCATAAACCAACTAGACCTAACAAGTACCTATAGAGAATTTCTCCAAACAATAGGAAAATATATATTCTTCTCAAGTGCACACGGAACATTCTCCAGGATAGGCCATGTACAAGCTAAGTCACAAAATAAATCTCAAAAAATTTTAAAAGGACTAAAATAGTACAAAGTAGGCTCTCCAACTGCAATGGAATAAAATTTGAAAGTAATAATGGAAAAAAATAGGACACTCACAATTAGGTGAAACTCAAACAACACACTCCTAAATAACTGATGGGTTAAATAAATAATCAAAAGGCAAATTAGAAAATACTGAGATGAATGAAAATGAAGATACAACAGACTAAATCTTATGAGATGCAGCAAAAGCAGTGGAATAGAGAAAAATTTATAGCTGTAAATGCTTATATTAAAAAAGAAAGATCTCAAATCAATAACCTAACTTTACACTGAAGACCCTGGAAAAAAGCAAACTAAACACAGAGGAAGCACTAGGAAGGAAATAATAAATATTAAAGAGTGAAAATAAAACAGACAACATAAAAACTATAAGGAAATCAACAAAATCAAAAGTTCTTTAAAAAAATTAACAAAATTGACAAACTAAAATTGACCAAAAAAGTAGATAAGAAGACTCAAATTACTAAAATCAGAAATGAAAATAGGGACATTACTATTCACCTTACAGAAATAAAAAGAGCTTTAAGAGAAACTATCAATAACTTTATGCCAATAAATTAAGTAAATCAGATAAAATGGATGAATTCCTAGAAAGATACAAACTACCAAAACTGATTCAAGAAGAAATAGACAATCTTAAAAAACCCATAATAAGCAAAGAGATTGAGCTAATAATAATTTTAAAAACCTACCCACAAAGAAAAAACCCAGGTACAGATGGCTTCACTGCTGATTACTATCACACTTAAAGAAGACTTAGTACTTATTCACAAACTCTCCCCGCAAAATAGAAAACACTTTTGAACTCATTCTGTGAGACTAGTATTACCCTGATTCCAAAACCAAACAAAGAGAACATGAGAAAACTGCTGATCAGTATCTTTAATGAATATGGGTATAAAAATCCTCAACAAAATACTAGAAAACTGAATCCAGCAACATATAAAAAGCAACATATAAAAAGAATTATACACTATGACTAAGTGTAATTTATTTACTCTCAAAGGAATGCAATGTTGGTTTAACACCTCCAAATCAATTAGTTATATACCATATCAATAGAATAAAACCCAAAAATCAAATGATTATCCATTGATGCAAAAAGAGCATTTGACAAAGTCCAACACCCTTTCATGATAAATACACTCATGAAACTAGGAAGAGAAGAGAACTTCCTCAGCCTGTTAAAGAGCATCTTTGAAAAATCTACAGCTAACACCATATCTAATGGTGAAAGACTGATTTTTTTTCTCTCTAAGAAAAACAGTCTTATCTTAGGGAAAAAATAGAAGTCTGATCTCACCATTTTATTTTAACATTGTACTAGAGATTTTGGCCAGTACAATCTGTCAACAAAAGAAATAATTTTCATACTGGAAAGAGAGAAGTAAAACTGCCTTTATTCATTATCATCTGTATAGTAAAATCCAAGGGAATCACCCAAAATTTAAAAGTCAGTATAGCAAAGTTAGAGGATAAGATCTTAATACATAAAAATCAATTGTATTTCTACATATTAGCAATAAATAACCAAAAGTTGACATTTAAAAAACAATATTGGGGGGTAAGGGGGAGGAGGGGAATAGGTTAAAAGGGGTCAAATATGTGGTGACAGAAAGAAATCTAACTATGGGAGGTGAATACACAATGCAATATATATATGCCTTATTGTTAAATCGTACACCTGAAACTTACTGGATTTCGTTAACCAATGTATTCATAAAAACCCCAAGAAAACAAAACAATATTATATACACCACTATCAAAAATATAAAGTACTTTGGAATAAACCTGATAAAAGCTGTAAAAGACCTGTGTACTGACTCCAACACTGCAGAGAAAAATTAAAGAAGATCTAAATAAGTGGAGAGCTCTACCATGCTTGTGGATTGGATAACTCAATATTGCTGAGATGTCAATTCCTCCCAAATTAATCTATATATTCAACTCAATACCAACAAAAATAACTGCAGCCTTTTAAAAATTCACAAATTCATTCTAAAATTAGATAAGATTGCAAGTGATCTGGAATAGCCAAAACATTTTTGAAAAAAAGAGAGCATAATTGGAGGACTAACACTATCTGATTTCAAGACTTCTTCAGTTACAATAATCATGACAGTAGTGATGAAAAGACAGACAAAATGAAAAAGAATAGGGAGTCTGGAAATAGGCACATATATGGACAACTGATTTTCTACAAAGGTGCAAAGGCAATTCAATAGAGAATACTTTCTTCAACACATGCTGCTGGGAAAACTGAATATCCAAATTCAAAACTATAAAAGGGGATCCTACTCTGTACCATATATCAAAATTAATTAAACATGAATCATACTCTAAATGTAAACCTAAAACTATAAGAATTCTAGAAGAATTTAGAATTCCAAAAAAATCTTTGTAACCTTGGGTTAAATAATTCTTAGATATAATACCAAGAACATAATGAATAAAAGAACACATTTATAAACTGTACATAAAAATTTAAACTCTGTTCTTTATAAGGCAATATTGAGAGAATAAAAAAAAACAAGTCACAAGCCACAGACCAGAGAAAACATCTGCAAAGTACATGCTTGTCTAAGGACTTATACCCAAAATGGTATTATTTAAAATTCTGAAAACTCAATAATAAAAAGGCAACCAATAAAAAAATAAAAGATTTGAATAGACGCTTCACCAAAGAATGAATATGGATGTAAAAAGTACATGAAAAGAAGCTGAATATAATTAATCATTATTAAATGCAAATTAAAACCACAGTGAATGCACTACTATATGTATATATTTCTATATTACATACATATATACATCTACACGTGTTAACATGACTAAAATTAAAAGACCAATCGGATTAAGTGTTGACTAAGTAAGGATGTTGAGGAACTATAACTCTGGTGGGAATATAAAAAGGTTACAAACGACATTGGCAGTTTCTTTAAAAGTTAAATATACACTTACCATATGTAATCCACTGCTAAGTATTTCCCAAGAAAAATGAAAGCCTATATCATACCAAAACTTGTTTGCAATGGCCAACAACTAGAAACAACCTAAATGTCTACCAGGGATGAACTGATAAACATTTTGTAGCATATACATACAATGGACTATTATTACTCAGCAACAAAATGAATGGGGGAAAGAGTAAAGGAAGCCTCTTTTTTTGGCATTTCTAGCAGAACTTTTTTTCCTCCTCTAATTTTATGCATACGAAATATTATTTTAATTTAGTCAGATTTACCCAAACTCTTGTCACTTTTTGTTTCTAAAAACAAATTGAACTTCAAGGAACCAAGAAGCCTGTTCACCTCAATCATGAAATAATCCTCAAAAGATCCACTCAGGCAAGTTACTCAATTCTGGAATGTCCTAGATGACCTGAGAGCTATGAGAAGTTCATTCAACAGCAGCTAAAATAAGGGAAACAGCTCTGTGCTGCCCTAGAACCACAGATGTCTATAAACCAGAATTCTGAAACAAAAAAAAAAATACTTTTTATCAATCTGTGTCAGTGGAAAAGGATTTCAGCCTCCTAATCAACTACTCATTCAGGACCTCTAAGTGTTGGCAGATTTGAAATGTCTGAGACATCAGATGTTTACACAATCATCAATGTTGCCTACAATCCTGATGTTCTCCAGGCAGCAGAAAAAGACCACAGGAAAAAAGATCAATTAATATGGATGGCTATGAAATGCCTTGAGAAGCAACTCCAATTTACTCTCTCACATTTTTACCATATTACCAAATTTAAAATAAAATGAAACAAAGGATGAGACAAAATCTGATGGTAATCCAAACTGACTCCACAGACTTAAGAGAGAAGACAAGAAAGGAACTAACCCATGAACAGATATGAAATAGTACTGGATTATACAATCCAGATCACCTCCCTCAACTTTTACTGCCAAAAGACTACTTTTCAGGCCAAACGGGGTGCCTGATAGAAGAGATTTCCAGTAAAGAAATCCAGGTGGAGATGAATAGACTAACCTATGAATTAAAAATTGTGGTAGATTAGAATGAGAAAGCCCTGGAAATTGAATTAAAAATTGAATTACCAGGTATTAATTCAGGAAAAAACAAAAACAAAGAAACGAATTGAGCTTCTATGTAAGATGAATTTATATTTATCTCTTATTGGGGGAAGCTACATAGTTTTAGAGAAAAAATAGGTACCTGTGTTTTGAATTCCAAAATATTATTTCCTGGTTTAATTCTTCCTAGTACTATCAGATCCTTTATCTGCATACATTTCTTTTTCAGAGCTGTGCTCTGGTTTAAAGGCTTTTTTGTAGTATGTGGATGGCCAGACCCAGAGGAGGAGGTACTCTGGCTGTCATTTGCATGTGGATCAGCAAAAGCTGATTTTTTAAAGTATGGTTTCATCTGATGCCCAGTATCACAGTCTAAGTCATCAACTCCTTGATGGGTCAGGGTTTCTGATGTCCCCCTAGGTGGTTGCTGGGAAGCTGTTTTCCTGTTTCCTCTATTTGGATCACAGTTGGAAAGTGCCTGACCACAAACAACAGTTGATGGCTGGGCATCATTTTGGGCAGATGTACTTGTGGTTTCTGAAATATTTAATGTGCCAGTTAGTGCTGAAGGACTATAGGATTCATACCCATTGGCTATTGTTTCTGTAAGATCATTTTCTTTTTGTGAACATTCTGCTTGAGCAATAAAAGTAACAGGTTGGGATGGTAATTTAATCTTCTTAGTGCCATCTGAAGATTGGGATTTTGGTAACTCATTCAAGTTACAGTCACTGACATTTTGTTTAGAATTCAGCTCATTTCCAGAAAATTCTTTCCTTCTCACTGTCTTTGAATTTAGACAAGTGTTGGTACTTTGGCTGTTGTTCCACCTTTCCTGAGACAACTGTGCTTCCTGTATGCTTCCACAAACATGGCTGGCAGGAGAAAGTGAACTTGACTGGGGCTGCACTGAATTTTCTAGACTGGTAAACTCTTGGCTGTCCTTCTCACTAGAGATCTCGGAGCTAGACGGCAACTTCCTCAAACTAACACCAGATAAAGATGTAACATTCTTATAGTTTTGAATTTTCTGGCTTATTTTTTTCTGATTTTTTGCTGCAACTAAAAGGCTCTTCTGTCTTGTGGCCAAGTTAGCAAGTTGTTCTCTCAGGATACCATGCTTAAATGATTCTATGGACACCCTAT
Source organism: Macroglossus sobrinus (assembly GCA_004027375.1). Lineage (NCBI taxonomy): Eukaryota > Metazoa > Chordata > Mammalia > Chiroptera > Pteropodidae > Macroglossus > Macroglossus sobrinus. The sequence goes on along the minus strand of PVKZ01000059.1, from coordinate 1,962,775 downwards.
AGGAAGAAAAAGAAAGAGACAAAAAATATAAACATAGTAGAAAACATGTTTTTAGCAGTCATTTATATTTTAAAGGTACTTTATCTCAATTTAAATTTGATCAGCTTGAAGTACACAAGAGCTTGTCTTTGCAATGTATTTCCCTTTTGAAGAAACTGACTTATAAGTGTTTGCCATTTTAAGGAGATGACAAAGTGGTTATCCACATTGATATTCATATCATTATTAGTTGTAAGTCAGCCCTAAAAGAGAAACAAAACTCGGGTTGTCTATCTCAATATACTAGTCTTGTAGTTGTAAGGTAGCAATTGATGACCTAGGGGGAACACTTTTCATTAAGTTTGAAGTTTGCTTATTTGTTTAAAGTGTAAATATTGAGAGTAAGTTCTACTCAAGTTCTAATTAGCTATGGAGGAGTGAGATTGTTTTTTGAGTAATTATACCTGAGCTAGATCTGAGAAATGTCAGTTCATCAAGTAATTACTGTAATTGTACTTTGAACCTGTACTGAGGCATTTTCAAGTCCAAAGGGACTACCCAGACAAGCATTATCCTGTGTGCTCCCACAAAACCACATCTCTCAGGGGCCTGAGGGCTAAGTGAGAGGAAATGACTCACTCATACTTCTTGCCTTTTGGTTATATCCACCTATTTCACTGTTACCTTTAGGATACTAAACACTTTGTTTCCTATAGTTCAAAACTTTTTGGTCTTAGAACTTTTTTATAATTTTAAAAATTACTGAGGAACCCAAAGATCTTTTGTGTAGATGGGTTATATCGATCAATATTTGCTGTTTTAGAAAATAAAAAAAAAAAAGAAAATTTTAAAACACAAGAACATACAAGCATACATCCCATTAGCTATTAGAGTGACGATATCACACATTAAGAAAAGTGGCCTCAAGAAAATTCCACTGTACATTCGAGTGAATGAGAGCAAAAAGGGCAAATAACATCTTAGTATTATAAGAAAAATAGTTTTGACTTCACAAACTCCTTGAAATGGTGTCAAGGACTATTAGGGACCACTCTGTTAGAACAGCTGTTTTAAGAAAAGTGATAATATAGATATCTGTTTTTCCTATCATGGTTTAGAGTTGTTGGTCCTGAACTTGAAGTAGACTGGGTGTTAAATAATGGATATAGGTAGAAGAAGCAGCAAGAAGCAATCAGATTAGCAAACAACTGGTAGCAAAAAATGCAAGAAGCTAAATAGAAAAAAAAGAAGGTAACAATATTACACTGAAAACTGTGAAATGAAGAATCATACAGAAAAACAAAAGTGCTCATTAATTTACAAGATTTTATGCCTCACTGCAATATTAATAAAGATTTACACTTGAAATGCTAACTAATCAGGAATTTTCCAAAATTCTAGGTATCTTGTTAATCATAATATATAAAGAACTGAAGCTAGGCTTCTCCAAAGTCCCCTAGAAAATATCCTGTAGCAAATTACCAATCTGTAGGTTCTATAAGCTCACATGCTTTATACTGTCAGGAAAAAGAAGAAATAGAAATTTATGGTACTTATTCACTAGAAATATAAGCAAACTGGAAATATAGATTTATATAAAAAATAATAAAAAACTAATTTTTAAATAAGCTCATAAAAATTGAGTATGTAATATATGTTAAATAAGACAAAATATTTAAAAAATCAGAAAAATTACATGTGAATAAAGAATAGGATTGAAAAGATATCTGCATTAATTACAGCATTATGCACAATAGCCAAGACATGAAGATAATGGATGAATGGCTAAAGAGCATATGATACACACACACACACACACACACACATACACACACACACACCCCAAATTTATAAATATAATAGAGACCAGATTGATGGTTTCCAGAAGTGGGTAGTGGGCAAAATGGGTGAAGGTGGTCAGAAGGGACAAACATCCAGGTATAAAATAAATAAGTCATGAGGATATAATGCACAGTATGGTGACAATAGTTAATAATACTGTATTATATATATGAAAGTTGCTAAGAGAATAGATTTTAAAAGTTCTCATCACAAGAAAAAAACAATAGGGGGTATATGTAGCTAAGTCTATGAAAACTAATAAAAAAATTTTCCTAAGTAAGAAAAAAAATATATAGCATCTTTCTCAAAAAAGGATGCAAAGAGGTATATAACCAGTATAATCAGAATAAAATTCCTTAAGAATTATGAGAATTTAGAGGAACACAAAACCACAAACTGCTCAGAAGGACTTTTATGATAGCAAAAATAAATTTTTTAATATAAAAAATTTGAGTTAACAAAGGAAAAAAACTTAGGTTTGGGATTCATGACCAGAAGGCTTTTATAAAATTATTGGCTGTAGACAACTTTTTAAGGTACTAAAATGTTGTTTTCTGAATATTTCAGGTAATAAAGATGAAAAATATCTTTCTGGGAAGTATGATTCCCCATGCAGGTCATATATTACATGACCTCATAAAGTCATTTTTTGGTACTAAGAAACATTTGTATTCTTAAGAAATTCTAGGCCTATTGTAGCTTAAAATGGATAAATTGTGAAAACTCCTATTTTTTCACTCACCTGTATTTTTTAGCCAGATCATCCCTTTCGGCCTTTTGCTTGGCAAGCACATTATCCATAACCTCTTTTATCTTTAACATCTTTTCGATGTATTGTCCTAGAAACATGGTAATAAAGTAAAAACTCGGTTAATTGAGAGCTAGCAAATGTTAAATTTGATCACAAAGAACTCAGCCTTACCGTTAATTTTAAGAAGCAATGATCATTCTCCTGCCCTCTTCCCCAATATCAATGACCTAAATATACAAATCAAGGCTTACTAAATTATATCATCCTATAGAAGTACCCTGAAGTGTAAGAACACTGTGCCAAGAAAGAGCAGGCCAGCCTGAGTTCTAATCCTGATGCCTAGTCCACTGACAAAGCTCTGTCAACCCAAACAAGTTATATGACCTCTATGGTCAGCTTCCTTATGTATGAAATAAGGAAATAAAGAAGATAAATAAGAAGATAAATATTTTATCTGTTAAAATCATTTAGATTTTTTAAATACAAAAAATACATTATCCTCGTAAATTTTTTTTCAAATAATATGAATGTTTACACAGAAGAAAAGTAAAAGTATCCCACTCCTTCCCCTGCTTGATCTCTATTTTACTCCATGAAAGAGATAGCTGTTAATAGTTTGGTAGCAGTGTAGGTATTTGTGTGTGTAAAAATTTTTAATATATTTATTTAATGTATTATTCTACATATTTATACTATATATAACTTCATAGTACATATATTTAAAAATAAGAACCATGCTATCAGTTCTTGTCTTCACACTCAACACTTAAATCTATATAAAATAACTTTTATAATAATTACTTAGATATTTTCTACTTTCTTCCACTGCCTCTTAAGTAAAGGCATCATGCACTGCCCCACAATCCACAGGACTTACACATAACCCAAATACAGATTTCCAAGTAGGAAATTGAAAGGCTTAGATGAATAAATTTGATTTCTTTTTAAGATACTTACTATTCATTTCACTTTTGGCTTTAAGTTTTTGCTTAATTTTTTAGACCAATGCATATTTTCTATATAATTTAACTAGAGAAAATTAGTGGTGGGAAAGAATAGGGAGTTCAGAGTTGGAATTTGTTCCATAACCTCCCTTTGCAAATCGGACAAATGATTTCATAAGTAAAGAATTAGTGTTCCCAGAGGAGTTTTTGTCACCCTAATACTATGGCTAAGAATTAGTTTTATAATGTAATGCAAGTGCTAACAGGTGGGAAACTAGTATGATTATTAAGAATTTAGATGTAAATTTATTTAGCAGATTTGATACTCTATTTAGTAGAAAGTATTTGCATCATGTACCTATCCTGTCACATTGGATTTTCCAAATGAATTTTAAACCACTGGTAAAAATAACATTATCATAGTAACCAAAAAGTTTGTTTCTATAAGAATGGATATAAAGATGTCTTACATGTATCTTGATAGTGTGTACTTATTTATCAAAGAGACAACACTGAATTTGAATTAATCAATGGTATCTTAGAAAGAACCTAGAAATTGCCTTAATATGTGTAAAATTTTAATATATGTTAATAAGGTATTATAAAACAATGAGGATAAGAGTAATTAGTCAACAAATAAGAGTAAGCAAATGCAGGAAAAACGTATGAGGGGAAACTATTCTATAGTTATCTAATATCACATGTAGAAAAGAGATTTTAGATGAATGACAAAGTTAAAATGCTTAGGAAAAAAATAACAAAATGTTCATGCTGAACATTTTTCTGCCTCAGTTCAGTTAAGGCACTAAATACATCTGGTATGAAAGTGAATGCAAGACATCTTTAATAAAAATTTACAAGGAAATGTACAAAATGAGATTTATCACTTTTGAACCCCTCAGCTAGATCAAAGATATAGAAGATGTCAGAATATGGAAATGGTGAATTCGTAAAGATATTTCTTTAGAGAGCTGTTGCTTCACTGAGTGGGAATCTCCATCCTCAAAAGCAAAAGTGAGAAGTGAGGGGGCTTCTCCCTCCCTATGGGGGCAGTTTTAAAGGATTGTTGGGAGCATAACAACTCTCAATTAAAGTGATAACAGACTCATACCTGGCTTTCTCTTTAAACATTTAGCGGTCAAGGCCCTGAAGAGCAAGGAGCTCCCACAGCAGAGCGAAGAGAAAGTTGCTGCTGTGCTGGAAATTAACTGTGCTCCCTACTAAAAGTACAAGGTGCCAGGATTCTGAAGAGTTGGTGTGGAGCCTGCCCTGAGATCCTGCTGATGAGGGCTTCTACCTGAGGGCAAGAGTGTATGTAGTATGGACCATTAGTAAAAACAGAAGCTAGATGAGACTGAGGAGGCCAGAGGGGGAAAAATGTACACGCCACATCATAGGAGCCACCCATGTAGAAGTTTCAGAAGAGCCTCAGAAAATTGCTCTGACGAGACTTAGACTTAGTTTTAAACATCTGTCAAAGAGTGATGGAGCCAATCACAGTCAGTAATTAGTCACCAGCCAAGAACTCTAGGCCCCTTGCTACCTCTCCTCCCTTAAAGGGGCACTGAAACAAAAATACAGGGATCATGATTAGTCAATTTGTATAATGGTTATAATAGAAGAAAATTAAATTATATAGATTGAGGGTGGGAAGGAAAAAAAGTTTCTAATCTTTAAAATATTAAAAGAAATAGCAAAAAAAAGACACACTTTACTATACAGAATTTGAAAATTTATGTATTTAAGAAAAAACTAACACATGTTACATGTTACATGTTATAACTTGACTCCAATTTTTTAACAGACAAAAAGGAACAGTCAATTCACAAAACAGGAACTAAAACTAGTGAAAAAATACCATTAATAGTCAATAAGGCAAATTAAAATATGAGGTACATTTTGTTATCAAACTAGTAAAATTATTTTAAATGAAAATGCTGAGCTATTCACAGTGTAAAGAATAACAAACACTAATTTGTGTTAGTGAAAGTGCAAATTTATACGTAATTCTTTAGAAAATCGATTTATCAATGTGAATCAATAGATTTTTAAAATGTTATATACTTTTGACCCAATAATTCCAATTCTGTCAATCTTACCTAAGGAAATAACTGTAAATCCAGAAAAACCTGTGTTGTGGTATAGTAGCAAAAAATTAGAAAAAATCTAAATGCTCAACAACAATAAAAATTAAGTAATAAACCATGGAACATTTACTGAACAGGATACTGTGGAACCGCTAAGGACAATGACTTCGGGAGAAAAGAATGTAAAAATAACATATCTAGGATGACCAAACTATATTTTTAACAATTTTATTGAGGTATAATTATAACTATGTTCTTAGGGGGAAAAAAGGAAACAAATACATCAAAATACTGTGGAGCAACAGTATGTAATTTTAGCATATTTTTTCCTCTTTATTATTTTTTGAGGTGTAACTATATGTCGTGTATAATGAAAAAAATCATAAACTTGGAAAATTAATCTTAAATGCATTAGAAATACTAAATAAAATATATGAACTACATATGTATTTGGGGGGTATAAATTATTTTGTATTATTTTCCTCAAAATACAACTTGTACCATGTGTTAGGCTAGGATGAAAAGCAGAATGGCTATAATTTAAAAGGAAATACTTTTTTAAAAAGGCTATACAACTTGTGTTAGGACAGAGATGAACTAACAGTTGTATCCTGCTACACAAAAGATTGATGAAGTACTTTATTTTTAGCTAACTACTTTTAATTCAGATCTGCATCTATCAGGAGCTGCTTTCTACCTTGTAAATCACAAGAAAACATATAGCTGTGAGCTATCAAAGGTTTCCAAACATTCACTGAAGTTTTGAGAAATTAAGATTTATTAGGTCTGCTATCAGTCTAATTTACTATTTTGAATCATTAGTGCTTTGTAAACAGGAAGACATCTATTCAGTAAGACATATCTGCTCCTTTGGAAGGTACGAGTATTTGCTCTACTCCTGTTACCACTACACATCTATTTTTAAGAGTTGTCATAGCTGGGTGAAGCTGAAGTGCAAAGAAGTAACACAATCTTACCTCTAATCACTATCTTATGCTTTTTGTCACATTTTTATCTAAACATATCACCAGGAGTGGCTTATCTCTGATTATGGTACTGAGTGTCTCTCAAATTATTCATGCTATATCCTGATTCTAGAAGTATCACCATCAACTATTATATCAACTACTGGTTTGCATCACTGACTTCTGATGATTGTTCCTGTCACTTTACCCTCACATAAAAAGACCACTGTGAGCTTTGAAATAAACATGTACCTTAAAAAAAGTGAGGTAGCAATGACCTTGGATGTCAGAAATCATCAAACTTACTATCAGTCCATAAGAATGAGTCCATATTTACCTGCATCTTCAGGGGTTCTTATTTCAAACTCCAATAAATTTTCTTGTTTTTCTTCTATATCTTGTAGAATGGCACTGATGGTCTGATGCTATCAAGTAAGAATACTCAAAACTTCAGTACAAGAAGGTAGATTTTCTCTCTGATATGTATTATGTTCAAAATGTACTCATGCTTTGTTTAACCTTAACTGTATAAATGTTGCATATTCATGGAAAAAAGTAAACTTAAATATATATTGATTTTTGAAGCATATCTATTCCTGGAAAACAGAATGTAAGAGTAGCAACCACATAAAAAATAATTTTTCATTGACTTCTGTCAAAATTATAGGTGTAGGAGGAAAAAAAACAACTCAGTACAACAAATTTAAAGATAACATATGCAACGAGTTCATTTTAAGGCTTTATGACTAACACTGCCCTCTATGAAAATCTCACACATAATATTAGAAATATAAACCACTACTCAAAAACTCACAAAGGGGATTTGAGACTATGTCTTTATACCCTTGTCAGTACTAATCTTCCTGCCTGGAACATCTTCAATTTACTCTGTCCAGAACCCTCTCTTTCTTATGAGATGGAATCACAGAGTGAACTCTCAAACCAGAGTGACTGGGTATAAATTATGGCTCCATCTCTTCTTAGCTGGGTGACCCCAGGAAGTTACTCTCCTCTCCTTGCCTGAATGAGTAACACATGTAAAATGCTTAGGACAATACCAGCACAAAGTAAGAACTCAATAAATATTGCTTATTATTATATAAAACCCATCTCATAAATGGGTTTTATATAGTTAGCCTCTGACTAACCTAATTCATACTAATTTAACCTTTCTTAGAATTACTTAAAAATTTCAGTGCTACAGATTTTAGTGTGTATGTGTATGTGTGTGTGTATATATATATATGTGTGTGTGTGTACAAAAAAAAACTGCTTTCTGTTTTGCCTTATATTGTGGATGCACATTGTCTCAGCCACTTGAGTTATATCCCTTCACTCGACACCTGCTCCACATTCCACTGTAGAGGGTCCAGCATAATCTCCCCTCCAAACCCCCCCCCCACCCCCGTTCTTAGTCCTTCATTATTTTTGTTATCTTTTAAAAAGATTCTAATCTAGAACATGTCTTTGGAATAAGCAGCTTTAGACAGTTTATATTTTTCTTACTATAAAACTTGCCTATAATTTTATTCCAGGTTTGCTTTTTTTACAATGGCAGAATTATCTTTGATTCTGACACCTCTTTCACAATTTTGTACAATACAGAGCAGTGGTAAAGAGCACAGGCTTTAGAGCTAGATTGCCTGGAATTTACTTAACCTTTTACATTAGCTTTTTCATCTATAATTAGAAAGGTAATAACAGAATCTACCTAGAAGAATTATTATGAGGACTAAATGAATTAATATAAAGTGCTTAGAGGAGAGCTTGCCATATGATAAGTACTCAATGAATCCCAACTATTTTTATCATTACTGCTTCTGTATGTATTTTATATGGTGATAGAGAAGGAAGCTACATGCTGTGATCTGAATGCAGCACCAAACTAAAATCATCTCATTTGAATGTGGCCAGAGTCACCTCTCACTCCAATTTGATTTGAAACTTCCAATACTCTAAAACAATTTTACATTTACAAAAGACAAGCCCTTAATGACTTTAAAGTCCTCATATTTCTTCTGAATTTTTCTTTTTCTTTTTTGTAAAGTTGATTTTCTTTAGACTCCTATATCTCTGTTTCATTTTCTCTGTGGCTTGACATCTAAAATGATATACATTATTCCTGAAGCAAATACCCATGTAGTCAATATAATAGAGCACTTTTTCCATAATGTTCTAATCTTTACATAAAAATATACCTTAAAATACTTATGGTCAATATGGTGGGCTCAGCTGATATAGGACCCCAGTCTAGGGCAAACACATGGAAACACTGGACAAAATAAGCTTCACACACACACACACACACACACACACACACACACACACACACAGCTAAAAATGAAAAAAGAAAGGAAAATTTCCTGGTTCCAGAAATGAAGCTAGCAGTGGCCCATGGGGGATTTACAACAAACACAGATATTGAGGGCTAGGTTTTTAAAGCTCACATGAGGAGGGGTTAGAGTGGAGTCCCTGCATAAAGCTAGTGGCCTAGAGTGGGTGCTCTTTAGGTTAAATAAGAAATCTCTATTTGTCACCTACCCAGGGCTTTAGGTAGAAAAGCAGAGATCCAAGCCTGTGTCTTACATGTATATGAGAACTAAATTTATATAATGTGTGGCTTAGTGTGAACTTAAACGAAGAAATTAGCACAAAAACTGACAAACCCCTAGGGCCCCACCAGATGCAAATGATAACACAAAGCCTAGGCACACAAAAATTCCTACAGTAAACCACCATTATTAAAATGAGATTACAATAAAAAACTACAAACCACACGAAAAATCATATTATCACAAATAAAGGTCAAGTTTAAAATCCCTTTAAAAATATTTGGCTAAAAAATGTTTTTAATGCTAGCAATATTACAAGATAAGAACATAAAAGTCTTTTTGTTTTCTTTTTAAACAAAAAATTGAAAAGAAAATATAGAATTTCTAAAAATAAAAATCATAGTCATTAAAATTAAAGCCTCAATGTATAGGTTAAATAGACTAGAAATATTTGAGAAAATAATGAATTGGAACAGAAATAAAAAAAAAATCATCCAGAATATCATATGGAGAGTTAAAGAGATGGAACATATGAAAAACATTTTAGGAGATATGGAGTTTGGTCTAAAGGACATCTAAACAGAAGTTCCAAAAAAGGAGATTACTGAGAATGAGGAGAGGCAATATTCAATGTATTAAATGCTGAGAGTTTCTAGAATACAAATTAGAAAAGTATCTTCATATTAAAGGAGGATGTCTAGTCCTGAGTAATTAATAAAAACACATCCACATTTAGACGCAACCAAGTGAAACTGTAGATCATAAACGACTAAAAGAAAAACTTAAAATACTGCAAGATTAAAAAACAAATTCTCTTCAAGGAAATGACAATTAGATTGATAGTGGACTTTTCATCCATTACAACAGATACCAGAAAACAATACAAAATATTTCAAAGTCCTGAGGCAAATGCAATTTAGCTTGAATACCAATTAAAATATTTAAGATATAAATTAGATGACTAATCATAATTTAGGTTCAATAAATGACATTTTCCCTCTATACTGACTAACAGAAAGTATATTAATAGTAGTCTAATCAATATACATACTCCTATTCAAAATAATATTTCATGGAGGATGCTACTTTGCTTAAGAAATTAGTATCTAGTATATCATGTGTTTTTATCAAACTAAAGATGTATATCTTATCTATCTAAAGATATACATCTTACCAATTAATATGTATTTTATTGAGCAACTACTATGTTCTTTTTGTAAAAATATATTTTTAAATGAGGAGTTTCTCCAATGGCAAACATTATCACTATAAACTACATGGGATCCAGGTTTGATAAACCAGGTTACTTTCCTTTTCTCTGTCTGGGTTTCATGGTCTTTTTTTTACCTAGTATGTATCCTAGATACTTTTAGGAAGTGGGTAAGTGAAGACACACCGTGACAGTGGCAGTATCTGTGAAACAAGAAATAGCCAAAGAACCAAACCTAGTTGTAAAAGACAGCAACTAATCTATAATTTTTAATCAATGCAGATAATTGTAAGTTAACCAATATAACATACTTTCTTGGCTCATTCTGTTCAATTTTGCTATATTTTCTTATGACAGAAAACAATTTCAACTTGCATGTCCTTAAAATGGAAAGAGCGCTACCAATAGCTAAAATATGGCTGGCCCAAAGAATGGCATTTTCTAGGCTGAAGAACAAAGGATTTCAACTTCACTTACCACAGGAAGGCTTTCTCTTGTGTCATCTTGGTGTGAAAGAGAAGGTGAATCAATAGTTTTGTGGTCTTCACAAAAAAACTTGTTATGTCTTTTGGACTGGACAGCAGAGACTTTCATTTTAAAAAATAAAATTAGAAAATTTTTTAATTTTTTAAAAATTCTTTAAAAAGAATGTGCAGAAATGTAGCTTCATTTTTTTTTTATCAATTATAATGATGACAGGAATAGAAAAGATAAATTAAGTCCACAATTATAATATCTTAATGTTGGTCAGCACCTCAGTATTTATTAGCAATTGACAAATTACAGCTAACATTTTCTGAATACTTATCACATGCTGGATATCAAACTCTTTGCATGAATCATCTATTTAATCTTCATATGAACCCTGTGAGATAGGCAGTTTATTATAACCACTTACAGAAGAGGAGATTGAAACTTAAAGGGATTCAGAAGTTGCCCAATTGTCACACAGCTATTACTGAAACAAAATCTGACTTCAAAGTCCGTGCTCTTAATCACTACAACTATAATGCACTGTCGCTGTGAAGTTCTCTTGTCCCTTCTCCCATTCTGGATTCCCTTTCCCCATGTAACTATTGTATCCTATGCCCCAAGGAAATATGTGCACAAGAAACAACAGACAAGTAGGAATAGCTATAGCACTTTATAATAGAGTGCCTACTAACACCAAATGCAAGGCTTCTCTTAAGCTGAGCTGATATAAATCATGGGATCTGAACCTTGAGATGTAGCTGTGGAGAGGGGAGAGAAATGGCTGTGGTTCTAAGAAAGGACCTGACCATATGGACATGTAGTAGCAGGCAATGAAAAGAGGAACCTTATACCAAGCTTGACCTTGACTTACAGGTGATCTAGCTTACTAGTAAAATATGACGCAATGATTATCCTTAGCTCTAATCAATCATATCAATAAAATGATTCCCCCCTTGAAAATCAACGGTTGGTAAGGATAGTGGCAAGCTGGGGGAGAAATGTGTGACAGAGATTCTTTTCCCAACATTCTCACAGAGAGAGGGCAGATTATCTTCCTGGGTTTCTTCTATGGGTCAAGGCTCAAGCATGAGGAAAAAAAGAACAACTTCTTAACACTTAATAAATCGTGTATAATCGCTTGTTTTCTGTGGTCTCTCTACAAGACTAGAAATGCCTTGTGGGCAAGTGCCTGGTTTGCACAGCAAGTACTCAACAAATGTATTTTCTAAATTAGTGTTTACTAAATGCCTACTTCTTATAGATAATTCATTATATTATTTAAATACAAACTACTGATAAAAATGGTTCATAAATTTTGCTAGCCGTACATGTCTTTAAAATATTCCTTTCACTATAACATATATTGTATACATGTATAATATATTTGCTTTAAAAATTCATATTCTAGCATTAGAATATTAGTGTCTTTAAAAATGGGCATCAGTCCAACTTTTATATGATTCATTACTACTTCTGAAGTAATGAAACCTTAGTTACAAAGACTTTAGTAGCATAACGTCAACCTTTTCCAGCCCTACTACAAGTAAACCAATGAGCATAGTTTCAGTTACATACTATCTCGATCTCAGACCCAATGTTAGGGAGATCAAGGTTTGTTTAATGAATAATATGGGTTTCATTTCAACATGTAACTCTAATCCAGTAGGATCATATGACCTATAAATTAAACTAAGTTTGGAAATTCTACTTCTAAAAATAAATAATACTTTTCGGGAGTTTAATAAACATACAAAACACATATCCTCAGTTGTAAAACTATTTACACAACAAATACAAAGATTTTATTTTTTTAAGCAAAGGTATAAAACAGCAAGCAATACTGACATACATACCAGTGACTACAGCATTACTCTCATCTCTATTATCAACCTCAATAGCACTATAAGATTTTAGCAGCTCTTTCACTTTTTCATCATTTGCTTCATCGAAAGCAGTCTTCTGTTTTTGATTCTTTTGATTAGGGTTTGCTCCATGTTGCAGCAGAATCTCAGCTACCTAGAAAGTATTTTTCCAAAGTTATCTCTATAAACACTTTAATTCAATAATTTCTGCTTTCATTATAAGATTCCACTACCAACCTTTAAAGGTCATCATAAAAAGTTTTCAAACTTTGGTCAAGGAAATTTTTATTAAACGTTATATAACTGTAAATGGATCCACTGATTTGGCCTGATTTATTCTCATTGGAGGACTATACATGATAACATAAAAGTACCAACTATGCTGTCTTCATTGCAGTAAAAGGCATAAGCAGACTATGTGCTGAGGGTTTTATTCTATACCTTTGACAGAGCCCTTTGTCCTTTCCCAAGCTGCTGGAAGATAGGGTAGAGAAGGGAGCAAGCTTTACTTCAGGACTATATTATATTATAATCTGTATTATAAATTGCCATTAGACATAGTTGAATAAAATTCTATTTGAACTACATTTCAGGTACTTTACTTGTTCAAAAAGGTTTTATGAGCTAGCTGGGAACCTAATGTTCATTCTAATAATATCTATACAAATATATTACACATACTAAATAACTGATTTACATTCACAAAGGTTAAACATAAAAGAAAACTTAGAAATAATCAACTCCAATCCCATTATTTTATAGAAGAGGAAACTAGGTCAAAGAAATTGTAACATTTCAGGGGCAAAATAAGCTTCTAATATAAATAAAGCTTCTCTAAATAACTCAAACTATATATTAGAAGTCAGTTTGTAACTGATCAAAGTTAAAGATGGTTACTAATTAGTTTATAAGTCAATTAGTACAAAACAGCCAGTGATTCCATTTACATGAGGCAAGCAAGAGTCTCAAACCAACAAACATTTTCTGATTAGGAAAAGATGGTCAGGATTTTGTTAAAATAGAGATATACTGTGTGCTACGAGCTTTTCTCTTTCTGCTTATGCCCAGAGATTGAAATGCAGAGAAATTAAGGAGCAAATGGGCCAATGGAAATGATTTAGAGAGATAGCATTGACAGCATAAAGGAAAACACATTTGTTTTAAAGTCAAGCATACAGAACTCATTCATGCTACTTACTAGCTATGTCCTGTGAACCCTTATAAAGTACCTGGCACTTAGTGGGCTCTTAATGAAACTAGTCCCCTAATCCCCATTTTTGCTTTAGAGAAGTGAAAAGACCAACTGAGGTAATGAGAGGCAGTAGATAATGGCACGTGGAAAAGGTCTCCTGCAAATTTTTTTTATGAAACATAAATATATACACCTTAGTAAAATCTGAGTACAGGTATTTTATTTTCTTATTTTTAAAAGATGGGGTGAGCAGTGTCTCAAACCAGTAGCTTCTATGCTTGAGTGATAATTAAAGTCACTTGAGGAGTTAAAAATAGATTTCTTAGACCATTTTCCCAATACTATATAGGGGAGTGAGAAAGCTATTTTTAGAAATGAAAGCTTTTCTAGGCTCTTAAGCTTATACCATTTAATAATGACTATTCTGCATGTGTGTTAAGACAAAGCCTTGATCTTTAACATATTGACATGGATTCATTTAATATACTAGTTTAGAAGACACAAAGAACTAGGCTTAGAGATAGGCTCCTGAACAGCTGTTTTTCAGAAATACTCATTAAGAGGAAAAAGTGTAAGAGAAAACAATAAGGCTGAAAGGCAGTGAACAGGAAAGCTAAAGCTAAAGTTGGGAGAGAGTCCCTGTTTACATGATGGGGTGGACCTGAGGAACAAAAAGCTTGGCAAAAATTAGGTGACAAAGAAAAAGGTCCCTTGTCTTCTTTTTAAAATTAGCTTTCCTGAAGTAATCACTACTACATTTATGACTTAGAACCAATCCATTATCACACACCACACAAAAAAACATTATGCCTCTACAGCCAATTCTTTTCCACTACTGTTTGGACTTTGGCAGTCAGCAATCTACTTCAATCACTATAGTTTTTGCCTTTTAGATAATTTCATATGAATGGAATCATATACTATATAGTCTTTTGTGTCTGGCTTCTTTCAATTAGCAGGATGATTCTGAGATTCAACTATATAATTTTGTATATAGATAGTTTATCCTGGCTACTTGCTAGCTAGTATGAAAACTGTTAAATCAATGGAAGTTATACTCATTCTACAATGCATGTAGAGAAATGTCAAAGGACATCTGTAATAAAGATGTTTCTAAGGAAAAATATTACTTTTAATAATTTATTTGTTGCTAAGTATTTGAGTTTTTCTAGTTTTCAGCCATTATGAACAAAACTTCTATGAACATTCAAGTACAAACCTTTATGTACACAAACATGTTTTTTTATGATTCCTATCTTTGTTGAACCTCTCGTTTTGTTCATGTATTATTTTCCTAATTTTACTGAGTTGTCTGTGTTCTCTTGTAGAGTACTGAGCTTCTTTAAAAACAATTATTTTAAATTCTTTGTAGGGTAATTCAGAGATCTCCATTGCTTTGGAGTTAGTTACTGGAACATTGTGTTCCTTTGGAGTCATGTTTCCTTGATTTTTTATGTTCCTTAAAGTCTTGCATTGCCAAGTGCGCACATACTCTCATTTTCCCCCACAGGAGAAATCACAGATCATGGGAGCCAGGGGTGTCTCTGGCTTGGGGAAAGAATGACAGGGGCAAAGTGAAATTGTTACTCTCTTGGATTTTTTCCCTCCAAACAGTCTGCTGGAACTTCTCCACTGGACTCTTGGACTTCCACAATGTACCCCTATGCCCCAGATCGATGTTCTGTGGGGGTGGGGGAATAATAGTAGAGAACTATTCTGCCATCTTGCTGACATCTTTGTTCTCTACCTTTTTTTTCTAACATAAGCATTTAAGGTGTAAAACTTCTAAGTTCTGCTTTATACTGCACCCCAAAATTTTGATATATGTTACTTTAATTCAGTTCAAAATATTTTCTAATTTCCCCTGTGATTTCTTTTATGACTCATGGGTTATTTAGAAATATATAGTTTAATTTCTAAGTATTTGAAGACTTACTGATTAATAACTTCATTCTACTTTGGTTAGAGACTCAGTTGGTATGATTTCAATTGTCTTAAAGTTACTGAAACTTGTTTTATGGCCCGGCATATGGCCATGTTAATGAATGTTCTATAAGCACTTAAAAAGAACATGTACTCTGCTACTGTTGTTAGCATCTCCAATAAATGTCAAATAGATCAATTTGGTCGATAATGTTGTTATAGCTTTCTATATCTCGGGTGATTCATTCATTCATTCATTCATTCATTCATTATTTTTTAAGCAAGGCAACCCTTGGTTGACCTCACAGATTGAAAAGACCTTGTCAATTCACATTCTCTTATTTATTTATTTATTTTTATGCCTACAGCACCTAGTCTTTCTAGGTGGTCTACTAACCAGGTCCAACCCTGCTTAGCTTCCAAGATCAGACAGAATCGGGCTTGTTCAGGGCAGCATGTCATAGACTGGGATGTGTGTTTTAAATAATTTTTTTTATCATTTTCTTTATCTTTTTCTCTTACTCTCCTTTTCCTTATCTTTTTGTTCTCTACATTTTACAGGGTAGAATACATGAACATCTTGAAAAATAACCTAACACAGAAATTAAAATATAAAAAAGAAATAAAAAGATGAAAAAAGGAGATAGGGTGCATACAGTCAAGCAAGAATAAAAAATTCTACCTAAGAATTAAATTTATATGGTGTAACAGAACTGATACTGATTAGGTATAGAATACAATGTTTACCTCTCTTGCTCTCTTTTTAATCTTTCTGGTTTATCTATTAAACTCTTATCTCAAGATAAAGATATAGTGACAAAAGAGAAAATGTGAGTCAGAAATAAAATGAGACAATGATAGAACTGTCACACAGAGAGAAAGCTAATGAAAACATGAGGGAAGATGTTGACAATATATCATGTTAAGAGAATTGAAATATCATTAAGAATGCCATCTTCTCCTTTTCAAATAGAATATTTTTCCTTAGAATAGAAGCAATAGATATAAGGAGGGTTACTCTAAAGACAAACTTGATCTAAATCACCACTTAGGTGAAGGAACATAAGTGATCCTCTAGATCAAACAATTGCAAACTGTAGCCCACAGTCCAAAACCAGTCTGCTGCCTGATTTTGTAAATAAAGTTTTATTGGAACAGCTTTGCCACTCATTTATATATTGTCTATGGCTACTTTTGCACTATAACAGCAACAGATTAGTTACAACAGAAACTGTGTGGTCCAGGAAACCTAAACTGTTTATTATCTAGCCCTGCTCAAGGCCAGAGTGCTTCTAGCAGAATTCTCTCTGATGATAGAAGTGTTCTAATCTGCAAAGTTCAATATGGTAGCTACTTGCCACATGTAGCTACTGAGTACTTGAAATGTAGCTAATGTAACTGAAATACTAAATTTTTAAATGTAATTAATTTAAAGTAATTGAAATAGCCACATGTGACAAGCGGCTAAAGTTCAGGATGGCACAGCTTTACCTCAAAGATATAATATCTTTCTCAAGCAACAGAATTAGTCTTGGGATTCAAGTTTTCCAATATCAAGCTTAGTGTTTTACCCACTAAACTAAGCTCCTCTTCTGCTACTTTCTGTGGTTAATTTTCAGCTCTTGGCATTTATTTCTACAGAGGACCTTCTGTATCTGAGTAATCATTCTCTCCATTCCTTGAAATTATCAAATTGCTATGAGGGAAGCTAGCATCTTTGAAATAGAAAAATCATTATTCAAAAACATCTAAAAATTTGACCTAATCAAACATCCCTCTCTGCTCATTAACATGGAGTCTTTCTCATCCATTAAATCAAAATCTCTTGATTGTTGGTCAGTTTACCACTGGTAACTGATGTTGAAATAGCCAAGAATAAAATTGAAAAACACTACAAACTGATTACAAAGTCATAATGCACAGATATAGGACTTTTTGAAGTCATATATTAAAATAATATTAAAGAAATGCTTGAAGCACCAGTGAAGCCATTGATGAGCAAGAAACTGACCGGGAAAACTTAAACTGTTAACCCAAAAAAAGAAAAACCAAAATGATTTGACTATGTAAGGGTTAACAGAAGACCTAGGGAAAATTTATAATGCTTCTCAAATTTTCTGAAAAAAGACCTCCCTCGAGGTTGTGGTGCACAAAAAATCCCTTTGAGATAAAAGATGTCCTATGTGCTTTCATACAACTGTCAGAGAAATTAGGCCAAAAAAAAAAAAAAAAGCACCACATTTTATTCAGTCTTTTGCTGTCCTAGAAATTAGAGTATGTTTCGATTAGAACCTAAATACACTGTTTGGAAAACAGTTAACATAACAGGCCTGACTGCTAACAGAAAGGCTGCTTGCAAGGTTAGCCTTTAGCTGTAATCTGTGCACTTGGCTGGCAAATAGTATCCTATGCTGATATGAAACTTTCTTTAATTGTTAAGGATGGTTCACTGTATTTAAAATGTCCACCCAAGCAATGTGGTTTATGCTTCTGGGAGTCTGGTATCTGGTATGTGTTAGACAGAGACAGTGCCTACATGACTAAACCCCAATATAAATTTGGGGCATTGAGTTTGTAATGAGCTTCCCTGGACAGAAATATTGCATTTATGTTGCTACATTTTCATTGCTGGGGGAAGGTAACCTCTGTGTTACCTCTCATGAGGAAGAGAGCATAAAAAAGTTTTCACAAGAACACTTCCAGACTCCAAAGATGTCTTTTTGTCTGATGGCCAGTTGTATAACCTTAATCCATTGCTATAATAAATCTTAGCCATGAGTGCAATATGCTGAGATTTTTAAGTTATTTTAAGAAATTTCCAAATGTAGGGGTAGTATTGGGGATCCCCTTATTTTCTTAGATTTATATTGCAATTTTGGAGATATTGTCCAAAAACCTGATTTTCTCATTATAAAATGTTTACCCTTATTCAAAGAGTTTCACTTTAAATGGTCTTTTCCTTATACAAATAACCAGTAGGTTCATCACTTTAATGATTATTCCTGTTTGCTTTCTCCATTTTGGGATCATATAACCTTGAGATTTGTCTATTCTTTCTCAATTTAAATAATTTAAAAGCCAAAGAGCTTCTTTGGTCAAAAGAAGCCATCCTGGACCTTAGCCCAACCATCTGGTATTATTCTTAATCATTAGTTTACATCTTTTATCTCTGAAAATCATTAATTCAATAATACTATTCCTTCACATGACTACATTTAGGCCGAAAATAGTGGGTATATACTTTCATAAGATTAAATAAAAATCACCAGGCTCTTAAAATACATGTAGAAACAGATAAATAGGTGTTAGTGAGAGAGCTAACAAATTTTTACATGGACCCTGGTTTTATACAGTTGTTGGTGGTGGTTTTGTTAACTATTTTTTAAAGTTAACAATTATTCCTGAAATCCATACTGCCCACGGATAAGAGTTTTCTCCTAAGATTTGTCAAACAAAAACATGACTTGAAAAATTTTAAAGTCTAGATTTGAAATTCAGTGTTAATGAAATCTGACTCTAGTAATTTTCTAATGGTATGTTTATTCTCTTATGGTATGGTAATTCTCTTATGGTACATTTACCACAATGCCTGATTAAGAAAAACAAAGAAGAAAAATAAACAATGAACCCCCAAGAAACAATAAACTTGTGTTTTTACCCATTTCTTTGAAACCTCAAACCCAATGAGAAATTCTGAGTTTAAAAAGTCTAGCTGTCAGTTATCACTTTACTCTTTTATGCACAACAGCAAAACATTTAAGACAATTAAAAATGGAATATATTAGATTTATAACCTGTGCTTACTCTGAGCCCTTCTATTTTATTCTGACTTACATGAATTATGTAATAAAGAGACAATGAAAAAATAATTTGTTAGGAGATATATTAATTTTTCAATTTATACACAATATCTTCATTTGTAATTTTAAGCATTTAAAAAAATCATTTGTTTTAAAGAATCACTTTAGTTCTCAGTTCAAAATATCTTCATTTTCTTCATTCATTTTTCTAAGAAAAATAGGAACCAAAACTAATGTGTACTGTACCTTTAAATGACTGTTTGTAACAGCATCATGTAAAGGCAGAATTCCATCCAGATTTTTACAATTTACATTAGCACCAACTTTTAACAACTCTACAATTATATCATTAGATCCTTCACTAGATGCCTTATGTAGTGGTGTCCAACCTAAAAAAGGAAAAAGAAAAAAACAAGATAAGCTGCTGCTTAGAAATCAACATTCATGCAATATATTCATTATTAAGTTTATTTGCACTAATGGAATATCTATGTTGATTCAAATGTATATACTAAGTATTGGTTAAGAAATAATACTGATATACAACTATGGTCTTAAAATGTGTAAGTTTCATTTTTTAAAACAGATTGATCTCATAAAAATTACTGGTCGATACAAATTCCAAAACAGAACACTCACAGAGCGTAAAATATAATGGGACCAGAGTAAACACTAACCAGGTCAATTTGTTTCAACTAAGATATTAAAATAGAGTAAGATTATATCTGACTTTCCTATTTGTATCTTTGCATTGTCACATTTTTCTTTAAAATGACATTTGATTCAATCAAGTTTTGAGTTTTCCCTCTAGAATTCCTTATGCTGAGCAAAATGTTAGGAGATCAACTGAAAACAGGAGATTTAAAATAAAAATAAGGGAGGGAGAAAAAAGGGGAGATGAAAGAAAGGAGGAAAGGGAAGAACAGACAAGGGAAGAACAGACAGAAATTTTCATTCTCTCCAAAGTCATGAAATAGTATTAAGGTCTCTAAAGAAAAAAACCTAAATAAAGTTTCCCTTAATCCCCATTCTATAAACTCTCCCTGAATGCTCCCAAATACATGTTAAAAACTGTTTTCAAGAAGGTTATTTTAGCAATTGGTGGGAACTAAGATAAATCTTACTATTCAGCTAATATATTATTTTAAAAAAGATTGTTCAGAGTTAACAGCCATGTTCAAAATGGGGCTATGTGAGAAATTGTGTATTTAGTGAGTTCAAATTATAAGGGCAAATTAAAAGAATCCAAACCTGCATTATCTTTCAAATTCACATCTGCTCCAGATTCTATTAGAGCTTTCATCAGAGACAAATTTCCTCTTCTGGCATCCAAATGAAGCTGGCTTTCCCCTCTGGCATGCCTCTTACTGATCCCAGATGTTTTCTTTTCTGTAAGATTGCCAAGCAAAACTGAGGTGTTGATTATTATAAAGGAGCTTAGAAAATACATATCAACTTCCTCAAAATATCCTAGGTAGGTCTACTACACAGAAGCATAGCAATTAATATTACCATTACTGTTTTAAAATATTACTTGTGAAAAAATTATAGGGCATTTAAGTACATTACTTCAAATTCATTCTAGTAGTTGCTCACACTTATATGCTTGCTTATAGTAAAATTGCTTCAGTTCTATATGCATTTAACTCTCAGTAGTCCTCTAGCAATGGATAAATTTCTTCTTAAAACAAATTGTGATTTTATAAAAATCCTCTTTCCACAGCTCTTCTCTATCATGATGAGTGTGTTTCTGATCACATAAGATGCCAAGAACTATGTCCTATTGGTTTATCTTTCTTTCATAAAAAACGCAGTATAATATCATTATCTAAAGATTATTTTTTATCTTTTTTATCTTTTCCTTACAAGTTAGATTTAAGTTGGAGTTAACTGATCTGTGTTTTTTGCCCCATTTTCACCCAAAACCAAGCTAAAATGACAGTAAAAGATTTTTTTAAATATATCAAGATAATAGAAGAGGAAAAAATATAAAAGACAAAAACGTCAACAAATTTGGGGAACTGGAAAGTCACTGATGGAGAAGAGTTAACTGACTTGGCAGAGTGAGTCATGCTCCAGCTCAAGTGCCTGCAAAAGGATTTGCAGCATAAGGGAGCCAATCTGAACCCAGGCATCCAGCACTAGAGAGAGACAGGTACCATGAAAGGCAGCATGTTTGAACAGGGCTGGAAAAAGGGAGACTGAGTGAAAAAAAAAAAAAAAGATATATATAAGTTGAAACTCCAAGTTGCCTTTCCCATCCCCTAACTGCCTGGCATCCATTTCACCAACCCCAGTTCCCCATCCCCAAGCCAGGAACCTCGAGGTTTATTTTCTGTAGAAACTGCATCAGAGAAGTTCAGACTAAGATACAAGGCAAAGTGGAGAAGTAAGGTGATGAAACAGAAAAGAATATTCATTAAACCGGTAGTTCTCAAAGTAAGTCCCAGATCAGCAATATCAGTATAACCTGGGAAGCTTGTTAGAAATGCAGATTCTCCAGCCCACCCTAAGCCTACTTTGGATGGCAGACTTTAAGATGGCTACTAATGATCTTTACCTCCTGGGATTTATAGTCTTGCATATTCCCCTCCTCTTGAGAAACTTGCTTTTAACCAACAGAATACCTCAACATTAAGGGTATTTCCTTGATTAGGTTATAAAAGATCGTAATGTTTTCTGTATTGTTGGTAGACTTGCTCTATTGCCTTTGGCTTGCATATTTTGATGAAGCAAGTGGCCACCTTAAAAGAGCCCATGCAGCATGAAACTGGGGATAGCCACAGGATGGCCACAACCCCCAAGGAACTGAATTCTGCCACAATTACATGAGCTTAAAATGGATTCTTCCCTAGTTGAACCTTCAGATGAGGCCAATGCTTTGACTGTAGCCTGTGAAAGATCCTGAGTAGAGAACAAAGCTAATCCATTCCCTGACCTACAGGGAAACTGTAAGGTAATAAAGGCATGCTGTTTGAAACTACTAAGTTTGTGATAACTTGTTATACATTAATAAATAACTAATATACCTACTGTATCAGGACTCCTAAGGGTAGAGTCCAGCAGCCTGTGCTTTAATGGACTTTCCAGGTCATTTGGACACAAGAAAAGGTTTGAGAAATGCTGCATTAAACCATGAGACACTTACCCTGCCCTATTTCCTAAATGCCAACAACTAGGCTTATAATTTCAGGGCAATAGATAAAAAGATTAGAGAATTACTAACAGATGGGTCCTTTGGTTATAATGACTTACAGGGAAGACTGACAGCCTCATCTCTATCTTCCATTCATTTCCAAACAAAAACATATTGCTTTTTAGAAATTCTTTATTGAAAAAGTAAAAACATATTATAGATTATGTAGTTCAAATTACATGTAATATGTACTTCATATTATATATAGAATATATTTTTTAAATGATAAAATATGTAAGATAGTAGGCTTGCAGACTACAAGTCTGAATTGAAAAATCTCTCCCAATAATTGTTATTATGGATTGTACAAATTTTCTCACTTTGTTCCTGGTGTGTTCATAGCAAAGAAGGTAGGCATGTGATAAACATTTAAGGGCAAAAATTGAAAAACTGATCAATGTTACTGTCATAAATTTCTACAGTATTTAACTGAAATTTGAAAACAAAATCTGGCAGAAACTAGAAAGGGAACAAATGGGATTAACACTAAAATTCTTTATAAAGTCTACTAAATTAAAGCTGAGGTACTTCTTAATAGCATTATACTTTATATTTAATAAAGATTTAGTTATTCATTAAGAAAGTATAATGCTGTTAAAAAATACTCAGCTGTCTGTTCCTTTGTATTTGACCTGTTTTTTCCTCTCCAGAAGTTGTCAGGATCTTCTTTGTTCTGAAATATCACAGTGAGATGTCTTGTTTATTGTAGTGGACACTTTATGAGAAGTTTCAGTATGGAAACTTCTACCCTTCATTTCTTGAATTATTTCTTTTGTGATTTCCTATTTTCACTGTTCCCTTTGGATATCCTGAGTGATCTAATTTTCTTATCTTTGTCTCTTTATTTTCCAGTTTTCTCTATTTTTATTCTTTATAGGAAAGTTTGAAAACTTCACTTTCCAACCTTGTTATAGATGTTTATATTTTTAAAAAATTCTGTTAGTGTATTTTTAACATCTAAGAGCTCTCTGTATTGTTCTCTGGTCTTTCTTTTCTATGCTTTTTAAAATTTTTAAGTTTTAGATGTATCCTGATTCTTGAATTATTTGTTTCTTCTGGGTTCCTTTGGTCTGTTTAGATTCATCTGATGTCTCTTATATTGAGTTTTTCTATAAATACTTGTTGATTTGGGGCTATCTGTTCATTTTTTGCTAGAAGTGAGAGAAATTAAAGTGCTGACTGGAAATCTGTAGAGATTCAGGGGAGCCAATGAAGCCGAGGACTTGGCTTAATTCACCCTTGGGTGATCAAGAGGTACACTGGCCTTTATGTTAGTTAATTACCAGATTTCAGTATTTGGAATTGTCTCCTCTTAGCAGTTCAAAGTATTTATTAGTTCAATCAATATTTATTTAGGTACTGTGCTCTAAAAAAAAAATGAGATGAAACAGAAATTTATTATCTCATAGTTCTGGAAACCAGAAGTCTAAAACCAAGATATCAGCAGGGCTGCACTTCCTCTGGAAACGCTAAGGAAGAATCCATTCTTGACTCTACCAACTTCTGGTGGGTATCAGAATTCCCTGACTTCCTTGGCTTTTGGCTACATTGCCTCTCTGCCTCCATCTTCATATAGTCTTCTCTCCTGTGTGTCTCAAATCTCCCTCTGTTTTATTTTTACAAGAATAGTTCTCATTAGATTTGGGGCCCATCTGAGTATTCCAGGATGATCTCATCTCAAGATTCTTAACTTAATTACATCTGCAAAGCTTTTTTCTAAACAAGGTAATATGCATAATTTTATATAAGATAATATCACAGGTTCCAGTGCTTAGGACAAGGATATATGTTTTTGGGGGCCACCATTCAACCCACTACAGGAGGTAGATATGAGAAGGGCTTTAATTTACATGAAAGGAAGACAATAGGAGAAAATTTACAGAGAACGTCTAATTCAGTGTCCTTCCTACCTCTTACCAGATAGTAGATAAATCATCTTTTCAGTGCTTAATATTTAACTCAAAGTGGTCCAGCCCATTGTTCACCACAGAATTAGCTCCAAGAACTATATCAAAGGACAGTTATCTTGTCCATATTGCCAAACACATACAATTCATTCATATGACACAAAGAAATGAGTGGCTATGCTTCTTTAATTTCCCTTATGTTAAAAGGGCACAGTGAAAGTATCTAAGAGATTTGACAGAGTTCACCTCTGATGTCCTCACTCAATATTCTTCCTGTATCTGCTGTTTATCTTATCTCCTCTAATGTACAAATTAGAAGTCATAGGCAAAAGTATGACAAGAATATATCTGAAGACTAAGATTCTCAAGTGATGCTTTACAGTAAAACATCT
Organism: Macroglossus sobrinus; assembly: GCA_004027375.1. Classification (NCBI taxonomy): domain Eukaryota; kingdom Metazoa; phylum Chordata; class Mammalia; order Chiroptera; family Pteropodidae; genus Macroglossus; species Macroglossus sobrinus. The sequence goes on along the minus strand of PVKZ01000059.1, from coordinate 1,937,699 downwards.
AAAAAACATAGATGAAATACTTAGTGAATGACTATAAAAATAAATGGTAAATATGAAAGTTTAGAAATTCTCTAGAGTAGATAGCTGGGCTTGATCATGTAAACTTTACCTATACAAATTTAGGAATACGAACCTTTGCTGCAGACAGCTTTCAAGAAATTTTGTCTTTTCCTTAAATTCTGAACTTTTTTGTGTTCTTGGATGTTAGTAGATATGCAGATTTCTGAATCTGTTTTTTCTTTTTTCTCCTCACAATTTCTTATAATGTTTTCATCTCCATTGATATTATTAGTTAATTCCTCATCTGAAAAACAAACATATTGCAATATTAGTGTGGTAGTACTCTATACTGTTCCAAGCTTCTGTTTCTAGCAGAACTGTTTTTTTTTTTAAAGGATAGAATTCTTTAAAATGTTTTTATATAATAAATTAGTTTGCTAGATGCAATTCTGATGGGAATACAGTGAACTGTTGAAATAAATGGAGCTAACAATTTCCTGCGGTGAAACTGTTAGGTTTCATGATACTAAGAGAAGTTTATACTACAAATAAACCTTAAAAATTGATAGAAATATTGTTTATTATCTTCTGTGAATGTCAATTTAGCAACCAACTTCGATAATAATGGTTTGACTTTCAAAGTAAATACTATTACTTAACTAATTAACAGCATCTCAAAATTATGGCCCACATGTCCTCATTCTTGTCAGTTTAAACAGAGACTGAGTAAAATTCAGCTGGAAATTTCTATAAAATAACTAAATCTATAGGAAATGTGTAAATCATGCAATACTACTAATACCTCGTTGGTGAGAAATTTTCTTCTCTTCTCTTTGATTAAGTTGTGAGATGCTGATCAATCCTTTATTCACATTGTCAGTAGAATGAAAATCTATATTATGTATGATTCCACCACTTGGAAGGCTTTGTCTCCTTTTTTCAACTTTAGTTGTTTTTATTACTTGAGAATGAACAACCGTGGATAAAGGCCCATTTGAAGATCTTGGTTTTTGGCCTTTGTCAGTGTAATTCCTTTTAGTGTCTTCATTCTTATTCACCCTTTCCACAATATGTGTATTTGTTTGATTCATTAAAGGATTTGGTGTTCTGGGGCTACAATCCTGAGGCCCTTCGAATTGTTTCACATGACTAATCAACTCTGAAGCTTCATGTGTTGAAAGTGTCCCTGGACAAGCCAGGGAAGTATGATCAGGATTCCCATGTAGGTGATCAAAAGAAGTGTCATACATACATTGTTCAAAATTTGCAACATGTGGTTCAGAAACTGCTCTATTATCTGAATTAGAAAAATTAACAGCCTCTTGTTGTGGAAGTATGCTTACGCTGCCTGCTTTTAACTCATCTTCCTGTGAAAAATGGTCTTCAGAAGGTAAAAACTGTTGAAAATCCATTTCTTCTCTATTTGGTAAATTTTCTTTATAATTATAGTGGTTTTCGCAACCTGTAGAACATATTACCTTTTTAGATGTTACAGTCTTCTCAGAGGTACAGCAATCACCATGATTATCATTATTAAAAGTTTCCCACTCACTAAAGCTCTCTTTTTTACCAGAGTTACTGTTTTCATGAAATTTACAAGGACTGATGTACTGTTGTTCTTGGTGAGTATTAGGCTGCTGATCTGTAGTAATAACTGATAGCTCGATTTCTTTATGTAAAGAAAGTTCTGAGAAAGCAGCAGCTTTGGCTTGATCAGTGGGTTCCAATTCCAAGAATTTTATTTCTTGATCATCTGATAAATCCAGGCTCTTAGTATGTTTCTCTCTGGGAACTGAATAAGCCTCAATATTGTTACTGAATCCATTTTTCAGGCTTGACACCGCTGGGCTACAAGGTTTACGTGACTCTTCGGGAAGATCATCAAGGGTTTGGAGAATATGTTGCTGAGGAATAATCAATCTGTTTATTCTTCTGGAAGAGACAGCTATTGCCTTTCTTGGATTGCTTTCTTGGATTGCATTATCCATTTGAATACTTTTATGTTGTGTGTTTCTTCTTCCTTTGTATTCAGACATATTTGTGCTGGGAATTTTGACATTATGGAGACTGTCCTTTCTGAGTCCTGAAGAGTATATCTGATTAAGAACGGATTGCTGATGCCCGGATTTACCAAATTTCGTGTTTTTGAAATCCCTTTGGTAATGTTCATATACATCTTCTTCCTTTATAAACAAACTCTCTTTGCTTCCTTTATCAATTTTTACATATTCTGGATTCTGTCTGTTGAAATTTTCATCACAAATAAATCCAATACAATTTTTAGAATTGAATTTTCGTTTCTATAGAAACAAAATATATAGTTAGCTTTATTTTCAGCTGTAGCTTTACAGTCCATTCTGGACTGTTCATAAATCAAACTATTCCATTCAATTTTATAATTTGATCTAACCATAGGGCATGCTGGGATGATACTTCAGAAAAGTAGACAAATAGAAGGCAAATGTAAGAGACTCAGACTCAGTATGTGTACTAATCTTTTTTTTCTGCTGTATATTTGATTTTTGCCACTATATCAATCTAATGAAATATAATAAAAAGTTTAAGCTACTTAATTTTCATAGGTTCTTGAAATAATCAAGATAAAAATTTCCTTACTTTATAAGAATGCTTTAGAAACACTTTTCTCTCCCAATTGTTATATAGATAGAGCTAGAATTAAAGTTTTTTCCTCTGGTATCTATGAGAAACTATTGACAGGGCAGCAGAAGAAGGGATTTAAAAACAAGAAAACATGTATGTTCCCAAACTGGTCTGTATGGAAAGATCATTCTGGGCTGCTGAAATTAAAACAGGGACACTGCTTCCTCTCAATCACCACAACCCAAGGACCACATGAAAAGTTACTGCCCACTCTGTGAAGTTTAAGGAATGGCTAGACACCTCTGACTCTTGTACTCTGTTCAGACTGGAGGAAATGTGACATGGTTGATAAACCTCATACCTCTACGAAGAGGAGGGAAAAGGAAATGTCTAACAATACATTAGTGTTCTCAGATATGCTACATTTACTCAACTGCTTCCCAAATTAACAGTCCAGAACCCTCTGATTCTCATGTAATTATTCCAAAGTGTCTTAAAAGCAAAGATGAAGTCTCTGCTCTTGATGCATGCTTCAGCAGTCTTCACCCTCTGATGATATACAAAATAACCAGTGACTACATTCTATTAAAATGTTTATTGCTAAACAGAGATATACCTTGTGCTGGTGTGCATCCTCTACGTCTAGTAGGTCATTGCTATTCTTTTGAGCTGTAAACAAAAAGAGAAAGTAAAAGATAGACTCCAGTGGTTAGACTCCAGACTTCTAAAACCTGTAAGTCCAAAAACCAAGTGGAATAAGTGAAATTATACAAATATTTTCTATTAAAATTGGCACAATCCTATAATTTTCACATTTATTGGAAATGAAATACTATCTCAAAAACATTTCTGTGAGAAAAGCAAAACAAACCCCCAAAATTATACTAAAGATAAGCAGTGAACTCAGCATTTTTATATTCCCCACAGATAATACCCAGAAAGCTACTTTTACAAGGCAAAAAATTATTTCATAATTAATTAAATTATCATTTCCTAATATGGTTGCTTAATGAGGTTCAGTCTGTCCCTCTATTTTCCAGTGAGACTGGGCTATCAGAAATAAGTCTTTTGCTCTATAGAACTATTTATTTATTTATTATTTATTTATTTAAATTTAAAGATCTAATTTGCTCTACTAAGTAATTCATGACTTGAGATGCATCCCACATAGCAACTAAGAAGGCATGCTTCCAGGGGTTGTACAAAATAGAAGCTTTTATAGGGAGAAAAGCGGAGGCAAACAAGTATTAACAAAAGAAAAAATTATTTGGGGGCCATGACTTTTTGGGGAGCACAGGAAAGCACAGGAAAGAGAAGGAAAAGTGTTATTATCATGCAGATTCCCTCTTCCTTCTTTTCTTTTTCAGGTGACAAGATTTACCTTACTGATGTCTGACCAGAAAATTCCAGACTAGTTGATTAAAATTATATTTTGGGAGAGTAAAGAACTATTTATTAATTGCTTCTTGGTGGCCTTAATTATCAATGAAGTTATCTCTTTATTATAAAAGTAGGGTGTTTTGATCCAGGTATTAGTCCTTAGTTAATGACATTCAAACAATTACCTCTTGGGAAAAGTTTTATTAAAATATAGTTTTAAAAAAGTGAATGAAGCACATTCACATTTCTTGAACAGAAAGAATTTGTTTTGTTTTCAAAGCACTGACACATAACTTACTCAACAAATATTTACTCGATGCTTACTATGTACATGGCACTTTAGTATTCATTACTAGATAAAACAAAGATCCTTTCCTTCATGGGACTTAGATTCTGGGCAGAAGACCAAAAATAAAAAATAAGCAAATTTTCCAATGTGTAAGAGGTGTTAAGTGCTACTGGGAAAGGATAAAGAGTAAGGTAAGAAGGATTGGAGTGTGGTGGTTCTAAAAATATGTTCATAAAATTTTTGATATTCTTCAAGAGGTAGAGCTTAATTGTGTTCCCCCCTTCCCCTGTGGGTCAGACTTAGTGACTCATTTTTAACAAACAATATGGCAGAAGTGACTGTATATCAATTCCAAGATTAGGCAATAAAAAGTCTGTGGCTTTTGTCTTGTGTGCATTCTCTTTCTCTTGGATCACTTGCTTTGAGCCAGCTGCCAAACTGTCACTAGCCCTATGAAAACACTCACGTGTAAAGTAATTGAAGCCATCATTTGACAACCAGTGAGGAACTGAGGCCTGACAATAATCATGTGAATGAGCATGTGAATGAAAGTGAATTTTCCTGCCCTAGTGAGCCTTGAGATGACAGCAACCCTCAGTGATAGCTTGACAGCAACCTGTGAGAGACCTGGATACAGAACCACTTAAATGAACTGCTCCTGGATTTCTAACTCTCTGAAACTGCAAGATATAATAAATGTTTGTTGTTTTAAAATGCTAAGTTTAGGGGTAATTGTTATATATTAATAAAAAACTAATACAGCGAGGGTAGAAAGGAGGCAAGTTGGAATTTTAAATAGGGTGGTCTAGGTCCAATGAGAAGATGACACATTTGAACTAAGACTTGAAGGAGATGGGGGAAGCATACCTGAGGAAAAGCAAGGAGGCCACTGTGACTGAAGTCAAGTGACAGAGGTAGAGAGTAGTAAAAGAGGTTCACTGGTAGAGTGGAAAGCTGACATAGGGGCTGGCAGGCCATTGAAAGGATACTGTTATTTCTTCTAGATTAAATGGAGAGCCACTGCAGGGTTTTGAGCAGAGGAATGCAGTGATACATAATTAAGTTGGTGATACTAGCACATGCAAGGTTTTAAAAAACTGAGAGGAAATAAAAGCCCCTTTCTTGCTTCCATATTCTCTTAGAAACCATGCCTGTTAGGGTGGCTCCTGGAAAATATTTTTCTTACCAAAAAAAAAACCTAACAGATATATTAGGAGAACACATTGGATATGCCATGTATTTAAATTATCCTTATATAATCCTTTTATTTACAAATGAAGATTGAGTTTTTTTGTAGTTCAATTGAGTTGTGTAATGGATGAGAGGTCAAAAGTATAGCCCTAAAAAAAGATTCTTAGAGAATGGAAATTAACAATCTTGGCCATATTCACTGAAAAAGATACAGCCAAATATAATTTACATCATATCATGTTATTCACCCAAAGGATTACAGGACGAGGGGACCCAGATCTTTATAAAAGTTTTCTTAACTGTTTGCAGTGTACATCCTGGGGGAAAGTACATTTGCTATTACCTTTCTTTGTTATTTTAGAGTCCTTCAATTATGTGCATTTGCAAATAAGGATGTGCGCTTTACTAAAGGAATAGAGCAAGGACACCACTGGGTGGGTTTTCTAATGAGAAAAAAAACTTATGAGGAAAATAAATTCAATTTCTATAATTCTAAATTCAATTTCTGTAACTTTCTACAGACATGATGAACAGATATAATAGGGCAGTATAATCTTACCTGAAACAAGATGTTTTTGATGTTTAGGAACATATCTCTCAAGAAGACGCTTCATACGTGCGTTTTTGGCCTCATCCAAAGCACACTTTCCATTGTCACTTCTAAATAATGGATCGGCTCCATTCAAAAGAAGTAACTCTGCCACCTAGAGGAATATTGTGTGAGACAAGCCAGACAAAAGGTACATTATTGCAAATGTGTACTAGCATACAACTCTAAGCAACATCAAATATTTCTTTCAACAATACAGAGTTTGGGTTTACCTATAACATCTTGCCCAATAAAAACAATTTAATGTAAGTGCTACTGAATCATAATTTGATATACACATCTCTTTTCTTATAAAAAAAGGAAGGAAGAAGAAAGGAAGGAAGGAAGGAAGGAAGGAAGGAAGGAAGGAAGGAAGGAAGGAAGGAAGGAAGGAAGGAGGGAGGGAGGGAGGGAGCGGGGGGGAGAGAGAGAGAGAGAGAGAGAGAAAGAGAAAGAAAGAAAGAGAGAGAAAAGAAAAAAGAAAAAAGAAAAGAAAAAAGAAAAGAAAAGAAAAAAGAAAAGAAAAGAAAAGAAAGGAAAGGAAGGAAGGACGGAAGGAAGGAAGGAAGGAAGAAAAAGAAAGAAAGAGAAAAAGAAAGAGAAAGAAAAAGAAAGAGAGAAAGAAAAGGAAGGAGGAAGAACAGAAAAATTTTGTTCAGCTGCTGGTAAAATGGGTTTAGCAGACATACCAAGAATAAGGACTGGTTCTATAGTAGTAAATGTTAGTTTAATAGCTTTCAGGAGTTAATTATGCTTTATATCTATACCTGTGTTGCTGCTGCTCTGCCTCAGATTCTCAGGGAGAAACCGGCCAGTCTTTAATCTGTTACTACTCCTCAAGCAACCTTTATGAGGCTCTCCCTATCCCCTTACCCACTGTTGCCTTAGAGAAAAATAACCTCTCCTGAGCTTCTTTCATTTACATATTTTATCATAGTGCCCAATATATTCTAGATCACACTTATTTCTTATATATCTGTCTCTCCTGTACTCTAAGTTTTTTGAGAGTAGGACTGTTTGTCTTTTAAAATCAATTTATTATTTTTGAATAGGAAATAAATGAATATAATTCAAAATACAGAAGGCTCACAAAAGTATGTGATAAAAAATGTTTCTCTCCTCTACCCCTGTCCTTTATTTTTTCCTAAGTCAGCTCTGGTTACAGTTTCTTCTGAGTTTTTCCAAAATTAGTCTAGTACAACAGTCATCTATGTATGTATACATACATATGAATATATAATTTTTCTTATACAAGTGGTCATATACTATATACATTCCTCTATATCTTGAACTCTCCATCCCCGAACTCCAACAATAGACCTTGGAGATTATTCCATATCAGTATAGACTGAACTTCCTCATTCTTTTTAGCAACAGAGTAATAGTTTATTATTGAATGTAATATCTGAATATACTATATGTACTATAATTTATTTAATCAGTACTCTATTGAAAGATGTTTATGTTGCTTCCAAGTTTTTGCTACAGAATTATGTCTTAATCATCTTTGTGGTCCCAGTACCTATTACAATGTCTGGCACAGAATAAATGTTCAATAAATGTTGTTTAATAAAATAATGAATGTAGACTAGGGAGGATGTGGGGAGTAGGCTTTAAGTAACATTACACTGAAGGAAGCCTAAATTTCCATGTTAATATCTGGAATGAGAGAAAGGATTTGAATTTCTTTAAATTATATATACCTAAAAATTAAATATATATGCATTTTTCCTTTTATAACAAAGCATTCTAGGAGAGGAAAACATAATACCACACACAGGGACAATATAAGCCAAATCCTTTACAAATTTTTAAAATTCAGCAACCTAATGATTCTGCTTTTCATATTACATTATTATAGGAATTTAATGCAAGATAGGGGGATTAAAAGTAATAGTAGATGCAATTAAATCTATAATTTATATACAAGTCATGTACAAGAAAATAAAGAATATGCCCAGATCTTCACATTTTGTTCAGCAAAGAAAATGTAGAGTGTACTGCTTTCTTTCAGGATAAGCTGTACTATAAAGAGGTTAACAAAGGCCTGTGTTGTTTATCTCTGGAGGTTTTCTGTCAAATAATAAACCACACAGTAAGAGAGTGACTCAGGATGAAGAAGTGTGAGAAAGAGTGCTACAGGAAGTGGAAAGGCAGGGGCTAGAGTCTCAATTTTCTGGAAATATGGGTTGCTGATCCCAAAGGAGTAGATACATCACTTTGGCAGTCTTGGAAGTTTATTTATATATCCTCTAACTTAAAAAACAAAACAAAACAAAACAAAACAAAACTCTCCTTTTACTAAAAGATAAATGATTTTCCTTGAGTTTTCCCCCTAATTTTAAACTTACATTTAGGTTTTATATTAGTTATCTGTTGCTACCTAACAAATTAACTTGGCTTAAAACAATAACAAATATTTATAATCCGATAGTTTCTATGGGTCAGGAATTTGCTAGTTGCATAGGTAGAGGGTTCCGTTTCAGGGTTTCTTATGAGGCTGTAGTCAAGAGGTTGGCTGAAGGCATAACCATCTGAAAGTTTGACTGAGGCTGGAGGATCTGTTTCTAAGTTGGCTCACTCACATGGTTGTGGCCTGGAGGCCTTAGTTGATTGCCATGTGTATCTCTCCATAGAGCTGCCTGAGTGTATGACATTTGGCTTCTCCAAGAGTTAATGAACCAGGAAAATGACCAAGGAAGAAGCTATACTACCCTTTTAACCTAATCTCAAAGTCATATTGTCACTTCTGCCATATCCTCTTGTTACTGAAACTCCAGCCCACACACTCCTAGGGAGGGATATTAGGCTCTATCTTTGAAAGGGAAGAGTGTTAAAGACTTTAACATATTTTAAAGCCACCACATGTTCTAACTGGAACAACCAGAACAATTTCAGTAAGTGGCTGGCTTCACTATCCCCACTTATTTACCTCATAAAACAGTAGAACCCTTAGGAAAATACACTTCTACTTAAAGCCTGCCATGAATTTACACCTTTAATCATACTATTGAATCAAGTACTTTCCTCCCTCTAAAATCAGCTGACTTCCTTGTGTAAGAAGCCACGAGGACAGAGAAAGAAATTCAAATACTTCAAAAAGACAATATTTTTAACTATACAGTCCTAATGGGATATAAACAAAAAGAACTACAAAAAACTTCATTAATAGTTTCACCATTAATAATATTGTTAATATTAATAATTTTGCTAGTAGTAATACTGTAAGTATATTGTGCAACAAAGAAATAAATTAATGTATTAAGAAAATGTTTAGCATAAGAGGAAGATACGCAAATGTAAAATCAAAGCAAGTATGAAACTATAATATTAACTCTGAAATAGAAGTATTGATATAAACTCATGTTTTTCTTTCTAAAAATATGTATTTCACTGAAAATGCCTAAAAGCAATGACATCCAATAATAATGAGCACATCTAACACCCATATTGTGGTTTCTAAATGAATTTTCCATTAAAACATCCATTTACAGAAAATATGAGGAAAAACAGGCTATATAATACCACAAAGATAAAATTAGCCAAATCCAGAACTTAGGAAATTCTGTTATAGATTAAAAAATACTTAAGAGACACAACAAGCACATGTAATATGTGGACCTTGATGGATCCTGATTCAAACAAAAACTTGCTATAAAAACACATTTTTTAGAATAAGCTGGAAAATTTGAATATGGACTGGGTATTAAATGGTATTAAGAAATTTAATTTTTACTATGGAAATGATTTTACAGGTGTAGAAAAGACTGGCCTTACTCATTAGAGACACAGGCTCAAGTAAGTATTTATGAGTAAAATGGTAAGATGTCTGGGATTTCTAAAAAATACTCCCAACAGCAAAACACAGTCCATGTTCCAGCATGTAGAGGTGGTTTGACTCTTTATAGTGTGATAGAATATATCGTCAAACTTCATAAGAGAGCCCACATAGCTCATACAGACACACATAGAATGAATAATCATCATGTCTGAGGAATATTTTTTCAACATATGTGAATCCCAATAACACTGTCAAATAATCGCATACATTCATATACCACTGGACACTTCATAAATAAAAAGCACTGTTAAAATCATAACAGTTTACATTACTTGTTATGCCATTTCCTTCACCTACTAAAAGTAAGCCTAATAAAGGAGGAATAAAGGTTTGTCTAACATGGCCTGTTCTTAGTGATGCCTACTGATTTGCAAAGATCACTACATTCTTGCTTAAACATCTCCCACCATCTGTAAAATAATTAGTTTTTTCCAGATTTTCTAACTTTGAGTTGATAATCTGTATTGCTACCTTTTCCATGTTTTAAAAATATATTTGTTTTTAACAGTTTTATTGGGATATAATTCACATGCGACATAATTCATTTAAAGAATATAATTCAACATTTTTTAGTATGTTAAGAGGGTTTTACAGCCATAACCACAATCTGATTTTGGAACATTTTGATTACTCTTAAATGAACCCTCTATCATCTGTCACTCCCCATTCCACACCTGTTACCTCCTATTGCTAATCTTTTTTCTCTATATATATGGACTTTTATGGATATTTCAAATAAATGGAATCGTGTGTTTTTATTGGCTTTTTCACTTTTTTAAAAATATGATATTATCTTTTAGTATCTTTCCAGTACACAGTCAATGCCTGTAAGATCATATATTCAAGTTTCTTCACCTTTGGAATGTTTAAAAAGCTCACACTCTCTAGGTGCTGGGTCCAACATCAGGTTCCCAGGCCTTCCCTATCTGACATCTTCAGTCCTGTAACATCTAAGGCAGGGCCGGTAACATAGTGTCTGAATGGGAAAAATGTCTAGGAAGCTCAGAGAATATGTGATTTCTGAGAAAAACCATGTGTGCTAGAATTCACAATCATAATTAATATTACCATTATTGCAGTTATTATTAACCAATTCATATGAAATTACAGTATTTTGATAATTTAACCATTGGTACACTTCTGTCCTGATGTGCACTGACTGATCATTAAACCTGAAATGTTCTCATGTCTTATGCTAACTGTGAAAGTAACACTAAGCTCCATAAAGCTTTATGCCTCTTATCAAGACTGGATATCATTGGATAACACTTTATAAGGAGAAACATTCTCCTAAAGCCTAAAAAAGCACCATACAAAGAGTCTTGAGTGCAAATTTAAAAAATACTATGTATAACCAACCTGTGTCCTATAGTTACTAAAAGTAACATGTGATATGTCACCTGCCACATTAGGCAGAACAAATCCATCACAAAATAAACTTTTATTATAAATTCTGAGTAGTGATTAGCAGAATGAACCAAAACTAAATTCCTGTTGTTCTACTGTTTGGTTCCAGAGAGTTTTAAGATTTGCAGAATGCAGTATTTTGCTCTGCAAAAAAAAGCATCACAGTACCTTATAATGTCTATTCATCACAGCATCATGTAGGGGAGTGATCTGGTACATTCCTTTGATGTTTACATCTGCACCACCTTTTACTAGTTCACTTGCTGTCTCATAAAATCCTCCTACACTGGCTTCATGAAGTGCTGTCCAACCTATTATACAAAAAGGAAATAGTATTTGTTTATATTTGGCATCTTAATAATGTTTTGCACTTACCCTTAAAATAAAAACTCTAAGTTGTTCCTTAAAAAATATTTTTTATAATATGAAACAAAATAATCTCACCATAAAAACAATCTGTATTATTTAGTAAATTCAAAAAATCTAAGAAACAAGTCAAATTCCTACTCCCACCTCTGTTGAAGAAAACTATGAAAAGTAATAAAATATTTAAAATTCTTCCTGCCCTCCTCACATAAAAAGGCTGTAATGGATCATTATTAGCTAATAAAGAATGCCGATTGAAGGCTGCTTTTCTGCAGATAAGAGGGGAAAAAATCTTTATTTCTAGCTCAAGGTAAAGTAAAGTAAGCCAAGTGGCAGAATAACACAGAAGTCAGTTCCAAAGTATATATTTCTTTTCTTCTTCTTTGCTAAAAGCTATTTATAATAGTTCAACTAACAAACTACAAACTGCTCCAAGAAAACCAGTCATCCAGATAAATATTATTTTTCTCTGTTAGCCAGAGGCAACTGTATACATTACAGATATTTATTAAATTCCAATAAATTATATGATTGATATAAGAAAACCTAAAGGTTGCATGTTAAAAGTGTATTTCACCAACTCTTTCCAGAACCTTCTCCATAACAAAGTTTTCTCAATCTTGACACTAACATTTTGGACTGGATAATTCTTTGTTGTTCTGAAAATTCCACCATATGCCAGTAGCATCCCCTATTACCCAGTTGCAACAACTAAAAATGTTTCCAGAAACTGCCAAATGTCCTCTGAGACAAAAACACCTCAGTTAAAAATCACAGCCATAAAATGCTATAGAAGTTTCTCTTATAGTATTAAATAGAAAGCCTAGAGAAAGAAATAAAGAGCACCAAAAATGGTAAAGATATAGCTAATAGGAGTTTTTTTTCCTATAAATTTTCTTAGAATGCATATGGTTATTTAAAGCACAAATTTTAACATTATGTTTGGAGTCTACGTGTGTAAGTGTAATATATATGAGAGCTATTGTATAAAGGATAAGAGAAATATATTCAATGTCCATACATTTTATATGAAGTATTACAGTATTAACTCTAAGACGACTGTGAAACATTAAAGATAAATATTGCAATCCCTACACTATACACTACAAAATAATGCAGACAGAAGGAGAAACAAAGAAACAAATGAAACTCATGAGAAATAATTAGTAAAATAGTAGTCCTAAATCTAACCACTTATATGAAATGAAAATTGATTAAAAGGCAGAGATTGTCAGAATGGACAAAATAGCAAAACTGTATGCTGTCTACAAGAAATGCATTTTAAATATAAAGATATAGACAGGTTGAAAATATAAAAGCTAAAAAAAGGTATAGCAAATAGGTAAAAAACAGAAAAAGGCTAGGGTGTCTATATTAATATATAATCTATAAAACATAATATATAAAGTACATTAATAGATGTTAATATATAAATTCTATTTTATATATTAATGTAATCATACTAAAGAGATTTCATAATAATTAAAAGGTTAATTTATCAGAAAACATGACAATTATAACTGTGTATGAACCTAATAATAACAGAGCTTCAGAATATAAGAAGCAAAAATTGACAGAATTAAAGGGAGAAGTAGACAACTTCATAATCACAGTTGTGAAGATTTCAATACCCCGTTCATGAAATGACAGATCAACTAGAAAAAGAATCAGTAAAGATAGAGATATTCTGGACATTATCAATCACCTTCGTCTAACCGACATTTATAGAACCTTATATACAACTGAAAAAAGAACAATCAAGTTTATAAGGCATAGTTGTCAAGAAAGACCATGTACTAGACATTAAAACAATTCTCAATAAGTGTAAAATAATCAAATTCATAGAAAGTATATCTTTTAACCACAATGGAATTAAATTAGAAGTCAATCATAGAAAGATATCTAAATAACCCTTAAATATTTAAAATTAAACAACTTCTAATATAATCCTGGTGTCAAAGAAGTAATCGAATAAGAAACGAAAAGTATTTCAAACTAAATGATAATGAAAATATAATATATCAAAATTTGTGGGATGCAGTAAGTGTAGTATTTAGAGGGGAATTTAAAGTTTTAAATACTTATAATAGAAAGAAGGTACAAACATCTGTGACCTCATTTTCAACCTTACAAAGCCAGAAAAAACAAAGAAAATCAAAAGTAGAAACCAGAAAAAAGGTAGAAATAAAATAAAAAACAGATCAAAGAGAAAAAAATTTAAAGCCAAAAGTTGGTTCTTTGAAAAAAATTAATAAAACTGATAATCCTCTAGGTTAGGAAGGATGGAATTAAAAAAGGAAAAGGAAAAAATGAAGGAAATAAGTAGTATGGGGAATGAAAGATAAAATATCTCTGAAGAGCTTCAGATATTAAAAGGATAACAAGGGAATATTATAAATAACTGTGCCAAAAAATTCTATAGCTTAGATGAAAAGGATGAATTCCTTGAAAAGTACAATTTACCAAAACTGACACAAGGTAAAAGAAAATCTGAATAGCCTACATCTACTAAAATATTTTAATTTATTATCAAAATCTTCCCACAAAGAAAACCACAGGCCCAGATAGTTTCACTTCTAAGTTCTGTTAAACATTTAAGAAAGAAAAAACTCTAATCATAAACTTTTTTCAGAAAATAGAAGAGGAGGGAACACTTATTAACTCATTTATGAGGTCTGCATAACCCTGGTACCAAAACCAAAGATATCACAAGAAATTTATAGACCAACATTACTATCGACATCAATACAAAAAATTCTTAATATAGTATTAGCAAGTTGAATCCAGCAATATATAACAAGAATAATATATCATAATCAAGCATCCATTCCTCATAAAAACTCTCAGCAAACTGGGAATAGATTTCTCACTATGATACGGAGCAAAATCTTACAAAAGCCTACAGCTAACATCATGCTTCATGGTGAAATAGTAAAGAAGCAAAATTAACCTATGGTGAAAAACATCTGAACAACAGTGGCTTCCAGAGAGTGGAGGTGAAGAATAACTGGGAAGAGGCATGAGGGAACTTTCTAGAATGAATGTAACATTTTATGTCTTGAAAGAGGTTTGATTTACACACGTGAATATATGTGCAAAATTCATCATACGGCACATTTAACATTTGGCAATTCACTATATGAAAACTTTACCTCAAAAAAAAAAAGAAAAACTATTGAACTCATAATATTTTTGATGAGGTGTTTAGTGCTAACATGTACTAATGCCTATAACTTCCTTTGAAATGCATCAACATAAAGATGAATTGATAGATGAACAGAGATATTTATAGATGGATAAGTATGTGAAATAATAAGAAATATATATTGGTTTCTGACATAGAGCTCCTAAGTCCTTTGGAATTTTTCCTGGGTGACAGAAGTGTCTTTTGTTCAAATGAAAAAACTTTTGGCAGGCTCATAGATGGGGACTGGTCATCAGAGAGAACAAGCCATGATTATAAACTTGGAACTTTCAGTTTCAACTTCCCCATTCTCTGCAAAGGAGGGAGGGGCTAGAAAAATGAATTTCATAATTGATCATGCCTACATGATGAAGCCTCCATAAAAATCTCCAAAGTATGGTATTTGCAGAGCTTTTCCAGGTTGGTGAACACATATGCATGCTGGAATGGTAGCATACCCCAATTCCATGAGCACAGAAGTCGAACAGAAGTTGTGGCTAGCCTGGGGACCTAACTACTTGCAGTTGGCATCTAAACTGGGAGTGGGGGAAGTCTCGTGGGAATGAGCCCTTAACCTGTGGGGTCTGTGCTAATGCAGGTTTAGTGTCAGAATTGAACTGAAGGACACCCAGCTGGTGTCAGAGAATTACTCGATGTGTTGAAAACCTATACATCTGGTGTCAGAAGTGTTATAAGTGTGAGTAGAAGAGAAACCCAAGTGTTTTTCCTTTACAATAACTAGTGGATATAAAAATGTATAGAATCTAGGTATTAGGTATATGGATGTTTATTGTACAATTCTAATGCTGCTCCATGCCTTAAAATGCCTTTAAGGAGTCACTCCTCTCCAGGAGAACATGTCAGGTTCTCCACACAAAGAGACTACTAGAGCTCCAGCTTTGCAGAGAGACTGTTCTTTCTGAGCTCCCTGCCCAATCCTCTCTACTTCATCCTCTCTTCTCTCCATTTCCCTGGCCATTGCTACTGCTGTACATCTACCATTTTATCATCAGTTTCTCCTGAACTTAGTCTACCACCAGCCTCTTTCAGCTTTTGACCTCATTTCCCTTATACAAAGTTGAGGCTCACAGTAATAATGCCCATACAAAGGCAGCAAGCAGACTCAGGAACCCCACCCTTCTGTGCAACGTCACTGCACACAGCCCACCTGGTGGGCCACAGGCAGGCATAATGATTGAAATGAAATATAATACTCTTCTCCTGCTCCCTCCACCCCTGACCACATAGGAGATGATGGTGAAGAACTGCCTGTGTAGAAAAATTACCTGGAAGCTTTTTGTTTGAGATGTACCTTAGGCCTATTTTGCCCTAATTTCATAGGAGTGATTCATGTGAAACTACAAACCACTTCCATGATAACTATGGGTGGTACCCCAAACTTACCAGCGTAACTTGGTTGATTAACATTTCCACCTTTTTTAATACAATAATGAACAAGATCAGGGTCATTGGACAGAGCAGCCTTATACAGTAAGTTCTCTCCAAAAATATTTCTCCGGTTAATGCCAGAAAGAGATATTTTATTCATCTTAATTTTTTCTGAAATAAGGGAAGGAATGAAAGAAAACAAAAATAATGCTTATTTGAAAATCAGGAGGAATACAGGTAACAAGGTGAATCCAGTCAACATTCTGGAATAGAGGAATACTATACTATGAAAGAGCATTTCATTCATAACCCAACTATAATATCTATGTACAATGTGAGACAAATGTCAAATAGTTTGAAACTATTCAGTTTCTATTCATTCAAATAGTTTGAAACTATTCAGTTTCTATTCATTGAAACCCCATGAGAGGTGCATACATGAGAAGATTAACAGATTATTTTCTTAAAAGTTCTGGTGAAAAAGATTATTTAAATCTAGAATTAGATGCCATTAAACCCAATAAAATGTTATATAATATCAAAATGTCTTATAAAACCATGAGAGAAAATCTAAGAGGTATATAAGACACAAAAATTAACCCCCATGAGACCAGAAAAGAGAATGCTAAATTTTCTCTTTGCTAAAAATAACTGTCATAAATTAAATAAAGAACTATGATCTTGATTTGTACAATAGTTTTGATTTCCTAAGCCAAAAAATACATAATTAAAATAGTTTCCCAGGTTATGTAAACCAGGTGTCATTTCTCCACTGTGACTTCTAAAATACTGCTCATTTAGATACACCATATCCTGTCAGTTTTTGTGGTTAATATTCATTTGGTTTCCCTGAATGTCACAACAGTTTTGATGATAACTTTTCTCATTTTGATCTAGTTAGTCAGCCCCATCCTAAAATCTCACGAAGGTAACTTAGTTACTTACTGTTGCAAATTTCTTAGTAGAGCACAATTTGCCTTTTGATTGCTTCCACTTAATTCCACTGTAAAATAAACCAACTGCTGAACATTTGAACCTACCTGCCTGCATCCCAGACTTACATTTTGCTCCCAACAGATAAACTGTATACTTACCAAAGTCAGCAGTCTTAACTCCCAGACCTGTCATTGTTAGTTGTACTTGCTATTATATGATATATCTAAAATAACATATTAAGAAGAATACAAAAATTTTCAATGAAAACTAAGTTGTGGAAGACATTCACTTCCAATCATGACTAAATAATGGCCATGACTTGCCCTCCCATTGCAAACAACTTTCTTTTGATTGGTATGGAAGGCTAAATAATGCTCCTCCAAAGATGTTCACATCTTAATCCCTAAAACTTGAGAATGTTACCTTATATAGCAAAAGGGATTTTGCAGATGTGGTTAAGTTAAGGATCTTGGGAAGAGAAGAGGAACACAAAAAGATCAAAAGAGGAGAAGGCAATGTGACAATGGAAGCAAAGACTAGAACGATGTGGCCAGGAGCAAAAGAATGCCACAGCCTCTAGAAGCTGGAAGAGATAAGAAACAGATTATTCCTCTAAAGCCTACAGAAGGAAGCAGTTTTGCTGACACCTTGATTTTAACATCTTAATTTTCATTTGGACTTCAGACCTCAGGACTGGAAGAGAATAAATCTGTGTTGTTTTAAGTCATTAAATTTGTGGTAAATTGTTATCACAATAGAAAACTAATACAACTAACATTATCAAAGTATATTTTTCCTCATTCTCCTTTTTAAAATAATTTTTATTTTTCAATTATAGTTGACATGTAATATTAGTTTCAGATGTACGACATAGTAATTAGACATTTATAATAAACTCATGAAGTGATCACCTGGATAAATCTAGTAGCCATCTGACACACCATACATAGTTATTACAATATCACTGACTATATTCCATATGCTATTCTTTATATCCCCATGCCTATTTTATAACTTCCAATTTGTACTTCTTAATCCCTTCCCCTTTTTCACCCATTCCCCAACTCCCCACCCACCGGGCAACCATCAAAATGTTCTCTGTATCTATGAGTTTGTTTGTTTTGTTTCTTTATTTTACTTTTTAGATTCCACATGTAAGTAAAATTGAATGGCACTGGTCCTCTGACTTATTTCACTAATATAATACCCTACAGATCCATCCATGTTGTTGCAGATGGCAAAATTTCATTCTTTTTTATGGCTGAGTTAATTATATTCCATTGTGTGTGTGTGTGTGTGTGTGTGTGTGTGTGTGTGTGTGTGTGTATACACACCACTTCTTTATCTATTCATCTCTTGATGAACACTTAGGATGTTTCCATGCCTTGGCTATTGTAAATAATGCTGCATGAATATATGGATGCATATACCTTTTCAAATTAGTTTTGGGTTTCCTTGGGTAAATATCCAGAGGTGGAATTATTGGGTCCTTCTTCGTCTCGTTATAGCCTTTGTTTTAAAGTCTATTTTATCTGGTATAATTACTGCTACTCCAGCTTTCTTTTATTCCTATTCCATTTTTCATGAAATATCTTATTCCATCCCTTTACTTTCAATCTATGTGTTTTTGATCTGAAGTGAGTCTCTTGTAAACAGCATATGTAAGATATGTAAGGGTCTTGTTCTCTTATCCATTCAGCCACCTTATCTTTTTAAATAAATTTATTTATTTAAATTAGTTTCAAGTATAAAGTACATTGATTAGACATCTATATAGTTCATAAAACGATCCCAATTGCTCCCTCCTTCCCCTGGCCCTTCACGTAGCTATCATATTAATGCTAACTACATTCCCTCTGTTGTGCTTCCCATGCCCAACTATCAACTACTAATTTGTACTTCTTTATCCCTTCACCCCATTATCCCAGCCTCCCAACCACCCTCCCCTCTGACAATCACCAAATTGTCCACTATATTTGTGAGTCTGTTTTTGATTAGTTTGTTCTTTTTTTCCTCCTAAGATACCACATATAAGGGAAATCATATGGTATTTATCTTTCTCTGTCTGATTTTTTCAGTCAGCATAAAAACTTCTAGGTCCATCTATGTCATTGCAAATGGTAGGACTTCATTTTTTTAATGGTTGAGTAACATTCCATTGTATATATGAACTATAATTTCTTTATCCAATTGTCTGTTGATGGGCATTTAGGTTGCTTCCATATCTTGGCTATTTTAAGTTGTGCTGCCATGAATATTGGAGTGCATAGATCTTTACGAATTATTGTTTTGGTTTTCTTTGGATAAATACCCAGAAGTACAATTGCTGAGTCAAAAGGTATATCCATTTTTATTTTTTGAGGAACCTCCATACTGTTTTCCATAGCAGCTATACCAATATGCAATCCCACCAATAATGTATGAGGGTTCTCTTTTCTTTGCATCCTTGCCAACACTTGCTGTTTTTTTATTTATTGATGATAGCCATTCTGACAGATGTGAGGTGATAGCTCACTGTAGTTTTAATTTGTATTTCTCTGGTGATTAGCGACCTTCAGCATCTTTTCATATGTCTGTTAGCAATCTGTATTTCCTCTTTGGAAAAGTATCTGTTCAGGTCTTCTGCCTATTTTTTAATTTGATTTTTTTTGTTGTTAAATTGTATAAGTTCTCTATAACTTTGGAATATTAACCCCTTTTCAGATGTATCATTAGCAAATATCTTCTCCCAGTCAGTTGTCTTTTTGTTTTGTTGATGATTTCCTTTGCTGTACAAAAATTTTTAGTTTGCAGTAGTCCCATTTATTTTTTCTTTTGTTTCCCTTGCCCAAAGAGATATTTCTGAAAATAAACTTCTGTCAGTAATATCAGCGAGTTTACTGCCTATGTTTTCTTCTATAAGTTTTATGGTTTCAGGTCTTACATTTAAATCTTTAATCTATTTTGAGTCTATTCTTGTATACGGTATAAGAAGATGGTCCAGCTTCTTTTTTTTTTTTTGCATGTATTTGTCCAATTTTCCCAGCACCATTTATTGAAGAGACTGTCTGTACCCCATTGTATATTCTTATCTCCTTTGTCATATATTAAGCGAGCATATAGGCATGGATTTATTTCTGGGCTCTCTATTCTGCGCCGATGATCAATGTATCTGTTTTTATGCCAGTACCATGCTGCTTTGATTACTGTAGCCTTGTAGTATAGTTTGATATCAGGTAGTGTGACACCTCCAACTTTGTTCTTCTTTATCACGAGTGCCATGGCTATTCGGGGGTTTCTTATGGTTCCATATAAATTTTAGTATTGTTTGTTCTAGCTCTCTAAAAAATGCCATTGGTATTTTGATAGAGATTGCATTGAATCTATAGATTGCTTTGGGTAGCATGGTCTTCCTATCCATGAACAGGGTACATGCTTCCATTTATTTGTATCTTCTTCAATTTCTTTTTTCAATGACTTATAATTTTCTGAAAACAAGTCTTCTTCCTTCTTGGTTAATTGGATTCCCAGGTATTTTATAGTTTTTGATGCAATTGTAAATGGGATTATTTCCTTAATTTCTATTTCTGAAAGTTCATCATTGGTGTATAAAAATGCCACTGATTTCTGAATATTTCTTTTGTAACCTGATACTTTACTGAATTCATTGATCAGTTCTAACAGTTTTTTGGTGGAATCTTTAGGGTTCTCTCTATATAGTATCATGTCATCAGCAAATAACAGGAGTTTCACTTCTCCCTTTCTAATTCAGATGCTTTTTATTTCTCTTTCTTCTCTTCTTGCTGTGGCTAAGACTTCCAATACAATGTTGAAGAGGAGAGGTGAAAATAGGCATCCTTGTCTTGTTCCTGATCTTAAGGAAAATGCTTTTAGCTTTCCCTGTTGAGTATGTTGTTAGCTGTAGGTTTGTCATATATGGCCTTTATTGTGTTGAGGTATGTCCCCTCTATTCCCACTTTGCTGAGACTTTTTATCATAAATGGAAGCTGGATTTTGTCGAATGCTTTTTCTGCATCTATTGATATGATCATATGGTTTTTATTTTTCAATTTGTTAATGTGGCGTATCATATTAATTGATTTGTGGATATTAAATCAACCTTGCATCCCAGGAATAAATCCAACTTGATCATGGTTTATGACATTTTTAATATATTGCTGAATTTGGTTTGCCAATATTTTGTTGAGGATTTTTGCATCAATGTTCATAAGAGATATCAGCCTATAGTTTTTTTTTTTTTTTTTGTAATGTCTTTGCTTGGTTTTGGAATCAAGGTAATGGTGGCCTTATAAAAGAAATTAGATAGCCTTCCCTCTTGAATTTTTTGTAATAGTTTGAGGAGAAGAGGTGATAATTCTCCTTTGAATGTTTGGCAAAATTCACCCATGAAGCCATCTGGTCCAGGACTTTTGTGCATTGAGAGGTTTTTAATTACTGATTCAATTTCATTCATGGTAATCGGTCGGTTCAGACTTTCTGTTTCTTCTTGACTCAGTCTTGGGAGACTGTATGTTTCTAAGAATGTGTCCATTTCTTCCCAATTGTCTAATTTGTTGGCATATAGTTGCTCATAGTATTTTCTTATGATCCATTGTATTTCTGTGGAGTCTGTGGTTATTTTCCTTCTTTCATTTCTGATTTTATTTATTTGAGTCCTCTCTCTTTTTTCCTTGATTAGTCTGGGTTTTGTGCTTTCAAAGAACCAGCTCTTGGTTTCATTAATCTTTTGTATTGTTTTTCTAGACTCTATTTCATTTATTTCCACTCTGATCTTTATTTCCTTTCTTCTATTCACTTTGGGCTTTGTTTGCTGTTCTTTTTCTAGTTCTTTTAATTATAAGAGTACACTGTTTATTTGAGGTTTTTCTTGTTTCTTGAGGTAGGCCTGTATTGCTAATAATTTCCCACTTAGGGCTGCTTTCACTGTGTCCCATGAATTTTGTGTCACTGTGTTTTCATTTTCATTTGTCTCTAGGTATCTTTTTATTTCTTCCTTGATCTCATTAATAACCCATTCATTGTTTAGTTAGCATGTTATTTAGCCTCCACGTGTTTGTGTATTTTCCAGTTTTTTTCTTGCAGTTGATTTCTAGTTTCATACCATTGTGATCGGAGAAGATATGATTTCAATCTTCTCAAATTTATTGAGACTTGATTTGTGTCCTAACATGTGGTCTATCCTTGAAAGTTTTCCACGTGCACTTGAGAAGAATGTATATTTTGCTGCTCTGGGGTAAAATGCTCTGAAAATATCTATTAAGTCCATCTATTCTAGTGTATCTTTTAGGCCCATTATTTCTTTGTTAATTCTTTGCCTGGGAGATCTGTCTATTGGTGTCAATGGGGTGTTACAGTCTCCTACTATACTGTAAGTGTACTACTATTGATCTTTCCTTTTATGTCAGTCAATAATTGCTTTATGTATGTATGTGCTCTTATGTTGGGTGCATATATGTTTACTAGGGTTATAATCTCTTGATCCCTTTATTATTATGTAATGCCCTTTTTATCTCTTATTATAGCCTTTGTTTTAAAGTCCATTTTATCTGATTAAGTATTGCTATCCTGGCTTTTTTTTTCATTTCCATTTGTGTGAAATATTTTTTCTATTCCTTTACTTTCAGTCTGTGAGTGTTGTTTGATCTAAAGTGGGTCTCTTGTAGACAACATATGCATGGATCTTGTTTTCTTATCCATTCAGTTACCCTATTATGTCTTTTAATTGGAACATTTAATCCATTTACATTTAAAGTGATTGGTACATTGTTACTGTCATTTTCTTATTCATATTTGTTATTTCTTTTTTTCTTTTTTACCCCTTCTCTTTTTTACAGAAGACCCTTTAACATTTCTTGTAACGCTGATTTGTTGGTGATGAATTCCTCAAGCTTTTTTTTTCTGTTTGGGAAGCTCTTTATTTCACCTTCCATTTTAATCAAAAGCATTACTGAGTAGAGTATCTGTGGTGATATATTGTTTTTCATAACTTTGAATATTTCTTGCCATCCCCTTCTGGCCTGCACAGTTTCCATTGAAAAGTCAGCAGACATTCTTAACAGAGTACTCTTGTAAGTAACCAGCTTCCTTTCTCTTTCTGCTTTTAAGAGTCTCTGTCTTTGACTTTTGGCATTTTAATTATGATGTGTCTTGGTGTAGGTCTATTTAAATTCCTCTTGTTTGGGACTCTTTGTGCTTCCTGAACTTGTATGTATAATTCTTTTTCCAGGTTAGGGAAGTTTTCTGTCATTATTTCTCCAAATAGAGTCTCAATCCCTTGCTCTCTCTCTTCCTCTTCAGGTACTCCTATGATATGGGTATTTTTACACTTCATGTTGTCCCAGACTATCTCCATTTTTTAAAATTATCTCCATATTTTAAAATTCTTTTTTCTTTTTGTTGTTCTGATTGGGTGTATTCAGTTACCTTGTCTTCCAATTTGCTGATTTGATCTGCTTTGTCCAATCTACTGTTGAATCCTTCTAGTGTATTCTTCATTTCAGTTATTGTATTCCTCATTTCTGTCTGGTTCTTTTTTATGGTTTCTATGTCCTTTTTAATGCTTACTTTCTCTCTGTTGAGGTTCTCATTGTGCTCATCCATTCTCTCCATAAGTTCATTGAGCATCTTTATAACCATCATTCTGAACTCTGTCTCTGGTAGGTTGCTTGCCTCCATTTCATTTAGTTTATTTTCTGGAGTTTTCTCTTGTTTCATTTATGGCATGTTTGTTTTCTCATTTTATTAACCTGTGTTCATTTCTATGTGTCAGGAATATTTGTTTCATCTCTCAGCCTTGGCCAGATGGCCTAATGTGGAAGGTGTTCTGTGTTGCCCAGTGATGCACTTTACCTGATTCCTTGTGCTGGGAGTTCTGGATATGACCTTTGTGTGGGTTGTGTGTGATCTTCTGTTGTTACCAAGCCTTTATTTTTGTTAGTAGATCAGTAAGTGGGATTAACGTTCAGGCTGACAAATTGTGTGAACTGGCTGCACCCTCAGTATAAGAGTTGTTGTGTGGGGGCTGACCCTACTGAGTGGGATTTGCCCTAGCACACTTGTGTACTTGTTGCAACCACCCTTTGTATGTATCACTACTGGAGCTAATCAGGTGTTGCTCCATTGTGGTCTGGTGACAGCCTCCAGATGTGTTGGTTTTGTGGCTCCTTGAGAGGGGCTCACCCATAGGCCAAGGTTAGCTGCTGCTTTTGATTGCTCACGGCTACCTGGTGGGAACTACAAAGCAATCTACCGATGGTCGTTGTCTATGCTGGATCTATAGGTAAATGGAAGGAAGAGACAACGCTATAGGCAGCTCTAAATTAGCCCCCATCCCTGACCTTTGGCAGTTTAGCAGAGGAACCAGTGCTTCTCAAGGCCTATAAGTCTCTGAAACTAGATGAGCCTCTGGGTGATATGCATGTTAGGTGGTGCAGAGACCCTGGGAGTCTCCTGGATCTAGTGAGTAAATTTCCCCCTGCCACTGCAGTGTCAGTTTACATGCCCACGCTGTCTCTGTGGCTTAATGTACAAGTTTCCACACATTGCAAGGTCAACTGCTGCCCACCCTGGGCCTAAATGTGCTACCCCAAAGCAGGGGCAGGTGCCTATCAATGTACAGTGGGTACTTTGTGTACTGGATGGGGCAGGAGCTCGGGGAGTTAAGGGCCATCAGGCCAGTACTGACCCCTACAATCCACTTAAGAGATACTGTAGCTCGTACAGGCAGCAGTGGTCCATCCACAACTGTTTTCTTCAAAATGTGCTCACTATGCTAGCCTAGGTCTGTTGCCTGCACTAACTGCTCAACCCCAGAGTCAAACAGAGCACAAGAGGCTGCTTGTCAATGGGCTGCAGGCACTTTGTGGCTTGGAAGAAGTGGGATCTCAAGGCGACAAGGTCCATTCAGCCAATATGGGCTCAGTTTTGCCTCAACTTCTGTGCCTGGGTGTTCACACTATACACCCAGATTGCAGTGAGACCAGTTGCCGTCAGGAGTGTTCCCACAGACCCTTTTGCTCCCTGGCCACAATACTGCAACTCTTGCAGAAAGCAAAGGTCTGCCTACTGTTGATTTCCGTGTAGTGACCACTCTGTGTCAGCCAAAGTTTGTTGCTTGTGTGGATTAGGCGCTCAGGGGAGGGGAAGGGCAGGGTTGCGTCAGTTCACTATCAATGGGTCACCTGGGGAAAGTAGTTGTGGGTAGGATGGGGAGGGGTCTCAGAGAGACAATGGTAATCAGATCAATACATCCTCAGTCTTGATGCAAATCTGGTAACTGTTTTGAGTTCCCACAGGCGACTCATATCACAGCAAGACCAGTTGCTGTCTGGGATTGGTCCACAGGTCCTTGATATCCAGCCAAGTTTGTGTTGGCAGCAGTGATTTGCCTAACCCTACCGATAAAATGTGGTTCACAGCACTGGTTGTCCACTAGGAATGGAAATGTAGCTTGCAGGGCTGGCCACTTTTGCTGGAATTGGAAATGCCACTCACAATGATTGCCACCCCGCAGTGAATACTTGGCCCTGAATCATATGGAACTGAGCTTGGCAGCCCTCCAACACCACCTGCCCTGAGCAGTCTGCAGGGTGGGGTGGGATCTCAGAGAAACAATAGCTGTCAGATCAATACAGCCTCAGTCTAGGGGCTCAGTCGCCTTCCATCTCACCCAGATGGATGAAATTCCCTCTAGTTTCTAGTCAGAGTCATTGGAATCTCCTCTTCCCTGGGCTGGGACCCTGTGATGGAGAACCCCCGGATGAGAATAGGACACCCCTCTCCTTTAGAGGAGGCTCTGAAGCCTTGCTCTCCCTCCCGGTGATCCTCTACTTCCCACGGGTAGGGGTCTAGCCTGATTTGGGACTTTGCCTCTCCTACAGGCTTCGATATGGCTCCTTTATATTATCAGATGTAGGTGTTATGATTAACTGGACTTCAGGTAATTCTCCACTTTATTTTATAATTTGAATGTAATTTCCATGTCGTCCTGGGAGGAGATGAACCCTGCTTTTACCTAGTCTGCTATCTTCACACTTTCCCAGCCACCCTATCTTTTGATTGGAGTTAATCCATTTACATTTAAAGTAATTATTGATAAATATGTATTTATTGCCATTTTATTATTAATATTTTTTTATTTTTTGGTGGTGCCGAACACCTTTAGCTTTTTCTTGTCTGGGAAACCCTTTATCTGTTCTTCAATTCTAAGTGACAGCTTTGCTGGGTAGAGTAATCCTGGTTGTAGGTCTTTGTTTTTCATCACTTTGACTATTTCCTGCCAATCCCTTCTGGCTTGCAGTTGCTCTTGAGAAAATTGCCATTAGTCTCATGGGAGCTCCAATGTAGGTAACTGTTTTTCTCTGACTGCTTTTAGATTGTCTCTTTGTCTTTAACCTTTGGCATTTTAATTATAATGTGTCTTGGTGTGGGCCTCTTTGGGTTCATCTTGTTTGGGACTCCCTGCAATTCCTGAGCTTGTATGTCTATTTCCTCACCAGGTTAGGAAAGTTTTCAGTCATTTCTTCAAAAAGATTTTCAATTTCTGGCTCTCTCTCTTCTCCTTCTGGTACCCCTGTGATGCAAGTATCTGTGCACCTGGTATAGTTCCAGAGGTTCATTAAACTATTCTCATTGTTTTGGATTCTTTTTTCTTTTTGTTGTTTTGATTGGGTGTTTTTTGCTACCTTATCTTCCAAATCACTGATTTGATCCTAATCTACTGCTAATTCCCTCTAATGTATTCATTTCAATCATTGTATTCTTCATTTCTTACTTTTTAAAAATGTTTTCTATCTTCATTTTTAAGTTTCCCATCCCTTTGTGAAGTTCTGAGTTTATTAAGCCTCCTTATAACCAGTGTTTTGAACTCTGCATCTGGTCTCCATTTTGTTTAGTTCTTTCTCTGGAGTTTTGTTCTGTTTTTAATTCGGGACATGTCTCTTGTCTCTTCATTTTGGCTGTCTCCCTGTGTTTGTTTCTATGTAATAGGTAGAACTGCTATGTCTCCTGTTCATGGTAGAGTAGCCTCATGAAATAGGTATCCTGTGGAGTCCAGTGTAGAAATCTCCCTGGTCACCTGAGCCAGATACTCCAGGTGTGTCCCTTGTGTGCTTTGTGTGTGTTCTCCTGTTTTAGCTGAGCCTTCATTGCTGTTGGCATATCAATGGGAGGGACCGACCCTCAGGCTGATTGGTTTTGAGGAGTTTCTCTGGCTACAGTAGAAAAGCTGTTGTGCAAGGGTTGATTTTACAGAGCAGACTCACTTTAGCAATGCTCTGGTGCCTGCTCAGTCTGGTCTTTACATATGTCATTTTTGTGGAGATGGTTGGGTGGTGCTCTGGTGTGGTTTAAAGCTGGCCACCAGGTGTGTTAGTTCTGGGGCCTCTTGGGAGGGGCTCTGGTGTAGACCAAGGTTAGCTGCTGCCTGTGCCCTGCCCAAAACCACTTGGTATAAGCTACAAAGTAATCTGAAGATGGTTGCAATCTTTTTTCACTTCAAAATTATAAAAAGATTCACTTATGTTTTGTTCTAGAACTTTTTATTTAAAATTTTGGTCAAATTGGAAATAAATTTAGTATAAAAAATGTATAGGGATCCAATTTAGTTTATGTTTTTCACTATTTATTGCTAGTCTTTCTTTTTATCACATACCTGCCCCTTACTCCCACTGTATCTGTCTTCTATTCTGTTTCATTGATTTGTTTGTCTATTCCTGTGCCAGTACCAAATTATTTTAATTTCTGACTTTCTAATCACTTTCATATTATTTGGAGCAAGTTTCTGCCCCACTCTCTCTGAGCTTTCTTTTTCAGAATTTCCTTGGCTAGTTTTTCATATTTATTTTCATCATAGCTAAATTTTCTTTCTTTATAACTATTATAAGTGGGGTCTTCTGTTTTCTAAATGGATAATATGTATGTATATGAAAGGTTTTTATTTTGTCTTCTTTGGGTTTACCAAAATTTTTAAAACTACTTGAAAACAATTTTGGACTTCAGTTCTAAAGTTGCAAAAACAGAACAAGGATTCACCTATCGTTAACATTTTGCCACCATTTTATTTATTTTTATTTGTTTTTCCCTCTTTAATTCCCCCCACCACTTCTACCCCTGACCTATGGATGTTGCCATTCTCCCCTTAAGAATTGGATCTTTGAAGGCAGGGTGTCTCCTCCCACACACTTGCTGCATACACCTGGGGCCTGATGCACCTGGGGCCTGACACCCCGGCACACTCCAGGGCCCTGACGCACCCGGGGGGGCCTGGCGCACCCAGGCTATGGTCCGTGGCTCCAACTGGGGCGTGAACCCAGGATCTTTTGCAGACGTGCTAACCATTACACTATGAAGCCACCTTGTTACCATTTTAAATTGCTCTACCACCTTCTTTATATATACATACACACACACACACAAATACATATATACATAAAGAACAATATGCATACACTATGCCTCATTACCCACTAACACTTAAGCATATTTTATATAACCAAATCACTATAAAATTCAGGGAAATTTAACGCTGATACAATATTATTATTTAGTCTACAATCCATATTTCAATTTTGCCAACAGCCCTACTATCTATTATTTTTAAACCAGTCTTTCTAGATTCTTACTGTTTCTGATAGTTTTTTATTTCACTCTTTGAGGTTTTATAGGAATACAGAAATAATATCAAAGAATAATAAATTTTGCCTTCTGCTTTCTTCCATTTATTACTCTTGATATGATTTCTCAAGCCTTATATTAGCTTAGTCACACCACAAATTTTAGAAGGATTCTGTAACTATTCTCTCCAAAGTACACGTATAGAAAAAAAAATCATCCTATGAGCCAGAAGTCAGGATCAAGTCTCAATACTACTGAGCTGTGCAATGCTGGGGAAAATCATTTAACCTTCTCAGACTTCTTCATCAGTAAAATGAGAAAGTTAAGATAGGTAATTTCTAATTCATTTTTATTATGCCAGAATTCTATGTTTCTATAAGTTACTTACTTAAAGAAAAAATATATATCTCACCATTTTTTCTTGTAAGTTTTATGTTTTTCCAGATCTGTTCTCCACTCTTGAATATGGATGAATGCACATTCTTCCTTTTGCCTTTAATTATTATAGCAGGATCTTGTATCCTTGAAAAATAAATGTATTTTTAAAGTCTCATATTCTTTACAGCCATTCACAAAGAAATCATACCAAATTTTGACTAAATTTTTGAAACTCAAAGGTATTTTACTAAGCTATTGTCAGACAGCATGGCAGTTTTAAGTATAGAGATGGTTCCTGAGAAAACTGCAGATAAATCTGTGACAGGCATGCCAGTCATTATGGTTTCTAGCCTTTTCTTTGTGCCATCTGTGAGTTTCTCTCCTTTAGGAGCAGTCAGCTGCAAGTGCTGAGTATTCTGAATCTCCTGCCCCTTACTCTCCAAGTTGACGTGTAACCATCCACCTTCTTCACTTTCTAGGGAAAAGAGGCAGGCTCTTTGCAAGAAAAGAGGGCTTGCCATGTGGTATAGCACTGATCAAAACCTGCAAAATACTGGCATAAAAAAAGACATATAGATCAATAAAACAAAATAGAGAGCCTGGAAATAAAGCTATACATGTATGGTCAATTAATTTATGACAAAGGAGACAAGAATATACAAAGGTGAAAGGATAGCCTCTTTAATAAATGATGTTGAGAAAACTGGACAGCCACATGCAAAAGAACCACAATCCTACATCATACACAAATATTAACTCAAAATGTATGAAATATTTGAATGTAAAACCTGAAACCATAAAACTCACAGAAAAAAAAACAACATAGAAGGTAACAGAGGGTAACACTTTCATGTTGGTCTTGGCAATGATTTTCTGGACTTGACACCAAAAGCAAACATAACAAAAGCAAAAATAAACAAGTTAGATTACATCAAACTAAAAAGCTTCTGCAGAGCAAAGGAAACCATCAACAAAATGAAGTCAACCTACTGAATGAAATGTTTGCAAGTCATATATCTGATAAGGGGTTAATATCCAAAATAGATAAAGAATGCTTACAATTTAATAGCAAAAGAAGAATCTGATTTAAAAATGGGAAACTAAAAAGACATTTTTCCAAAAAAAAGACATCCAAATGGCCAATGTATGTACATAAGGTACATAAAAAGATGCTCAACATCACTAACCATCAAAGAAATGAAAATGAAAACCACAATGAGATAATACTCATACCTGTTAAAATAGCTATTATCAAAAAGACAAGAAGTAACAAGTGTTGCTGAGGGAACTCTGTTGGTGGAAATGTAAATTGGTGCAGCCACTATGGAAACAGTATGGTGGTTCTTCAAAAAAATAAAAATGGAACTACCGTATAATCCAACAATTCCACTTTAGGACATTTATCTGAAGGAAACAAATCACTCTCTCGAAAAGATATCTGCACTCCCATGTTCGCTGCAGTATTATTTACAATAGCTGAGATATGGACACAACCTATGGAGTGATGAATGGATAAAGAAAATGTGGTATCTATACAATGAGATTATTATTCAGCCATGGAAAAGAAAGAAATCCTGCCATTTGTGACAGAATGGATGGACTTTGGGGGCATTATAGTAAGTGAAATAAGTCAGAGAAAGACAAATACCATACGATCTCACTTACATGTGGAATCTAAAAAAAAGAAAAGCCCAAACTGACTTCTGAATCAATAAATCGGGGTGACACTTTTACAAAGCGGCAAATGGTGCTGCTGTGCTGTCTGGGTGGAGGAAAAGAAGTCCCAGCAGTTTAGGTGTTAGCTATGAAACAATGAAGAAGAGAGGAGAGAAGAAGCTAACAGGGAAAGAAAAGCCTTAAATCATAAATTAGCTTTCCGCTACCACCTTTGGCTTTGAAAGGCCACTGATGTTTCTTACTGTATCACCAGCTCATCAAGTAGCAGTCATTACATGTGATACAAGAGAGAACATAATCTACATATTAAGTAGTTAGTTGTGGATTCCTCAGCATTCCTACTCTCACATGCATGCCTTTCTAAAATATTTCAAGAGTAAATTCAGGTTCATGTCAATACATTAAAGTTTCCTTCTATCTATAAAAAGGATGCCTGTTAAAAGTTATGATTTTCAGTACCAACTGTACAAACTGTTTTGCTGGGAGAACCTGTGACCCTGTGTCTGAAATGGAGATGGGAAATTTTCCAACATGAATGATTATTTCCACTGACATTCTGATGAAGTTAATGAACACAATTTATAGGAAATGCTATATTTGAGAGTTGTCAGAGGGGTGGATATAAATAATACTAACTTTTGTAATGTAAAACCATAAAATCAATTAATTTTATTATCACCATAAATAAAATTATATTAATAAAGTTTTTAAAAAATCCTGAACTCAGATACAGAAAACTGGTGGTTGTCAGAGGTGGGAGGTAGGCGCGAAGGTGGTCACAAGGTACAAACTTCCAGTGTTAAGATAAATAAGTCATGGGGATGTTATGTACAGCACGGTGACAATAATGCCATATTGTATATTTTAAATTTGCTAAGAAAGTAAATCTTAAAAGTTCTCATCACAAAAAAAAAATTGTAATTGTGTGGTGATAGATGTTAACTAAAACTTATTTTCAAAGATAAATAAAATTAGCATTATGCTAAAATACAACAAGTCTCTCATTATTTTGTCTTAAAAAATTTTTTTAAATGAGTTTCCTGGGTTAAAAAAAAAGCAACTGCAAAATAAAAATACAATACTAAAAAAAAAAAAAAAGTTCTTTATTTGGGTTAACTGTACACTGACTCTAATGTCCCAAGCACATAATTATCTGTAAGGTCTATAGCATATCTGAAAAATATAATTTCATAGCATACCTGAAATTCTCAGTTGAAGATTTATTATTTGTTTGATTCTCACAGCCACGTATTTTTGGTAAAATCATTTCTGGCATCTTATACATGTCTTCTGTGTGCTTTGCATATCTCCCTATTTTAACTCTGGATGATCTCCTTAATACACATGGAGTGCCCTGATCAGAGCTATTTTCCACTAGATTTAAATTTCCTTTATTATTTAGTGGATCACAAGAGATAACATTTTGCTGCATCAAAGTCTGCATTCCAAGTGGATTTGAGTCTTCTAGAGTCTGCAATAAGATATAAATATATACACGAATAATTACAATAATGCAAAAAAATTAAAACTAAAAGAAATTAAGTTTTATATTCTTTTGATTACACAATGCCTTTTATAAGATGAAAGTACAAAAACCCAGACATATGTGAACAGTGAAAAACTGTATAATTAATATAATAAAGAACAACGTATATTTAAAAGCTTAAGATAAGCAGAGCATAAGTAAAATTATTCTTATCAATATTCATCCATAAAGTCAAGAGCCAACCTAAGGTCACTCTAGGTACTTTAATTTCATAAGAAATGGGTAGCAAAGGGTAAGAAACACATAAAAACAGCAGAGATGTCACACTAGGACAGATCAGTGCTCTACTCAGACTAGTATTTTGTTATCTTAGAGTAGCAGTAAATGATATTTTGTGGAACAAGATAGTATATAACCTCAATGTACAGTACATCATGAAAGGCTCTAACGTTCCTTCAATAATCCATTATAGATTTAATTTTCATGGTATATATTTTATACACATCATGTAAACCTTTCTTGAGCTTATTTATATATTGTTTGCAAAGCTTCTGAAGATAACAAAGTTCATATTTTTATTACAGTTGAGTAACAGTATTTAATTTGATTTGTTTAAGATCAATCTTCTTTATACTTTTAAAAGATTCTTTTTCTTGAAGACTTGCTACGTTCATGCACACTTTATCAATACCAGTCAACAATTTCCTATTATGTCATTTCAGATTAGAATACTGGAATGTTTAATTTAATCTTCATGCCCTATCCCTGTGTGATTAGTTTCTCTTTTTCTGAAATTTTTTTCATCATATTATATCTGCTTTGAGATTTTTTTTACCAGAATTGAAAATAGTAATATTATTCTAAGTGTGTATGTTGCAACATGACCTTAGTATCATGTTAGTTAAATCTTCCCAAGGATATTTGTAGGAGCATTTTGGTAATAGCCAAAAAAAAAAAAAAAAAGAAAAAGAAAAAAAAAGAAAAGAAAGAAAAATAATCCAAAATACAAATAACCATCACTAGTGAACTGATCAAAAAAATTAAACACACACACACATAGTAGCCATACAGTAGAATACCACTCAGCAAGTAAATACATGTTAGTGGTAACATTTACTGACACAGAAAGATAACCAAGATGTATTATTAAATTTTTAAAAAGTTGCAAAGCATTGTATATAATCCCATTTAGATGAAATAAACACATAGAATACATATAGAAAAAAATTGGAGACAGAGACACCAAATTGTTAACAGTGATTATCTCTGAAGTGAAATTGTGGGAGACTTTTTCTTACTATATTATTATGTGTTGCTGTAATGTCTGAATTTTTTTTTAATTTTTTTATAATGAGGATGTGTTACTATTTTAATCAAGAAAAAATGAAGACATTTTTTTTTTTCAAAAATTTCAACATGAAAAAGAGACTTGACAAGTGGTAAGTCTCTCCAGAGTCTCCAGGCATAATATTGCAGGAATTCTAACCTCCAGAAACTGCCACGCGATAGTATCTTCTGTTAAAGCCAGACATAATTTTTCCCTCTCCTAGGTGCCCAAGTGCATACATTCTACATCCAACTAGAAATTAATGTGAGGTATCTCATCTCCACTCTGCACCCAGGAAGACCTAGTGACTTTCTGAGCTTTGGCTGCACATATACTAAAATTGAAACAATAAACAGAAGATTAGTGTGGCCCTTCACCAAGGATGACACTCAAATTCATTAAGTGTTCCATGTTTCTTTTTTTAAAAAGTGTTCTTTCCTCCCCTTGTATAAGCAATTTAATAATATATCTTCTCAGGTCTTCTGGGGAGAAACTTGCCTATTTTAACTTTAACCCCCTTGAAAACTCTACCCCAGGAACCTCTAAAAAGATCATTGTATACTTCAAAGTCAAAAATTATCTTTGGAGTGTTAATATTTGAGTAGAGGTTTGAATTTAAAATAAAGTATATGGGCAATGAAGACTTGTTAAAAGTCATTATAAAAAGCAAAATCATTGACATCCTCACACTTACTTGCTGCACTGAAAGATGCTTGTCCTGCAACTCAGATAACTTGGAATCTTGTTCAAATGGTGGAGTAGAACAAAGAGACTCAAAATTCACCTCTGATATTTGTGTACAATCTTCATCCATCTGAGAAATGCTGGGCTTTATTCCTACATATTCACTTTCAGCACTGAGACTGCTGCCTCCTTCATTTCTGTGACAGATGGGCCCCACCTTGGCTTCTGACAAAGTGTTTATGGCTGCTATCAACTCAGCTGGCAATGCATCATCCTTTGTGTTTTCCAGTAAATCTCTGTGGCATGTCAAAGGTATTGACATGGAATATGGAGAGTTACTCAATGTGTTCATCAACTCTCTGGGTTCAAAATCACTCATTATTTCAAACAATCTTTCTTCCTGGGTGATTTCTGGCGATGTTAGTAACTTTTCTGAGGCAGACACAAACGGTTCAAGAGAGCCTTCTTCATCCTTGGTTTCTTCGGAAGTCATGCTCAATGTGACTTCCTTTCCAAATTCAGAAAATGTATTTGGTCCTGCTGAGATCTTCTGTGGCTCTATTAACAATTTCTCCTTCACAGTAACCAATTCAGATATTTTAATAGCCATACCTGACAGAATGCTAATTTCAGGAGAGTCTCTTTCGGCATTTAGTTCCTATGTATTACAAAAAGAAATTTCATCAGTACAGCATACACAAAATAGTGTTTAAAATGAAAACTTTATAGTTTTCCAGTTTATCATGCTGGTAAGTACCTCCAAATAGTTTTATCAACTTTCCTCCCCTTCCATAAATAAAAATACTCTTTACTACTTTCCCCTGCCAAATCACTAGACAGAACACACGGTTAAACATTTAATAATAGACCAAGGATAAAATTGCCATATTACAGATGGCAATTATTTGCTCAGATAAGTTTAAATTAACTATGCTAAAAAAAGAAGCAGAGATGGCATGGACAGTTAAATTAAGAGATGATCTCAAAACTTCACTACAGTTAATGGTTGTCAAAAATCTATTGAATTTCATAAAAATTATTAACCAGAAATAAAATTGGTATAGTTTCACCTTCTTTTTATTCCCCATCTCTGCATAAATATGTAAATATAAAGTAAAAAGGCCAAAAGACAGGGGGTAAGAGGGAATAAAGAGGACACAATTCTATGTAAATATTATGAGCTCTGGCTGTAATAAATGGTTCTGGGTTATGGTTGTTTTAAACAAAAAGCACAAAATATATTTATAAATGACTATTAGTTTCAAAGACATCATCTTAAGTTATACATGTTCTCAAAATGTTTCCAAATGCTCAAATATTAGACTTCTTTGAAATTGCTTTCAAAATCTGTTTATAAACCATTCAAGAAAACTAGTCTCAATCCTTTCAAGACACTAACTTTTTTTCAACATTAAAAACTATTAATTTGCTTGACCTTAAATGACAGAATAGGTTTCAATGATTTGGGGCTGTTTCTAAAAATCAAATCCACCTTCCATCAACACACCACTCTGAAGGAATGTATTGTAATTTATAAGCCCCATAATATTCTGATTTGATATGAATAAAAGTGAAATTATTTTATTCTTCCTCTCCTTTTCTACCTGCCAACATTTATCTTCCCCATATATAACACATAAAGCTTAAAAAGATATATTTATTTAGCAGTAATGCAAACTGTAACTTTCTTTGAAAGATACAAGTAATTTTGAAGGAATTCAAGAACCAGATATTCTATCCACTCTTTAAGTCATAGTTCAAGATCTTCTTATTTTAAGTCCTTATATCTACTAAATTCAAGGCTACAAATATAATAAAGTACATTGGACACTGTCCTAAAGGAACTTAATTTCTAACTGAAGATTGAAGGCATAAATATATAAGGCATTAAAAAAAGTATAATGTCAAAAACACTGTATAAACTCAAATGAATTTCTAATTGAAAATTGAAGTCATAAATACATAAGACATTAAATAAAGTATAAATAATGTCAAAAACACTGTATAAACTCAAATTAATGGCATAAACCACAAGCTTAGTGTGTTACTAAGTTTTCTGGGGGGAAAATGGGAGTCAGTTGAGAGTTCTCATGATTGCTTTAAAAATGCTTGGTAAAATGAAGTTAACAGGTTTCTTTATCACAAAACTTTTCTGAGCATGCACATTATAAATCTCTGAGGAGACTTTAGGATACAATGTTCTCCAAACTTCTTTCTTCAAAAAATTCCTTTTTCTCAAAAGATCTATTAATTTTATAGAATGCAAGTGATTTGGAAATACTGATATAGTCAGGGAATAATGAATGCTGAAGAGGGAGCAATTACTTAGGTCAAGATCACCAGAATCATGAGACAGAGCCACAGAGGAAAAGGGACTTGAACCAGAAATTAAAGACTCGTGAAAGAGTGAAAGAAGGCAGAAACACATATTAATTAAACACAAAGTAGGAGCAGAAATTAAAGATTTGCGAAAGAGTGAAAGAAGGCAGAAAGACATATTAACTAAACACAATCTAGGAGCCAGACACCATGAGTTATCATTGCACTCAGTTCTCACAATAATCCTGTGAAATGAATATCATGAGCTATATTTTACTAGCAGTAAATGACACACTTGCCCTTGGAACACACACCTATCCAGTTCCAAATTTTACGGTCTTTCCCTTGCTTTCTGGTCCCTGACCTAAACAAAGGCATAGGGGCAGGACTGTGTAAGGTACAACTGAGATGAAGTAAGGTACAGGTATGATAGGGTTGGCCTAGGGAGGTCCTTGATTGCGTGAGCCCCTGTGGGCAGAGACAGTCTTCCAGTCTTCTGATTCCCTGTACAGCAAGCAGAATGCAAAGCCAAAACAAGCATTCAGTACATGGTTAATGATTAGCAACTGAATATGGGAAATCGGTATCTAGGAGATATAAAGGAACTAGGGTAACAGAGACACCAACAAAAGGCATTTCTGCTACATTGTCCCAGCAACCAGTTTGATCATAGGTTATATGCTTCTCCTCTAAGAATAGGAGACTTATATTGCTAGATAAGAAATATAGATCAAGAAAATACTATTTCATTAAAGGTAAAGGAGAATAAATACTGGAAGGGGTTGTCAGACAAAAATAGATTTATATCTATTGAAATGGTTTAGTCATACTCTTACAAGGGGAAGACAGTAAATGAGATTAAGACTTTAATAAACATAATTTTTAAAAAATCTAAATCCATGATTTGCATAGATAATCTGTTATACAGACCAACCTTTTCTGGGTGTGGCAAAACTTCAGGATTTTCAGCTGTAGGCCCTAAAAGATAACAGAATATATTTACATTCCAGTTTTATGAAAGCACTAAAAATATATCCTCTCAATCGGCATTTCTTAATCTTTTAACTTGAAATGACTCCCTCAAACATTCAAACATTTTATAATTATTATACCAATATATTGATATAAAAGTACCATTATGTTGGCAATAAAGTCATAAAAATCTTTCCATTTCTTAAAAACTATTTTACATGAAGCCAAATAAAATTATAATTATTTGGAATTAGTGTAGCTAAAAACCAATCTTTCTATTTTGGCTGAGTTGTTCTAAATATTTGTTAACTATATGAGGAAAAAATCCTATCTGCTTTCTCAGTGTCATGATCTCTTCCATTATAGGTATAGAATTCATACTGTCGAGTTAGGCATGAAAAGGAATACCCTATGTAGGGCCAAAAGGAATCAGGAGATTGTCCTAAATGTGATTTCACCTTTGCCATCCACTCCTTACCCTGCTACCTCTGAGATGAGCTGGCTGACAAAAATCTGTACCAACTTAAGTGGATCAAGAGAAAAGATATTTTTTCTACTCCATTTCTCTTGCCTACTTTCACCATCAAGGCTCAGGCACTATGACATACTTAGGTAGGGATTCAGGGCTCACTGGCATTTCAAGTATTCTTGAGTCATTTCTTTGGTTTCTTTTGATTAGGCAATATCTATAGCCAGAGTATAAGTAATTATCTGCTGAATCCCAGATTGCATCATTGCAAGACAGGTTTTTCAGGGTAAAAAAATTAGCATAAATATGCTTACTGAGCTTTACATTAAAAAAAAACTTATTGCTTTTGTTTGTTTGACCTTTGCCATTTGATAAAAAGCTATGAAAATCAGCAAGGAGAGTTAATACATGATATTCCATTCTACAGGATGATGAGCAAAAAGTTATAAGAATAAATAATTTCTTATCCTTGATTAGAGCCCTTTGTGCCGAGCAATAATGATATATTACACTATCTATATCTTAGTTAAAATTTTATATCTCTGCTTGCTTAAAATTTAATACAAATAAGGAAACTTTCTTTTAATTAAGTTTATTGGGCTAACAATGGTTAATATAATTATATAATTTTCAGGTGTACATTATAATTTGACATCTGTGTATTCTATTGTTTACCACCCAAAGCTTCCTTCAGCTATCATATATTTGATCCTCTTTACCCACTTTGCCCTACCCCTACCCACTATATTTGACGCCCTTTACCCCATCTACCTCCCCCATCCTTCACCACTCCCTACCCTCTGGTAGATAATCACTAGTCTATAGCCCATGTCATGAGTCTGTTTGACTGCTCATTACTTTTAGGTTTATATCCAAAAAATGTAAGTGATATCATGTGATTTTCAACTTTTTCTGTCTGGCTTATTTCATTTTGTATGATTATTTCAAGGTCCATCCATGTTGTTGCAAATGGCATTTCATCTCTTCTTACAGCTGAGTAATAGTCCATTGTAAATATGTACCACGTATTAGCCAATCATCTATTGTAGGACACTTCAGTTGCTTCCATGTCCTGGCCACTGTGAATAACACTGCTATGAACATAGGTGTGTAAATATCTTTTTGGACATGGGTTCTCAAGTCTCTGGATAAATACCCAGTAGAGGAATTGCTGGATCATATGGTAGATCAATTCCTGTTTTTGGAGGAACCTCCATACTCTTTCCTGTAGTGGCAGTACCAATTTGCAGTCCCACTAGCAGTATATGAGGGCTCCTATTTCTCCACATCCTCTCCAGCATTTATTACTTGTCCTGTTGATTATAGCTATTCTAATAGGTGTAAGATGGTAACTTATTGTGGTTTTGATTTGCATATCTCTAATAGCTAGTGATATTGAGCATCTTTTCATATATATTTGTTGGCCATTTGTATGTCCTCTAGGGAGAAATGTCTGTTCCGGTCCTCTGCCCATTTTTTTATTGGATCGTTTGGTTTTTTTGTTTGTTTTTATTGAGTCCTATGAGTTCTTTTTATATTTTGGATATTAGGCCCTTATTGAAAATATATTTTCTCATTTGAATGGTTGTCTCTTTACCTTGTTGATGGTTTCTTTTTAGTTTGATGTAGTCCTATCCATTTATTTTTGTTTTTACTTCCCTTGCCTTTGAGGTCAAATTCATAAAATCCTCTTTAAGTCCAAGATCCTTGAGCTTAGTTCCTATGTTTACTTCTATGCATTTTATTGTTTCAGGTCTTATATTCAGATCCTTAATCCATTTTGAGTTTATTTTGGTGTGTGGTGATAGGCAACAGTCTAGTTTCATACTTTTGCAGGTGGCTTTCTAGTTTTCCCAGTACCATTTATTGAAGAGCCTTTCCTTTCTCCTCTGTATGTTTTTGGCTTTTTTGTCAAAAATTATTTGCCTGTATACATATGAGTTTACTTCTGGACTCTCAATTCTGTTCCACTGGTCCGTGTATCTGTTTTGCTGCCAATACCATGCCGTGTTGATTACTGTTGCTTTGTAGTATAATTGAAGTCAGGCAGAGTGATGCCTCCAGCCTCGTTCTTTTTTCTCAGGATGGCTTTGGCAATTCAAGGACTTTTGTGCTTCCATACACATCTGATATTTTTTTGTTCTATTTTTTTTTTTATAAAAACTGCCAATAGATTTTCATGGGGATTGCATTAAATCTGAATAATGCTTTAGCTAATATGATGATTTTAATATGATCATTGGATTCTTCCAATCCAAGAACAAGAAATATCTTTCCATTTCTTTGTATCTTCTTCAATTTCTTTTAATAGGGTCTTGTAGTTTTCATTACATAGGTCCTTCATATGTTTCGTTAAATTTATTCCTAGGTATTTTATTCTTTTTGTTGCAATTGCAAAAGGAATTATTTTTCCACTTCTTTTTCTGACACTTCATTATTAGAGTATAGGAACGCTATGGATTTTTGAATGTTGATTTTGTATCCAGAGACTTTAATGTATTTGCTTATTGTTTCTGGTAGTGTTCTTGTGGAGTCTTTAGGGTTTTCTATATAGAGAATCATGTTATCCACAAATAGTGACAGTTTGACTTCTTTGTTTCTTATTTTGATGCCTTTTATGTCTTTCTCTTGTCTGACTGCACTTGCTAGGACCTCTAATGTTATAGTGAATAACAATAAGGGAACATTTTAAAATAATAGATAACAGCAGCTATTGGCTGCCACCACCCTCAGGAGACACCTACTCAAGACAGCTCTACAGGCCGCTGTCCAGGTCCTGGGAAGTTCAGGATTTTTTAACAACCATGGACCCCAAGTACAGCAACAACAGCAAAGGAATCTCTCACTACACAAATACATAAGTATAGAATTGAGAGAAGCTGGAGTCACCATTCCCAAAGGACATGTGGTTGCCCCCAGATGAAGCATATGCAATTGCCAAATAATTAGGTTCAAATAATGTTATGATAAAGACATGGGTTTCATAGGAAAACAAACATTTGAAAGTGGCCTCAGTGGAGGAGTGAAGATAGTTTTCCACCAGAAGCAAAAGCTGTTTCCTCATAAACAATTGGGAAAAGTTGTTTACCAAGCAAACAGGAGAAAAGGGCAGAATTTGCATTCAAATATTGGTTTGTGAGTGAAGATATATATCTCAGGAAAGGATAATACTTTGCAGTAACAGTGGAAAAGTCATTTCAAGGTCCTGTATGAATAGGAAGTTCTCAGAGTGGTGTCAACTTTAAAGATGTTGCTGCGGAGACTCCTGAGGCCATAGTTAAAGAACCTATGTGTCCATCAATAGACAATTAAAGATGTGCTACATATAGACAATGGACTATTATTTGGCTGTAAAAAAATGAAATCTTACCATCTGTGACAATATAGATGAACCCAGAGGGTATTATGCTAAGTGAAATAAGTCAGACACAGACAAATACCATATGATCTCACTTATATGTGAACTTTAAAGAACAAATTAAATGAACAACAACAAAAAAAAAAAAAACAGAAACAGACTCATAGACACAGAGAACAAACTGACAATTCCTAGGTGAGAAGGCTGGGTGAAGAAGGTGACAGGATTAAAGTAGTACAAATTGGTAATTACAAAATAGTCATGGGGATGTGAAGTACAACCTAGGGAATGTAGTCAATAATATTGTAATAATTATGTGTGGTGCCAGATGGGTACTAATCAGGGGGATCACTTCATAATTTATATAAATGTCTATTTTATATATAACATATATAATTTATACAAATAAATTATATAAATGTAATGATGCTGTACCCCCTGAAACTAACATAAAATAATAATAAAATGACATTCAATATTATTTTATATTAGTTTCTGGCTTGACCAGAAGATGGGATTTCCACCTAATGTTGTGGGTCCTGTGGTAGAAACCATGGTCAATCTTTACAACCTTTTTCTGAAATATGATGCAATCATGGTAGAAATAAACTCAATGAGAGAGGATTCAGATGGAGCTGTGCTGTGTATGCATGCAAAGATCAACTTTGATTCTAATTCAGCTTACTGCCAGAAGAAAACCTTTGACCTAGAGGACCAGACCCAGGAAGATGAAATGGACAAGGATGCAGCTAAAGCAGATCTCAACTACATTAGCCAGTGGGAATACAGGCTGTCTAGTAAATGGTGCTGGTTTGACTATGGCCACAATGAATATAATAAAATGTCATGGAGGGACTCCAGCCAACTTTCTTGATGTTCGTGGCAGTACCACAGTTCATCAAGTAACAGAAGCATTTAAGCTTATCACTTCAAACAAAAAAGCACTGGCTATTCAGATCAACATTTTGGAAGGATCACATGGTATGATGTTATTACACAGGGTATAGTCATGGAAATAAAAGACTTGGAAATTAAAATACCTATTGTGGTACGGTTACAAGGTACACGAGTTGATACCAAGGAACTGATAACAAACAATGGACTTGAAATTCTTGCTTGTGATGAACTGAAGGAAGGTGCTAAAATGGTTGTAAAGCTTTCTGAAATAGTGACCTTAGCCAAGCGAAACCAGGTAGATGTGAATTTCAGTTGCCAGTCTGATCTGAGAACCCAGTGGATGATTTAAAGTATTAAACTTGCTATAAACATTAAAAAATACTATGTTCTGTATTATTATTGTTCCTTTTCTCTTTAGTGTGTGAAGATTATAATTGCCATTTAGGCACAAAAACTTTTAAAAGCATTTGGTCTGCATTTAATTCTACTGTGATTGTCTGCATAAAGAATGTGTATGCAGCTGTCTAGTTCCTTTTGCTGCAGCCTTCCTTTCTCGTTTCTACAGAATGTCACTTGCAATATGCCAGTTTGTTATAGTTATTGTTGGATACAACATTCTTCATTGATATGAGTCCTATGAATAAAGTACATATAAAGATAAAGCTTTATTATTTGGTATTAGAAATATATCTAATAACTAGCCTCATTAGTAAAGCAATAAAATTACAAAGGTATTTTATATAAGAACTGTTTTTCAACACCAAATACCCAACTAAATATATCAATCACTATTTACAAATGAAGCTTTCAAACACTCTCTAGAATATTCTTTTAAGTATTTCAGTGCAGTAACTTGTTCATTATTTGAACATTGTTTTACTTATTACAAAGCACTGATAACTGCAAGTCTCCATGATGATATGGTATTGAGAAGAACAGTAGGTTTGTATCAAATAAAGGTATACTTACTAAGGACTTGACAGACAAAATTAACAATGTCAATTTAAGTTAATAAAAATCTCCCAATGTGCGGCAGGGTGGGAAACAATCAACCAAACCAAACCAAACAACAGATACAGCTTTAACTATCCTTGCAAGGAGATTGTTTTTAAAAAACTCTCAGCTCCTTGGAGTGATGGGGGTTTGCGGGGTAGAGTTCAAAAAAGATTTCATCCTCTTTTTCATTCTCTAAATTATTAAGAAAAAATCCTCAAAGATATCTATGTTGTTTTTAATCACCTCATCATCAAAATGATCATTCTTTTATGCCAATAGTATTTAAAATGTGAAAAAGTAATAAAATAAAATGTATTATAGTAATTTGAGTACCATATTAAAAAACACATGTAGGAAGAATAATTCTTATTTTCTAGCTTCAAAATTTACAATTTTTATTAAAAAAAAATTCTTGAATTCTTGTCTCTCCTTTAGTAAATTATCAAAAGATTTTGCACATTTCTACTCACCACTTAAAAGAGATT
This sequence comes from Macroglossus sobrinus, assembly GCA_004027375.1. NCBI lineage: Eukaryota > Metazoa > Chordata > Mammalia > Chiroptera > Pteropodidae > Macroglossus > Macroglossus sobrinus. The sequence continues at coordinate 1,893,865 of PVKZ01000059.1, read as the reverse complement.
AAATGTATGTGAAATAGTTCTAAAGTGACAAGTCAAAATAAAATGCTTAGAGGAGCTAAATTTTAACTTATAAAAAAACTATTTTAAGACCAACATTGTCATAATTATTAAAGATCGTTTACTTATTTTGATCATTCTACAATTTGGTTAGAATTACTCTTTGAAGGAAGAGGGAGAAGATAGGATTGTATTAGAACAGAGTCAGCTATAGTAGCTAACAATTTAATAAAGTGCTGGAAGAGAAGTGAATTACCAGTTTCACGGGTCTCTAGTCACAAAAGCTTTCTGGCAACAAGAAACACCACAAAGTTATAATTCTATTGCCCAGGGCACTTTTAAAATAAGAGTCAGTAAAAGATTTATGACTCAGAAGTTCACTGGGGGTTGTGGCAAGAGTACACAGATACCAATCACACCGCGAGGCTTTAATAGCACTGGGAAGGCCAAATGGGTAGGAGGTTGGAAGTGTGGGAAATACAGGTCATAGTAGAATTCTGTTTGTTCAATAAACACTGGTATTGAGTAAGAAAAAAATGAAAATAGATCCTTTGTCTAACTACTGCTGACACCTGTCATGAAAACCCAAAAGAGGAAAAGGAATGCCCAAGATACGTATCACTCATGACAACCCTCTCTCAAATTGTTCGACATATTTACTAAATAAATAAATAAATAAATAAATAAATAAATAAAAGTAAAGACTTCAATCTCTCAGATAGTACCTCTATAAATTTTTGTCTGTTTCAGTCTAACTATAAATGTCATCATGTAAAAGATGCTGAATAGGTTTCACCACATTTGAAGGGAATGTTTGGCATAGTCTGAATTATATTTGGCTATTTGCTATTGATTTGCCATCCTGAAAACCAGAAGGCTTTTAGACTTGAAGAGAAACATCCTTACTCTTTGTATTTATATTTGTCTAATGGTCAATTTATTAAATTTAAATATCTAACACATAAAAATTTAAAACTGTTTCTTTAACAATTAAACATTAATTACAAATTAAGTTCCCTTAAATAATTTAAACTATAAATTTAACATTTTTCCCACTTCAAACATATTAACTTTTAGACAAAACACACATGAATACAATGATTATAAAACATTACTGCTCTTAATCTAATTCCAAAATAACAATACACTGGTGCAATCCATTCTATATTATTTCTATACTTGTTCTTATATTTTCTCAAGATTAAAGTTATACTAATTTTGGTACCCCACCAGGGTTACAGAAATTGTATCAGATCCAAAAGAATTAACTTCTTTGACCAGCCAAGGTGGCAGAATCTGGGTTACTGACTGATTTTTTTGTTGGAGCATAATACCAATTGTTTTCTCCCAAGATGATTCAATCCTGAACAACCAATTATCTGGCTTTACTTTTAATAAGTAAATACCTTAAACTTTACAAAAGTTATTTTATAACCCTAAGTGTTGTCCAAGAATGCCATCTTCAAGTTTCACTTGACCAGTGTTACAAAAACTTTTGTGCTACTGACCTGTTCTATTAGCATTATTATCAACTAATGCTCTTTTAATATCCTTTAATGGTTAGCAGGGCCAACTAAGGCTTTAATTTCTTAAAGATGAGGGATTTAATCTGTGCAGAGAAGTCTCCTTAATTGGATATCAAGTTAATCTTTCGCCTTGGGACATAATTAGACGCCACTTCTAACATGTTTTTATGTGTGACTACTCACGGTGCTGTACAAAGGAAAGGTACAATTCTTACTCCAGGACTACTTGACTTACAGTTGTTTTCTTTCTTCTCTACTTCCACAGTGATAAACAAAAATATCCTATGACTTATAAGCAGATATGTACTTGACAGAGAAAAAATGCAAATGTATTAACAGGCCTCTTTCTTAAAGCCATTAAAAAGTTTTAAACATTCTACTAGTCACTTTACATATTGAGACTACCTTTTTACACTATTAATATTTTTTAGTATCTTTATGAACTCATGGTTTTTTCACAAACTTACTTCCATGAACTAAAATAACTGTTGTCCCCTCCATCTTAAGTTATCACAGCTTGACCAGTTAGAGTCCCATTGACCTAGCTCATTATCCTTTTAGCACTGCCTTCAGACAACCTTGAAAGCATCTTTGCTTTCCAACAACAGTAGGATATTTCAGACCCTGCCTAATATCTTCATGCTTCAAGATAGCTAGCTATTATTTAAGGATTCCTGACTTATTTAGCATTCCTACATCCACAGCATCTATATACCTGGCACAGAATAGACTTAATAAATATTTATTAAAATATGAACAGATAAGATGACAGAACAAAATCCAGTCACTGAGAATGCATTCAACAGTTGGTGATGGGCATAAGCCGTATTATTATTGCAATAGCAACAGAGCAGAAGACAGAGCTTTTAAAATTAAACTTTTTCAATTACAAGTTGCCATGTCCTTGTGCCCCTTTATTAGAAAACTAGGTTTCACTGGCCAATAATAATATTTACTACACTGTCAACAACAGACATAATATTCACTCTGAAGAAGTCAATAGGAGACACCTTAAAGATAAAGACAGCCATCCTCTAATACAGATGAAACCAAATTAAATGACCTGCATGACTGCCTGTCAAGAAAGACATGACATACATATTAAAAATGCTAGAACAGAAAAAACAATCATTGTTTTCAAATTTGAATCCCAAAATTACAAGTCAAAAGAGTAGACATTTGAAAGTATTGACTGTACTTGAGCTGCTTGTCGTTTAGGCAGCTTCACGTAGCATGATCCAAGGTTGACTACCACACTGATTTCGTATGTAAAATGTATGGTAGCAATGCATAGCAGACTAACCCAGTTGTAAATAAACCCATATCTAACTAAGCCTTCTATTTTTAGGTTAAAACAAATTTGCTTTATATGACTCTATCCATGAAAACATACCTTGAATGCTTTGGTGATACAGTGAAAGTTCAGCTTGGGGCAATGACACAGTGAACAATGGACAACTTTTTCTAGTTCTAAAACATAAATCAATCAACAAATAAACAGAAATGTTAAAATGGAAAGAAAAAACATTTCTCATTCAAATACAATATAATGTTTCTTCTTCATTTAAAGGAACTTCAAAATAGAGTAAGTTGTTTTTTGGGCTACAATTCCAATTACTTTTACGATTATTACCAATTTGTTAACAATATTTCAAGTGACTAGTAAGAAAGCTGAAAAATTAAAGAATGAACTTCCGGAGTGTAAAGCTAACTACATTTAGGTCTGAACATAACTTTGGAGATGACTGTCTGCTAAACAAATAGAGGTAATGGGATCAGGGGAAAAAATTGGTCCTGAATCATGTAGCTATCTACATTCTCAAATACACTGAAATTTTATCATTATACTTTAGACATAAGTGAAAGTCACTAATGAGAAAATTTTCAGACATTATTTATCATTTTTATATTTCACAGTAGATAAAGATAGGAAATACTGAATCAAAGAGGCTGAAAGCAAAATAAGGGCTGTACCTAATCTGCAGTTTTGATTACCTGACCTGGGATAATTACAAGTTGATTGAAGAAAAGCAATTGGTTAATTATTTTTTTCCTCATTCTAATTTACCACACAAATGCAATCGAGATACCTTTCTTTAAAAAAAAAAAAGCATCTAGTTTCAGCTGTTTTAAGAGCAGGTTTTATACACCAGCCATATCTACTTGAATCCTAAGTAATAATAATAAATTAAACAGTCTCTGTTGTCTAAAAATAGAAGTGATCAATATGTGCTATTTTGAAAATGGAAATGAAACTGCTCACATAGAATAATCCTGAAGCAAACAGAAAAGAAAGCTGATTTTTTCCCCTAAAATTCAATTTGTTGAGAACAAGCTGATTTAAAATAAAATCAAATCATAGTTTGAGTTGGTAACAGAATTTTTTCTTTAATTACAAAGAAGAATTTAAGACATAAGTCTGAAAATAGAGCAAACTTTCATCTATATAATTAAAAAATAGTTAATTATATTAGGCAAGACTGCAAAATGTACATATCTAACAACAGAGGAATGATTAAATATAGTATAGTCAGTTTATACAGTGAAATATTACTAGGCCATTGAAATTTATATTTATAAAAATATTAATGAAAAAATAATTATGATAAACTACTTAAAATTTAAAAACAAGATACAAAACTATCTGTGGAATGATCCCAATTTTTTGGAAATATGAAGAAAAACATATAGAAAGCCTAAAATAAAATATAACAAAATGTTAACAATGGTTCTCTCAGGGAAGTAAGATTATGGATGCTATGTTGGTCTTCCATTTTTTCCATTTTTGTAGATGAACTTATATTTCTATTTATTCAGTAAAAGGGTTTTTTGAAAACAGCAATTCTCAAAGTTTTTAAAAAAATATAGAAGAACCCAAAGAATTTTTGTATATGTAGCTTATATCTATTTATATTTATATATTAGATATAAAATGGAAAACCTTTTTAATTTAAAAATAACAGCATGTTAAATTATTTTTATGAAAAACTATTATATTTTTCAAAATGAAAAAAAATAGTGAGAAAAATGGCAATGCTTACATTTTTAAAAACCTCTTTAAGATATGGCTTATAGAAGACAGCTGCCATCTCAGATCTGCTACTACATTCAATCTTTTGCCATATATTGTTTTGTTTGAAGAACATAACAAAAAATCTGGCCTCATGCAAAATATACAGTTGAAAAAGCAAGGAATATTTTAGTAGTTTTGGATAATTGTGCATATTCTTTTTTGATATCACACCAAAACTCAAAGCAGTAACTTCCTTACAGACTATGGGAAATGTAGAAACTGAAACAAAATCAATAAATTTTTTATTCTGTTACATTATAACCTACTGGTCTATCTTGCATTTTGAACTCATTTTTATCTGTGCCTGGTTTTGTGACATCATTCATTGCTCTTTTAGAAAATACTGATTGAGTTATATAGATCTTATTGATATATTTCAATATAAAACAGCAAAAAGATCACCTTCATAAAAATTACCACTGATCTTACCAGAAAATTTCAAGTACTGGAAAACAATCAAGACCAAGGTGATATAAGTTTTCTTAAACTCTAATTTTCACTTGAAAGCTTGAATTCTTTTCTTTCACAACAAATACCAACAGCCATTTTCCTGTCTGGCTTCTTTCTTCATTTTCACGAAAACACTGCCATATACCCAAGTGTAAATAACCAATTTATCAGTTATTCTTTCAATTAAAAAAACAGTGAGGCTAGTTTTCTTACAATGCTTACAACTTGAACAAGTGCAAAAATGCCTTCCTTAAGACAACTATCACACTTCAGTGTGCACAGAAGTACTTTAAGCATAGTTCCTGCTTCATCACCTAGAATATCAAAAATACATATTCAATGATAGAGATTTAATAAAGAAAACTTTTCTGCTTCATCAAATGCATTAAGTGAAATTGGCCTTTTTTTTTCTTTCTTTTTTAACTATTAGTACATGGCAGTGAAAAACACAGTGACTACTACTACTATTTGGTGCCACTGCTCAAATCCTACTAAGGCTCCAACATTTACCTACCATTTGCTTTAGCACTATGAGTGCAAATGTTAATACCATGAAACAAGCAATAATGTGTTGGTTATTATAAAAATGGTTTTGACCTCAAAGACCCTCTGGAAAGAGTCTTAGGGATTCCCAGGGAGACCACAAACCATACTTTGAGAGTCATTGTTTTAAAGATACTGAAAAGATAAAGTCTCTTAAAATATAATAGCTGCATAAGTCTAATTTCAATAAGCTCTACAAATTCTTCCTTCATGCTATGCTATAAACTCACTTTTAAAATAACATTAACACAGAATCAACTTAATCTAATTCAGTCTTTCTTATAAAATGAAACGAGAGTGTAAGGGGGCAATTATTCAAAACTATTTAAGTCTAAAACTCAAGAAAATGAAGGCTCATTTTAGATGTGCAAAATGGCAAAAAAAAATCTACAATATAATAAAGCCAAAAATTGGTATGCTTACTGTAACAGAGATTGGTTTTGTTCCACTTCATCTGGAGGCTGCTAGAAAGAAAAACAGTATTTTCCAACTGATGAATGCTAACCCAATGCAACAAGCTAAATATTTAACATTTAAGACAATTCTGATATTCTTAGTGTTTTTTATTATGATGAAATATATGTAACATAAAATTTATCATTTTAACCATTTTTAATGTACAGTTCTTTGCATTATGTATGTTCACACTGATATGCAAACATCACCATGATCCATTTCCAGAACCTTTTCATCTTTGTCAACTGAGTCTCCATACCCATTAAACACTAAATGTCCATTCATTCCTCTCTAGCCCTTGGCATCCATCCTTCTTCTTTCTGTCCCTACAAATTTGATAACCCTAAGTATCTCATATAAAAGAAATCATATTATATTTGTCCTTTTGTGACTGGCTTATTTTACTTAGTAGAATGTCTTCAAGGTTCATTTATGTATCAGTATTTCCTTTCTTTTTAAGGCTGAATAATATTCCATTTTGCTTATCTACTCATCTGTCCATGGACACTTGGATTGGCTCCACCTTTTGGCTACTATGAATAATGCTTCTATGAATGTGAGTAAACAAATATATTTTTGTATTCCTGCTTTCACTTATTTTTGGTATAAACTCAAAAGTGGAATTTCTAAATCATATGGTAATTCTGTGCTTAATTTTTTGAGGAATAACCAGCAATGAGCAAGAATTCCAATTTTTATACATTCTTGTCAACTACTGTTATTTTGTTTTTGTTTTTTTTTTGATAAGAGTGTGAGGTAGTATCTCATTGTGGTTTGATATCCACTTCCCTAATGATTAATAATGTCAAACACTTTTTCATGTGCTTATTGGCCATTTGTGTATCTTATTTGGTGAAATGTCTATTCATGTCCTTAATCCATTTTTATATAAGGCCGTTTTTTGCTGTTGAATTGTAGGAGTCTTTATGTATTATGGATATCGATTCCTTATTAGATCCAAATTCAATGTCAAGATGTTTTCTTTTAAAAGCTTTATAGCTTTGGCTCTTTAGTCTTACCTCTTTTTTCATAAAAGAATCTGTGGAACTTAAGTAAGAGAGTGTTCCTTCTTTTTATTCATGGTTTTTCTCTTCTCCTAGTGTATTACTCTATAGTGATTCTGATGAGCCACGCTTGTCAGATTCTGAGTTCTAGTATTTTCCTTGAGGGCCATCTATGCAACTTCTGTGTTAGTGTTAAATATTGAATGAAGTATGCCTGATTAAGTCATGACAGAAAATCTTAAGTTGTTGTACCCCTTTCAAAAAAGGTAAAATACACTGATAAAATGCTTCAATTTTAAGATTTCACAGCACACTGGCTTTTAATACTTTAACAGGAATCATTTCCTTAAATATCTTAGTAGCATCAAAGAAGATCTTTAGAAAAATATCTCTCTTTGGGGGCCCTCTACATCTGTTTCTATGTAATAAAGCTTTCTGAAAATAAAGCCATTAGCCTGAACTTCTAAGCATTCTTTGATCACTGAAACAGCCATAATAATAAGAAAACACAAAGTCTGTAAGAACTTTAATCTTCTCCAATTAATCTTCATTGTTATTTACTGAGAATAATACATCCTTATAATACTTCAAGGTTGTCACATTGGTTTCACATACACACTTCCCAAGCAGACTTTACAAAGCAAGAAACCAAAAGAGGAGACAAAATTTCAAGAAATAAACCTAGAAACTCCCAAGGACTCATTAAACAGAGTATACTTATATATTACTAGATATTTCTGAGTCTCCGCAAAGCAATTTGTTCAAATATTTAACACACTCACTTCATTTATCTTACTATAGGACCAGTGGCTCTTCCTGTTGAAAGCTAATTATTACTTGACCCTACCTACATAAGGAAAATGTGAAAGATAAAAAAAGCAAGCAAGAGGAAGTTTATTCCTGACAGCTGATATTTTTTTTCTCTGTAGGCAGAAATACCACTCAGAGCTAATGCCTCTGAATATAATGGAGGCTGGAATTATTCATTTATTAATTAACAAGATGCAAGGACACATACACTTCAATCAATTCTTTCTTAAGGGATCCAAATTACTATCAATCCTTTTGCACATGCAACTGTCCTTTTACTTCGGCTCCTACACCCTTATATTTTGACCAAGCCATCAAACTGTAGAGTTTTATTTTGTTTTACATGTGGTGGGTAGGATAAAAGACAGTTTAAATTAGTTGTGTTAGTTTTGCAGATCTGGAAAAGGAGCAAATCTATTTATATATCCTCAACCAAAAAAACTACCATCTACTATCTGAGATCATTCTCTTCAACCAAGTAAGTCCTGGATTACTGGGAGTGGAAGAAATCTGTCCAGCCAAATTAGACTGATCAATCCTCACTCTCTGTGAGCATCCGACATCTCACACAAACTATTCTTTCATTCCTTAAGACTTTGTAGGTATCTCTAGTTAGCTAACTCATGTATGCCAAGTGCTAACTAAATCATCCCTTACCTTTCCCTAGGGAGATTACTTTTTAAAAGAAACAAAAATTTGAATATATAAGTGTATGTACACGAATATGCACTCACAACATAACACAGGACAAAAGAAGGCCTTTATAGTGGCTCATATCTTAAATTATACCAGACTAGTATTTTCCTCACAAGGTTAAGATGACCTCTGACATACAATGGAGATGAAAATCATAATTATTACATCTTAATTTAAACTATTTTAACCTTTGGTTCTTCTTTTCTTTCTGGTAGAGACCAAGAAGAGAAAAATAAAGAAAAAGGGAAAAAAGGAAATATTTTAACCCTGCCTCTTAAAACAACTGATCTTCACCAAAGTTTTGGCAAAGAAACAGAATGACTGTGTAAGAAATAAGAAAAAAACTGAATAAGAAAGCAGCAAACTAGACAAAAAGAATTAATTATTAGTTAATTTGCCACTCTTTGAAATAACATTTTCAATTTGTAGTAAGAATATATTTCATCAATATGCTACACACCTGTAAGACTGAATCCTCACTAAGAACAGGAATCATCTTATTTTTACTTATTTGCTCTTGTGGATCTTCTCTAAGTTTGAACTTAAGTTGAATCTCAGGAGAACATGTGCCTAGAATGACATATAATCATAAGTCATTTGAAACAGTTTTATTGCTCTGCTTTGCAATGAATGACCGAAGGATTTCATAGATAATACACAATATCATTAAAATATCATTTTGTGAATCTTAATTTCCTAACTGCCACTTTTATGTGTTAAGGTTTTTAAATTATTAAGAAGAAACATATATACTACACTGAATAAAATAATACTTGATAGTTCCTTGTTTCAAGATGAATGAATGCAAAAGATATGTATAAAAATTATATAAATTTAAACTCCACTAGGAAGAATAATTTCTTTTTTTAAATTTCATTTTAGATCATTTTTAAAAACCCATCATGCTAGTATATAATCCAAGAAAAGTCAGAGGTTTCTGTTTCCAGATGTCAAATTGAGCCCATATTTTAACTTTCTTCCCTTCCCAGTTCCTATAGAGAATCCAAAGAAATAGTTTTTTTTTTAATCTGAAGCAGCAATAGAAAAAAAAAAAGGAACTATACCCACTATAGATTAGAAGATGAGAATGAATGAAAGGGAAAGCAAACATTAGTCAATAGCTTATCACTCAATACAGGAAAAGCAGGAGGGAGCTCCTTCACATGTAACTGTATGGATTTCTTCCATCAGAATCACTGAAAACCACCCAACTCACTACCAAGCCAGAATTACAGGAAATGTTGGAAGGACTTCTTTAAGAAGAAAAAACATGTATCAAAAAACAGGAATAAAGAATGGTAACAACTACATTCCTATCAATAAGTACCTTACATGGAAAAGAATTAAGTGCTCCAACCAAGGGATGGAGTGGCTGAAAGGATAAGAAAACAAGACTCCTACATATAAAAAGGAAGGGAATGGAAAAAGATATTGTTGTGATGAACCTAGAAGGTATTTAAGTCAGACAGAGAAAGATAAACACTATATGACTTCACTTATATGCGAATTTTAAGGAATAAAAAGAACAAACTAATCAAAAAGAGACTCACAAATACAGTGGACAATTTGGCGATGGACGGAGAGAAGGGGAGTATGAGGGGCTGAGAGAATGGAATGAAGGGTTAAAGAAGTACAAATTAGTACCTGATGGATGGTCATGGGGATGGGAAGCACAGCATAAGGAATGTAATTAGCATCAATACGTTGGCTAGGTAAAGGTCAGGATAAGGAGGGAGCCATTGGGGAAATCATTTTACTAACTATATAGCTGTCTAACCAATGTACTGTAAACTTGAAACTAATTAAAATTTAAAATATATAAAAAAGCGCATCATAAAACCAATGAATCAGCAAAATATATATATGTATATAAAACGAGACTTAATTGTGTGACTGTTAAGTAGACTAACGTAATAGACTATATTAACTAGACTTATTTGGTGATCATTTCATTACAAACAAATATTGAATCATGTTGTACACTTGAAGCTAATGTTATATGTCTATTATATCTCAATAAAAAATAATAGAATAAAATAAAAATAAATTAAAAATACATACCAAGGACTTTGTATCTTAATTTTGTCTAAAAGAATCAGATTGGTTATTAAAAAGTACTATTTACTTTTGCAAATATACAGGTTTTAGGGTTAAGCTGGTGATTTGGTGGAGGAGGGAGAAGAGCTACTCAAATACTACTTCCATATCTCTGTCGCCCTCTCTAGGAATCATAAACCTCTTCCAGAAGTTAGGACCCCCTTTGCTGCCTTTATAGTAATAGACCTTACTGGACCTTCGGGTCTATTGCAGATGACTATAAGAAACTAACTGTGTAAAATTAAAGAACAATACTAAATAGAAAAGAAGTTAACAGAATAATAACACTTGGGAAATTAAAGGGACTACTTAGCTGAAAGAATTATTTCTCACCTTTGCATGTTCCACTTATATCAGGATGGAGACTGAACTCAGATCTAAGAGATGTGTCTTGATCAAAGAGCAACCTTTCAAATACCAAAAAGAAAGGTATAGATTATTATCATGTTTCCTAAACAAAGACTAACAAATTAATTGTCACATTTTATTATAGCTAAACTTGCTAAAATTCTTGGTTATACCACTATTAACATTTCTAAATCAAAATATTTTTCATAAATGTACCCTTTAATTAAATATTAATCCAAGATAAAAAATACTTATTTATATATGCTCATGTTCATTTTTACAATTCCCCTATTTTTTAATATTTGGGAGTAAGGGACAATTATCAATACAGTTTTTGAACAGAGATGAGATGATTTACGGGATCAGTAGTGGAGAATTTTTCCTTCACATTTCTCTGTATTACAGAAAATTTGAGATTAAAATACCAAGATTAAATCTGAGTGTACATTTTCAGAATATATGATGTTAGAATTCCTTTAATTTTTGGATTCACTTCTATTTTCTAAGCAGCACCAAGGTAATGAAAAGACAAGACACACAGTCCTTGCCCTCAAGAAGCCTTACATCTAGTGAAAGATAGTTGGGCACAGGGATAGGGAGCACGACAGAGGGAATGTAGTTAGCATTAATATGTTGGCTAGGTGGAGGGCCAGTGAGATGTCTAACCAATGTACTGTATACTTGAAACTAATTTAAATAAATATTTTAAATAAGTTATTTAAATTAAACATAATTTAAATAAAATTTAAAAACTAATTTAAATTTTTTAAAAAGAAAAAGATTATATGTAAAGACATAGTGAAGAGATGCCATGGTCAGAATCCTACTAGGCAAGCTTAAGTGCTATCTTTTCTGTTCTAAAAAACCTTTACAGATTATTTTGAAGCAAATTCTGGACATCATATTCCATTTCATCTGGAATATTTCCATATGCAGCTCTAAAAGATAAGGACTTTATTCAAACATAACTGTAATAACTACACCTTTAAAAAATAACCATAATCATCAGACCTAAAAAGAGCTGATAATTTCTTAATATTATTAAATGTATAATCTGTAGTAAGCAGCTTCTGAAATGGCTTCTGGTATTTATGCCCTTGAGTATGGACTGGATCCAGTGACTCTCCTAATGAACAGAATATAGCAAATATGTTGGGACATTTCTTCTAAGATTAGGTTATAAAAAGACAATGGCTTCCATCTTGCTCTTTCTCATTCTTTTGCTTCTTCCCTCTCATTAAAAAATGAAAAAAGGAATAACACAAAGAAATTAATTTCTATAAGTAAATTTGTAAATTTAACATTATACCAATAAAGGTATCAAGATTTTTTGTTGAACTAAACAACTGATTCTAAAGTTCATGTGGTAAAATAAATAAGGCCAGAAAAAATTTTTTTAAATAAGAATAAAAAGGTAATGACCTATAAGATATTAAAATATTTTTGGATATGAAATGTTTTTTAAATGTGAAACAGGCAGATAAAATGACAGACCAATTAACAGAATAAAATCTCCTCAAACAGATTCACATATATATGGAAATGTAATATATTTAAAAGGTGACATCTAAAATCAGTGATAAAAATATAGAAGTTTTTTTAAAAATGATATTGGGACAATGAAAGAGCTATCTAGAAAACAGCTGGATCCATACCTCACACTGTGCTAAGAAAAAAATTCCACATGAATTAAAAATGTAAATGTTTAAAAATAAAACAAAAAGTACTAAAATAAACCAAGGAGCGATTATTTTATAACTGTGGAGGAAAGAAGTCTTTCTAATTATGATACAAAACCAAATATGCAGTTATCAAGTTTACAAACACCCATACTCTTTGACATACACCATACAGCTTTGACATAGAGTTTCTACTTTTAGAAAGTAATTTTACATATGTTCTCAAACATACATACACTTAGAAAATATCACTGGAAGGAAAAAGAGAAATCAAATATATTGGTTGCCTGTGGAAGAAACTGGGTGGCTGAGGTGACAGGGGTAAGAGCAAGACATTTTACAATATGCCCTTTGAAAAAATTTTTTGAACCATGTAAATATATTACCTATTTAAAAAAAAACTGTAGAAAACGTGGCCAATAAAAGGATAAATAAGAAAACTGAAATTTCCTATAATTCTACCCATATAAAGACTTTGGTCTATTTCCTTCCAGCTTTCTATGTAGGCGTATGTGTGATAGAACCATAAATTCTTTTACAAGGTTTGGATCAATCTGTATAAAGTTTTAGAAACTACTTTTCACTTAAAATTAAATTTAAACATTTGCAATGTGAATACAATTTTCCTAAAACCATTATTGAAAATACTCCATCATAAGGCTATATAACTTATTTAAGCATTACATAATTCTAAAACATTGTTTTTTAAATTTTTCATTATTGCAAATAACTGAGATAATTTCTCTATACATAAATTTTGCTTTTTTTTTTTTTTTTTTTTTTACTATTTCCTTCAGAGAGAAGTCAGGACTATTTTTAATCCTAAAAGGAAAATGAAAAAACTGGAGCCCATAAAAATTATTTATACATGTTCAATCAACAAAGTGACTAAAAAGAGAACATTAATTCATTAGTGGATTCTTAGTCAAACGACTAAACTACTTGAATAACTAACACTACAAAAGTCACTGACACTTTGTTATGTAGGCAGTAGTTTAATAAAATATAACTTTGAAATATTGGGAAGATGAGATACTAGAAAGTATTAACAACAGAAAGGGAAGGAAAGATTAAATGTTTGAGTTAAAAGAAAAATTATCTGATTGAAAATCTGAAACAATTTTCAGTGCTTTGTTAAAAGTATAATGAAATTTTTCATCACAATGGAAATTCAATTTTATGTTACCAAAATTTTGATAGTACAGAGTCCTAATGTCATGCTAAGGCTTTGATTTATATATTTAAAAAAAACTAATTAAAATACTCTTCAGTATAACAGTTCTAAAAAGAATAGTACTTGGCAAAACAGTATTTCTGTTTTAATCACTGAAGTAGCCACTATGATATATAACCTGACTAAAAATGTTGCTTTCTTTAGCTAACTTAATATGACTCTTATTTCCTTATCTACTTGTACTTTGCTTTCTGTGCTTTCCCTCCCCAGGTGTATCCTTTGTAACAGGCATTTTCTATCAAGACAAGAAGGTTGGGGACCACTGCCTTAATGTAATTGAGCAGTTAACATTAACAGAGACTGAGACAGGGGTTTGACTTCAAAAAAAGTCGAATAAGAAAAAAATGAATTCTGCCTCTTAGAAAACAAATCACAATCAAATAAAACCTTTTTAGTCACCAGTTTGAATTTTTACAGATTAGTAGCAATACCTACTAAACCACAAGAGGACTGGATGCATTTTTAGACATGGTTTCCAGAGGGAGAAGGAGGACCAAGTCCAGGCTCTCAGACTGCTTTTTCAGACACAGTTAACACCTGGCATCCCGATTCTTTCAGAACCTTGTCTTTTCTAGTCCCAAAGGTCTTAATTCTTAATTCTTAGCGAAAAGAACCAGATAGCTGTAACAGGATTATTTAGCTATATGAAATTATCGTGTTTTGCCTGGTGAGGATCTCTGCTATACTAGGACCTGTGCTCCTCATTCCAGTCAAAGTTGGGAACTTGTGAATGAAAAATGGCCAGAATGAACTACATAAAAGTAAGCAAAAACAATGAAGAAAAAAAGCAAAAAACAATGGTATTCAACTCCAGCAATGCTTAGATTTTGACTGTACTGCCATGCCAATAAAAAGAACCTCAGGCTAGTAGGTCTGAAAGAATGATGTTTCTATGGCACCGCAGAGAAGCAATATAAAATGAATCAGAGGAAAAAGAAAAAGATTGGCCAAGCACAATAGATTGAGCCATCTATAGCCTATTTCTCCACCAATTACAACTAAAAGCTCTGGTAGAATTTTTTTTTTCCTAAAAGAATATTTTTTAAAAGCTACCTGAATAATCAGAAAAGTAAACAAGAACAGGGAGATGGGAGACTGATGCCAAATGTAAATAACCTTGTAATAGGTGAGTTTCAGTCTGTTTTTTCTGTTCTGTTTTTTGGTCCTTGTTTTGGTCTTCAGCTTTAATTCAAAGCCTAATCCTGGAACCGCACAGTGGGCACAGAAAGCAAAAACTCCAGAAGAAACTTTCTCTATATATATAGAAGACTAGGAACCACTGAATTCCAGGTGTGTGGGGGGGGGGTAGGGGAAAGGGGGCATCCTGTGTTTTCTTTACTTGTTTTCTCTCTTTAGCCTCAGAGCTATACTGCTACCAACTGTAGCAGGTTGGGCACATAAAACCCGAAAGAAAACCTGCCTCCCCAGCAAAAGGCACCATACATTAAAGAATAAGAAGTATTTTTTCTTCTCCACCTTAACACTTTGTTCTGAACATGGCCCCAGATACAGGCATCTACTCTATAGTGAGAACACTAACACTCAGAGAAATCTACCTTTCTAGTCATATGAGCCAGCATGTTGGTAGAAGGAAGAAAGGGTATCTGAGAATCCCGAAGAAAAGAGAGCAGGAAAGGCAATCACCATATATGATCTAACATAATACACAGGGTTAACCCTGAGCTGTCCACATGCAGAGCAGATTAAAAAAAAACATAGTAAAGGCTTAAAGAACTGAACTATAATATTAACTACTTTCTGAGTTACAGATTTATCCAAATGGCAAATGAGTCTGAGGACTTGATCAGCATAATAAAGGCTCTGAAAATTGGACTGATATAACCATAACCCACAGAAAGCAAAACAGAATGTATAGTTAGAATCCAATCATGTTGACTGCCTGTCAAAACAAAAATCAACACCTTTCAGAGGATTTTAACAGGACTCAGAGGCTATAATATTAAAAATATACAGTATATAATCTAGAATTGCTCAAGAAGCAAAGAACAGGAAAATCTCATTAATTCTTAAGAGATAAATGGTGCCCCACTCCATGATGAAGACTTTAAAGAAGCTATTATAATCATTCTCTATGAGATAAAGGTGAATATTCATCAAATGGGTGACAACACTGACATTCTCAGCAGAGAAACAAAAACTATAAAAGAGAATCAGATGGATTTTCTTTTTATGGAAGATAAAATTTTAAGGCTATATATTAAAAATTCCCTGGATAGACTCAACAACAGAATAGAGATGACAAAGGATAGAGTAAGCAAACCTGAAGACAGAGCAATAGAAATTATACAGTCCAAGGAATCAAGAGTGAAAATTTAGTAGAGCCTCAGAGATCTGAAAAACAATATCAAAAGGTCTAACATTCATGGCATCTAAAGTCTCAGGAGGAGAAATTGGTACAAAAAAAAAATGTTAAGAGATCCTAACAGAAAACTTCCAAGTTTGGTGAAAGACAAATTTACAGACTCAAGAAGCTAAGAACCAAAGAAATACGAGGAAAAAAGCAGACAAACAAAAAAGATGATATATTACATATATGAGAATGATTTAAATTTGGGAGGGGGTGCTTGACTACCAAAAGGGACAGCACAAGAAAGTTGTTTGTTTTTTTTTTCTGAAGAGATGGAACTGTTCTGGATCTTGACTGTGGTGGTTAAGGTTTCCATGTATTAGTCAAAATGTTCCCTGTACACCAAGAGCAAATATTACTGTGCATGTATATATAAATAAGCGAGAAACCTGGGTATCATCCTCTATATCTAATCAACCATCATCTCCAGCCAAATTTACTTTCTAAAGATTTCTCAAGTTTGCCCTTTTCCCTCCATTTCCACTGTTTCCTCTTAGTTGAGCTGGTGACATCCCAGACTGTTACTACTTTGACCCAAAGCTAACCTTTATAGCCTTGCTTTGCAAATGGTGATCCCTGCTCTAATAGTACCAACTTTAACCAGGAAGCTTGTTAGAACTGCAGAATCTCAGACCCCACCATAGAACTACTGAATTGGAATCCACATTTTAACAGGATTCTGAAGTGATTTATAAGGGCATTAAAATTTTAAAAGCCCTGGCCTATGGAACTAGAGTGAACAAAAATCTGATTCTGCTGCTCCTCCACTTAACATTTGACCAGTCCCTTACATGGACACACAAGGATACCTTACATGACCACATCCTACCCTCCTCTCCAGGCTCATCTTTCATCACTCCCAACCTCATCATTTAAGACTTCAGTAAGACTCAGAACATGCCCACGCAAAAATATAGAATACTTCTTCTTCATCTGGCTAATTCTTAACCCATCTTCAAATCTTTATACAGAAGTCAACCCTAATAAACTCTGACAACTACCTAGGTTGAGATTTGTCCCTCTGGGCTCCTAAACCAGCCTGGGCATACTTTCATCCCTGGACTTCCCACATTACATTGAAATTATCTGTTTATGTGTCTTTCCTGGTCAGTAGGATTCTCAAAGGCAGTAACCTCATTTCTATATTTTCCTTAAATCTACTACTGAGAACTATGTACATTCAAAGATTTTGATGAACTAAACTACTGTCTTTTTGATTCCTATAAAATTATCCATTTCTGGTTTGGTAGTAACCAGTTCTCCCATCACATTCTTTCCCTGAGAGAAATTACGTTAACCGTTTCCATGACCTGAGCTACGAGTTGCTTGAAGCAAAACGCATTTGAGGAGTTTAGACCCAAGATTTGTTTGCCTGTGCAAAAGAACTTAGGGCCCCAGCCTAGTAAAGGCTTTTTTTTTTTTTTTTAACTGCCATGAAGCTATTTACTAGACAGCGCATTTTGTCTTACGTTGGGGAGTTGTGGCCTTGTTGATTATTTACAAGTTTTTAGCTCAGGGCTGGCTGCCTTATAAGGCTCAAATCCTGCCCACAAGCCTACATTCTGCTGGCATCAATTTCTAGCGATACCTCAGAGGGCCACTCCATGCCAGTGCTCAGGCCTAACTGCGGTCACTTTATCCAACACCCGCAGCTAACAATGGTCA
Organism: Macroglossus sobrinus; assembly: GCA_004027375.1. Lineage (NCBI taxonomy): Eukaryota > Metazoa > Chordata > Mammalia > Chiroptera > Pteropodidae > Macroglossus > Macroglossus sobrinus. The sequence goes on along the minus strand of PVKZ01000059.1, from coordinate 1,875,919 downwards.
CCTTCTCCAGGGCAGCTCCTCTTCTTCCAGGTCACTCTCCATTACAGACCCCTCTATCACCGTTTCATCACTGTCCCAGTCTGGGGCCTGGATGCCTTCCTCCATCTTCGTCTTGCACTCCGAGTCTTTTTTTATCCTCCTTCTCTAACTACCCGCTTTCCGAAAAAAAAAAAAGGGGGGGGAGACGGGGGGAGGAAAGAAAGAAAAGGACACTCTGAGCGCCGAAAGAAATTGTGAGTTAAATATAAAATTTGTGGGGGGAGCAGAGCCTTGCACAGCTGAAGGCACAGAGCCCTCAGAGCGATCGCGAAAGGCGTCCTAGGCTAGGCCGTGCCGCTCGGCTGCCTTGCCGCACGCCACCAGCAGGGGAAGCGGCGCGCCGCAGTCGGAGTCACGCGCCGCGTGCGACCTTCGCCCGCCCCACGCCACGGCTTCGCCCCCGGGGCCGGAAGTAGCTGGCGCCGCGCGTCAGTCGGTGCTGGGTTTCCGCGTTGCGCCTGCCGCATCTGCTTTCGAATTCTGTTCGCATCCTATTCGTTGGCTGAGCGGAGTGGGGCTTGGGGTTGCAGCCACGGGGACCAGATAGGCTGCGGTGCTACAAACACTGCAGGCCGAGCCCGCCTAACGCCACTGGCTGGGGGAAAGCCTGGGTCGTATCACCTGCTCTGCACCTGATGCTCTGAGAGCCAGACCCAGAAAGAACCCCAGCTCTCAGTCCGACATTCTGAAGCCAGAATGTTACCTTATTCCCAAAGGGCGTTTTTGCAGTCCACTAAATACTGACTTTCTACTTAATCCCTTTGACACTCCTCCCCCAAGTGTCCCCTTGAAGGGGGTTGGGCGGGGGGGGGGGAGAGGAGCAAAACAAAAATGTTTATCGAAATTTTTTGATAATCAACTAATCTAACTGATGTATTTGTGCTTTTCCCTCATCAACTCTTTGGTTACCCCTTAATATGGATTATGTAGGAAAAGCGGAATAAATGCTTTATTTTTCCCTTTATTAAATTTTTAGAATAATAGTGGTGCCTTGCAACTTCCAAAGGTAGCCAATTATTTCTAAATGAATATCTAGGTTTTTCTATATTGGATGTTTTCAATTTGTTTTGAAAGATTTTAATTCATGCTAATTCAAAACAAAGCCAAGTGAGCTACGCCTGCCAAATGAGAGGAAGATTCAGGATGAGACAGAACCCCTTGCACATAGATTTTAGTATTCACCTTGGAAGCTCCAGCATCTAGCACATGTTGGGTCTTTAAAGGTTTGTGAGTAAATGGATGAACTAGGGCTTTCTGACTCTCCAATTCACTGTTATTTTCACTACTTGATGTGGCTTTGCCATTATACTTATTATTTTACTATTTAGATAATTATTTTTCTAAAAAATGTCTAAATCTTTGAGAAAACGAGAGTTCTTTTTGGAAAATGTATTTTAAAATACTTATAGAATATTTGATGAAACATTTTATATAGCTTTGTTTTGGCAAAGGGAATATTAAGTGAAAAATGGTCATTGGGTTTACTGAGGTTCATATTATATTTATGGTAAATCAAATCTTCCATGAAAGTCTCATCTCTCAACAGTTTTAGGATCTAAAATAACCTGGAGAGGATATGAATGATAGGAAGCTAGAGGCAAGAAAGAATTTAATTATAAAGCAAAATATATTGTGTAACCACAAAAGAATAAGATTTTTCTAAATTCACACTTTTAAACAAGTCTCATTACATTACACCTTGTACATACGCTACTTTCCTAGCACTCAAGCCTCATTTTGTACCATTTTCCCCATACTCCGCAGCTGCAAGCACACAGGCCTTTTTCCTGTTTTTTTTTTTTTTTTTTTTTTTTTAGGCTGTTTCAGAGCCTTTGCACTTATGTTCATCCTGTAGGTCTTAGGTCAAACATCACTTCCTCAGAGAGGCCATCTCTAACCGTGTCCTTTATCTTAGCAACTATTTTTTCTTTCAGGCACATGTCACTCTCTGAATTATCTCATTTACTCGTGTACTTGTTTATTGTCTGCTTCATCCATTAGACAGCAAGGCCAGTAAGGGAAATACCCTTAAAATAGGAATTGTAGGTGGAGAAAATGTAATATGCTAACAATAGCTCAAATCTTAAAAGTATAATTTACATAAATAATACAAATATAAATTTTAATTGGCTTTGGACTGATTGCCAAATTTATACATGGTACTAGGACCTTCTTTGTGTATAACTGAAACAGCCTTGTAAAAATGTTTAGACTAACATATTAGCAGGTCTGTCAATGTAGAAAAAGACATAAAAATCCCAGCCACAAGAGGTTAATCAGAATTTTGCTGTAGTAAAATAATACAGTTCAATGATTTTGACTATATATATGTGTGTGTGCAGGGGGTGCTACCACTTAAAACAAGATAAAGAATATTCCCATCTTTTCTGCCATTTCCTTGATACCTATTCCCAGAAAAATGATTTCTGATTTCTATTATGTAGTTTTCTTATCACCATAGGAATTATGCTGTATCCATCTTTTAAAACCACCTTCTTTTACTAGGTTTAATGTTTTTCAGATTCACTCATGTTGTTAGTATCAATTCATTCCTTTATGTTGCTGAGTACTATTTCATTATATGAACATACCACATTTGTTTAGTCCATTCTCCTGTTGATGAATGAACATTTGAGTTATTTCCAGTTTGGGGGCTATTATAAATAAGGCTGTGATAAACTTTCTGTTGAAGTCTTTTTTGTGGATATATGTTTTCATCTCTCTTAGGTAAATACCTAAAGAGTAAAACTCCTGATTCATACAGTAGATATATGTTTAACTTTATAAGAAACTGCCTTTCAGTACTCCAGTGGAATACCTCTCCTACCAGCAATTTATAAAAGCTCCATTTGCTCCACATCTTCACAGATATTTAGTGTTGTGAATCTTTAATGTGTTAGCCATTAGAATGGGTACGAAGTAGTAAGTATCGTATTGTGGTTCTAATCTGCCTTCTCCTGATAGCTAATGATACTGAATTTCCATGTGCTTTTTGGCTGTATGTCTTTTGTGAAGAGTGTGTTCAAATTTTTGCCCACTTTTCAATCAGGCTGTTTGTATTTTTATTGTTGATTTGTAGAAGTCCCTCATATATTCTACATATGAGGCCTTTGTTAGATATATGTATCATGAATATCTTTATTAGTCTCTGGCTTGCCTGTTAATTCTCTTCATAATAAATCAACAAAAAGGTTTTGATTTGGATAATGTCAAATTTACCAACATTTTCTTTTATGGTTAATTTTTGTGTTACTTTCCTAGGGCTGTCATAACAAATTACCACATTCTGGGTGGCTTAAAATAAGAGAAACTTATTTACCAATTCTGAAGGACAGAAATCCAAAATCAAGGTGTTGGCCGGGCCATGTTCTCTCTGAAATTTCTAGAGGATAATCTATTTTATGCCTTTCTCTTAGCTTCTGGTGTTGCTGACAATCTTTGGTAAAATATAACAGAATTAACTAGTAAGTAATGAGTTTTTGTGTTTATTGCCTTTATTTTTAGTATGATTTGTTCAATTATAACTTTATGTACTTTAATTTTTAATAGTGGCTGTATTTAATAACTGACTTGCAGATTACCGAAAATTTAACAGTCGGCTCTTACGAACTGGTAGAAGCTGGCTTTCAGTATGCCTTTGACATCTCTCTAGTAAGAACTTTTCCTTCCTCCCTCCCCCCATCTCCCACTCTCCTTGACACTCCAATACCGGAGGAGCCAAACTTTGTCTTTCACTAAGGGGAGGAGGAGAATCAAGAAAGAAATAGTGTAGAGTACGTTTTGGAACTCTTAGTTCTTAGTTTCCTAACTGAGGAAGTGAATTAGTCCTTCATTCAACAATATGGACGTTATATATGGAAGACTATGTGAAAGGTAGAAGCCTGAAGGAGGACAGCTGAGAAAGAAAATTAAGGTAAAATGATTGTTGAAGGAGAAAGGTGACCAGACAAAATAATAGCCATTCTACCTGGGCTTGTATTAATTGTGATTGCATTTCATGTACATAATCTGCGTCAGCCAAGGATTGCCAATACTGGTTGACTATTATTTTTTTAATCATGTAACTTGTAAAATGATTAACTAGATCTCAACTTTGAACTGCCATAAAGAAATCATGCTATTTTTCTCTTTGTTCGAATGCACTACCAACTGAAGAGCCAGTTCTTGCTTTATGGCACTTTGTGCCTGTGCCATGACATTTGGTCTTTCTACCTGGAATGTCCTCTCTCCCCTTCTTTGTCTGGAAAACTGCTCAATCTTCCCTCATCTTATTTAATGCTTTCCTCTACTGAACCACACATCCATTTTTATAAGCACAATCCACACTGTAATATTTTAAACTAAAGGACTCACATTCACATTTTTTCATAATACACATGATGGGTGAAGAGACCAGTCCTCACCTTATAAGGTGTAACTATGCTTTATATTTAACTCTGGTAGTTGTCATATATCAGGAAACATCCCATTACTACTACATGTGGAAGTATCATGCCATAAAATGAAGAAAGGCTAATCTTTTAAACACAGGTGCTGGAACAACTGAATATCCATATAGAAGGGTGGAAATAAACTTTGACCCCTATATCATTACCTATACTACACAAAAAATAATTTGAGGCAAATCACAGAACAAGCATCTTCTAATCCAGTGTTTCTGCTCCTAGGGAAATCTCTAGTATCCAGACATATGTACAACATCATTCATAACAGCCCAAAATATAAACAACCTAATTATCCTTTCAGGGGAGAACAGACCTAAATGTTCATCAGGAAAATGGATAAATAAATTGTGATATATTATATGATGGAATATGTTATGGCTGACAAAGGAAATGAACATATCAACATAGATATTTTAGAAATCATTCTTTCTAAGTTCAAAAACAAAACTAAACAATATATTATTTAGGACCCATTCATATGTGGTAAAACTCAAAATAAAAAGATAATTTTAAAAAAATTCAGGGCAGTGATTGCCTCTCTGGGGAAGCAGATGAATGGTATGGGGAAGAGTTCACAGGAAATTAAAAAAAAAATGGTAATGTCCTATGTCTTGAGTTATATAATGCATTATAGGTGTCTATTTTGTTGTTATGTTTTATTGCTTCTGTAGAATGTTTGTGTGTATACACACACGTATATATGCACATATAAATATACCTATGTACACACAAAAAGATATATGCATGTATAGCATATATTATATATAATTTAAAAGTATATAACTTTTACACATACTATATATAATAATTTATTGTTTAAAACATATAGAAGAAAACTGGAATGGAAAGAAATATGCTAAAATGCTAACCCTGAATGGTAGAGTTCTGGGTAATTATTTTCTTCATTATAATTTTCTACATTTTCCTATTTGCTTAAATGGGAATACAATACTTTTATAAACAAAAAAAAAGGGCTATTTTAAAAATTAAAAAAAAATAGGATGCCAAGAATGTTCGAAATGTTTTTAAATGCCTGATTTGAAAATTTAGTTACATTTTAGATGCCCTTAGAAGGATAATCTCTAAAGATTTAACATTGCCATTTAGCTGATAAACAGATGTCTAAATATTAACGTACAAGTTTCAACTATGGCCTTTAAATATTCATCCTCCTTAGTCAGTTTTACTTTCTTCCTATCTTTTGAAGATATATTTCCCATTTCTGTGTTTAGGCTAGCATTTTTACTATTTCTGACAGCTCTTCAGTAGCTCACTCAGAAGCCTTGGAAGAAAAATGAAGTATGCTTTTTCCACACCTCTTTAGCAACATCTAGTGGGTATTTAAAGACAGGACAAGTCAAACATTTTCCTACATAATTTAAAGAACAACAGTTTTGATGGCAAATCTGACTTAGCAAAAAAAAATCTTAAATCCCTGAGACAAATATAATGTCTCCTGTGATTTAATAACTTTACCTACATGGATGTGTATGTAAACACTTTAGATAAAATATAACTGGCATTTCCTCAACTAGCTTGCTGTGAATATAAACAACATTTATTACTACTTTATATTATGGGCATTATCATGAAGAACCACACGAGAGGTCATAAGGAGACCAGAGCAGTGTCAAAATCTCCAAAGCAAAAAGGAAGAACTTGGGTAGAATGGCATCCGTAAGAAACAGAAGCTTCTGGGAATATAAGCATAGAGGAAAAGAGAAGAGAGAACAGAAGGGAAGGAGTAGGGAGGGAGCACAGAAAGAAGAGTAAAGCAAAATGACAGAAACTGGTAAGTTTACAGATAATAGCAGTCCAGTCATTGTACTCTTAACCAAAAGGTAAGTTTCTTGTGACCCCTCAAGCCTGCATGAGGTACCCATCCCACCCCTAAAGATCTTTGCCATTTTTTCCTTTGATTTGCTGCATTACCCCTCCCATCTACTTTCACTGGAAGTTCTGGACCTAGGTAGGTGACCTGTGGTAGCTGATGAGTAAGAGAAAAGAAGCTCTCAACTTTAATCTTTAGATATAGATGAAGAAAACATGGTTGCAACCCACCCCCGCCACCTCGAGTCCTCGCCAAAACTTGAGTCCTAAGAAAAAAAGGCTCTTTCCCTAGAAAGCTAGTGATACATTCCTAAAAGTAATCTTCATTCTAATCTTTATAAGAGGACACTCTCTCAATATTATTCAGTATCAAGAAGGGGATGACCTGAGCTTTGGCACCCTGGACCTTTAGGCTCATTGCAATTTAACTCTATTACCTTAAAAACTGTCCATAATCTCTCTCTGCCTTAACTTCTGTAGCTACAAATTAGAGATTAATTCAGTCCCTGCAATTTTCATACACATTTCTCTATAATCAATTGATAATTATTTGTGAAAATGCTTTTGATCATAGAAAAAATCCATAAAGCCTAGATAATAGTATCAGCATTCCCATGTATACCTAAGAAACAAATAACTGCTATCAATATATGGTGCTGGGCTGAGCTCTACACTGAGCTAGAAAGCCTAGTTTTGCAATTGGGGACCATCTTTGTTCCAATTTGTCTGGTGGGAAGGAAATAGAGTCATTATTGAGGAATTCTTAGACAGTAAGGGGGAAAAACAGTAAATATAAAGTTGAGGAAAGGAAGGACTTGCTCTATCGGATATTTAAAGCTCTGTTAATTAAAATATCATGATCTACTAGAGTAAAAATATACAAATAGCTCAGTGAAAGAGAATGAGAACCCCATAGCAAAGTCCATGCATGTATGTAAATGCTTGACAATGCAGAACAATAGGGAAAGGGGGAAATAATGAAGAAATGGTGTTAGAACAGTTATTCATCTACAAAATATTAAATTGAGTGTATATCTCTCTATACACAAAAATCATTTCCATATTGACCAATAAAAAAGCCAAATTTTAAAACATTTAGAGGAAAATGTAGAATATCTTTATAATCTCAAAGTAGGAAGAGATTTCATAAATAAGGTACAAAAAGCAAGATTTATTAAGAAAAAGTTGATAAAATTTATTATGTAGAAATTAAGAACTATGTTCTTTGAAAAGACAAGGAGAAAGCAAATACAACAATGTACAAACTGGGAGAAGACATTGGTAGAACATATACTTTGGAAAGTATTAATGTCCAAAATATATAAAGAACTCTTTTAAATGAATAAGGAAAAGAATCAATCCTGTAGGAAAATGTGTAAATGTCATAACAGGCATTTCACATAAGAGAAAATGTGGTTAGTGGGTAAACAGATGAAAAGATGCTCAACTTCATTTGTAATCAGGAAAATGAAAATTGAAATTAAAAGTAATATTTCACATCTACCTAAGTATGTTCCTTTGGAATATCTTACACATGTGTAAGGAGACAAGTACAGAATATTCACCAAAACTTTATCTATAATTAGCAATAACTGAAAAAGTTTATTAAACAAGAGAATCAAGAAATTGTGATATATAATAAATACAGCAGCAAAAACAAATGAATATACTTGCAAATATCAACAAATAGGACTCAAAAACAAAAGCTTTGGCCAAAAAAGGAGGTAAGTATGAGAGAACATTTTTATTTATATAGCTCTGAAGAAAAGACAAAACTATTCAAAATATAGTTTTTTAAACACAGATTATGTAACACTATCGAGAAAGTCAAAGTGAAAGTGGCAGTGACAGTACCAGTTTTTTAATCTCTCCAAATTCCCACAGAAAAACAAAAACTAGATGGCAAAACCAAAAAATTCATGAACATTTACAAAACGACCAAGTGGCAAAGTCTCTTCAGGGACTGAAAATACAAATGGGTGGCAATAAACACCCACAGCTGCAAGAGCTATATTGTATCATGGTCTGTGCAGGAGGAAACAAAGAAATGGGAGTGTCTGACAGACCTGAGAACAGGAAATCCCCCAAACAGCCAAGAGAGAATTACTGGAAAATATGATGGGCCCATTTTGGAACAGCCACTGAAACTGAGAAGGGTGCTGTCCAACGCAATAGAAAGTAAGCACAACCATCCTTAGTAAAGGGCTCAAGCAGCCTGGGCCACATGAACTTCTAAAAGACAACCAGGTAAAGCTGCCTTTCAAGACAAAATTCCATACTGAGGAGAATTAAGAAAGAACAGAGAATCAGCATGCATTTCATAATGTAAGAATACTATTTTGAAAGTATTTTTGTTTTATATATATATATATATATATATATATATATATATATATATATATGTATTACTGTGATGTAAATTATATATTTTATAGTTGGTCACAAGCAGAAAGTTTGAAAACCATACTCCAATGGCTTTCCAAAATGTTGATTCCAATTTTTTTACTCTGACTTCTGAATTACGATTCTAAAACTCATGTGTGGTCTTTTCTTCTTATCTACCTATGGACATTTAGGCCTGTATTTATCTAAGAGAGATCCATTGATCTCATGCACCAAAATCACCTGGGGTACTTTTTTAAAAATGCAAGTTACTCAGGCCCCTTTCTAGACCTAGGAAATCAACACCTGGGGGTGACGCCTAGGGATATATGTATTAAAGAACTCCACCCTAGGATATTACAGGCACACTAAAGTTTGAGAAACTTTAAGCCCTCTGAACTTAGGCATGACCCAAATAGGCCTGAACCTTCACCCATAAGATATAGAACAAGGATATTTCTGTAGGATGTGACTGAAGCAGATAGGAAAAATGGGAAAGGAGTTATTTTCTAGACTCCTAAACCTGGTTAAGGATACTATAGGTTTAAAAGGGATCTTGATCAAGCCAAACACATCAGGGGCCTTTTTGGTTCAAGCAATAGATCCTGATGACAATGCAGATTTAGTTTCTATTTGTCCTAGCTTACATCTACTTGTAGACTCCATAACATATACCCTTCTATTGGTCCCTCTTAAGGAGGGTTCGTTCCTATGACAATTAAGTGCCCCAAGTCTCGAATAGAGATTGAAGGAACCAAATACCAAGTAGCTTTGATATGTTGGCCAAGAGAAGTTATAAAGAACAGTGGATGAATTAATCCCATCCTGAGACAAAGAGAGAAAAGAGACATTCTTCTTTCTTCTTCCCTCTCTTCTCATGTTAAGACATAACATGACTGAGTGTAATTTTGAGTTTTGACAGAGTGAAGGGGGTGGTATTTCGGAGTCCTTTCACTGGGTTCCTGATGCCTTGTATCAGTGTAACTTGCATGACTCACTTCACTTATGGCACACACCTTAGGTTTTTAGTAGGGTACTTAAAAATATACAATTAGCTCTTGTATGTTAATTAACAAGGCCTAATCACCCAGGAGAAAGGCTCAACAGTTTGTATTTTTAGTAAGCATTACAGATGATTGTGTAGAAAACTCTAGCCTAAACATGAAAAACTTCTCAAGAAATAATTGTTTTTTCTTAATTTCAACACATATTCAGGTCAAAGTGAAGCTAGGTGTCCAAGCTGCCATTGCACCATTCATTTGCACAGTGTGTACATTTTGCTGGACAAATTTATTGTATGATAAAGAAAGTGGCTGTAATAGGGTTATTTACATTTGTATTATTTATCTGATGCCAGTTGATTATAAAACCCACCTTCTCCAAGTCATGCTAGTTAGGAGCAGGGCCAAAATAATTTCAAACAGAAGCCTTCCATTCCACTGGCCTTGATAAATTTGGTGAATACTCGTCCTTCATCAATTCAAGTACCCTTCAAATAGTTCAAAAAGTCATCAGGGGTGCCTCACTGTTCTCTTTATCTGCCCGTGTATTGGGTGAAGAATCTTAGGCCATTACTTAACATTGCCTGCCACTGATGTGGTTCCACTTCAGGTTTCTGAGGCCTTCTCAGGTTCCTGGTGTTGACTTCACAGATCCCCCAACTACGGCTGTCATGTCCTCTGCTCCAACACTTCACACTACTTGTACTTCATAGATTCAAGAATGGCATTGAGGCTAAATCGGCACAGAACTTTTTTCCTTCTTCACTTTTCCTCAAGTCCTTGAAAAGGGTAAAGTCAGTGTATATAGCCTGCTAACTTCACAACTGCCCCTTCCCATGAAGCCTAATCTTTTCAGCCCAGCCTCTCTGGTGGCCTAACTCATTAGGTTCAGGATTAGGTTTTTTTCCCAGGGATTTCTGCAATTCTTAAGGCCCTCTGTTCCACCACAGTAAGACTTGCCTGAACTGGTTGGATAAATATAGTTTATGCTCCCACTCTAGAGCTAACACTGGAATATTCTCAAGAAGTTAAGGCAAAAAGTGGAGGTAGTTTGTCTGAAAGCTGTCAAATGGCTAAACTGTAAAAAATCCAGAAGACATTGGGAATGTTCTAAGATAGAGTTACAATTATTGCCAGTTATTGAGCAATAACATGTCAATTACTACACCTACACTCAATCTCACAACAATCTGCAAGATAAGTCATCTGATGTTATGGGTGAGGAAAGGTATTCAGAGAAGTTAGGCAACTTGTTCCAAGTCATAGAAATGGTAAGTGGGTAGAAAGGTGATGGGGAGGAGGCGAATAGATTTGCTCCAAGGTCTAACTCCACAGCCTATGCTCTGAAGTTTCAGACCTTTTGAACTAAAAGTGTTGGGAGAGACCAAATCAGTTGAGATCCCATCAGATCAAGATTGTTGTTTGAGGGGATATGGGTATTCAAACACAAATTAGGTAAATTATTAAAAAAGAAATTGAAGATACAGATCTTTCTCATTGGCTAATTGCCATTAGTTCAATGAAATTATAGATTTTGATAGACTGCATAGCTACTGGGTGGAAGTCACCATTTCTGAAAATTCAGAATTCAGATGTTGATGATTAAGAATCATGTTCTAAGTTTCTGTGACTGTGGAGTGCAGAGATCTTCAATAAGTTTAAACTGATCTGAAGTCAAATACAAGTAATGTTGGGGTCTATCTAACAGTGAAAGAACATTTTCTTTTCTAAAACTGATCTAAAAACTAGGATATACTCTTGAAAAAAAACATAATATTGAGAATTGAGTAGGATATCAAAATTGAGAAGAACTCTAAATTAATATAGTCCAAGTTTGGATAAACCTTGAAATACCATATGGCAAGATATTAAAGGAGAGCAGAATATGCCACCCCCAAATATTCCACATTGGCCTATAGATTATTTTGAGCTGAAGGCAATTGAATCAGATATAAGAATATCTTTGCCCTCTCTTGTTTGTATAAAAGCAGGATATAAATTTGTAAAGGTGTCCCCCCAATCCCTCTTTTTTTTTTTAGGCAAGACAACCTTTGATTGACATCACAAATTGCAAGGACCTTGTCAATTTACAATCCCTTATTTTTTTTCATTTTTATATTTTTATTTTTTTATGCTTACAGCACCTGGTCTTCCTAGGTGGTCTCCCATCCAAGTACTAACCAGGCCCAAACCTGCTTAGCTTCTGAGATCAGAAGGGATCAGACTTTTTCAGGGTAGCATGACTGTAGACTACAACCCCTCTTGAAAAGAAAAAATTCTCATGTCTGTTTATTCTCATACTCTATTTTCAGAACACTCTGACCACCAGATATGTAGGAATTTTCCCCACAACACAATTTTTGGACACGAGCTGGGTGTCCTACAATTTAACTCAATTCTGACACTATCTACCTGGAGGTAGTGTCAGATCCCACAGGTTAAGGGCTCAGTCCTATAAGACTGCTCCACTTCAGACACTACTAGCAAGTTCCAGTTGTCGCTTGTGCTTCTGACCAACAGGCTATAAGTCAGAGGTTCCCACAACCCACTCTTCAGGTTTGGTCATTTGCTAGTATAGCTCACAAAACTCAGGAAAACAGTTTACTTATTAGATCACCATTTATTATAAAAAAATACAACTCAGAAACAGCCAAATGGAAGATATGAATAGAGTAAAGTATGTGGGAAGGGGCACAGAACTTCATGTCCTGTCCAGGTATATGAATGGTGGACAAAGCAGACAAGATCCATTTCCTCAAGGAACTACAGTTTAGTAGTAGAGGCAGGAAATTAGACAAGCAATTATACTACAGTAAGACAAGAGGTGATAAAGGAAGTACAACTGCTATGGGAGTTAATCCACTCCAAAGGTAAGAGAAGTTTACCTAGTAAAAGTGACATCTAAATGGTCACCTGATGGATGAGTTAGACTTCACCATATGAAAAGGAGATGGTGGGTGTAGGAGGTGGGAAGAAACTATTTTTGGTAGAAATGATAGAATATTTGAAGATAAGGAAGTGAGAGAGGAAAGAAAATAGTAAACTAGGCTACAATATGTGAGGGTAGAAATGGTGAGAGCTAAGGCTGAAGAGGAAGACTCAGTCATCAATAGGATCAAATGCAGCCAACAGGTAAAATAAGAAAAGGGCTGAAAAGTATATGTGAGGTTTTTTTTGCAAGAAAATGAGAGCAATAGCAGGGTAGTGGTGGTGGACAAAAAGTAGATAGCGATGGATTGAATAGTATATTATAGGAAGTGAAAAAATGAAGCCCATTCATGAAATTTGTTTATAAGAGAGAGGAAGGAGGTTAGTGTGGGAAAAAATGTGGGGTCAATGAGGATATACATAAAATTGTACAATGGTAACACATATATATCATAAAATATATATTATATAAATGTTATATACGTGTATATGTATATAAGGAATTGTCTCCTTCCAGCACTGCCACAATCTGCCCAGTACCCAGTCACTCCACAATCATGATTAACTGCTAATGGTTCATGTATTCTTTCAAAGTTTGTTTATACATAAGGTAATATGTATTCTATTTCTCACTATTTTATACAAAATACAGCATACTATGTAAAGTTGTTTGCATTTTTTATCTTCAAATATATCTTGGAGCTTTTCCATACCAGTACATAAAGGATTTACCCATTCTTTTTTAAGTTGTGGTATTCCATCGTATGGATGTATCAAATTTATTTAACAAGCTTCCTACTAGTGGGCATTTTTTGCTATGTGAATGATGCTGCAATATATCATTTTGCCCCATAATGTTGCAGAAAAGATCCAAAATCAGACTGGTGAGAAACCAAGCAGCACTCAGGTTTATTATGCCAGCAGTCCCAGAGAAGCTAGTGCTCTGAAGATCTGGGCCTGGAGCTCAGTTGCAATATTCCTTATATAGACCCTTTTCAGCATGGGCTGATTGGTTAATGTGTCTTCAGACCGTTACAAAGCGGTGGGAGTTGCTACGGGTTACTGGCAGTTACTATGCGTTACCAGCAGTTACAAAGGGAACAAACCCTGCCTCCCCCAATTAGCAGCCCCATCCAAGACACATCCAGGTTTATCCTCAGTGAGTCAGGTGCTCCTTGCTGAGCAGCACCTCAACTCACACTGGAGGCAGCTGGTCTCAGTTTCTGGCATAGCCTTTTAAGGCAACTATAAGCACAGCATCTGTGGATTGCTTACTGAATCTTGACAGATGGCCCTGGAAGGGCAGAGGCTTGAGCTAAATAGGGCCTGTAGCTGAGCCCCTCTCAGGACTGTGCCACTGGACCAGAAGACTGAGGAACTTTGCTTAGTACATAGAAACAGCCAAAATGGGAAGACAAAGAAACAGAAACCATATGAGAGAACAGAAATTCAGATATAATGGAGTCAAGTAACCTAACAGATGCAGAGTTCAAAACACTGGTTATAAAGATGCTCAAAAAACTTTTAGTTAAATTCAGTAAGAACTTTAGCAAAGAGATAAAAAAAAACATAAAAATAGAAGTGGAAATTAGAAAAGGGAACCAGTCTGAAATGAAGAACACATTATCCGAGATAAGAAGTATATTGGATGGAATAAACAAAGGAATAAACAGAGTAAATAAAGTATCAAATGCCCTATCTAGAGGATGGGAAAGCCAAGGACACTCAATCACAATGGCAAGAGATAAGATGCCAATACTATAAAAATTAATTTAGGAGCATATGGGATACTATTGAGGGTCCAAATATCTGTCTGATCGGTGTACCTGAAGAAAATCAAGATGCTAAACAGATGTTTGAAGAAATAATGATGAAAAACTTTCCTAACCTGGTGAAAGAAATGGACATAAAATCCCAGGAAGCTCAGAGAATTACAAAAATCAAGAAGTCAAAGAGGCCCACACCAAGACACATTATAATTAAAACACCAAAGGTTAAATACAAAGAAAGAATATTAAAAGCAGCAAGAGAAAAACAGTTACTTACAAGGGAACACCCATAAGACTGGCAGCTGATTTCTCAAAAGAAACTATGCAGGACAGAAGGGCTTGGCACAAAATATTTGACAGGATGAAGACCCAGGATCTACAACCAAGAATAATTTATCCAGCAAACCTATCATTTAGAGTTGAAGGACAAATAAAGAGCTTCCCAGACAAAAATAAGCTAAAGGAATTTATCGCCACCAAGCCAGAATTACAGGAAATGTTGGAGGGACTTCTTTTAAAAGAAAAAACATGTAAAAAACAGGAATAAAGAATGGTAACAACTACATTACTATCAATAAGTACCTCAAATGGAAAATAATTAAGTGCTTCAACTAAAAGATAGAGTGGCTAAATGGATAAGAAAACAAGCCGCCTACATATGTTGCCTACAAGAGACTCACTTAAGATTAAAAGACACAGACTAAAAGAAAGGGGATGGAAAAAGATATTGCTTTGATGGACCTAGAAGGTATTCAGGTCAGACAAAGATAAACACTATATGATTTCACTCATATGTGGAATCTAAGAAATAAAAAGAACAAAACAATCAAAAACAGACTATTGTGAACAACTTGGTGATGGACAGAGGGGAGGGGGGTTTTGGAGGCTGGGAGAATGGGGTGAAGGTTAAAAAGATACAAATTAGTAGTTGATGGATGGACCTGGGGTGGTGAGCATGGCATAGGGAATGCAATTAGAATGAGTATGTTGGCTAGGTGAAGGAGGGTCAGGGGAGGGAGCAAGCAATTGGGGGAGGGACCATTTTACAAACTATATAGATATCTAACCAATGTATTGTATATTTGAAACAATTAAAAAAGAAAAAAGAAAAAAAGAAAGTCTCGAGTAACCCAACCATAAATTATTGGTTGAACAATAAAAGCCATTGAGTGAAGTCTCTACTTATACTCCTGGGTACTGAGTGTTCCCTTTCCTCTGGTGTTAACTCTTATTCACTGAGCATTTAATATGAAATTAACAGAGATAGTATAGGTAGTACCTCTTGTCTTGTTCCCTGTTCTTTGTCTCAGTCTAAGTAAAGGTGACAGACAGGTAAATCAATTATTACAATGCAATATGTTGAATGGGAGGCATTTAACTCAGACTCTGGCCAGGGTCTGGGACCTGGGGTGGGAAGTATTAAGAAATGCTTTCAGTTGTTGTGGTCTGGGATAGATTAGGTAGAGAGAGAGAGACTGATAGATGACATCAAAATCTTAAATAATTGATTTTTTCTTCAATATCTAACTGTTGCTCCTTAATCATTTATTGAATAATCTATTTCTTCCCAATTGAATGATAATGTATATTAAATTGCCTTTACATATTATAATGTTTATTTATACAAATGTCTATTTGGGAGCTTCCTTTTCTGTTTCATTATTTTTTAAATTCTTATGTTGTTTTTAAACCTTTAATTATTGTGGTTTTATATTATTTTGATATCTAGGAGGCCTAATTTTCCTAAATGTTCTTTGTAAAAATTTCCTTGCCATTCTTAGCAGTTCTTTCACATAAATTTTAGAATTATTTTATCAACTACTTCCCTCCCCAGACAATTTCTGTTGGGAATTTTAACAGGGGTTACATTAAATCTAAATATTAATGTGAGCTGAATTGATATGTTTATTCTCTTCAGTCTCCTGAGCTATGAACATCAGTAGGATTTGTTTATAAAGAACAAAGATTTATTTATATTATCTAGAAAAGTAAGGGTTTATCATAAGACCTAATGGAGACATTTATTTGTATTGTGTGTATATCTCGGACATTTGCTGTTTTCCTTTTCATGGCACATTTTTTTAAGTTATTTATGATATTTTAAGTATTTTGTTTGCTATCATGAACAGGATTATTCTTTCTTTATATTTTCTGACAGAGGAAAGCTATTATTTTTAATGTTTTATTATATTTAGCCACTTTGCCAAGTTTTATTATTTCTACTAGTTTGTTCCATAGATTCTTTTATGGCTTCTATGTAAACAAATTATTTTCAAAGAACGATTATTTGGCTCCTTTCATAAATTTGCTAAAAAGCCAATCACTGTGAAGGGAGCATGAAAGATGGGAAAGTTGGGCTGGCAGTATGGAAATCTGATGAGAAATTATGGTGATAAGAACTGAAACAGGTTAATAGAGTTAAATGGAGAGGATAGATTAAGAGAAATTTATAAGGAAGAATGTGCAGGACTCAGTGATTTGGGGTAAGAGATTAGGAGTAATAAAAGATAATTTTTAGACTTCAGCTTTGGATGATTCTGTAGAAAAAGAATTCAGTAGACAATTTTTGTGGAAAAGAATAGAGTCACTGAGGTTACAGATAAGGAACTGGCAGTTTATTGTGTGTTTATGAGTAAAAATAAGGACGTCTGGATTTCTGGACAGCAGAATTTGGAGCATGATTTTCTAATAGTAAGACAGTTAGGGCTCCAAAGCCTAAAACAGATGTCCTTATTCTTATAGCAGCTTGATGGGCCCTTATATTTACAGTCACAACTTCTTTATGATCCTGTCTTATTACTACCAATAGTTTCCTCATCATTTACCTCAGCTCTACTACTTACTCAAAGTTTCTGCTTACTCATGGCTTCTGTGTATCACATTCTAAGTGTCTTTTGGATTCTGCTCTTACCATCAACTGCTTGGATCTTTTCTCAAACCTACAGTTCAAATTTCCTAGAAAGAACTGGCCTCAAACATTGTCTCCATTGAAATAAAGCTTTCCTATCAGGGCACTTAATAGGTAGCCGGTCAGTTTCTGGAATGTTTACCTTTAGGCAGGTGATCACTCTTTATCCAGTTCACTGCGACAACCAACGGATAAGGGGAATATCTAAGACTTATGCAGTCAGCAAGATCTTTGGGAGAGGGGATTTTTTTTTACAAGTAGAAGGGGCCTATGGACACAGCCACAATCTGTGGTTTGTTCTGATACTATAATACCAAAGGAAGAACAGGTTGGAGAAGTGGGAGGAAGGAGGAGTCACAAGTTAGTAATGTTTGGTCATGTTTCATTAGAGTTGCCTATAGTATGCTCCCATAAGTAGGTCCTGCAGATTATGTGAAATTCTGAAGCTTGGGAGCTTCTGCAGCATTTTTCATGTCTCTCTTGTAGTACCTACCTTATTATAATAATCAATTTACTTGTTTCAGAATACCAGATTGTTAGCTCCTTGAAGCCAAGAATTTGGTCTTATTCATCTTTGTGTCCTCAGTGCCTGATAAATAGTAAATGTTTAATAAGCATTTGCTGAATGAATGAATGCTTGTGGTTTGAAACCTGAACATTAAAAACGTTTCAGAGTACGAGTTGATAGAGATCATAATGTCATGCTATTTTCCCTATTTCATACTTGAAAATTTTAGAATGAAAAAGAAACATTTTATCTTTTGATATCTTTCAATACATATCTATAATTATTCTAATCTTAATTCAACAAGTGACTTTACATCATTTTTAAATATTGTGTTATTTTTCTATTTAGCCTTCTTTTGTACATGAATTTCCAAATAGTGATATATCCACATAGTAGATATTTTTATGAACTTCCATGTCTTGATATATTATTGTCTACTTAAGTATGTTCCAGTTGTTTGATGTTGGGAGATACAGTGTTTGTCAGCATAAAGACTGGTATATGTGTATAAATTAACTTTAACATCATTCTTTTTAATTAAATTTCTTTTCTTTTGTCTCATTCTAAAAATAATCAACAACCACTGTAGAAAATTTGGGAAGTACAGAAAATTACAAAGAAACATATTAAAAAGAAAAGCATGATAATTTAACTATGCAGACAGCTACTGACCATATTCTGAAAATTTCCTTTTAGTCTCTTTTGCTTCTATATAGTTCCAGAATTCAGGAACTAATCACTCTGCTAAACAGACTCGTAATATTCTTTAGTACCAGAGAACTATTTTTTTTCCTTTTCAAGCATTCTTTTTTTGTGTGTGGCTGTAACATATTACTAATAAACATATTACTGATAAACATAACCTATGGTGTCTTTTAATAAAGAAAAATTCTTACTCTTCATGAAATCTATGTAAATATTTTTCATCGTGATTATTATATTTTGTGTCCTTATCTTTGCTTACCCTAAGGTCATAAAGATGTTTTTCTATGCCTTTCACATTTAGATCTGCAATTAATCTGGATTGAGTTTATATATATATATATATATATATATATATATATATATATATATATATATATATATATATATAGAGAGAGAGAGAGAGAGAGAGAGAAATGATCCAGAAATATTTATTTATAAAACCATTCTTTCCTGACTACACTGAAGTGTCAGCTTTGTCAAAAACCAGGTGATCATTTATGTGTGAATTTGTCTCTGAACTATGTTCTTTTATAGTGGTCTATATGTCTTTCCTAGTGCCATATTATACTATCTTAATTACTATAGCTTTACAATAGATCTTGATACCTAGCAGAGTAATTACTCCAATTTTGTTCTTCAAGATTGCCTTGGCTATTTTTATATAAACTTTAGAATTATAAGTTTCTACAAGAAGAAACGTGGCGGTTTTGTAAAATTAGGATTACACTGAATCCATGTGAAGAGAGTTGACATCTTTAAAATACTGCCTCTTACAATCTGTGAACATGGTAGAATCCTCCATTTATCTAATTTATCTAGGTTTACTTTATCTCAATAATGTTTTGTAGTTTCATCTTTTTGCATATCTTTTATGAGATTTATTACTGGGTGTTTTGTGAGTTTGATGCTATTATAAATGATATTTTTAAGTTCAATTTTTATTTATTTGTAGTTTGCATAGAGAAATTCAATTGATTTTTAAATATTATCCTTGTATCAGTGACCTTAATAAGTTTATTTATTAATTCTGATAGTTTGTCCATAAATTGTTTTGGACTCCCTAAATACATAAATACATTATCTGCAAATAATGGTTGTTTTTATTTCTAATATTTATGCCTTTTAATTCTTTTCCTTGTTGTATTTTACTGGCTAGACCCTCTGGTAAAATATTGAATAGATTTGGTAGATAGTAGGCTTTCTTGTAATATTCCTGATCTCATATTTTCTATAGGGTTTTAGAAAGTGTTCTTTACCAAATTAGGGAATTCCCATCTATTGTTAGTTTGCCAAGAGATTTTTTTTATCATGGATGAGTATTGATTTTTATAAAATATTTGTTTTAAATCTATTGAGATGATAGTTGTTCTCTTATTGTGGTGAATTAAAGTAGCTGCTTTTCAGATGTTAAACCACTGTTGTATTCCTGGTTTAAATTTCACTGAGTTATAGTGTATTGTACATTTTATATTTCACAGCATTTAATTTGCAATATGTTCTTAAAATGTTTGCATCCATGTTCTTGAGAGAGATTGAGTGTAATTATTTCTTAAAATGTCCTTTTCAAGAATTGGTATTATGGTTATGCTTTTTTAAAAAGTTGAAAAGTGCTCTAATTCTCTGGAATATTTTATGTAAAACTTGGTTATTTCTTCACTGAATGTTTGGAAGAATTCATTGGTGAAGTCATACAGGCTTGAGATTTTCTGTGTGGGAAAGTGTTTAACAATGGGCTCAATTTTCATTATATTTAACTACTCATATTTTCTATTATATTTTCATTGTTTCTCATATAATTTCTTATTTGTGTAAACTGTCAAATTTATTAGCATACAGTTATTTATATTATCTCAATCTTTTCAATATGAATATAATGTAGTAATGATCACTTTTAAAAAAATTCTGAACAGTGTTAATTTGTATTTGTTCTCTTGTTTAGTCTTGGTAGGGGGTTATCAACTTATTTTTTTAAAAACCTAACCTTAAGCTTTGTTAGTTTTCTCTATTGTAAGTTTGTTTTTTATTTTATTAATTTATATTCTTATTTTTATTATTTCCTTCTTTCTGTTTTCTTTAGGTTTAACCTGATGTACTTTTTCTAGCCTCTTGAGAAGGAAATTGAATTGATTTTTTTGCTTCTGTTCTTTCCTGATAGAAGCACAGGTTTTTCTCTAAGTGCCACTTAAACCATATTCTACAAGTTTGAAATTATTGAATCTTTACTATCATTCAGCTTAAAAGATTTTTCAGTGTCCTTTGTGATATCTTCTTTGACTCATGGATATGTTAAGGTGTACTATTTAATTTTCAGGGTGTGGGAGATTTTTTGTGATTTCTAGCTTGATCCCACAGTAGTCAAAGAACACCTGACAGATCAAATATTGACTGACTTTTGCTAGGAAATATGAAGGAATTAGCAGTCTTACTGAAGTATTCTTTTTGTACTCCATAACCATCACCTAATTTTTCTTAGTTATGTATTTTTTACCTTATCAGAGATTATATTTATAGTCAAATATGTATTTATAAATAGTTATGTAACCATGGTTACATAATAAAAATATATCATTATAGTTACATAATCATAATTTCTGCCAATAATAGTCTCTATATTTAAATCGATATAAATTTACCAGTCCTTTGACTATATTCTCTCTATACTTGAGTTCTCTATTTTCATTCATTTCTTGGGTCACTGAATTTCTTCAACAAGTAACATTTTCAAGAGCACCCATGGGTGTTGTTCTTCTTGAGTTCCTTTATCTTTGATGAGTCTGCCTATTATTCTTATACTTGAAGTTTAATTTGTTTGGTTTCAGTAGATTTGGGTCATATATGTTTCCTTTTAAAAAATGTATAAATGTTCCTATTTCCTTCTTACATTAGATTTCATTTTAGCCTTTTAACACTGATTTTCCAGTCATTTTTGTATTAACTGGACTCATCATATATAAATTTTTACAGGATGACTCAGGAGTGTTATATTCCTTGAGTACTTTCATTATCAGAAGTTTAAGAACTTCTGCTTGCCAGATTTACCACTGAAGTTCAGCTTGACTTGGTATAATATTCTTAAGTCATACATTTTCTCAGAGCTTGTCAATATGACTCCATTGTCTTTTGGTGTTTAGTGATGCTATAGAGAAATCTAATATAATTTTTTTTTCTCTTAGGTTTTTGGCCTTGAAATCTAAAGAGTTATTTAAAGTTTAGCAACTGAACCAAACAATGTCTTGATTTTTTTTTTCTGATCCATTACATACCTTTTCATCTGGCAAGTCAATACATTGAGTTCATAAATATAATTTTCTATTAAGTCTTTGGATGTTTTAAAAAACTTATAAAAATTTTTAACTTAAATGTAGAAGGGATAATATAATGAAATACCATCTATCCATTATCCAGTATGTTATTTATCAACATCCTATTTTGTTTCTAAATACTTATTTTGTTTGTTTGGTGAATCCTTCACTTGAAGGACAGCAACTTATCCTTACGTTAGCTGATCTTTTATGGCCTACATATTTATATCCCATTATCTAGTTGCTTTAATTGATTTGTTTTTATACTCTGAATTTTGGTATCTTAAGCTTTTCTGTTTATCAGTAATTCTATATTTAATCCTGTCTAGCCAGTTCCTTGATATTTATAATTTATTAATAAATAGTGGTATTATTTTGGAACTCAATTTATTCCCTTAGCACTGCACTCTTTTTGATTAGTCCATTTTGTTACTTTACTATCTAGTCTTTGAACTTTTGTTTTATTGAATTTATATTGTTAATAAATTGTTCTATAATGAGAAAGAGTTTAGGATAATTTTCTTCTTTTTGTTTGTATCATGTGTTGGTAGTTATATATTTTTCTAGAGTGGATACATTACCTTTTGCTTCTTAGCTTCCATTTATTGTTTTAGTATGGCATCTTTCTCTAGTTGCCATGCCATTTTTTTCTTCTTGCTTATGTTTAAAGTGGGCTGCCATGTCTCCAGAGAAGTAGTTCTCAACTTGGAATGATTCTGTACCCCAGAAAACATTTGGTAACAAATGTCATGGCTGGGGCAGGAGGTTGAGCAGTGTTTGCTCCTAACATCTAACAAGTAGAGATCAGGATGCTGCTAAATATTCCACAGTGCAAAGATACCTGCCTCCACCACAAGAAAGAATGATCTGGTCCAAAATGTTAAATGCTTGAGCTGAGAAACACTGCTCTAGGGCCTTCTGTTCATATCATTATACATACATGATCTATGATATGGAGAAGTTGTTTTTCTTACTCTTCCCATATTTGTCTCCCTCTAAGAAGAAGAACTTTAAAGCTAAACACTGGGTTCTACTCATTTCTCTATTGTTTGAGGGCACTAGAAGAAAGAAGGGAGAATTCTTCTGGGGCTGCATGTACCTGTTATTATGGTACCTGGGCTTTGTTCTATTTTCTGAGATTTCTTATAATCAGAGAGTCTCTACCAGGTTGGTGCAGCATCTATTCCCCTGGCTTCAGATCACTTCCCTAATTCAGCATGGAATCAAGAAAATGATGAGTCCCAGTAATGATTCCTGCTTCTGTTTATATCCTATGCTGGTAGTGGATTTTCTCCAGGGTTCTTTGACTTTTCCATCTTCTGTGTTCTGGACACCAGAGTCTATTTCTCTCTTAATCAGGAGTTATTAAGGAAGATGGGGTTAAATTACTGAATTTCTTTGTCTTGTTCAATGGAGATGGGCTAAGGGTAGAATGAGGAAGAGTTAGAGGTTCCTTGTTTGACTCCTTGGCCGATACTTTTCAAAGTTTATAAAGTAAGATTGTACTCATTCCGTTGCCATATTACTACTGGTGAAAATTTCTATCTATCTTTTGGAGGTTTTGTACAGTAGTAAGAAAAGAGATTTTTGTGTTCAGTTTATCACCTTTATCCCAAGTTTGCCTACTATGCAGTAGGTGTTAAGATATTCCAATATTTATTACTCTGACATTACTTTATTATTGATTTTGAATGGCTATAAGACTAGGCCAACCAGAAAGCACTAGCTCTGGGTGGTTAGCCCATAGGTAACAATGAGGAAGGCTGTAAGCCAAAAATCATGATCTGGTGAAAACTTTTCTAGAAGAAGCTGGTAAATAACATTGAACCAGAGAGAAATAGGAGAAATCAACTTTGAAACAGACAAGGCTGATGGGATTCTTGTCTAAGAAACAAGGCAAATCTGGGCAAGAAATAACAATAGGGTATTCAGGGATCAACCCTCGGATCATAGCCACTCAAGAGACTGTTCCCTCATGTTTTTAATCAGTCGTTCTTTCCTTTGGGGCATAAGATACCTCTCTCTAATCTGGTCTGCTTCTAAGATTGTCCTAGTCTAAATCTACTTAGCTTTCTTAGCTATTTATAGAGCAAGGACACTGGATGGTAGACAGAGAGAGACCTCTGAGTCAACATTTTCTTGAAAGCCCAGCTTTCCTGCCCTGATCCTAATTAGATTTTCTCTATTTCTGTACTATGTCTCCCCTATTTTCAGCTTACTGTGTTTTCTTCTCCCAAGCTGCAAACCAGTATGCTTACTTCTCAAATGCAGTTTTCAGAACACATGGAGGAATCTTCAAACCTCTGTGCGTGAGTCCAGTCTTCTACCCACAAACATGCATGGTATACAGCTGTGCACACAGCATTCTCTGATCAATAACGAGAGTTTTGTACCTCCAAACACTTAAGTTCACTAATGATAATTTACTGAGAACAGCAGAGTGTAGATCAGTGTCTATCAATAGACACAGTATTTTCATCTTCACAACTCCCCAGGGAAGAAGGCCAAAGAGCAAGATGTCTCCACAGGGACGGCCAAGTCAAGAGCCAAAATATCCTGGTAGGAAGAAGCCACAAAAACACTATACTCCCTATAAAGTGCTGCATTTGGAACTTCTATGCAATTTGCTAGACTGAATAAACACAGAGCTAACAGCCAGACATAAATATTCATTTCTCACAGCCAGGGCAGGGTCAACTCCACCAGTGCTATCTATATCTGCCATTACTAGGTTTCACTTCCACAGCTATAGTTCATGAGTGAATATAAAGCTGGCCTAGAGCATATGGGAAACACTTCTGGAGACGTGGGCCAAAGGAATAGAAGATAGAGAGGCAGGAAATGCATCAGCACTTTTCTCCCTAGCCACTACCCAAACACTGATGTTCAAAGAGGGCTGTCAAAATTCAAGAAATTCTGTAAATTTCTCCCTTTGTTTAATTCCATAGCTATATAAGCTACCATAAATTGGTGGGAAAATAATTTTGGAGTTCAACCAGTGGATAACCAACTGGGGTAGGCTGAGGAGATTTAACCTAATCAGATAGTCAGACCTATAATACCACTGGAGTTTGCTCTAGTTTCTGAAAGTTAGGAAGCTGACATTGTTGCAGGCCCATTTAAGGTGTTTGATAGCTTATAGCAAATTGATCAATTGACAAATTGGCTTTTGAAAAAATTATTTTCAGGGATATGACCTATAGCCTAATTCTCTTTTTGACACTGGTCCCTCACCACCTACTCTGGCCCTTAGTATGTCATTCATTCTGGGCTCTGACATGGCTAATGTGCTCTACCTCTGACTATACCTCTCAGGCCTTTGACTTCATTTCCATAGCTGGCCAAGAACATCTCTCGGAGCCATCAATCAACTTGCTGCCCATACCTTAAGTCATTCCAACTCCTTTTTATCTACAGCTATCATTCTTAATCCTTCTGAAGCATTGTCTCTTTCTTTCGTAAAGCTTACTGTTCTTAACTCCACTAGCACCTGTCCTTTTGAGTCAAAGCCACAACCCCCTGGATGAGTAAGCTGGCTCTACTTTGTCCTAGTGAGAGGCATCCAGATTCATTCAAACTCATCCTTTCCATTTTTTGCTCTGTATCTCTGAGCTATTTTTATTTACAATATTTCTGACACCAAATCATTTCAACTCTCCAACACCAACTGGCCATTCTACAATTCAATTTAATTCTGACACTATATACCTGGAATTAGAGTCAGTTCCCACAGTTAAGGGGTCAGTCCCATGAAACTGCCCCACTTCAGTTGTCAGTCTCAAGTCTTAAGCTGTTATAAGTGCTTCTAGTCAACTGGCCATAAATTTTGCGGGGTCGGAGGGGTGTCCCATAAACTACTCCTTAGGTTTAATAATTCACTAGAATGACTGACAGAACTCAGGAAAACACATTAACTGGTTTATTACAAATAATACAACTCAAGAATACCCAAATAGAAGAGATGCATAGGGCAAGTCTTAGGGGGAGGGACACAGAGCTTTCATGACCTCTCTGGGTGTGTCACCTCCTAGCACCCTCACTAACCCAGAAGTTCTCAGGAGCCCCCTGAAGCTCTCGTTTTATGGAGGTTTTGTTATATAGACATGGTCGATTAGATCATTGGCCACTGGTGATTAACTAAATTTCTAGCCCCCTTTTCCTCCGTAGACGTGGGAGTGGGGCTGAAAATGCCACCCTCTAATCATGACTTGGTCTTCTGATGACCAGCCTCCATCCTAATGCTATCTAGGGAGTCCTAGCCACTAGTCATCTCAGAAGCATACTAACCACACTCATTACTCCAGAGATTCCAAGGGTTTTAGGAGCTCTGTGCTAGGAACCAGGGACAAAGACCAAATACACACACACACACACACACACACACACTCATATATATAAAATTATATCACAGTATTCAAAACAAACTAACAAACTAACTCATTACCTGCCATATTTCTGAAATTGGGACTCAAGATATTCCTACCTGAGAGCATATACAATTGTCCTATTTGAAGGGCAGTTGTCTTCTCTGGGTTTCTGGTTCTGACAATATACCACCAATTATCACCCACCAACATGACAAGTTTAAATTTTAATGTAAATTTATATTTGCATATACTAAAATATGCTATCCCTTTGCCCAGCATCTCCAGGGTAATTTCTCAGCGGTCAAGCTTGCAACCCATGATCTGCCCACTGTGACGTCACTGGAGTGTGGGCAGTTAAGCCAAGTTGATCCAGTCAACTTCTCCCACATGAACTTGAATTGTGGGGAATAGAGGCTAGTAGTTGGGGGGCCGTATGTCGTCAAGAGCAGAGCTTTAACCAGAAGATCTTTGAACTCAGGCTGTTAAGGTGCTACCCTCACTGAAACCTGGTTATTTAAATTTTTCTTAAATCTCATAAGATTTGGCACTGCATTTTCAGACATTCCAGGCATTCTTTTCAGCAAGCAGAAATGAGACACTTAAATATGGCTAACTGCAGTGGCCAGTTTATTGAGTAGTCATTGCAAACCCCCTCTCCCTTGCTGTTCCCCCTGATAGAAGTTACAAAATTTAAATATTCTATTTTCCTGCTTCTTTTCCATTTGGGGATGGCCATGTGATAGAGTCTTTGCCAAAGAGACATAAATAGACATCTTCTGAAGAAGTTTAGGGAACATTTTCTGATAAAAGAGAAAGGCAGCTAGTATGCCCCATTCATCTATACCTCTTTTGAACTGTAAGGGAGGCAAAACTTTTCTCAGACTTCTTAGGATCTCTGGCAAAACCTGAGAATTAAGTTGACATAAGACAGATTAAGTGGAGAAAAGCATATAAATTTTATTTTTATATCTACATGGGAACATTCACAGGAAAATGAAGACCCAAAAAGCATTTAGACCGAAGTGTTCATATACTAGGTTGAACAAAGAGTAGTAATTGTGAAAACATAACTAAAATATATGGGAAGGCAAGGTTAAAAGTCTATTTGTGCAGGTTTCTCTTGGCTTCAGCCTACTACCTATAATAATTACAATGTTCTTTTCTTCCTGGTTTGGAGAGAGAATCTTTCACATGGGAGTTTTATCTCTTGCTTTCAGGAAGAAAAGGGGAGATCAGAATGCCCTCTTTCCATCTACTATTTTTCAAGTGCCTCTAGCTCAAAATGATCCTTATGCCCAAGTGGCATATTTTAGGGTGGCATATTCTACTACTCTTCAGAATCCAGATGTAATTCCCGAGTTTCAGCAGCCATCTTGGAACCATGTGTCAAAGGCCAGCAGAATTGGAAAGGTACTAGCCTTAACACCGTTGAGCTACTGAACCAATGCCAGTTATTACCTACTTTCAGATTTTCTTGATAGAGATGGGGGGGGAATGTTTAAGCCTCTGTGAGTTAGGTTCTCCATTACCTGTAACTAAAATAAATAATTCAAAAGCAATTCTGCCATACATATTGATTGCCCACGTGCAGAGGAATACTTTCTAGTATTTAGATAGTAACCCCAAATGTAAATTCTACTAGTTCTATGCTGCCTTGAATTGTTTTTTAATCACTCCACATGTATTACTATAAGTTGAAGTCCTTAATCATGGTAACCATATTATTCACCTTATTTCAAATTTCCACAAGCCCTGAGCAGGTCTGGACAATTAGAAAAGTGCTTTGTAAATACAATATTCTTTTCATAAGGCACTAGGGCTCCAGATAATGTACATCCTCAGAATCTGTAAACAGTTTTAAAAAAAGTACCGTTTAGAACCAAACACACACAAAATAACTACTATGATTCATTTCATACAGAAGTGACTCACCGTACGAGAGAGCTTAAAGATGTGTGACTGCAGAGAACAGTGTTTTGTGAATAAGAAAACCAGAATATAGCCATTGGGCAAAATATTAAACTGAATATACACCTCACATTATACCCATGAGTAGACTCCAAAGGAATCAGAGATTTTAATGTAAAGAACAAAACCAAATGAGTACTAAAAGAAAACACAGATGAATTCCTTTATAACCTGGGTGTGTCTTTTTGAATTATAATTCGAAATCCAGATGCAATAACAGACTACATAAAAAAAAAAAAACCTTTGTGTAGCAAAAATATGAGCAAAGTCAAAAAGACAAAGTGGAATATTTGCAAAATATATCACAAATAATTCACTAATTCATAATAAGAAGCACACCTCAAATCTAATACCATACAGTGGAGTAACAGTGACATAGATTAGAATAACTCGGTAGGCAAGCACAAACACATTAGCATTCACTACCTACCTCCCATTCGCTTTAGAGTTTAAAAGTTAAATCTTATGAGCAGAAAGGTTGGCATGCTTAACTATCTACAGATAAACTCTTCCAAGAGTTTGGGGGTTTCAAATATAGTGTGCATAAAAGTTTTGTCAATGTAAAAACAAAATATATATACTATTTTTTTATAAAATATAAAGAGATTTCAAAGATATTTTTGACTCTGACATTTTCTCTCCCTACATGATTAAAAAAAAAAAAAAAGTCTTGAGATCCTGCTGGAGTTCCTTTTTAGCACTGATTTTAGACCCTAACTCCCGCAAATAATATGCCTCCTCTGTCTGACAAAGATGAGATCTTTATATATCAGAAACCATTTAACTCCATTTGTGTGTAAGGAGCTTCTTGAATTACTATTTAACTACTCATCAACTTTCCTGTCCTTTCTTTGAAATACTTACTGCAATAAATGCTGATTTCACTTGATTAGACAAGTTTCTTCTTAACAGTATTTATAAGGTCAGAGTTTCACTATTGAAGAATCATCAACAAATATATATTGATCACTTTCCATGTGTAAACTAGAGTACTTATAAGCTTTAAAATATTGACAGCCACTAGTTATTGGGACCAGTCCTACTCAGAGGACGAGGACAACTAGAGTGAAAAAATGAGAGGCCTTTAGAATGTGGTTTGTGAATAGGACACTATTGCCCAAGCATTAGTAAGGAATTATAAAAACTTCAGGGGAAACAGTGC
Organism: Macroglossus sobrinus; assembly: GCA_004027375.1. NCBI lineage: Eukaryota > Metazoa > Chordata > Mammalia > Chiroptera > Pteropodidae > Macroglossus > Macroglossus sobrinus. The sequence goes on along the minus strand of PVKZ01000059.1, from coordinate 1,846,605 downwards.
CAGCTTCTGAAACAGCTGAAGGCTTGTAGTTAAAAGAGGCCCAATGGGAAAAAGAAAGAAATGAAAAGGCTGGTATGGTGACCCATAATGCAGTCCTCACAGCAGAAAGCTACCCCTTGCCACATTTGTTCCTGTGTTACCTTCAGCTGCAAGTGAGGCAGACAGTTCTTGGCAGGCTGAAGTCTACTCCCTTCAAGTGCCCATCATCAAGTCTCTCAAAAAAAAAAATTTTTTTTTGGCCTTTTGGCTTTTCCAAAGCCTCAGTATCTCAGCCCTCGCACATACACAACTGGAAGTGTCCCCAGAGGCATTTCAGCATCAAAGGAGGACTGGAGCCAGTAGATAAATGGTCTCACCTCACCAACCCTGCCATTCTCCACAGGTGTATATTACAGGGTTCTTCAGAGGGTCCCCAACAGAAGTGAGCCCTAGTAGCCCACAATGAGAAGGGCATCTAAAGATTGAGACCAGCCAAACGATCTCACTCTCACTTTATCCCCTATTAAATACAATGTCAAGCAATGTCAGATGTTACCATACATGGTTTGAGCTCTTTACCAAAATAAGGATTACCAAAATAGGTCCAACCAGTCCTAGATTTCAAAAGAAAGATGATTCCTTTGGTGAGGAACAAGGTAGAGACACAGACCTCTGTCTGCAGCCTACAGCCAAGCTCCTGTAGGGTTTCCACAGCAACTGTTTCAATAAAGGGCTGGCTAAGGGGAGGGGCTGTCCTGGCTGCTTTTATTACCTTCTTTAGAGCAAAAATTATTAGCCCATAGTGACATCGATTAAAATTTTCTTAACATTTCTTGGGGTATATGGGTCAAATTTCTTCTTAAATTATTTATAGTAACATATATTCCAAAAGAACAAGCAAGTGGGAGTTCTGAACAGAGAGGCACTGAGCAGCCTTTGCCGACCGACGAGTAGCGTCTCTTCTTGGAGGAAGCACAGAGACATTGGCAGTGTCATTCTTGAAAACGGTGGGTAGTTTGCTAATCTCCCTCACTTTCCACAAGAAGGAAAAGTCAGCTTTAAGGATGTTAAGAACTAGCTAGGGAGATTTTACCAAGAACATCTCAAAACACTCTGTTACTGAAGTAGTACATGCTACCCAAAGCTTGGAAGGTGCAAAGTGGAAGGAAAAAAGTAAGATTTTAGGGATGAGCCAGTGTTAGCTGGGCCCCTGAATTGTGGATTTTAGAAGCATCAGTAACTGCAGCTTCAGTTCAGTCCCGCTGAGGCAAAAGTGGAAAGAACTGGAAACCTTTTCAGGGAGGCAAAATTCACAGGCCTAAGACATTTCAAAGTGGGAGGCAGCAATTGTGGTACAGAATTGAACAGCATATAAAGCACAATAGGTATTTAAAAATGCAGAGAAGAAAGCAGATCTGGATTATGAGGAAATCAAGACCACACACTGGCTGGAAAGTTTCTGTAATTCATTCATTCAATGTTGCAAGTGTTCAACATAGAGCAATAAATAAGGTCAGTGTGGTCTTTTATTCTAAAAAGGGAGCCCACTTTGCTAGTTTTCTAGATTATTTTCTTATATTGGACCATTTGTGATACACATTTTTGGTAGATTTAGCTAAAAGTCAAGTCTAGGTGTCTATTGACATTTCAAGCTAATGTCAGATCTTTGATTCTTGTTTTTTCCTATGCCCCCCAAATCTTGATAGTAAAATTGTTTCCTGCTGTTTAGTGATCAACAACTGTATTGGATACTTATTGTGTGCTCACCCAGTATGGGAACACCATGAAAAACACAGAAGTGTGAACCTTTCTTCAACTTTGAGCTGGGCACGTTGTTGCTAGAAATAAAGATTACATTCCCCAGCTCCCTTGTTGTTAGGTATGGCCTTGTACTCTGGCCATTGAGAAACTATGAGAAGGTAACTAACTTAGCTGTGAAGGGCCTTTTTTTTTTTTTTTTTTGTCCTTTTGTTTTTACTTTGCTCCTTCCAGAAATGCAGTATGGAGCTCCTGTTGCCATCCTGGACCACAAGGTGACCCTGAGGATGGAAGACACATGCTGAGGATGGTGAGGCAGGGAGACAGAAGAGTCAGAAAGCTTCCTGGGTTGCCATGCTGATCTTAGACTACCTACTCCCAGTTCCCTTTATCCAAAAAGAAAGAAATGCTTGTCTTGTTTAAGCCACTATTGGTTCAGGTTCTCTGTTGTAGCTAAATTCATTTGCAATTTGTAGCAGATATAGTTAGAGTCCTATACACTGTTTGGGCCACTTTTACCTATGAGTGAAAGTAATTCTGTATTTAAAAATTGCCTACTCTGTGCAGCTTTGTAATAAAAGATTGCCTACTGTGTGCAGCTCTAGGAAATTGCTCTTTGGTGTCTCCTTCAATACGGCTGCTCAACTCAGGAAAGTTGGTTTCTCCTTAGATAGGGCTGCTCAGGGAAGCTGAGGAGAGTCCCTTTGAGCCATTATCCTTCTTTGTTTTCTTCAATTCTTGCCTGGTGAAATCTTATCTACTTCCTCCTAAACTTCCTTTCCTATCCCTCTTCCCATTATAATTTCCTTCTGGTCTCTCTCAATTGGGAGCTAAACAAAGCTAGGAATAATGAATAGGAAGAGAATAGGACTTGACAACTAAGCTGGATACAGCCTTGTATTAAATGGCTCACTTCACACTTACCCATTGAGACCAGAACCAGGTTTGTTACTGAGGGATAAAAACTAGTGCTCATTCCTAGGTCAATTTTTTTTTTCTTTTTTTACCTTCTTTCTTGGTCTTCTGTTGACTCCTTTGTAACCCAGTCACCTTAGCTAAGAATCCCTAGGAATATTAAGAATGAACACTCACTCCTCATTATACATAGTTTGTTTCTATCTTGTGTGAGCAGTCTTTTTCCTTAAAAAAAAAAAAAAAAAAAAGCATCCAATACAGCTGATACCTACTTCCCAACTGCTTCTATAAAGCTGCAGAAAAGGCCTAAATAGAGGACTGGGGAACTGTGAAGAAAATAACAAACAAAAACAAGTTAAACAATGAAAGCAGGCTCAGCAGAGAGAAGCGAAAGGTCTCTACCCTTTCCTGAAGAGACCTTTGCTCTCAACTTCAAAAGAGGCTTCAGCTACTATTTTCAGCTACTAGTTTAGAAAATTTTAGGAACAAAGAAATAGAATTTGAAGTTTTGCTACTAAAGTCAGGTAGCAGAAAGGAGGAGCAGAGACTTTTAGCTCATGTGAGATATCACCAGAAGAAACAAAATCTTTTACTAACCTCTTCATGACTTCCTTGCCTTTTATCTCTCATTTTCTATAGTACTTTAAGATTTCTGCCTAATTTTCTGCTCCTGTATCTATGTTACCTCCATCCTCATGTTCACAATCTTGGCTCTGGTGGCTAAAATAGCCTTCTTGCAAACCACTTCCTCCCCTTGTTCAAAATGCACCACACTCCAAACTCCATGCCTTATCCTTTACTCAGTGGGCTCTCTGCATACCTCACTCAGAACGTTTACTATGTTATCCGGAAAAGATCTGTTCATGTATGTTTTCTCATTTAACCATGTACCTTGAGTGCCTAACTTTTTGCTTAGCACTGAGTAAGTCTTCAGTGAATATTTCTTGACCTTGAGCAGGGAGTGACAATCAGTCGTAGTATCTGCCAAAAGCTAAGTGACCAATCACTTGAAATGTACTGGTTAAAAAACTTACCCCTAAAATTTGAAAAAAGAAAGGTTGTACAAGACAAAGAGAGAAAACTGCCCAAGATCGGAAGATATAAATTTGAACACTACTTTGAACTATGAATGGTAAATAAATAAAACTCTTTGCTGATATTACAGAAGTCTTTTACAATAGAGCATCAGATGCTTCAACAATCATGATGTAGTCTAATATAAAGCAGTGTATATTATGCTAATGCAAAAGATAGTACAGTGGATTTAGAGCATGTACTTGGGAACTAGCTTTCAAAGTTCATATTCTAGCTCTGCCACTTCTGAGTTGTGTGAATTTAGGCAGGTTACTTAATTTCTTTGTTTCTGTAGCTTCATTATTTGTAAAAAACAGATGCTACTAATGCTTTTCTCATAGGATTGTTATGAGAATTAAATAAATATAAATAAAGCACTTAGAAAGCCGCTGGTACATAGAAAGCTGTATGTCATCATCATCATCATTATTATTGTTAAAATTCTCTGTCTTAAAGCAGGACCCATGACAACAAAAGGGAAAGAAAAGTGAAGGTTGGAGGTCTAACATGTTTACACAAGTAAATGCTAAGGACAATGTGAATTAAGATGGTAATGTGGGTCGTTCATTACTTTAAAAGAGGCTCTTAAAATTATACTTCTATAAACTTTTTGCTCTGAATGTAAACTACAAGAGTAGAAGGCACATGGATTCCCTTGACACAAAATTTGTGTCCAGGCCAAATTTTGTGATTTATCATTAAATGTCAATTATTAGATAATTGCAATAAATATTCTTTTGAAATACATTTTGGAACCATACAAAAATTATCTCAAGAACATAAAACCAGACAATTAGAATTTCTTTATTGCTTGCTTTTGAACACATATGCTCATTGGAGTTCTCAATTAAGCAAAGTTTAAGAATGAAAGTTTCCATACCTTGGTCTGAAACCTTTTGGGGAAATATCTTCATAATCTCTATCTAACTTTATATTAGCAAGCAATTGTATAATCTGTAACTTCTGATTCTGAAATCTCTGGCCCTGTAGACTTCTAGGGACATTAAAAGTATGACAGTTTCTAGGCTCTTACTACTTATACATCTTTTTCTTTTTCTTTTCTCTTCTTCTTTCTTTTTCCTTTTGATAAGACTAGCGATAGAATATTGCCATCTTTGGTTAGTTTACCTCAGTCTTTTTCATTGTGAAAACTCTTTCCTTTCATTATAATTAATTTAACAAATATTTAATTGTCATCTATTCTGTGAAGAGATGCAAGGTTCATAAAGGCAGTTTCCATGTTTGTCACGTTTGTCTCTGTATTTCCACTGTCAACTATGGTTTGTGCACAATGGACATTACAAAAGTATTTGGTAAAGAGATATAAATAAAGGTCTTATACTGAAGCAGTGGAGTATAGTAAAACAAGCAAAAGCTTTAGATCTGGGTTCAAATTCCAGTTTTTCAAATTATCTATGTGAATAAGTGATTTTAATCAACTCATTTTTTAAAAAATAAATGGAGGTAACCTCTATTTTATAAGAATTATGATAATTTAGCAAGATAATAGTTTCTTAAAATGCCTACTGTATATATATATGTATATGTGTATATATATATATATATATATATATATATATATATATATATATATATATGTTCTAGGGACCGTGTTTCTGAATACAGCTCTTTAAAAATTGAATGGATTACAATTCCTGTTTTTAATAAATTTCCAAATACTATAAAAAAAAGTCATAGAATATTATGGAAATGTTATGGGTGTGTTCAAAGTAGGAAGAGATGAAGTGTGTTTGAGTGAATCAGAAAGGGAAGTGGCCCGTGAAATGGCCCTTGAAGGATAGTTAGAATTTCAACAATTAAAAAATGTAGTCATTTCCAGATTAAACAAAGAATCATAAGCAGGAGGTAAAAAAGTACTGAGTGTGACAAAAAAAAAAAAAAGGCCAGTTACTCTTTTGGCTGAAATGTAAGGCTGACACAGGGAAGTTGTGAGAGATATGCAGGAAATGTTGGGTGGGGCCATATTGGTGGTGCTCAGTTCTTTAATCTAGTAGGCAACTCCTGATGGTTTGGGGGTGAGCCTACTGAATGAGTAATAGGATTGGAAGGTGGAAGCACCAAGAGTGGAGAGACCAGTTAGGAGAGGTTATTGCACTATTTCAGGTAAGAGGTAATACAAGCCTGCAGCAGAAGGAGGGCAGAGGGAATGCAGAGAAGACACAGGAGAGGCACATTTCAGAGACAATCCAAGTATGTGACTAGAGCCTGGCACTGGAGGAAGGGAGTGGGGTGCGGGGGAGGCGGTGGAGAGACAGAGGAGAGACCCCAATGACTGGAGTCATTTTTGGGTAAGTCACAGGAAGATGAAGGCTTAGATTTGGATACCGGTCAGCCTGAGTTTTGGGTTGCATCTCACTGCCACCTTCCCCTTTTTACATTGCTGTTTTTTTCCAGGCCACCTCCACTTCCCTCCATCTCTTTCATCTAAGTAATTGAGCTTTCTATCCTCAACCTGACTTGCGTTTTATCTTCACGCTCCACTTCCACTTTCAATAGTAGTCTCACAGCCAGGGTGACACAGGTCAGGGTCCTGGGCTGATGGATACTCCACCCGCCAGATGCCCTACAGTATTCGTCGAGGCTGCTTCCATGCTTGCGTCCCCACAGCTCTTTAACCAATAGGCAGGCCCTACTGCTGGGATTCGGCTAGCTATTGGTTGGCCGAGCCATGGTGAGAGATGGTGCGGTGCCGGTTCTCTGCACGGGTGAGAGCTGTGGGCGGTTGTTAAGGCGACCGTTCGTGACGTAGCGCCACCAGGCTGAGCAGCCCCAATATGATTGGCTGGACGATCGGACGATCCTTTCTCATTGGTCGCAGGCTTGTCCGGCTCCGAGCGTGCGTAAGCCGAAGATTTCTTCCGCTCCGCGTCTCTGGAGACAGACGGAGCGCCGGCGCAGGGGTTAGGTGGCCTCTAGTGAGATCGAGAGGTGAGGCGGACGGTGGCCGCGAAGAAGGGCTCGGAGGGTGGCAAGCGAGACGGCGGTGAGTGGGAGCGAGATTAGAGCGGCGTTGGTGGCAGTTCTCGAGCTCGGCTCGGCCCTGGGAAGGAGCGGCCGAAACCTCCTGTGGGACCTGGCGGGAGCTGCAGTTGTGGCTTTGCGGGTGTGGGGGCCCTGTCCCGTGGGGACTGCGAGACGTTCTTGAGGTGCGGCCGGCGGAGCGGCGGCCCGCACTGATATCAGAGGGACCTGGGGGCCAGGTTGGGCCTGAGCGGCGGGGCGTAGTAGCGTTTGCCTCTCCTGTTCAATGTAGGCAGTGTTGGCTGCGCTGTCACGATTATCGGGGCGAAAAAGGTACCAGGAGGGTGACCTGAAGGCCCCTCCGTTCTGAAAATGCTGAGGGGCTAGGGAGCGGCCCGTCCGGTGCTGGTCCGAAAAGGTCCATCCAGTCCATGCCCAGGCGGTGCTGTTCGTCAGCACCTTTCTTTAAAGTGATGAGAAAGATCTCTATGCGGCGACTAAGTCAGAACCATTAAGGAACCGTGAGTCTGCACAGACATGTCCTGTTATTTTCAGGAGAAACGAGTTGAAAGGACAGAGAGCCTAACATAGAGAGTAGCCCAAGGACTTAAAGGATTCTTCCCTGTGTGTGTGTGTGTGTGTGTGTGTGTGTGTGTGTGTGTGTGTGTGTTTGTGTGTCGTAGTCTCCTTGGTGCTTTTAGTCAAAACATTTAGATTTTTCAGAATTATTTGGTTTTAGTTAGGTAAAACTTACCTTAGAGGTTCAAATATAGAACAATTTCTGCGGTAGAAGGTTGATGTACTCCGTCTTAAATGGTCATTTGAAATATTTCAGGGCTTGAGGACATGCCTTCTTGGTGCTGTAAAGTTATAGGAAACATTCGTTTCCAGGCTGTGTTAAATAATCGTGGATAATATCAGCATCTCACAATCTAGAGAATGTATTATTTGTTTGCTTGTAAATTTTTCTCTACAGGGAACGAAAGACATTTTATGATTTAGAGGTGATCTAGCTAAGGCCTGGAATGTCCATTGATAATGGATAGATTGAATTTTGAGGGACTTCTTTGTTGTAATATCTTTCCAGAATTTCTGATAAAATTACCAATAAAGACAAATGGGAATCAGTAACATGGAAGTTAAAATAATTGTGCGAAGATTACATCATTAACATGAAAAGGCTCCAGGGACATGAGCATTTCAAATGAACAGTGTGTGTGCATGTGTGCACACATGTGCTTTTTAAAATTCTTTTATGATCTAATTTCTAGACTGTGGATAATCACATTTATATCCATGTTGTTTTAGGTTGACCCACACGAAATTGCTGATATTTGAAATTTGGCCATTTTTTACTACAGAAATAGCAGTTTCATATAGTTCCACTCAATACTTTGTCAAAACTTTGGAGCTCTAGCTTTGTAAATAAAGAGAGATGTGACTTAAAACAGGTAGCATATAATAGAATTGGGTGTAGAATCCAGGTTTCCTGATTTCCAGTGCAATAAATTATTTTTTCTGTAAGATGCTAGGTTGAGCAGTTGAATGCTAGATTCTGTTGGAATTAAAAATGGCTTAGTATAAGGCAGGGTGCTTGCCTTCGAAGAGACGAAACGTACACAGCAATTAATTTGAGAACAGTGTAAGGTAGCTTATAATCAAATACTGGAATGTGTAGCACAGGAGGAATGCTGAGTGGGAGGAAAGAATTAAAATGGGATGCCAAAGCATCCTTTTCTGCAATTGACCTTAGTAGGTGGTTTCTGTAGCATATTGGATTAGTGTTTGAGGATTCCATTGATTTTAAATTATCCATTCTTTTGAAGAATCTGTGAAATGTTTGCAGCATACTTCAGTCTGAACAAGCAAGGCATACATATTGCCTATTTAAGTTGATTTTTAAAGTAAGATTTATTTTTATTGCAACATGGCATAAAGACTGCCTATTTAATTTGCATGAGCTGTCCTGTAGCCTGCTGGTGCCACTTGCAACTGCTGATAAAGGTGGAAGATTGGAGTCTATGGCATTTAAATGCTTTGCATAATCACAGAGAAATGGGGAGGGTGCTCATGAGAAATGAGAGTATTTATAATTATGGTTACTTTTGATAAATCTGTGTACATTCAGTTACTTCAGTTTGTATTTCCAAATAGGTCAGGTTCTCTGTATTTGGCAGTGATTCATAGGATCTTATGTATTTCTTTTCCTGAATGTTACAAAGATGATTTTACACCTTGGAAAGAAATGTCACAGAATTGACAATGCTACCTTGAAATCTTTCTGAGGGAAAACATAATGTGCCTAATATGTAATTGTACAATTACATATTAGGGGGGTGCCTTCCTGTTAGCAGCTCAGATTTTAATTTAACTGAATTAACTTTTTAATAGTGAAGGATATGTTGACTCAATAGGGAATAACCTAAATTGAGTGTTTTTTAGGGAAGGAAGTGTTAGAAGTTATTTTAACCTAGTTTTGAAATGTGTGTATAGTTAATTTTCTGGCGCATTGATGCCAGTTGATCCTTTAGAGTGGTTTGTAGGTTTTTTTTTTTAATATAAGAAGTTATGTGATAGGAGACTAACATGAAAATCTAGCCTTTTATGAGGCTTTTGATTATAATGAAGTAGGATTTAATTCTAAGATATAATTAATAATCTCCAATACTTTAAGTGCAAGTCTCTTCTAATTTAGTAGAAAATAATTTTGTTATTGATGTTCATTTTCCAGGATAGTATATAAAACGTAGCCTCTCTTCCCTACCTACTGCATTCAACCTTTAAGTGGGGAACAAGAAGGGGAGTGGTTTGTGTCCATATCTTATTGAATTTTTAAAAAAGCAATCTTTACATCTGTTTCAAGAAGTATCAATAAAATGCATACTTCTGTAGTTTAAGAATTTATTTTGAATTAAGCAGGTATTTGTTGAGCAGCTGCCGTATATATGTGCAGGGTGCTGGAGAATAATGAATAAGACTCAGAGAGGAAGGCTGAAAAGCATGAATAAACACAGGCAGATGCATGCCACATTTATATATCTTAGTGACTGCCAGCCTTTTAAAATAGAGATCCACAGTAAGAAATACATAGTTGGAAGCCAGTACACATATATATGTATAGTTTCATGAAGCAAAGTTTCAAGAAGTAAGCCTATCCATACTACTTGTCTTACCCACAGCTATTTTTTTCTGTTATTTTATTTAAAAATGTTTTTTTTCTGACTCAAAATTGATTTCATGATCTAATTGATCCAATGAAGGGTTGTGACCTGCAGTTTGGAAACCAGATATCTAGCCAGTAGTCTTGTATTCTTGAGATGTAAAGAACGTAGAAGACTGCCTTGAGAGATGATGCCTTTTTATTGTCTGTCTTCAATAAATGAGTCCCTTTCTTGGTTATTACCGAAAATGTGAGATTAATTTGAATTCTTGCCTGTGTGTCAGTCAGTGAGCTTACTTTTTAAATCTTAATTTTAATTGACTTTTTATGGGTAGTTAATAATGCTTTTATCATAAGTATTAATTTTAGAGTGAAAAGCCTTACAAGTAAGTTCTAGTATTGGAGATCAGTGACTGTATTAGATATTTTTTATTTTATTTTTATTTTTTAATTTATTTCTTAGGCGAGGCAACCCTTGGTTGACCTCACAGATTACAAGGGCCTTGTCAGCTTACAATCCTTTATTTTTTTATTTTTTTGACTATAGCGCCTGGTCTTTCTAGGTGTGGTCTCCCATCCAAGAACTAACCAGGCCCGACCCTGCTTAGCTTCCGAGATCATACGGGATTGGGTTCATTCAGGGTAGCCGTAGATTAGATATTTTTAAAATCATAGTGTCAAAATTATTATTATTTAGCTAGCAAACATAGGAAAGTTTACTCATGGTAGTCATTACAACAAAATTACCTATATGTTCTGTTGGGAATTTTTGAATGCTAGAGATACCTACTTTGATTAGTCATCCTCTTTTTTCAGTACTGTTTTTCAGTACTGTTTTTCCAGCACTGAAAAAACTTTTCTCTGCTGATAGCAGCATTAGGAAGGTTTATTAAACATCATTTGGCTAGTGACATTAGGCCATATGTTGGGTGGAATGTTAAAGTGTAATGAGCCCCTCTCTTGAGAAGCTTTATAAACTAAGATAATGATTTATAGGAGGACACTCAATGAGTAGATTCTTTCATATTTATCTTTGCATAACCAGAATGTAGAGAATGATGATGCTTATGTGCATTTTACATAAGGGTAATAAGAAAATAAATGTGAATAGTTGCTTCTCATTTTATTTTCTGCTATTATTGCTCTCCTCCTTGGTTCAAGTAATATCATACAATTTGTAAGAAATAGCTTGTAAGTTGGTTGCTAGTGAATAATAGAGGATTTAAGTGACGTAAGTAAAGAATAACCGAGCCTTCTTATTTTAATTTAATAATTATTTTCCAAAATTATAAAGAGCATTATCAAATAATAATATTTATATGTACAAGACCCTTTGCATACAAAAGCAGGGTTTACAACTTACTTTGAAATCTTTTCCTAAAAGTACAGTGAGCTGTATACTAAGTGTTCTTACATAATATTCCTTTCAGGATTCAAGGATCTGTAGCTACCATGTTGTCAAGACTTTTCCGATTGCATGGCCTCTTTGTGGCCTCCCACCCCTGGGAAGTCATAGTAGGGACGGTGACACTGACCATCTGTATGATGTCCATGAACATGTTTACCGGTAATGATAAGATCTGTGGTTGGAATTATGAGTGTCCGAAGTTTGAAGAGGTTTGTGAAATTAATTTGATATCGACTCAAGTAAATTACATTTTCATTTTCTAAAGGATATGTCCTTTTAGGAACCATATTATCAAAAAAGTTATGAGTAAAATATTTTAGTATTCATGAACTTACCTCAAATTTCCACTTACTTATATAGTATGGAAATGTACTAGAAAAACTTTTGCTTTTTCTACACAAATGAGTGTAATTGACTCTACTTTAGAAATATAGCTTTTATAAGAGATTAACAATGAAAATGATTGGCTTAAACTGTGGATTGTTTAAAAATTGGATTTAAAAAAATTTGGATTTAATTTTTGATTTGCATATTTAATATTTTTCTTTGAATTGTGCTTACATTTATATTATAAGATGTAAACTAATGATGCATACAAAATAAAAATTCTTATATTTTGATTGTTTTAAAAGCTATAGCTATTGTGATTTTTTTCTATCTTTCTCAATAGGATGTTTTGAGCAGTGACATTATAATTCTGACAATAACGCGATGCATAGCAATCCTGTATATTTACTTCCAATTCCAGAATTTACGTCAACTTGGATCAAAATATATTTTGGGTAATCATTTAATACATTTAACTTCTTGACGGGCCATCAGATTTTTTTGTATTTGCTATAGATTTGCACCTGTTCAAATCGTGTATGGAAATGTGTGTATTTCTTAAAGTGTGCTGCATGCGTTTCCTTATTGGGAGTTAGACATTCTGATATTTGAGACTTTAATATTAATCTGGAGACAATAATATTATTTCTTTCAGAATATTGTATGGGACTGTATGTTATTATTTGTGTAATAAAGAGTGAAGTTTTTTTAGTTCGTTGATTTTTGTCATTTTAGGTATTGCTGGTCTCTTCACAATTTTCTCAAGTTTTGTATTCAGTACAGTTGTCATCCATTTCTTAGATAAAGAATTGACAGGCTTGAAGTAAGTATATTTAAAGCATAAATATACTTTAATTTTCAAAACATTGTTAAGAACTTTATAACTTTTCTTCATGTTATAAAGTTGCGATATGTAAATTTTCAAAAGTTTATAGAAAATATAAAGAAAGTTTTCATGTAATCATTTAGCTAACTTTAATACCTATTAATATTTGAGTATGTATGCTTTCTCTTTTTTTATATTTAAAGAAAATTTCTGAGATCATATTATACATATTGCCTTATAACTTATTTATGCCTAATAATTATCAACATCTTTGCATGTCCTTAATGCTAAACTGAGTTATTTGTAATGGCTGTCTAGTATTCACATATATGAATATATTATAGTTCATTTACATAATCCCATAGGATTGGATTATTAGGTTATTTAATTGCCTCTATTAATAACAGCATTGTGATGAATGTCTTTGTAGCTAAAGTTTTGTTCATATTCATAGTCATTGTTTTAAGATACATTCTTAGAAATGAAATAGTAGCTGTGTAAGTTTTTTGGACTTTTGAATGACATTTTTGCTAGTTTACTCTCCAGTAAAGTTGTTTATAGTTTATCCTTCCACAAGTAGTGATTAATGAAAAAAAATTATATGTATATATTGTACTTTCCCCCCCCATGCTAATTCAAGGAGCCATTGTCTACTAAGGATAATCATTTTGTATAAAACTATCAAAAGGTATTTCTGTATAAATATATTTGCATTTTAAACAAATGTTTTGATAAACTAAAATGATTTTGATTAACTATGAGGATGCCAAATGAGTATAGGGTATACCTCTGGTCTGCAAAAATGTACACATACTAGAGGGTCATACAATGTATGGGAGAAAAAAGTTTTGTTTTAGAAAGGACTTTTTAATCCATATTTTTTCCTTTGTTAAATGTAGTTCATCATCTTGATTTTTTTTCCCAGTGAAGCTTTGCCCTTTTTCCTGCTTTTGATTGACCTTTCCAGAGCAAGCGCACTAGCAAAGTTTGCCCTCAGTTCCAACTCACAAGTAAGTATTATTTATAAGACATAAATGTTAATAGTATTTATTTTTTTCTGTTTGTTTACATTAATAGGAAGGGTTAATAGAGTTTCTCCATAATTCAAGATTTGGGAATTGCCTACAATTGTAGTTTAATTGTCCAGGCCTAAGACTGGTCTTCCTAAGTGCCTTAGGAACTATCCTATTTATCTAACTACTCCTTTATAATTTCATAGCTTCTGGAATTTGGAATATTCCCCATTTTTCTTTTTGAAGGTTTCAGAAATTAAGCAAGTATTTTGGACTTTTGGATAAGTAAGAATATCTACCTAGCGAAACATATTGGTGAACAAATAGGATCTAAGGGAAGAGAGTCTCAGGGTAGATTTATTTCTAAGCCCCTTGAAAACACTACCATTATTTCCCACCTAAAAGATTTATCCTGATGTTTATTAGTCACTTTAAAGAACTTAGCATTTTTAGTAATCTTTCATAAGAGTATCTGAGTATAAAATAGCATCAACTTCTGCTCTGATTATGTATTTACTGAATATTTATGATAATTTGAGCAAGGATATGATTTGGCAAGGATATTATTTAGGTTTCATAATACTAACATGCTCTCAAAAAATTTACTCCTAAGGACTTCTGTCAATGGTAGCTAAAATATAAAATGTTGTAGGATTTTAATTATATGAGATTTAAATGATAGGATTAATATACCACCTCAAAGATATCTTTTGAAGAAATATTTTGTTCAGTGAAAAGGGAAAGCAGGGCACGGTTGTGTGTATTTTTTTAAAATCCTCTATATTATTAACATACTTTGCATTTTGAATGCGTGTTATTCTTATCATACTATATATTTTATTCTTCACATAGTAAGTTAAATTTCAGTAGAAGTTCTAGCATGCTCTCTAACATTTTAAAAAATTGTTTTGTACTTTATTCTCATTAATATGTTTGGTCTGTATTTTAGGATGAAGTAAGGGAAAATATTGCTCGTGGAATGGCAATTTTAGGTCCTACATTCACCCTTGATGCTCTTGTAGAATGCCTTGTGATTGGAGTAGGTACCATGTCAGGTTTGTAAGCAATTTTTAATACATTTTAATACATTTTTAATAGAACATCTTAGATTGCATTGGTTATTTAAATCCTGACTTTTAAAAATCTGATATTACTGTTAAAATTTTTTAATTGTATGAATATGTGGTTATATCTGACCTTACGTCTATCTGCTCTAATGTTAACTTAGTAGCAGCTTATTGATTTGTTTTCTACTCTTGTGATCTTTCTGTATATCATTTTTTGATAACTTTGTAGTATTTTTTTTTTGTTCTCTAATTGGTTTTTAACTAAGATTATATTCCGAAGCTTTTCTGTAAAGTACTTTCTAGCCCCTGCTGTTGCCAAACTATATTAGTGACTTGGTTCCTTGCGTATTAATTGCTATGTAGAAGATAGGGCAAGATTCAAGAGTTGAGCAGAGCTAAGTTAGATCCACCTAATAGGAAGGTTGGGAAGATTTAATCAGATAGTATGTAGTATATCCTTACTTTGATAGTAGAAAATTAAATATTAAATAGTAATTTAATAGGACAGAAATTATGCTCTCACATAGGAATTTGCCAGAATAAATATGCTGTTGTCGATATCATTAGGACTAGATTTCATGGCTTTCTCATGAAGGCCACACTTAAGTAAATACAATTCTAGTATATTTCCTGGTACCATAGTGCCCTCAATAAGGGGCTGCTTCTTTCAGAAGTAAATTATCTAATTATTAAGAGAGTAGTTAGTTGTCATTATTAGTTGAAGTCTCTTCACCAGGGTAGTATATTAAATATATAATATTTCTTGTAACTTTCTGAGGGTAAATTTTTTTTAGTTATTTAATCTGTCATTCAACAAAGTTTTATTTAGCAAAGAAGATAAATTTTTAAATTATTTTTTTAAATGTACAGTCTTTAACATTTCTTTTTGGGTACAGTTTTGGGTTTTGACAAAGATATAGTCATGTAGCCACTACTACAATCAAGAAAAATGTTTTTAATTGGGTGAAAACATACCTATGTGATTTTATTCAAGTAAAAAAGTACATAAGAAGATGAAGAGGATTAGTTAGAAACTAGTAGTGGGCCATGAACCAAGGATTATTTGTTTAAAACTGATGTGGAAAGCAGTGGAAACTAATATGGAAAGTAGGCTGATGAGTTTTGTCATGATTGGTCAGAGAAGTGGACAGAGGAAGTGATTAGATTTGCAGTTGAAAAAGCCAATTAGGAGACATTTATCAGCTATATGGAAATGGTATGGTAATTAGGGATTTGGTTTAGGGTAGAAATAAAGGACAGATTTAATACATATTAACTAGGAAGTAACCCTTTGGAAAGCCAGTAAAAAAGAAAAAAGTCTTAACTTTCTGGAGGTATGTAAGATAGTGCTCTTTATATAGTAGCAAAGCTGCTCAGAGATACTACTTGGGAACAGAGTAAGGAAGAATGCTTGGAAAACTATGGTAGTTGCTATTGTATACAGGAAAGTAGTAGAGTATCAAATTTTAAAAAGCATTGGTTGAGTATGGGTTCAATGGCCTCAAGTTGGAAAGATTATATTTGACTACAATTTAAAATGTTGGTTTTTCTTAATGCTTTTGTTATGTAATTTTGTATTCTCTTGAATTTCCATATTTGAGAGTAATTGCAATAGAATATTTTTTAAAATACAGTGTATATATATTATTCTTTTTAGCCAAATGATCTATTACAATTCAGAAAATAAAATAAAACTGAGTTTTTTGTATGCTCGTTGGTAGTTTTTATAGGAAAAGGGAATCCTTTTTTATTTATATTTTGAAAACATTTTATATTCAATGTGAGTGACATAGAAAAATGTTTTACATTCAGGTTTATTTGTAAAGTGAGGAAGTAAGATTTGGTGATGATCTAAAGTCTTTTCCAGTTCTGTAATTCTGTTACTTTCTATTGGAGAAGATTACTAAATGATACTTTAAACATTTTATAGTGAAACAGTTGTTAATTTTAAGTGTTGAGTTTCCTTTTTGCATTATATCATTTTTTTTTAAACAGATCGGTGAAATTAACCAAAATTATTGGAACTTCAGTAATATCATAGAGGTTATACTGAAGTTAGAGTTCAGTAGTACAAATAAAATATTTATTATGATACTATATCAGGAATGGCATAATTGACAGTATGTTTTACTTTTATAAAAAATCTTTGTCCACAGGTGAATTGCTTTTGTGGTAACTAATGGGATTGGATCAATAGTGTAACTATGGAGGGTTTGCTCCATTAGATACTTATATCGCAAAACAGAATACTACATTTGAAAAACAGGGATTATCAAATGTGTATTAAATGCTATCTCTGTGCCCGGCATTGTGTTGTGAGAGATATGGGAGAAAACAAGGTCTCTGCCTGTGAGAGTTATTCCTCTGAGCTCTCCAGCTTAGCATCACCTTTGAGTTCCTAAGTCTTTTTCTGGTAGATAGCAAAGAGATTAACATACTAATATTTTCATGTATTTGTCTACCTATGTGAAGAGTGCTGTATGCAACATCAAAAATACACATACTTTATTCATTGTAAGTTTAATTTTTCTCTAACTAGGAGTACGTCAGCTTGAAATTATGTGCTGCTTTGGCTGCATGTCAGTTCTTGCCAACTACTTCGTGTTCATGACTTTCTTCCCAGCTTGTGTGTCCTTGGTTTTAGAGGTAAGAGCAGTTCTTAATAATGGCATTAGTAGAAGAATAATATTTCTCATTATATCAGTTCACTGAAATAAAATCAGTACCTTCTAACGTAACACTAACTTACTTTGTAGCTTTCTCGGGAAAGCCGCGAGGGTCGTCCAATTTGGCAGCTCAGCCATTTTGCCCGAGTTTTAGAAGAAGAAGAAAATAAACCAAATCCTGTTACTCAGAGAGTTAAGATGATTATGGTAATTACATAGTTTTCTTCTCCCTTCAGTATCTTCGGTTCCAGTGTCATATTCTGCTTTTTAATTTTGTCTATTTTGTCTTTTTTTTCTTGTCATCTTGCTACAGTTTTTGGCTATTTCATTGATGTTTCTCTTCCCTTTTTTTCCCTTAACTTTCTTTAAGCCTCCTTGTCTTTATATTAGCATCTCTCCCCTAAACAAATTTTCAGGTTCTTCCACTTTATTTCTTGTTTGAAAACCTATTTTTTGGAATATGGTCAGTAGTTCAATGGGGCCACTATTTCAGTCACACAGCAAGCTTGGGGCTTTCTTTTCATGGTAAGGGGAGGCTATGGGAGATAGTGTCTGGTTATCCAGTTGCTAAGGATGAGAAGTTTAAGTTTTTTTGATATGCGGAAGATACATAATTTAAAAAATTTTTATTTCAGTCTCTAGGCTTGGTTCTTGTCCATGCTCACAGTCGTTGGATAGCTGATCCTTCTCCTCAAAACAGTACAGCAGAAAATTCTAAGGTTTCTTTAGGATTGGATGAAAATGTGTCTAAGAGAATTGAACCAAGTGTTTCTCTCTGGCAGTTTTATCTCTCTAAGTAAGTTACCTGAGACCTACTTTATTGTATCTTAATCATGTTACTTTATGCTATTAGAAGTTTAGATTGTGCCTTTTATATTTATGAGTAATAACGTTTTAATTCTTTCTTTTATTTAGAATGATGAGCATGGATGTTGAACAAGTTATTACATTAAGTTTAGCTCTCCTTCTGGCTGTCAAGTACATCTTCTTCGAACAAGCAGAGACAGAATCCACACTCTCATTGAAAAACCCTATCACATCTCCTGTGGTGACCCCTAAAAAAGTCCCAGATGATTGTTGTAGACGTGATCCTATAGTGGTCAAAAATAACCAGAAGTTTCATGCAGTAGAGGAGGAAACAAGGATAAACAGAGAAAGGAAAGGTAATTTTTCACTCTACATTTTCCGTTCTTACAATGCTAATTTGTCAAAAGTTGACTTATGTTCAGTGTTGTAAGATTTCTTTTGATCTCTTCAACAGTTGAAGTTATAAAACCCTTAGTGGCAGAAACTGACACCTCAAACAGAGCGACATTTGTGATTGGTAATTCCTCCTTATTTAGTACTTCACCGGAACTAGAGACACAGGAACCTGAAATTGAACTTCCCAAGGAGCCTCGGCCAAATGAAGAATGTCTACAGATATTTGGGAATTCAGAGGTGAGGAAAATAAAAGAAACTCAAGCTTGGTATTTTTCTTAAGAAAAGGAGCTTTTTTTTTTTTTTAAAGGAAGGAAGAAAGCAATAGCTATTGAGTATCTGCTAAGTTCTGGGCACCGTGTTGCATGGTTTATGGGTACTGGTCTTATTTATTCCCCACAACCTTGCCAGATAGATGGAATAATTTCCTTTTTTTTTTAGATGAGAAGGCTCCAGGAGATTTATGTATTTCCCAAAGTAATACATCTGAGAAGCGATAAAGCTGGTATCAAGAGTCCAAGATTTACTGACTCAAGAGTCAATGCTCTTTCTACTTTTTTACTGTTTATCATAGAGATGAGCAATTACTGTATTCTCATATATGTGTTGAGGCCTAGAAGATGTCTAATATAGAAATGAACCTCACAGGTAGAAGAAAGGTTTTTTGTTTTTGTTTTTTAAAGTAAGCTTGATGCTTATGAGAAAGCTTATTTTACTTTCTGCCTACATGACCTTATGGGTCCACTCATAAGAAGATAAAGATGGAACACAAGGTCACGCTAGCGTGTTCCATCTTTATCTTCTTAATCTGTTTCATTTCTCGATTTATGTACATATGAGTGGGAATATGTGTTGTTAGTTTTTCTTTATCACTTTCCTTTCCCTCATTCCTATTAACATGTGTACCAATATCTCAACTGTCTTGCTGTATTCAGGGTTAGCAAAACTTATAGGGTAGGTGTCAGAATTTTAATTATGGATTTTTTTTCCTATGGACTTTACTTGCAAAATTTAGTCTTTTGGTCTTATATTTGTTTAATTTTCACATTTTTATAAAGAATTTGCTTTCATTTTGATATTCTTATTTTTACTCAAATCATCTTTAGAATTCCGAAGTCATTTGGGTTCTCTTCTTATTTGTGTTTTGTCTTTATTGAGAGCATTGTTTGTATTAAATGACTTATTTAGTATGACTAATAATGAAATACAGTTCAAATTTTTTGTCATATCTCTCCCTCAACCCCCTCCCATTTTTTTTTCATTTCTTTAGAAAGGTGCAAAATTCCTTAGTGATGCTGAAATCATCCAATTAGTCAATGCTAAGCACATCCCAGCTTACAAATTGGATACTCTGATGGAAACCCATGAACGAGGTGTATCTATTCGCCGACAGTTACTTTCCAAAAAACTTCCAGAGACTTCTCTCCAGTATCTCCCTTATAGGGACTATGACTACTCTTTGGTATGTTATTTTCTTGATTTGAGGAGGTTTATTTTGTAACTTTTTAATCTTTAGCTTTTTCTGGTTTATTACTTGACTGGTCTTTTATATGTATGTAGTTTTATAAAATATTTCCCTGTTTATGTCATTTTACTGCAATTTTATATTCTGCTTGTGATATATATAGATTATAGAAATTCAAAATACTTTTCCTGTTGTTTATAGTCATTACTTAAATATTTTAGTATCTTATGTACTTTTAAAAGTAGTAAATAAAAATTTTGTTGAAAAATACATGAAAGGGTTAAGTTTGAAGCAAGTTAGTAATGATGAGGGCTGTATATTTATAATTTAGATTTTCACTTGGCCTCTAACTTTACCTTTTAGGTGATAGGAACTTGCTGTGAGAATGTTATTGGATATATGCCCATCCCTGTTGGAGTGGCAGGACCTCTGTGCTTGGATGGAAGAGAATTCCAGGTTCCAATGGCAACAACAGAAGGTTGTCTTGTGGCCAGCACTAATAGAGGCTGCAGAGCAATAGGTGTAAGTTGGCATATTTATATATTTGCCTGTTTTAGGATACACTAGGCCAGTTGATGGGTATCAATTTGGGGACAATCAAGGATACCTTTTGGGACAAGCAGAATTGTTGTCAGGATTAAGATGTGCTTCCATAATATACTTTGCGTAGCTTGGTGGAGGTGCCAGCAGCCGAATCCTTGCAGATGGGATGACTCGGGGTCCAGTGGTACGTCTTCCCCGCGCTTCTGACTCTGCAGAAGTGAAGGCCTGGCTTGAGACGCCTGAAGGGTTCACAGTGATAAAGGAGGCATTTGATAGCACCAGCAGGTGTGTATGTGGGTTTGTAAGTGCATTGTTTATTTCAAACCAGTGTGCCATCTTCTTTGATCTTTAACTGTTACCATATTGCCTACTGAAAATGACATAACAAAATATTAACTTTAAATCCATTTATTCTAAATGAGTAATAGTAATGGCTTGGTTTGGGCCAGGGGAGCAGAATGTTAATCCAAATGAATACTTCCATAAAGGAAAATTAGAAAAATATGGTATTGGCTTTACAGGGCTCACTTTAATTATACTGTTACTTTTTTCTAGAAGAATTTTGACTTAGAAGTACCTGAGAAAAAAGATTTTAGAAGCAGGATTGAAGTAAATATTAGTATAGAAGATGTACTTTAAATACAGAAAATTAATCAAGAAGTATAATCAATACAAATGATAGCAACCCCAGCATAGTTCAAGCTTATATTCTTGCTTTTATTTGGACTTTTAAAATTTATCTATGATGAAATGGCTGTCTGTAGCTCCCTTCTTTTAGCATCCAAGAATGAAGCAGAGTTTATATAGTATTCTAATATAATGTTAGGTTAAAGAAGAAATTACACTAATAAGTAATCTCCATGAGATTTCTCTTATGTGAAAAATGAACCAACTAATCTAGATTTTAAGATAACTTCCATCTTCTTAAAAAAAATAAAAAATCTTTGCTATTTTTGTTGACAGATTTGCACGTCTACAGAAACTTCATATGAGTATGGCTGGGCGCAACCTTTATATTCGTTTCCAGTCCAGGTCAGGTGATGCCATGGGCATGAACATGGTCTCAAAAGTAAGCATGGATAGACTATAACAGAACTTGAAAGAGTGATTATTCCAAGAAAGGGTAACTCAGGTGTCAGGGAGACAGGTAGGGAGCAGACTCACTGTCTACTTTATGCCTTCTTGTACTTCTAATATTGTGCCATGCACATTCACTACTACTCAAAGTGTTACTTGACTGAAGGATTTTCATTGAAAGGTAAATACTGATTTATGTAATTCATGTTATATATATCAGGCATTTGTTTACCGGCATTGTTTGTATCTGATATCTTTTAGATTTGACATTGTATATGTTCTGAGTCTACTCAGGTGAGTTGGGAAAAACCTTAGGGTTAGCACTTTAAAATTTTGTCTTACAGACCATGAAAGCTGATCTCTTCTAGAACTTGATAAGTCTTATATTTAAGAGGCCAAGCTTATGCGTATAGTCTCGTTATTTTAATTATCTCCTTACAAGAAGATTATATATGGCTTAAGTTTTATTCTACTGATATGTTATTTACCAGACACAAATGTAAAATGTTAAAGTCAATTAGGCTAGCAAAATATTTTTTTTGTTTAACTATTTATAAAGACTATTCAGAAAGAGATGATAGTGACTAAATACATAAGCTTTAAAAATTGCCAATAAAGTATAGTACAGTGGTTCCTTAAAAAGAATAAAAATAGAATTACTATGATTTAGCAATTTCACTCTGGACATCTACCCCAAAGAACTGAAAGTAGGGTCTCAAAGAGATAATTTGTACACCCTTGTTCATAGAAGCATTATTCACAATAGCCAGAAGGTAGAAGAAGCCTGAGTGTCCACTGATGGATGAATGGATAAACAAAATGTGGTATTTATATACAATGGAAAATTATTCAACCCTAAAAAGAAAAGAAATTCTGACATATGCTAAATGTGGATGAATCTTGAAGTTCACTTGTTAAGGGAAATACTCTGGTTACAAAAAGATAAATACTGTATGATTTCCACTTATGGGTACCTAGATTAAATTCAGAGAGATAGAAAGTAGTATGCTGGTGGCCAGGGGCTGAGGAGAAAGAGGAATGGAGAATTATGATTTAATGGGTATAGAGTTTCAGCTTTGAAAGATGAAAAGAGTTCTGGAAATTGGTTGTACAACAACTTGAATGTACTTTAAACTACTGAACAGTCAGTCACCTTGAAAATGGTTAATTCGATAAATTCTATGTTATGTGTGTTTTACCACAATTAAAACTTTTTTTAATCAGCCACCATTATGTTTTGGGTTATTGAGGAGTGGTTAACTAAATTAATTTCACTTAATTGGAAGTCATTGGAAGTCTTTTTTATACTTTATGTAATGTAAATTCCAACAACTTCCCATTAACAACAAGATTTACTTTGATGTTTGACTTCTCTTTGCAGGCTTGGTCACTTGGGGTTGTATGTAACAATTTAATAACCAGAAGAGGCAATTTATGAAACCTTGGTCATGAGTTAGATTATTCACTCCTCAGTGACATGAATACGAGTATTCTTTTTGAGTATTTTTTAATACTTTCATCTATATTCTGTTCATCAATCATGACAAAGAAGTTTATTTTTATACCTAGACAGAAACATTAGGAATCTATATCTGCTTGAGAAATTAGTCCCCAGATAGTTAATAAAACAGCTGTTACTTTAGTTTCTTTGAAGTATAATTATTAGAAATAATATTAATATAGCTATTATAGTTACAAGTAGTAGTATTATTAGATACAAATAAAGTCTTTGCAAATAATTTTGTGAATTTTAATGTAATTTTTTTGTTGTTGTTAATAGGGTACAGAGAAAGCACTTTTAAAACTCCAGGAATATTTCCCTGAAATGCAAATCTTAGCACTTAGTGGTAACTATTGTACCGACAAGAAACATGCTGCTATAAATTGGATAGAGGGAAGAGGAAAGTCTGTTGTTTGTGAAGCTGTCATTCCAGCCAAGGTTGTCAGAGAAGTGAGTGATTGTATAAATATTTTATTTTGTTAATTTTTAATTAGATTAAAAAATTGGAGAAAGGAGTATTGATATTGTAAGTAAAGTTTAATATGTGGGTGTATGTTTCACGTTAAAGATGAAGGTTTAATCATGCTCATGTGTCTGCCTATGACATTCATAGGAGCAAACTGAACTGATACTCTTTATTGAGGTCAGAGCTTAAATGGGGTGATGTCTAAACTCCCTTGTTTTCTGGAGATACAGAAAGATAGATCTGGATAACACACCCCTGAATCTCTGTGGGAAGATGTGAAATGTATATAACTCTGTGTTCTAGGTATTAAAGACTACTACAGAAGCTATAATTGAAGTCAATATTAATAAGAATCTGGTGGGCTCTGCCATGGCCGGGAGCATTGGAGGCTACAATGCCCATGCCGCAAACATTGTCACTGCCATTTATATTGCCTGTGGACAGGTGAGGGCTCCCGCCTCCAATTCCCTTCTCTTTTGTTGTTCTAAGTAAAAGAAGTTTTATATTTTTCCATTTTTATTTTATTTTTTTTAGGATCCAGCGCAGAATGTTGTTAGTTCAAACTGCATTACTTTAATGGAAACAAGTGGTCCCACAAATCAAGATTTGTATGTCAGTTGCACCATGCCATCTATAGAAATAGGAACCGTGGGTGGTGGGACCAACCTGCTTCCTCAGCAAGCCTGTTTGCAGGTATGACATATTGGGCACAGAGTCCAGGGATCTCTAGCCTATTCCAAGCCACTGAAATTCTCTGTGTTTCTATCCGATACTGGATATCACTCACCTCAATATTTTAGCAGCATTTTTATTCTTTTTGTTTCCCTTAAGCCTAATTTAGTGTGTCCAAGTAAGCACATTCAGGCATACGCTTAGTAAATTGAGAAAGTACATTAAGAGAGCAAAGAATGTTTATTTGCTCATGAGTAAGGGCACTGTGAGGAACGGTGTGGATGTTATGTTAACTGTGGTATATACATTGTCAGTACTCGCTGTCAAATCTTGGAAATTTAATACTTTTAATGGAGTCTAGTTCTATGCCATTGTAGTCACCCTTATGTTAGTTGCTTGAGTAGGAAGTTGTCGCCATGACTGGAAGGATGAATCCTGTTCTGTCTCTCCCTGGCTGCAGATGCTAGGTGTTCAGGGAGCATGCAAGGACAATCCTGGGGAAAATGCCCGGCAGCTTGCCAGAATTGTGTGTGGTACAGTAATGGCTGGGGAGTTGTCTCTGATAGCAGCATTGGCAGCAGGACAACTTGTCCAAAGTCACATGCTTCACAACAGGTAAGACTTAAAGATTTATTTAACATATTGCCCCTGTAGTTAAAATATGCAGTATAAAAATCTCTTCAGATACAATAGTCTCAACTTAAAATTCTGCATTCTTATTATTTTGTATATCTCTGCTTTGTCTTTTTTTTGCTATAGGTCAAAGATAAATTTACAAGACCTCCAAGGAACTTGCACTGAGAAAACCGCTTAAGGAGCTTGACAGTTCTGAACCGAAACATGGGCATTGGGTTCTAAAGGACTGACATAAAATCTGTGAATTAAAAAGCTCAATGCAGTATCTTCTTGAGGATGAATAGATATGATCAGTGAGACGACTGCTTGGTGTTTGGCTCTTTCAGAAAAATCTGAGGTCCTTCTTTCTATGCAGATTCCTCAGATCTGAAGACAGTTTAGTGCTTTATTATTTGAAGAGATCTCAACGTGAATATTATGCTTTAAAGCATCACAGATGTTAATCCACAGCTCACTTCTGAAATAGAACACGAGCTGGAAAGAAGTGTTTTCTTTTGATGAAATCCATGGAGTTCATGGTGATCAGTGTGATATTGATCCCTCCTCCCACGCCCGAGTTGAGAATGGATTTTTAAATTATATTGTAGCTGATGAAACTCATGATTTCAAAGTTAATTTATTAAGCCTGGGTTTTAGAACTTTAAGAAAATAAGAGCTAAGTTTATTTTTTGTAAACTAATACTTTATTTGGTGCTGGTTTATTTTGAGATTTCTTTTTGGATAGCCAACATAATTCTTCAGAAGGGGACCTGCTTTCTTCAAAAGAAGAATTACTCTATTTCCCAACTACAGAATAATGTGCTAAGCAGTGCTAAATAGTTCTCTATCAGGAAAACAAATCACTGCATTTTTCTCTGCAGGCTATTCAGAGGTCTCTTGTCGAAATATAAGTGTTTGTCTAGATTGGCTATAACGCATCTTTCAAAATAAGGCTTTAAGAAATGGTTTTGTGCTCTCAAAGATATGAGAGCTCTTAATATTGCTTAGACAAAGGAGACTGTTTATCAAGGACTTGCATACAAGTATATGACCTTTCAGAACTCAGAGGGTAGAAAACACAGGTTTGAAAGAAAAATACCATTTCTCTAAGCCAACTTTAATTTCTTAAAAGATATGTAAATTTCTTTAGCTGAAAAGTCTAGATAGTTTTTTTTGTAAAGAATTGTGTCAAATCTATATATGTTGTAATGGAGCTGCTTATGCTAGGAGTTTATTAAAAGTATTCAAGAAATAAATAAAAATAAACTTACTGAAAAACAGTGTAAGCTTAGGTCAGAGAAGAATAGTGTTCTTTAATTGTCCAGGAAACCCTGGCTTGCTTGTCGAGCCTAATGAAAGTGTATGTCAGCTTTCAGAGCCAGTGAAGGCGCCATGTGAATGGCCCCAGAGGAGTGTGCCTTGCTCGTTCCTGTGGCCAGGAGGTTGGTGACTGAAACATCCACACAGTGCTATTTGATGGACCCATAAAAGCTTTTAGCTTTCTTAGGGGTTCAGCAGAGGTGTCGAATGTTATTTTTTTTAAATGTATAAGTTTTGTATAAGTAATAAAAAATTCCTTATTTTGTATTACATTTAATGCTTCGAGTGTTGGTCTTGGAGAGCTGATGGCTTATGTAATGATGGACTCTGAAAAACGTTCCAGTAATACCATGGCAGCCTCTGAATGGTTGTATCCACAGCATTGTTGTGGAAGCTTGATCTTTCCTGTTTGTAAAGTTTAAATTGCTTCTGTTGTGACCTTTCAGCTGGTGACTCATTATCTGAACTTTTCATGGAAGTGGCAATGAAAAGTATTTTGCGTCTTCATTTTGGTGATCGTAACCAATATTGTCTCACTAAATTGTTTTGTACAATTACTAAATTGTATACATTTTGTTATACTCCCCCCCACCCCCCCACCCCCGTTTCAGTAAATTATGAAAAAGAAGTGAATACTGATAAGTGTAAGCAGTAACCTTTTTTGTTTGGATTAACCCTCAGCCTGAGGCCTGGAAGCTTTTTGTAAAGTCTGGCCAGAGTGATAACCTGTAATTCACACTATTTGTGAATTATGACCTATAGGTGAATTATAGGTCATAATGATGACCGTTTATCATTCTGCATTAATTCCTCAACTTTGCAACATTAATGGTAGACTGCTATTATATGTTCATTAAAATGATCTTCCTTATACTTAGTTTGATTAGTTCGGATTTATTATCTCAACTGGACTACTTTTAGATATTAGGGTTGTGAGGGTTAGTGGAAAAACATAAATATGGAGTAGTCAAACCAAATGGCCATTATAGGTGTGCATTTAGGACGTATCAGCTGGAGTATAGCTTAATATAGTTGAGGTCGGCCTTTTTAAAAGCCGATTCCCATTTACTTGCAATTATTGACTACACTTTCTGCTGTAGTTAGAAAAGGTATGTATGAACCACTAAGAACAAAGACCCAGATAATAAATCAGTTTGTATTTTTCTCCCCAAATGATACTTGATCACTTGTATGGTTTGCCTCCTCCAGAGTAAAGCAGGCTGGACCAGAGACAGTGAAGGATTTCCATCCTCTTTTCTGTTTGGGTGATTTGATGAACAGTGAGGTGCATATGGCAGGACAGGATTTTTTCCTCATCTTAGGAAAGGATAGAGATTTAAACCCAAAGGAAACATCTCACATTGTTGAGGTCAACGCTCAAACAAGAGGATGGAGAGCGGCAAAACACTAATACAAATCCACTATGTACTGGAGGTTAAAATAAGAGCAATAAATACATTACAGAAAAATTTTTTCAAGACCAGTGTTTCTCTAAACTTCAGTTATGGCCAAGACTCAAATTTGTTAATAATCTTCATGCAGTTAGCAAAGGTAATTAGTGGATAACCTCTAATAGTGGACACCAAGAGAAGGTGGCAAATGATTTAGTTTACAATTATGTTGTAACATTCCTTTTTAGTGTAATGAAATATGCTTCTCCCCACCTCCCTCTTTCTTTTCCTTCTAAGAAAGTTTGAGAGTTGTTGAGGGAGGAATAGGCACTCTTGTGTCCAGATAACAGTTGTTCCCTAAGTCTTATAGAAGAGAGCCTTGTGCTAACAGCTGGAGTTAGGAGGTAGAATACAAAAGACCACGTTAATCCAGTGCTTCTCCAACTTGATTGTGCAATACACTCACGGCGGCCTTAGCAACACAGATTCTGACTCCCCTGCTCTGGAATGGGGCTAGGATTTTGACAGTTCTATTGATGTTGCTGTTGTAACAGTTCTGGATTTCAGTATGAGGTGCACACTATTACTGAATAAATAATATTAGAAAATGCAGTTTATTCAGAAGCGCAGTTTAAAAACACCATGGAGAGATCATGTGTTGGTTAATAAGAATTAGAATTAATCTTAGATATAACAGGAAGTATGTTATTTGATTTGGTGTCTCCCCACCCTTCACCTATGACCACCTTCCTTCCACAGACAACTCTAAAGATCTCCACATCTTCAATGAATGGAATGACTACCCCAGAGAGAATTTTAGCCACTTATTTCTCCTCACTCTTATTCCTTGTTCCCTACTCTCCCAAAGGCCTAAGTAAGAGTGGGAGACAAAAGCCGCCCCCCCAAAAAAGAGCCCCTACTTTTAAAGAGGTTTGTATATACCACTATCTACTCACTGTTCTCACCTCACCCACTCTGTGGCCCCATATTTGATTCTTTTGCACTTTAATGTCCCAGGATTGCAGCACTGGAACAGCATTGCTCAGAGGTAAGAAGCCAATTCAACAGACCATTCCAGCTGGTTAATTCTGAGGCCAGTTGCAGTGAGCATCAAAAGGTGAGGGCCAGCTGCTAACATAAAGCACACAGATACCTTGAGGAAACTTGCAAGAAGGGCTCTGGTCATCTAGCCCATGTTGTGGAACTCCTTTGCTTTCTTGTCACTCAAAATTTGAAATGGTTAATGGCTTAGTGGATTGGGTAGGTTATGGTTGAGGTAACAATGCTGTCTCAGTCTCCACACTAAAATCAGCTGTGATTGTAAACTTTATCATAGTATGTATGTATAGGAAAAAACAGTATGAATAGGATTTGCTGTTATCCACAGTTTTAGGCATCCACTGGGGGTCTTAGAACATATCCCCAGCAGATAAGAGGGTACTACTGTAGTTAATATAATCCAAGTATGGATGAAAAAACACATAAAACAACTGAAGAAAAAGAGAGACTGGTTATAATTAAGGCCAGAAATTGGGACCCCAAAGTTTGAACGTTGACTGAAGAGAGAAGTTCCTTAGAAGGTAAGCATACATCACCAAGTGACATGGAGTAAATCCACCTGGTTGGGTTCATTTATTTGTAGAGGGGACCAAGACCAGTTAGACTGGTAAGGCAGATGGGGTTAAGCCAGACTCTTAACAGATACCTTGGACATCAGACTAAATTAAGCCAAGGAGTGTGAACTCAGTCCTGGATATAAGAAGACTCTTAAAACATATTGTGCAAGAGGTATTATGTATTAAAGGATAATTTGATAGTGGTAGTAGGAGGAACTAAATATAAAAAAGGCAGAGATCACTTTCGGAGATGCTCATCTCTATACTGATTTTCCAGCTCTTAACTACTCCCCATTTAGTTAATATTATTTTATAAACATAAGTAAGTGACTGATAGGCAGCTCCAGTTTGAGACACTATCACTTCCATTTCTTGAGTTTATTATTTCCCCTCCCCATTTCTGACAGTGTGGGAATTATTTACAAGTAAAAATGTTAACAACAGTTGACTTATTCTATATCTAAACAAAACCAGGCACCAAGTTCCACTGATTTTTCTCAGATGTGTAAAACAGTAATGCTCAAAAAAGCCCTGCAACTCCCATTGCTGGTAGAGTAAAAATCGAACCATTTCCCATAGTTTTCAAGGTTTTCCTGCCTCTGCCTCTTCTACTTTTCTCCCTTACTGGGCATGCTCCTGTAGGCTAAATTCCAGATAAGCCAAGTGACTTAATTCGGGCTCAAAGCCTCAAAATGCTTGCATCCTATTTGTCATTATTCCTCTGCATTACTCATCTTCATATGTCTAGCAAGCAAGAGACAGTACCTACACATACTTGTGGCTAAGTTCCTTACATTTGCATAGTAAAGTTTTCAAAGCATTTTAATTATCTCACTCTTCCTCAAACAACTTTGTGATGTAGCCATGGTAGGTGATCTTGTATTACTTTATAGATTTAGAGACATTGAAATGACTTGGCAATATCAAAGCTGCTCAAGTAAGAGAGCCAGAAAAACTCTGGTCTTCCGGCTTCTAAATCTCATTCCTTTTTGGTTATGTTGAATATATGGTACCCAGGAGCATGGAGAGAAATATACTTAGAAACAACATAAAAATCTATTGGATATTAGGAATGAAAGGTCAAAGTCACAAACCATAAATTATAGTTTTAAGTTAAAATGAATAATCAGAATAGTTTACCAATTAATCTTGTGCTATAAACATGCACAGAAATTTGCAAACTTGTTAAAACACAGCAAGAATATTTCCTACTGACCTTTTGAGAAAACAAAACCAAGAAAAAAAACTTTTACACATTTCAAATGTAGCTATTGTTCAGTAGTGCACCTTATTCAAAGCTCTTGATCTCAAAGCCTATTTTCTTAGACACATTTCTAAAAACCTTGGCTATGACAAAAATAATCTAGGCCGGATGTTGTTTGTTGCTGTATTACCAATCCCAGAACACTGCATAGCAAGTAGTAGGTGCTCAATAAATATTTGCTCTGGGAACCATTTTGAGTGCTGGAGAATTAGTGATATCCATATGCTAAAATGGTTTTGATGTCGACTATATCTTGATTTAGCTGCCACACACAGATTCCCTAGTGCTGGACCCAGCTACCACTTAGGCCTCCCAATTCCAAAGAATAGTAATATAAAAGAACCACAGTAAATTGACCAGGAGTAGACACAAAGCTTGCGTCAGTGGTCATTTTGCAACAGATGGCTCACAAAAGTGACAGCTA
Source organism: Macroglossus sobrinus (assembly GCA_004027375.1). NCBI lineage: Eukaryota > Metazoa > Chordata > Mammalia > Chiroptera > Pteropodidae > Macroglossus > Macroglossus sobrinus. The sequence continues at coordinate 1,815,876 of PVKZ01000059.1, read as the reverse complement.
CGTTGGAGCTCATCCTTGGATTGAAAATTCTGAGATAAAATACCCTCCTCATACTTGTTCGTGGTGTTTTATGATCGAGTTGTATTTCACCCCTCTAAGCTGGAGGATAGGAAAGCAGTTAAGGCATCAAATGAGGACAAAATTTAATCTTTACAATAAAACTTATGTATCTGATGGGATGTTATGACATATAAGTTTGGGATTTTATGAAGCCAATATTGGAGTACCTGAAAAGTGCTTCAAGCATGTCAGCTCCTTTCAGTACATCATATTCTAGATATTAAATACATAGGCATTGAAAAGTAACAGAGTCTAAAGGAAAGACTACTCAGTATGCCTGGAACTCCTCTGCTGTTTCCTCTTCTGTAAAATGGTGGTACCACCAGCACTACTGCCAACAGCAGCAGCATTGAAGAGAAGTCAGATAAAATGCAGGTATGGTGTGTGTTAATGCTTAATGGAAACATCCTCATTCAGCACCTCAGCAATGACTGGGTGGTAAAATCCTGGTTAGGCATCTTTTAATAACTTCAACGATCTTTAATATTTGTTCTAGTACCAAACTCACAGAATTCTGTGGAAGAGAATGAAGAGGCCAAATGGTTTATATGTAAGGCTACTCAGAGTATGTCGACATGGAGGGTTCATAGAAAATTTGTTTTAATTAGTAGGTAACACAAATGCCAACAATATACTTGTTAAAACAATGGCAGGAAAATCTGGAAGATAATATAAAAGCAACTCAATTTGCAATAGCTAATGAGAACTACACTTTATTTGCAGGTTATATTTCAAAGCCAAGACTAAGGCAAAAACTGTATTTAGTTAAAATCACTCTTAAAAAACAACTTTGAAAATGTGCCATGAGGACCACAATACTACTTCTGTTAATAAATTCAGCACGAAAGCCAGACATTTTCTCCAGCATCCCACCAGATTAAGTAGTTGGCTTATGTTTAGAGGTCATATTGTTTGGATGGTATGAATCTTTGTACACCAGCAGAAAAATATGCTCGATGGCTTTCACTATAACCACAGAAGAACCCACTGACTGAGTGAAGTGCAAATTCACAGTTCCCATCTCTCTGTTGTTCTAGGGCATAAATTCTGGGTATAACATGTGGAGCTAGCCATATTACTTAAACAAACGGGTGACTTAACTAAATGTATGTAGTTAAATTTTAAGTATGGATGACTGACTGGCACTGTGCTTTCATTTTAGAAATGGCCAACTGTATATGGCTTTGTCTCTAGTAGCACATGTTCTAACTTTTGGACCCCAACATAAAGTAAGAAATTCATTTTAAAATTGGAACCCACTATATACACATTTATATATGAGACAAGATTCACAAAACATTTTTCATTATAAACTATGTACTTGATTATTCCATTTTTTAAAAAATTAGGTTGTGACTCATTAATAGTTTTCTTGATCCCTACCTGGGTTAAATCTACAGTTTGAAGAACACTAAAGTGGAGTATTTCAAACTCTTAACTACTCAGAGAATTATGGAGGGCAGTATTTCTGGGTTAAGAACAACAATCAAGCAAGCACAAATTTCCATAATATTTTAATACTTTTCCACTTTTAAATACTGATTTTAATTTTGTGATTGTAACATGGAAGATCCAACTTTATTATTTTAAAAAACATCATCAGGATCATAAAGCTATTAAAGAATAGTTACACTCTACATACTCCCAAAGAACTTTAAAATGATTACGTTTTGAGTCTGTAGATGAACAATGACAATAATCCAAATGTCGTCTGTACAACTTGGACTAAATACTGGTAAAAGTGCTTAATTGGACAAACAACCGATAAGCTTAAAGATAACCAGCACAATTTCACAAGAGAACCAGCTCAGCCCAACTAAAAATTTCTCAATAGCAAATTGATGCTGATGTTGTATAGTTATACAAATTAGTTGATGAAACTGAACAAATGGGAAACCAATTTCTCCTTTTCCTTATTTTGTATCCTTGTATCTCCCTCCCAGCCATCCCTCTCCTTGGTCTGGCTGCCCCTGTGGCATTCTGAAACCAAGAGAGCCTATGATCACCCTCTACCTCAAAATCAGAAATCCTGAATTCTAACTGAAACACTGTGCTCTCCTGAAGGGTACAGTGGGCACTCAGGGCAAAAAATAACCTATCACCACCAATATTTTTCAAGTTTCTATCACAATACAAAAAAAGTGAGCAGAAAAGAGTAAAAGATAATGTTTTTTTGGGGGGGGGCGGGGAAGTAGAAAATAACTGAAGTGAAAAATCAACATGTATATTCAATAGGTAGGAATTAGCCATATGGAAATAATTCTAGAAAGTCTGAATATTGTCTAAAGGGCTATTATCTCTCTAAATTTTGACCTCTTTTAAATTCTTTTCATATTCTCCTCATTTCTAAATCTGGTTGGACAGGATTAACTCCAGTGAAGTACCAGTGCAGTTCCCTAAGGATAAAATTTATCTTTTTTTCTTTTTTAATACAAATATTTTAGTGTAATCATTTTATTTACAGAATTGCAAAAGTTATCATTAACATTTAGTGCAAATGTAACTAATGATAATTAGGTTTACATACTGCTTTGTAAACTTTCCATACCCTTATAAAATAAAGCTATCCAATTTAGTTAAGAAAGAGTTACTTTGTCTGTGTTCATGATAGTTACCAGAAAAGCCAACAGAGAAACATTTAAAGTGGGCATATAGAATTTTCTGAAGATTCCCATCAGTGGCTATGATGAATAAACTTCCCCTCCTCTACCCTCCCATACCCCCACATCCCAGCCCACAGATGATTGTAAAATAAAATACACATTTGAGGTATAAACTTTTTTTAAACATCACAATATAAAATGTTAACTGGTTATGTAGTAAACTGATATGATAATTTGTCTTATTTGCCTTACTAGCATTACCACCATAGGCACTTTTCTACATAGTCAAATTATGAACAGCATTTTTCTGTAATAAGGCATATTCCATGCACATCATTTAGAGAAAGGTAAATTAAAAAATAGAAAAGATTTATGGAGCATGAAATCTGCGTGCATGTAATGTAAGCATTATGTCTTATATGTATTTTTTCTCTCTGTACAGAATAATAAATACCACTATATCTGATGCAAGTAATTCACTTCCAGGATTGTGCATATTAAATGATCAGACTAATCCCATCATTAAATTATCACCTTGCATTTATCATTAAGACTCCATTACCACGTATGAAATATATACAGGACTTGTTCCATGTGACATGACTTTCTGCTTTACAAAATGCTTCTGAGTTCTGTGTTTCTACAGAGATGAACAAGTCAGCAAAACATCTACAAAATGCCTCTGATATATATAAGCACATCTGTGTATAAACGCAATGAAGATTTTGGAGTGGGCAGTCATTTCTACTTCAAAGAGTATAATTCCTTGCCTTGACTCCACGCTTCAAGGTTTTTGACAGAGGCCTGAAACTAATAAACTAAAAAAGGTATTTTACATGTAAGTTCTTATAGCAACTAAGGAAAAGAATTTCAGTTTGAATCACATGGAATCCTTTACTGCTCTGCTGAAGTTTCTGATCAAGAGGCAAACAGGAGCATTGCTCACATTTCCCTTGCATATCTTGCAACATATCTCTTAAACTGACTCAAATGAGAAGAATTAACAACAAACAAACCTGTCACTCAATACTAGAAACATTGAATCAAATGTCAAACTCAGTCTGATTTGCTTTAACAAGTAATACCATATAACCTCTTACAAATTTCATAAAAATGTGAGCTCATTTTATACTGACCATTTTACCAGAAAGTAATTTATACCCACAAGATTTGTACAGATGTTTGTTTGGAGGCAGGCAGAACCAATTCAGGAATTGCCATATTGTGTTTCCAACAAACTGAAAAAACAAAAACTGTAGCACACAGAACACAAATAAAAATACAAGAAACATAAAGATATATGAGGAAAAAAATAAAGCTTTTCACTTTCTCCATCAGAACCAAGGTTCTTCATGGGAGTAAGACTATAGAAAAGGCGAAATCACAGGTTACTCACAGCCCTCAGTTATTAAGAGACACCTTACACGACAACATGAATCATTATAGAAATCAGCAGCAATAAATTCTATGATTATACAAAGCAAAAAAGTCAAAAAATTCTGGACACAGATTTGACTATAGGCCTGAAAAAAGAACCCCATCCAGATATTTGGTGCACAGAAAGCACATTCCCATGTGTGTTTAACTTCTGTGCTTTTCTTTTGTGCACAAAACCTGATACAACTGAGGATCTTAGGCTGACCATACTAAATTAAAAATTCTGAAAAAGTTTCCAAAAATTAAAGCATCAATTCCTAGTTGTAATTCAAAGTTAAATTTTTTTTTCTCTTCTGTGAGCAAGCAAATAAAAATATAGCCATGTACATGTAATTTTACATGTATTTATAGTTATATGCTGAGCGCGGAGATCTAGCAGGGGACAGCTAGTGTTAGATATTCAGCTTTGCTATTGCAATATTTCTTCTTCTTCTTTTTTTTTTTTTTTTTTACACAAGGCCAAGGTGTTGGGCCATAGACAAGGCTATAGATCCTATGTTCCAGCTTAGAGCATTTTTCTTTTCGGTTTTTCCTCCAATATGGAATGTCACACAGCCTTGCTTCAGTCACTGCAAGAAAGAAAAATGACAAGTAAAAAATTCAGTTATACATTATTACTAACAGCTGCAAGAATACCAGAATTAATTTCCTTCTATCCTCTGAATTGATGAAGTGCACAGATTCTCTATTAAAATGTATCTTTTAAGGATTTTCACCTTTAAGAATGTAAAATTAACCTTAAATATCTGAAACTTATCCATCAGTAACAAAGCATAGAAATCTTCTGAAAGTTAGAAAAAATTTAAAAGGGTAATGTACTATAGGTAAACAAAGAGCAAATCTCAGAGGTCTCCAGATTTGTACTCAACAAACTGGCATTTCCTTCTTAGTCTTCAATAAAAATTACACAATATCACTTATCAAAAATTTTAAAAATTTACTTAGGCTATGAAAAAGATGTCTGCCTTATCTTAATACACAAACATGCTAAGACCTTGTCAAATGTGTTAAAGGGTTTTGACTAACAATTGTAAATATCTTTGGACTTCATTAACTTTATGGAATTTCTCTAAAGATAAAGACTATTGAAAGTTACAATTTCTCCAACACCAAAATTAAGAATGTTAGCTTCCTTAAGGTTTCAGTGCTAGAATGCATTTTATACTCACACCTGCCAAAAGTCCTATGGGACACATACCACTTTAGGCAAACAAAGATTTTCAACCTGGACTCAAGGCCAGAACTGAGTTTTGGCCAGTGAGTCTTTTCATTTCTATCTTTACATACATACACACACAACCACAAACAATGCTACCTCTGTCCCCTAAGTCTTATTCAAAGGATATCAATACCTTCCATCCTAGGTCCACTAGAGAAGAATGAGTGCACACATGAACATATATGTGCACATGCACCAAACACACACTTGATCAGTCAATAAAACAACACCCCAAATTCAACAGTTTAGAGGCAAATGCTAGTAATATGTTAGCATGTATTTTTCAAATGTTTAGAAAAATCATTATTCTTGAACATAGTTGAAAGCATGTTCTATATATAACTGCATTCTGGGATAGAGGTGAAGAAAAGAGAAAGCAGATAAAGCTGCATGCTTGGTCTTTGTTGGAGCAAACAGCAAAACCTTTTAGAAATCTTAAGGCTATGGGGAGAAACACTCAGCTAAATATGGTGTAAAGCCTGCTGCCATTGTGTGGCATCAGGTTCCTGGTTTGTTTGACAAATACACTGCAGAGACAGAATCAATAAGAAGTTAGGCACCCAGATCTAGCCATAACAATCCTAAAGTATAAGATATTCTAACAATAGTGCATTTATACCGTGCACTTATGCCAGAAGAGAGAGTTCCACAAAGGTCAGACTGTATCCCCAAACACTAACCATTCAGATCAGTAAGCTCAGAACCTATCTAACATTTTCAGGTCACTTTTTTCCTGGGAAAAGCTACATACCTAGGACATCAATGCAATATCCTTGTGTTAGTATCTGATCATAAATTTAGCTTTTGAGTTTTTTTTTTTAAAAAGGAAAGACATACTATAAATAGCATCAGAAACTAGACACGACTAAAAATATCAATCATTATACGGTTATTGACTATTTTATTTTTATCTAAAGAAAATGACTCAATAATATAAATTTCTCAGCCAATGATTTAACATTCAGTGTAGATAAGAATGAGAGGACATTCATACATACTTACTGCCTGTGAATTATCTTACTTTGTAGTAAGATCTATTAAAAAGTTAAATGCTAACACACACTCAGAGTTAATAGAAACGGAATTATGCAAGTGTTATCAAATGGACTAAAAGATGTTCAAATGTATTCACAATAATAGGAATGAAATTAAAACTACACTGGAAGAGTATTTTACAACTATTAAGTTGGAAAAAAATCAGAAAGTTTTATTTCGCCCATTGTGTGAGGGGATACAAGTAAACAGGCACTCCAATACATTATTACTGGCAAGATGGTAAATTAATACAACCCCTATGGAGGGCAATACATAAATTACAAATACAGAAACCTCCAGAGCACCAGCATTGGCACATATTGTAACTTATCTCACATAACAAGTTGAAGTATAAAATGACATATGATATAACTGCAATAACATTTGTTCTAACAAAAATTGGAAAACAATTTTAATATCTACAAATATAGGTTAAATAAATTATATACATCCATACAATGAATACTATAAAGCTGTAAAAAAAAATAAAGAAGCTCCCTACCAACATGAAAAGACTGTCAAGATAATAAGAGAAGTGCAAAAACAAAGTGCAGAATGGTGTGTATGCTACTTTTTCAACAACAAAAAAGAGTATATGTGGCAGGAATATACTTGTATTCCTTTAAAAAAAACTGGAAAAATACACAAGAAATTAGTAATAGTAGCTATATACTTTTGCATGTGTGGAGAGGGGACAAAACTTGGTGAATAAAGAGCAGGGGATAAATTTTACTGTATATTTTCATAATTTTGACTTCTGAATCATGTTAACATTACCACTTATTTTGTAAAAAAATTAAAGATTCTGGCTTCCTTGTGCAAAGATACTCGGTGTAACATTATTTGACAATAAACATGGAACCAACCCAGACATTAACATGGGACTGGTAAATAAATTCTGCAATACTCATATAGCAGATATTAAAAAAATGAGAGGGTTTTATATGTCTCATATCTTCATGTGGAATAATAGTCAAGATATATGTTGGCAGAAAAACAACAAGTGCAAAACAGTAGAAAACACATTTTTTTAAAATAATTAAAAATATATGTAAATATATACGTATCAGAGTCTGGAAGGATATATATACAACCAATCTAACAGTAATTTCTGGTAGGGAAAGATATAAGGCATTTGAATTTCTGAAATTCTGTAGTTCTATGACATTGAAATTTTTTAAATATAAGCAGGTATTTAATAATATAAGCAGAAAAATAATAAAAAATAAGTTTTAAGGCTATAAAAACAACTCTTTATCTGAGAACATCATAAAACACAGAAACTACTTTCGACAATTAACTAAATTTTAATATCTGCAGAATCACATTAGTCAAATAAAGTTTTAAAAAAAGGATGACATATTTTCCAGTACCTGTTAATACTAGAATAAAATAGGTTTTCCTGCAGTTTTCTCTTGCACGTAAGAAGTAAAACGTTTTAGAAACTTTGGATACTCTCGTTTTGCCACTGCCCTTAACACTGAGGCTGGTGCCCATCCTCCAGGGTTCACTGTGAATTAAAAGAAAAATTAAAACCTGTTAAGATATAATTCTACAAACAAATGTGAAGCACTCATTTTGTTCCTATGCTTTAAAACGTTCCTCATTTTGAAACAATCAGCGTTTCTTAAATCTTGACTATTAAATTAATTGCTTAAAATTAACTACTACACAAGAATAGATAGCAAATAAGAAAAATTTGTTACCTTTCAAAAATATTCTTAGTTTCCTAAATTATATGCAAATGTTCATACAGCTACACTTTAGGTTACTTAAGAAAGATTTATTCATCAAACTCTACTGTAATCAAGTAGTAACTTACTCAGGCATAACCATCTCTTTTAAATACACTAGCAGTTATAGTCCTGTATAAAGAAGGTATGAGAATCTGATTAGATGGACTTTAATAACTACTGTAGGTAGGTTATGAGTGTCATAAGGAACCAAAGTAACAGGGTTGTTCGGCAGCGGGCCAATGTGAAATAAATATGTAACTAGCTAATAAGGACTAGGGACCAAAGATTCAGAAAACAAGCATGGCTGACAATAAGAAAAAGAACTGTTATTTTCCTTTCCCATTGTTGCTTACATTCCTAAAAGTATGTAAATTGTTTTAGGCAAATATTTAATAAAATGTTTCTTGAAACCAAGGATATATGATAGTGATCTTGATATAAAATTTTAAAATTTACCTATCCAGACCCAGCTTCAGAAAGTCTGATATAGTAGTTCTGGGATGAAATCCAGATATGTGTATTTTGAAAGTTTCCCAATAGTTTTGATACACATCTATTCAAATTAAAAATTACTAATCTAAAGGATAAAAACTAAAAAGGCACTTCTAAATGGCATCTGTCCAGTCAGTTATCATGCAGATCATACTAAGAACATCCACATTACCAAGTAGCAAAAACAAACAACAAAATACATACCATTAGCTACATACGTAATCTTGCATAGAATGTTGTCCCTGCTAATCTCTTGGTTTCCCTCTGGTGGGCTTACCAAGGTTTGACAAATCATAGCAATATTTATTTTGGCACGAACACATCGATTGTTTAGCTGCCAAAACAAAAAATAAGAAAATATCTGTATAGTAGATACCCAGTATTTTGTAATCTCTACTGGTCTAATACTATATTAGGTTAATCCAAACCATAACTCAAGCAAAGATCAAAATCTCCAACAAAATCTTATAAGCACCAAAAAATAACACATGCCAAGCTAATAAGACACCAGAAATGATTCTCTCTCCTTTTATGTGTAAATGGAACTAAATTGAAGTAGAAACTAGAGGTTTGCCAGTAGTTGATCATGGCTTGAAAGGTAACTGTTAAGAAGTAGCCTACATATACTACCCAGCAACTCTGTCTCACCTCACCTCAGAAGGAAAGGAAAACAGCCCTGTTAGGATGGTCACAGACATGACTCTTGTCCTTCAGGTAACACACGAATTATATTGTCCCAAAGAGCCAACATAAAACAAAATCTAAGAATCATTATCAATCATTATCATTATCACATGTGTGTGTGGTATGTGTTTATCACTTTTGCACTGTATTGTATATTTAGCTTTACATTATACAACTATACAAATTTATACAGTGTACTTACAGGAGCACTGTCATGATCCACAGAAAAATTACAAACTATCCAGGTTTCAGGGTCATTTTCAGTCAAGGCTGGTATCTTTCGAATGGCAGAAAGATATAATACATCTCGCTGAGAAGCAGGCCACACTCTCTGTGAAAGTAAAAATCTTTTGAAAATACTTTTTATTCATATATAATATGGAACTAACAGAAAAACAAATGTACAACCAATAAATATCTTAGCTGAAGGTAAAATCTGCCAAATTTTAAATGAAAAGCATCTGAGAATATCCATCAAAGGATTAATTATGGACACTGAGCTAATAGCTTTGTAGAACAATACCAAAGAAATAATATTCTGCTATTTTTTCTTTTTTTCAAAACTGTGGTAATATATACATGTAATATAAAAATTTGCTATTTAAACTACTTTTAAGTATACAATTCAATGGCAGTAATTACAATCACAATGTTATGTACACATCACCACTATTTCCAAAATTTTTTATCACCCTAAACAGAAATTCCATTAAGCAACAACTCTCCATTAATCTCTCCTACAGACCCTGGTAATATTATGCTTTTAAATATTGTATTAAACTTCTGTTTAAATTGCCCAGAGAGTTTAAATAAAAGATTTTAGAGAAAAAAAGACTGCTTCTTTGATATCATAATCTTATCTGAAGAATTCCTAATCATATAGAATCTTTCAACTTTATAGTATGCAAGAAAAAAAACATACTGTTGGAATGACAAAGAACGTAGGTCTCAGAAAACTGGGACTACATACTTCCAAATGAGAGAAAATATGTAGTATGCATTGTCTTTCCTGATCGTTGAGTATGATAAATAGCTAACAGCTCAGTGTCAACTTACCACAACTCATTTGCAAAGTGAAATGGTTTATCTTTTTGAGACAGAAAATTCCATGAAGCTGATGACAGTAGTGTAAGAAAAATGTATATGAAGCCAATAATAAACAAAAATTTGGCCATGTTAGAACTAATAAATGTAAATCTGCAAGGATGATGATAAGACAGAAATATAAAGAGTGAGAATGATTTAAATATTAGGTGAACAGCCCTCTTTAAGACCAAATTATAAAAGAAATGAAAAAAAGATGTCAGTGTTACTGAATTTTGTTGGAAAAAATGTCAAGATAATTAGTTTAGTCAAATAATTATAATTGTAATTTAAATTATGATACATTATTTTAATAATTTTTGGTTTTAGTTTTCAAGAAATAACCCTAATACAACCTATACAATCCTCCCCTCCATTTACTATTTACTTAGTGAAATACTTGTAGCAGATTGTGTTCCAGGATCAATTATCTTCAGATAAGAGTCTTCTGATTCTCAATTAGTGGTCATTTATTTTCATTCCAAATTACAGGGCAATAAATTGATATTTTAACATCTACTAAATTTTAGATTTCGCCTAGGACCTCCCTCTCCACTCCCCTGCCCCTCAAATAAATATGCTGAAGTAGAATCATCATTATCACACATTCTTGAGCAGCTACCATGTAAAATGAAGCTTAGCTTACAGGTATTGTATACAAAAGATGCCTCAGATGACGGGACTGAGCTTAAGAGATACAGAGCATACTTTTCATATATTTTCATATACTTGGCTCAATTAAAAAATCATTTGAAAAAGAGAAACTAAGTACTTATTGAATCATTATATTTCTTATGTAATATAAAATAGTGCTTTTTGGTGTATCCCTCCAAAATCTTAATTCATTTTATTATTCTGTATCCAAAATATTTGGGAACAAAGCAGAATAAGGTAAGAGAAATATAACTCTACCATTTTAAATGACTAGCAGAGAAAGAAATGACATGAAAGGGAAACAATTTAAATGCAATGATTCTATGTGTACTGGTGTATGACCAACCTCTTAACAGTCATGCTCAACAATTTTCTTTCGCTTTAAGATCATCCACTTAAATCACTTCCAAATCTGTTAGTCTTAACATAGGCTAATAACATATTTTCTACTCCCCTTATTATATTGTAGTTACTTTCATATTTGATAACTATCATTTATCTTCCATAAAAACTAGATGCTAGAAAAATAAAGAATTTCAAAAATTTCTTTTCTAGATTTAGAATGTGTATAACTAACTGTAGGTCTTTATCAAATACATGTTTCTAGATATTTCTCAGGTTCTTAGCATCCATTTCTGCTTTAAATGAGGTGATGTACCTTTCAAATACATGACATTCATGAATTATTAATAAAGTCTTTGAATCTTTTGTGGCATTTAATTTCCTGCCAAATTTTACTTTAGAGAATTTATATGTCTCAGTTTGAACTACAGTAGAATCTTTTTTGGGATGAAGAGCTATTTACCTTGTGCGTTTGATATATGATGATTGCATTATCAGCTAATGTTTCCACCACATGAAAGTTTTCTATTGTTGCTGAAATAAAGAGAAAATGTTAATAGCCAAAAGGATACATTACCTTTTTCTAGAATGTGATTAATTCATTTACACTGAAAGTCAATTACAAATGAACATTATGGTAAAATGAACAGGATTCTGCCCCACCTAGTCTAAGTTCAAACAAAGATAGTTAATACCTAGTATTAGGGCTATAGATCGTGATTGTGAGAACTGATCACCTAGAAATCTTATTTTCTTTGGTCCAGTATCTAGCTTCCACAGCAAAAAAATAATTATAATCACCACCACTGCATTATTCTGGCACAAATTACTCCCTAACACTATGACCTCTCTTTATAAACCCTAATTTAGTAAAGCTGAATAAACTATTCTATGGGCTTAGGAGACTGTATTTGTGAGAAAAAAATGTCAAACTGCTACTGATAAACATCTTATGATGTTCAGAAGTATCTATTTATAAAATTTGGTGCCCAAGGGAACCCCTTCCACCCAAGAATAACTAAACAAACCACAGCAGGATTCATCTAGGATTTACCATGAAAACAAAACAGTTTAGGAAAAAGTATATGATAAAACTGATACTTTTAATATTAGTTCTGGCTTTTCCACTAACTAGTTCTATGCCCTTAGACCCATCTGAATTTTACTTTATTACCTACCTACGCAGGATTGTTGAGGTATTGGATCAAATTCTACAACATACTGAGAAGCATTTTTTATAGTAAAAAAGCTCTATTTAAATATACGGTATTGTCAATCTCCTGTATGATTCTCCAGATTTCTTATACACTGACTTTGTAAACTACAGATCAGATACAAAAAACCAAGTTGGATTTAATATTAAATATTATATTATTTAATATTATAATTATATTAAAATATATTTTAAAAATATATTAATTGCAGCTTACTTTCCCAATCATTGCGGACGTCAACATTCCAGAAGTAATTGCAGACCTCATGTCCTGTAACGCCTTTAACTGCATGAGTTGCTTTCAAAGGATCCAAAACAATCCCATTTTCTTCTACTTCTCTTCTATATACCTACATAGGATATATTTATAAACTTGTTTAAAAAATAAAGATCAAATTCCTAAAGTACAACTTGAAAGCATGTTTTAAAACTTAATGACTTTTTAGGATTTTATTTATGAACATTCATAATGGAATATAAATATTCCACAAAAAAGTTTAAAGTTTCAAATTATTAAGGCATGCAACACATAAAAATATTTAAAACTACAAATCCAATGTAAACTTCAACTATGAAAATATGCATGTGTGATGAATGACTAATTAATGTGAGTTGTTAAAAAATAAATATATCAATTTAAAACAAGCATTATTTACTGAACATTATCAAAAACTGTTCAACATGACCAATAAGGCCATATAAGCCTGGTTAAACATAATCTCCTTAGGGATATTGATTTAAGGCAGTTTTGTTCAATGATGTATCCTTAGCATCTAGAACAGTATATGAAACAAAATAGGTAATTATTTGTTGAATCAATGACTGAAAGCTAAAAATAGCATAAAGATCTATGTGTTTGCTTTAGATAGTGAGGTTGTATACCTAAAGTACTGATTAAAATTAATTTTACAAAATTACAGAGGGTTTGCTAATTTAAAGATCTCTGTAATAAACTTTTTTGACAAATGAATAAACACGTTATCACAGGGAAAATCAGCTCTCTATTCATGGCGTGCCATTGGGGCCAGACGCTGTTAGGCATTTCACACGTAGTTTATATTTCGCATATAGTTTCTCTTTTAGATCTCTCTCACCAAACTCCTTTCCCTACATGCTTATTTGTTATTGGGACAGCCATTTTTCTAGTCACCTAAACTGGAACCTGTAGACTTTTGGCTCTTTTCACACTTCACATAGCCATTAAGCTTATTATCAATCTTCTATAAGACCAACAACTTGACTTTTCTATTACGGTTACCTTTTTGGTAGGCTTTCATCACCTTGTACCTGACTCTTTGCAAGTGGTTTTCTTGGTCTCTAATCTCTTCTCTATTAGCTTAATCTTCCAAAAACATTATTTTGCATCTAATTGTTAACCTACTGCTACAAATGATAGGTTATTCTCTTTAGTGAGTTATTTTATACATCCAATTTCTTCTTTTTTAATGTTGTGGGCTGTAGGAGTACGTAATCTCTACTCCTCATTCCACATGGAGGGCCTTCATCTAGACTCTTAGTTTCTCTTTTCACTCCTTCATTTCCTGGAACCTCCCTAGTGGGAAACAGCAACTTATCTGAATGGGGAGTAGAGAGAGAGGACTAGGCAGGTTTGGCTCAACACCTTCTTCTGCAGAGAACGTGCATCCTGGTTGTGCTTTGGGGGCCTGTTCTTGTGGAGAAGGCCTGTGATTATCCAACTGTGTCAGAAACATCAAGTTTAGGAATATTAGCTGAGGTAACATATTAGCAAGACCTTGCAGCAGCAGCTGGCCTCCATGTAATCCAATCATTTTATCAGAATTGTAACTAAAGACATTTTATTCTGGTATCTTATTTGCCAGTCTCCTCTTATTTCTTAATTTGTTCCTATTCGGGAGAGGAAATTCCACCTGTTTTCTAGAATAATTCTGCTCAACACAGTCTCTACCAAACACCTGATTAAGAAATTAACTGTCAAGTTTTTGCTCATGTTTATTTCTTGTCTAAAATGCCCTCACTTCACCTTTGTCACACCTTGTTTCCATTTCCAGACATAGTTCAAATGGTTCTCCTCAGTGCAAAATGATCTGTTTCATTTCACAGAGATCTCTTTCTTTTCCAACTGTTTTTCACTACTCATCTGTACTCTTCATTCAATACATTATCAGATTGAGCCAAATAATGGTATCTTTTAAATGCCAATAGCCTTTTACCCCAACTAATGTTTCAGCTTAGAGAGGGTCCTATTAAATCTCTCTTTATCTTTAGCATAGTGCCTTGGGCATGAGGTAAACCAAGGTTCAATGTTGCTGCTGCTTTTTAATCCATTTCTGAATGTCTTAGTCCCTGCTCTTATTCTATCTCCTGTGTTTAGGAATGTGAACAAGATTAGCTAATCAACGTCCAAATATAAAAAAAAGAAAAGAAAAAGAAAAAAAAAGAAAAAAGAAGAAGGTACAGTGAGAGAAAGGACAAGAAATAAGGTATAGATCAGAGGGGAACACAAAGTTATATCTGGGCACAACACTTAATATACTAAAAGAGAGAGAAATACCCAAATAGTCATCAGCTAACTGTGACCTGTTCATAATTAAACTGCAAAATATTTTTTCATGACTTAGGTAAAACAATGATTCATGCATAGATTTGGATCATAAAGATATGAGGTAAAAGCTAAAGCAAAGAAGCAAAAAGACATTTTATTTCTCAATATTTGGTGCTTCTTTGATCATGTGTAATAATTTGTTTAAAAGTAATTCTAAAACGGTATCCTTATTCATATCAATAGTAACGATAATATGACTGTAACAGAGCTACAATTAGAAACCTATAATATTTCACTGGAAATTACCTTCATTTCTCCTTCTTCTACAACCAACTGCCAATTGGCATCTCCACCTACATCCTGTAATGAATAAGTCATGTGGTTCTGCACCATTTCTTCAACCTTGAAGAGAAAAATAAAGCTATAAGAATACACCTCCAATTAATAGCTATGACATAATCTCTAAAACAGAATAATATTCAGGCTACTTCAGTTCAGAAATGATGTTCTTAGAAAGCTGAACAACCAAATGCACAAAGGTTAGTACGTTTTATATAGTGTCGAGTTTAGTCTACATTCTAGATATATCGAGGTTAATGACAGGAGGAAGAAATATGGGAAAGGAAGATGCTTCAACCAAATAACATATACTGTGCCTAATGTGCATCAAGTGACCAAAATAAGCATTTTTTGGGGAAAAAAATTCCTTCCTTGACTATAAAATTCTTACAGAAGTGACATCTTAAAGGATAAAATCATGGAACACTAAGGGTAAATGGAGCACAAAGAGACTATCTAGTCCAGTGTTCCTATATTTAAGACTATAGAGATATTAGAAAGATCGTTATATGTTAAGATTTCTCTATAAAAAAGTAACAAAACTTTTATTTCATTGATAAACTTCTCTTTCATCATAATTATAAGCCAACTTAAAAAATAATCAACCTCCTCATTTATTTCATTCCAATTTCACTGTTCTAAATTTCTTCAGGGACAATGCTAATACTCGTATATGCAAACATTTACAAAAAAATCACCTTTTAGTTCAGTTTTAAAAATTTCTAATTCTTCTACTAAAATTTAACTGCAACCTCTGCTTTCAACTATCAAATTAACCCTACACATTTTATGTAAGCAAATAAAGTCGAATATTTCATACTTCCCGAATCCTCAATCAGATTTAATGGTAAGATTTTACGTAAGAATTCTTTGCAAAGTTTGAAATGTATAAAACAGAACTAAAGTGATAAAAATTGTCTGTGAAGAAACTGCTTCTTTACCATCTACACAAAGACACTTTTTCTAAGCTCTAAGTTTAGAGATATTAGCTTTTACTCATAATTTTATGTAATAAGCACAGAAGAGAAGGTAGAAAGAAATTGGAAAACATGTATATAACACTTCAGTTTTTATTCCTAAGTTTAACTATTTATTTTACATAAAGGGGTGTGTGTTTATTAGGGAATAAGAACCAGATTTACATGTATTCTGAAATAAATACTTTAAATACAAAATTAATGGTTTGGGGGCAGAAACTTAAAATTGCAAGTGTTCTATACAAAATATTAATAATATGTTATCATAATACATATTTCTGCTACAAGTTTTCTGGATCTCAGAATGCATTTTTAGTTACTGAAAGTAAGTATGAGTTTATGTGACTCTTTAATTGGCAATTATCACAAAAAAGATTTTTGCTAATGCTTTTATCATTTTTCTAAATTAAGATTCTACAATCTATTTTTGTACTAAAACTCTAACATAATATTTTATTTCTTTATTCATAATCCTCAAAACACTGTGAATGGTGTTGGGTTACAAAGTTGAGAGAAAATTTTAAATGTGACTGATGGTACAGTCTATAATTTTATAAAGCCCTAATTAGAAAAAGTAACTTTGAGGGCTGCTGGAAAAACCTGTGTGCCTCTATAATTTGAAATATGCTTTAAGAGGGTAAGGATAATTAATGTGGGATTCCAAGTTATGAATACATTAAAAATGTATCTCATTTACCGAAGAGGAATAACAAAGTTCCAGCTAGTATTCATAAATAAATAAAACCCACAGTAGCACTGCATTGATTTATTTGTCTGTGTCACATTGTGATTTGGAGAAATTTTTACCCTTTTTAGATTCTAAGACCTTAAAAATCTTTAGATCTGAATATATACTTTTTAGGTCAAACTGGGAGTTAAGAACACCTAAATATATTATGAGATTAGAGGCACACACAAAAAAACCCACTTCCCCAAAATAAGCCCCATTTTTAATGAATTACTTGTAAAGGAATAATGTGAAGGATTTTATTCTGTTAAGAAATGGAGAGTCTGTTTAATGTCCATCCTATCACAGTTACCACTGCACCTATGGAAGTTTTCAGTCTTCTACTCTTATTTACCTCCTTGACTTAAGAAGGCTTAAAACAATCCAACAAAACAAACAACACAAGATTGTATTAAGTACTGTGCTTCTAGGAAATTAATGAAATGAAGTACTACATTACTGTAATAACCATCTCTGCAAAGTCCTCATTATGGAATCTTTATCCATTATGGCATCTTTCTCCAGGTAATAACATTAAAGTTAACAAGAGATGTGATACAGGTAAAATCTTACTATAATGAATTTTTGCTTATGGCAATATAATATGAAGTAGCCTATCTTACTACAGGGGCAGAGACTTGATGATTTGTATCACAGACACAATAGGTTTAACTTAATGATCCACTCCATTTACTGTTTTCAGTTATGACTCTGTGTATCAAAATTAAGTGAGAAACTACAGACCATTAAGTTGGATGACAATAATAAGCACAAGCCAAAGTTACCATTTTATTACGTTCAAAACTTGATATATTGGGAAATAATGTTACTAGTGCACCTATTACTTAAAAAAAAAGATGATATCAAATTATTAAAGCAGGTTCCCCTGCTTTAACTGTATTTGTAAGTTTTAAATAGACTAAACATAATTTCAGGAATCATGTCCTTGATTTTTTTGGACCTAAAGTTGAAAATGATAAGCTGACACACACAAAATCTTCATACCAAATGAACTATCAAAACAATGGAGATAAAACACATTTGAAATAAGAGGTGATGGTACTCTAATTATAATCTTTTCTTTCACCGCACATTTGAATCATTTGATATGCCATTTTAGGAGGCTGTCTAGTTGAATTTTTCTAACATTACTAACACAGAAATTCTAAAAGAAAACTGCCCTTTGATGGCACAACAAAATTGAAATAAATCAAAGTCTACTGAACAAAAATAAATCTGGGAGAACTCAAACACACCTCAAGTCTCTTTCTTTCACCCATGTGAAAAGAATACAACTATGCTTATTATTAGAGTCACAGTCATATAGAGATTTGCAGAATAAATATTTTATTAATAACAAGTTAATAGTACTGTTAACCCAAAAGAAAAATGGCCAAAGACATGAAGTCCATTCACAAAAAGAAAGGCAAACAGCCAAAAAGCAAAAATATCATTTTTAGTACATCAGACTGGCAAAAATTAACTGAATTATAATATTCAGTGTCAGTATAGCAAAAGAAAACTGACCTGGGAATGTGGCTGGTTCAAATTTTCTAATGAACAGTTTAGTAATCCACATTAAAAAAAAACAAAAACAAAAACTTAATAGTGTGCATGGGCTTTGCTCTAACAATTCTACTTCTAGGACTATAGTTTAAGAAATTAATCAAATAAGTGTACAAAGATGTGTATATAAAGATGCTGTATATAAAAGAGTGCCTATGTCGTACTACTTTTAAGAGAGACAAACTGAAAACAAAGGAAATGTTAAATATTAGGTGAGTAGGAAAACTCAGTATGCATATCCATAAATAGATGAGAAGATACAGATCTATATTTACTGATAGGAAGATGGACCTAATTACATGTTTGTTAAAAAGCTGGTTACAAAATAGTATATATAGAATTAGCTACTTTGGTAGGAAAAAGACAATTAAGTGTGTGTATTTATCAATATGCTTTTTTATATGTATGAGAATACTAATAATGATGTATTTTAATTTTATTTACTTTTTAGTTCTGCTTTAATTAGCATATATTACTGTACAATAAAAAAGAGAAGGGTGAAATAAATAATTACCGTAACAATGTGTTACTATGGACATAAAGCCAGAAAGTACTTTACAAAGAACTGTTTTTACAATGATGCTCATCATAGATTAACTCACAGATTTATTGCCCACCCTTTGATTTTTTTTCCGCCCAACAGATTTTTTTCCCCCTCTGACTTTTAAGGGGACATCTTTAGATGGTAACTGTGTTATGCCAATAAATGTGAGAAAAAGATCCATTTATAAATCTAAGTCCTTTCTACTTTGATTTAGAGCTACTGCATTCTCATTATCTGCCCATCAGACAGATTCATGATTTGACACTAATTTCCTATTAAATTCACTTATTTTATTTGAAGTTATTTTCAGGGCATCGCTCAATTCTGTTTAATTATCTTACCTAATTAGGATTATGAACATGATTTCAACAAGAACAAAACAGTCAGGAGCCAAGACTGGTATACAGATGTCAAAGACAAATTAATCAACAGTTAAATGCCAGAGCTCAAGTCTGCTTATGACACCAAATATTTGGCATATAACAGTATAATAATCTAAAGCTAAAACAGAATCTGATCATGAGCATCATATATGAGGGAAAAACCCACCGCAAAGAATTTCTCAATATATACACTGAAAATTAGGTAAAGAAGTAAGCTACGACTTGGCAAAAGACTTGTAGAAATCTGGGCACCTGCTTCTCAGTTATATATTCATCTGTAATTGCAGGCTTTCGGCCTTCTATAGATCTACATCTAGGGCACAGGTCTGGGTTCTGAAGTCCTAATTCTTATGCACCTATTAGTGGCTTATATTCTTTTTTTGCTCTCGTATTCCTATATTTTAAGGGAAAATGGTGACCAATACTGATGGATTTTAGTTTGTTATTTTACTATTTTAATGCAAGGTGGAACTTGGCAGGATAAACCAAAGTCTCCTAGTATTATCAAGTTTAGTCAGTAATTTATTGTGAATATGAATCACTTTTTAAAAAGCATGTACAAATGGATGCACAAAAGGTAAGAAATACTGTAATAAGTTTGGCTACATATGGTTAATAAAAAGTTAATTCATCTCTTTCTCAAAGACATTTAAGGAGAAAAAAGCTGCAAAAATCAGAAAAACAATTTGATTCTTAAATTTATTTTCTTCTTTACTGTATAGTTAAAAATGAAATGTAAATTGTATTCATATGTGTAAACTAAGAAAAATCTGTTTTAAATTATGACCTTTAAAAACTTATTTGAATATTGAGAGAAAAAAATGACACAGATCATTTTGATTAGCTCAAAGAAATTATGTTATTATAATGTTAATAAAAGCTCACTTACTGAGCACTTATTACATGCCTGGCCCTAGGCAGATCAGAATCCTAGCTAAATCACAGAAATGAAGTATAAAAGAATTAGGAAAGTTGTCCAATATTATGCAGCTAATCAGAATTTAAACACTGTTATTTTGACTGGGAATTTGGGTTAAGATAACATAATGTAATGCAATAAACTGTGATCATTACATAGACACAAAGCTGAATTGTAAAGAGGTGAAGATAGAAAAAATTGTTTTCCAACCAATGCTGATGCTAAAAAATATTCCTCCAGTGATTTTATTATGAGGGAAGAGACTATAAGCATCCAGCCTCCTGTCATAAATTTCTAAACCCTTACAATGATGCCAACTAACCAATTTTCATAAATTTAGCATATGAACAGAAATATTAATTTATAATATCTAAGGATAAAGAGCATAAGGAAAGTACAATCTGTTCAACAGTACTCAACATTATAATGGTAATGAGAAAAGAATTATTTAAAAAGTTATTTTCCGCTCATCTGAAACTAATATAATATTGAATGTCAATTATAATTGAAAATAAAAATAAAAAATTATTTTCCTGTTGAATTTAATTATATTTATATTAATTAGAAGTGAGACTCTTGACACCTACTTTTATGCTATAACATATTCTGTATATATTAATATAAATGCTAAAAAAATGCTGAATCCTGTCTGAAGAAATGGATATTACATGATATTTAAAACCCAGATACCTTTGACTTATTTCAATTTGATCTGAAGTCTTTCGGAGTTCCTCCTATATAGTAAAATTCTAAGCTATTCACAGTAGAGGATATGTGCAAGCATATGCAAGCCTGATAAAGGAACTATTATTTAGTAGATAATGAAGGCCTTTTTAGTGCTTATTGTTACTATTTAAAATTCAAAACCAAAACAAGTGGCCTAACCAAAAGATTTCTAGGAACTGAGAAAGCAGACTGAAATACAGCACAGAAAGACTCAAGTCCACTCTATACATTCATACAGTACCTGGGAGCTGAATCTGTGAACATCGTCAGAGGCACTGACTAGATCAATGGAAGACATGGAGGAAGAGCGACTATAGGGCTACCAGAGACAGACAAAGAAAAAACCAAGTAATCAGAACAAAGGCACAACAGAGCATTCAGTACCAACTTCCAAACACAAGATAAAGAAAGAGAGAACAAAGCACTATATGAAACAAGCTCAGCAGCAAGTGCTGACTTCATGTACCTATTATGTGTTATGCTCCCAAATCTTTCTAAAAAGAATGCAGTAATTCTAATAATATAAAATAATATAAGTTAATCCCAAAGAAAAGAGAAATTTAATATAACTGGCAATGCTTCTGGTTAAGTACTTTGGACTAGTTACTCCCTATCCACCCCAAAACCTCTTTTCCCCTTAAATAAAAAAGGAAGAAATTATGTTCAGAAGAAGATTTGTTTTGGAAGATGTATATGGAAGAAAACATATAATATCAAAAATCTCATTACTCAAATTCAAGAAAAGGGAGAAAACTTATTTAAAAAGATAGTTCTAATCAACAGTGAAGAACAAAACAACATATACGTCAGTAAACTCTGATATTAGCTTACCTTTTGAACAAATCTATGAGTCCCCACAGAAGAAAAGGCATCTCCAGATGGCATGGATGTAGGCCAATGTAACCTGACCTTTTCACTCTGTGACTAAGAAAACACATAATGTTAGAATGGGAAGGTTTTTAAGTGTATTTTGCAGCTAAAGAATGGATAACATAATCTGGAACTACCAACATTGAATTACTGAACACTTTAGTATTTATAAAAATTTGAATTATGAAATTAATCTAAAGATACAAGCCTTGCCAAATCCTGACACATCTAAACTCTTGCCAAATTATTCCAATTGTTCTATTTCATCTGAGTCCTGCACGACACTATCATTTGAACCAATATCACTGTGTCCATTATGTTCCAAACAACATATGTATATCTTTCTGACTATGAAGAAGACAACTGGTAATTTCTATTCAACACTATCTGAACATAACTACAAAGATCTCTTTTCTCACTCACCACTTTATTGCACATACCTTTCCTTATGTTGGCAAATAATGTAAACTCAATTTGTCACTGAAGAATACCTATGTTGTGGCTGAGTTGTTTACAGCCCTATGCAAAACCTTCTGCATACAATGAGGGAATTGATCTAAATCTTTGGAACTGATTTCATGGATTACTCTACAGCATTGACATACTGTAATTATCTTTGTCTTACTGGCATGACTAGTTATTAGGCAAGGAAAATCATGGTCTGTTCAATGACTTGTTTTGTATAATATCTACCAAAGTGTCAAAAATAGACTGAAATTAAATGAGTTGATAGTCCCATAAGTATTTCTTTTTTTTCCTAAAGCTAACAAAAGTTTTCATTGATTTTCTTCCATTCCAACTCAACCACTGTGTTGATATTTAGGAGAGCAGTATTTTAGAACCAGAAAGGATGATTTGAATCATCTTGTCTAACTCTTTGTTTCACAGATTAAAAAACCAAGGCCCAGAGAATTTAAGTAATAAGTTTACAGGTACATAGTCAGTGGTATAACTAAGAATAAGAATAAAGCTGTCTTTATCCAATCGTCTGTTGATGGGCATTTAGGTTGCTTCCATACCTTGGCTATTGTAAATTGTGCTGCCACGACTGTTGGAGTGCATAGATTTTTATGAATTATTGTTTTTGTTTTATTTGGATAAATACCCAGAAGTGCAATTGCTGGGTGAAAAGGTATATACATTTTAAATTTTTTGAGAAACCTCCATACTGTTTTCCATAGCAGCTGTGCCAATTTATAATCCCACCAATATGGTTCATATATACAATGGAATATTACTCAGCCATTAAAAAATGAAATCCTACCATTTGCAATGACATAGGTGGACCTAGAGGTTATTATGCTGAGTGAAATAAGTCAGACAGAGAAAAATAAATACCATATAATTTTACTTACATGTGGAATCTAAGGAACAGAAAGGACAAACTAATCAAAAACAGACTCACAAATAAAGTGGACAATTTGGTGACAGATGGGAAAAAGGGGTTTGGGGAACTGGGAGAATGGGGTGAAGGATTAGTAGTTGATAGTTGGGCACAAGGATAGGAAGCGCAGTACAGGAAATACAGTTAATATTAATAAGATGGCTAAGTGGAGGGCCAGGGGAGGGAAGAAGCAATTGAGGGATTCATTCTATGAACAATATAGATGTCTAACCAATGTACTGTATACTTGAAACTAATTTAAATAAATAAATAAAGTTGTCTTGACCTTACAGTTTACTAGTCTTCCCATAACAACATATATATTAAAAAAAAAAAAACCCTAAAAAAACAAACACAATGATGTTCCTTCTGATAATACTTTTGGCATCCAAAATTAGAGCTCATTTAGGAACTGAAAGTTCCTGCTCTTACTGAGTGCTATGTAGTATCTTTCAGGTATAAAAAATAAGCAAAAAGCTTTATGAATTAATGTGACATGAACTTTTCATCACTGATTTAGAAAAAAAACAATAATGAAAACTGAACAAGAAAATCAGTCACTATTGCAGTTGATTTACCCTCAGGCAGATAAGCCAGTAAATGGGCATAATGGCCATGACTGATTTAATAATGATAGAGAATGAACATGTCTACTTTTTTTAATGCAAATTAATCTGTAGTATAAAACCGATACACATATTTATCTGCAAGATGCTTAAAGTCCTGGGAAAAGTAAATAAAATTCATCCTTAAGTACCCTCTAGTGGTAATACATGGTAACTGCATTAAAGGCAAAAGATCAAATTAATCTTGAAATTAAAGGTTTAAGAAATGCTTTCCTTCAATTTCCACAGAAGCTAGGTATAAATGATGTAAGTTTAATGATGATAAAATACTGAGCAAAGTTAAAAGAGAGAAAGTAATTGAAGGTGAAGGCAGTGAAAGCAATAAAGGAAATGATAATAATGGAATAACAGTAATATAGAAGAAATATTAATTCTTGGTCATTTTCCTTTCGAATTTATATGGCACTTGGTGATAAAGAGAAAATCTAAGAGACAGTTTCATTCCAAGTAAATATATGCTTTATATTAATAGAATAATAATAAAGTTGGAAACTTCAAAGGGAACAGGCAGGATATTTTCATTTAATTTTATATTAATTATGCATGTTTCCTTTAAATTATCATTCATTGGTCTTTCTATTGCTTGGAAATTGATCGATGAAGGAAGTGACAAAGAGTCGTCTACATTTGTGACTCAGTATAGACACACAGTTTATTTTCTAGGTTATTAGTTTCACGATTTTCAAATTTTCATATAAAATAACATATCAAGGAATACCTAGTTTTGGAATTTTTAATAACAGTTATACCTGTTCTTCTATTTTATCTTGTCTGTCAAGAGCAGCTTCAACAGCATCAAAGAACTCTTCTTCATTAATCAGACTATTTGGGCCTTCCTATTCAAAAACATAGGGGAAAAAAAAGCAGTTCATTTAAAAAAATGGAAAACACAGATAACCCAGGCATTAACTTGAGGAAAGTTGAAAAGTGACTCAACAAATATTTATTAAGCAGCGAGTATATTAGATCATATTAAGTTTTACTGGAATACAATCATGCTCATCTATTTATGTATTATCTATGCCTGCTTTTGTGGCAGAGTTGAGTACTTGTAACTTGAGAACTTATGAACAGAAACCATATAAAATTGTAGAAAGTAAGTATAAAGTTGCATAAGATCTATAGGTAATGAGAAGTACAGATAGGAGTTCTGAAGGGGATCTTCCTAAGCAAAGACAATTTATGGAGAAAGAAAAGTTGAACTGACACTTGAAGCCTGGTTAGATGGAAGAGCAAGGTTCTCAATCACCCGGGGAACTTGTTAAAACAAATTCCTAGGCCCCCATACACAGAAATTACTTTTTAGTAGGCATTGGATGGGGCAGGCATTTGCATGTTTATATGTCTTCCAAGTGATTCTTATGCAAGTGAAACATCAGTTGTATCAGAAAAATATAAATAACAATAGCAAAATGGAAACAAGCAAGTATGTTCCTGCTGTGATGAAAAAAATAAATGACTGTAAGCTCATTTATTATAATAGCTTCATGTTATGGTAAAGTGGAGGCTGAAAAGGTAGGCTTGTGTTTAAATTTTTAAATACATAAAATGACATATGAATGATTGCTGGTCCGTCTGGAATCTTCCCAGTTAGACCGATAATCCCAAGTCATCACTACTTCGTAAAAAAGCAGCAACATCATCCCATTTTGCCATAACTTGGGGTCATACAGGAAGGGTGGTGGGAATTACAGTGTAACATGTCTGCAATTTGGCATATGAGAAATCTTGATTTAATGCAACAGTTTTTTTTTTTAAGTTATGAGCACTCCCTCACAACTCATTTAAAAACAAAAACAAAAACTTTTTATTCAGCTACAACGTACATACAAAATAGTATATACCTCTATAAATTATTAAGTGAATATAACTATCTAATATCTAGTTAGATCATAAAAAAGAGCAGTAAAAACAGAGGCCTCTATTCTGCAGGATTCCTACTCTGAGCTCAAACATATTTTCTAATGATTTTTAAAACTGTATTGATCACAATCACATCTATACTTTTAAAAATTATAATACTCATTTAACTATGCAATCATGTCAGAGTCTCCATCTACTAATTGGGAAATATAGCATTAAAAAATTTTACTTTCAGGTGGTGAACACACTATGCAATATACAGATGATGTATTATAGAACTGTACACTTGAATTTTATATAATATCATTAACCAATGTCACCCCAGTAAATTTTAAAAATTAAAAATTCTAGTATGACTTATGAAATGGGCAAATTAAGAGAAGCACATTTTTCCTATGATGGAAAATCTGAGAACTAAAATAATTGCAATGAAATTGCCTTTATTAAAAAACAACTAAAAAAAAAACCTTTATCTCATCATGCTTAATAAGGAAAAGAGCTATTTTTTGCTAAATCTATTAGACACTCCGCAGTCTTGATCTTACTTGCCCTACTGGGAACACTTCTAATGATTCTTTGATGAGATCTTTACCCTTGGATTCCTCATTTCCCAATTCATCTCTACTAAGCACTCTTCTTTGGGTTCCTGTGCAGGCTCATCCTGCCTTGCTTCTCTCTTAAATGTGGGTGTTCCTTAAGGTTCTACACTTGCTCTCCCCACAGCATTCTTCTTCATTTCTAAAACTTCAGTCAACATCTGATGATTCCCAAATTCCCTGTACATCACTCTTCTAAGATCTACACGTCTAATAATATATAAAATCTCCTCAGGTGAATGCTTCAAATCACATGCATGATGTCTAAAACCTGTTCTTTCCCTAACTTCTCACCCATCTGATGAAGGCAGAAACCTGGGCCTGTTCTTGGACTTCTCCCTTTTTCCTCCTTCAATCATCATACCCTTCAATTATACTTTCCAAACACCTAATTTGTCCATGTCGATTCCTACTGTCCTATCCTAATTTAGGCTATCTTCAAGTCTCACCTCTAATACTGAAAAAGTCTCCAAGCCCCTGTCACAACTGTCAACTTCAACACATTCTCCTCACTGCAAGCAGCAGAATGATTTTTCTAAACTGTAAAATCTGAAAACTTCAGTTGCTTAAAAGCTATTCCTGAGGATCTGTAATGCTCTCCTGCTTTTGGTCTCTAAATGTTTTCTTTTTCTGAGCCCCTCGCCCATCCCAATCTCCCAGCAACTTTCTTTCTAGGCTATTTGCCTGTTTAAAATCAACCTATTCATTCTTAAGGTTTCAGCTAAGATGTTATTTCCTTTGGGAAGCCATCCCTTTCAGTGTTAAATGTGTTTTATAATGTACATTATCCTATTTGCCTGTTATCTAGTCTATATTCCCATTAGTATACACTCTGGTGGGCCTAGGCAAGATCCTTGTCTGCCTTGTTCACTCTAATATCCCCCATGCTTAGCACAGTACCCTGCATTATAAGAAGTCTTAAGAAATGAATTTAAGATTATAAATTAATTTCTGAGGCTACAGATGACAGAAATATTTAAAATTTGTTTAATACTTAGAATATCATGAATGTTTGATGATAATTTATAAAGTAATATTTTGAATTAATGTCTAAAATCCATGCAGGTGTAGTGCTGACACAAGAAAATATGGATGGTTCAAAACTCTAAAAGGAAGGGAAAAAAGGTGTAAAAATTGACCCTACTTTAAGAATTGTATATTTAACTCAATACCACAGGGATTTGATAAGAAAAAGGTTGAAGTACCCCTCATCATTTTCTTCATTAAAAGAGGGTGGGTACATTTTGAATGAGTGAAAAAAGATAGTTTAGTCAACAATGCCACTGGAATAAAAAAGTCCTACATTATATCTTAATTCTTAAAAATACTAACAATATATTTTGAAGAGACTATTAAAATTTTTTTTAAAAACCAGAAAATACAAATAATTATTTGAAGTAGAGATTATTTTTTAAAGCATGATACCAAATGTAAAGGTAAGTATATAAAAAGACAGGGATTAATTATATAAAAGTATAAAAATCAACAAACAAAAACACTTTTTAAATACTACAAAAGGAAAAAAATAATTGAAAAATGAAAAGCCAATCCTACACATCTAAATCAATAAAGAGAAAAAGAAAAACAAATCTTAATAAGAAAAATGTCAAAGGACATATATAAGTGAGTCATTAAAGATGACAAATGATCAATAAACATTTTTTAAAGAAAGCCTAAATCACATCAATAAATAAAACCTTTTTTTTTTTTTTTTTTTTTTTTTGGTTTTAAAACTAGTAAACACATATACAAGGCCCCTCCACTCTCCACCCTACTCTTAGGCTTCTAAAAAAACCTATGTTGACAGAAGTAGAGATAAGTATACATTTGTACTTATATATTGGTGGTAGGAGATAAATTGGTACCATATACTGTTAAATTGAGAACATGGGCTTTTTTGTATTTTCTATAACCTTCCCATAATAAACATTTATTTTATTTATAATATGAAAAAATAAGGTAATATTTAGAAGCTGACAGTTCCCTCAAACCTAAAATGGCAAAATAATCTACTTAGCTTCAGAATAAATATTAAAATAGCTTATATTTCAGTTTCCTAGTAATCTAGTTTCCTAAAGCAAAATAATCTACTTAGCTTCAGAATAAATATTAAAATAGCTTATATTTCAGTTTCCTAGTAATCTAGTTTCCTAAAGCCTCAGAGGATTGCTAATTATATAATTTTTATACATTATAGAAGGATCAAGTTGACAGCTTAATAATTTTAAAATATTTAAATTATCGTGAATTTCCATAGTTAGAAATCAATTCCAACATAAAAAAATACTTAGTCAACAACAACTCTGTTTTTCATTTCTAGAATAAAAATGGCAAGAAATTGTTCTTCTATTTTCTTAAATATAATCTATAATTATTTTATTATCCTACTTCTCTCTCAGTGATACTCCTTGCCACTCCATTTAAAAAATGCTCATTTCAGGAATATCAATAATGATAATGAAAATTATCAGATATATTTCTTGCACTTTTTTTCTCTAAAAAATATGATAGAAATAATAGCTTATAAAATTTTAATATATGTGTGTATATGGAAAGGAACATTTTATTAACTGCTTAATAAGTAACTAAAAGGGAAAAAAGTTTCAAACATAAAGGCAAAGCAACTAGAACAGTTCATGCTTTGCTACAAATAAGAGCTCACAGTACACAGCATAGATTAAAATTTTTGTCTATATAAAGTACTCAGGTTTTTCTCTGCAGGTTGCTTTTATTAAAAAAAATGAATTATGACATTAAAAATTATCATC
The DNA here is from genome assembly GCA_004027375.1 of Macroglossus sobrinus. NCBI lineage: Eukaryota > Metazoa > Chordata > Mammalia > Chiroptera > Pteropodidae > Macroglossus > Macroglossus sobrinus. Next base: position 1,786,506 of record PVKZ01000059.1, on the reverse strand, counting down.
CTGATAGGGGAGATAAAAACTTGTACCATAAAGTGGATAGGCCTAATGATGAGACTTTTAAAGCCTATATTAAACTTTGGAGGCAATAAAAATATATATATTTCAGAATAAGCCTTGTATTTATATATTATGGAATACACATTTAATTAAAACAAACACTAAAGAACAAATTATATAGACTACTGAAGTTATAAAAGTATTATTTAAAAATTAATCACTTTTGTTATAGATATGGCCTATGTGTTTCTCATTCTAAAATCAAAATGTAACTTCATACCTCATAATCTGGTCCTCCAAAGTGGGATTTTTTCTTAAGTTCTGTCATGGCATTTTTGTATGCTTCCTCTATCCTTCTTCTTTTCTCAATTTCCTATTTGTTAAAAAAAGCAAATGAAAATTTTATCATTTGAAGCGGGAATTTTCTCTGCATTTTACCAAAATTTTAGGATTTGGCCAAAAAATAACTTTACTTTCATGAAAATGAATATTAATCTGCCAAAGAAAACTCTTTCCTCTGGCCTATGTATTATACACAAGCTACCATTTAAATCACCAAGAAGATCACCTAAAAGGTAGGTTATGTATTTAAATAGATTAAGTAACTGCCAAATATCTACATTAAAAAATTAGTACCAGATAAATTAGATAAATTAGTACCAGAGAAATGTCTACAATATATTCATGTGTTTGTTTCTTCCCAATGAAAGCAATACTTATTTTGTTATAAAGAAAAAAATTTAATAGATGCTAATAAAAAATAACTCAATAAGTAGAATGAATGAATACTCAACTATATTCCAAGATAGATAAACTTCTTGTACTTTCCCACTGCTGGTTAAATCTCTTTTAGAGCTGAAAAAGAGCTTAGATTTCTACTTTAACTTTCTCCTTTTATAGATACAGCCTGTAGCTCTAAAAAGTTAAAAGACCCAGGTCAACACTAAAAAGAAAAAGGCTAGTGCTAGCACCGATCTCAAACTTATTTCTGTAACAATAGGCTGCATTGTGTCAAATTTGATACTGAAATCAAACAAGCTTGTAAAGAACTTAATGCCTTTAGTCAAATGCCTTACCTCAAATGCTTATGGTCTAAAAATTCCACACTGAAATCACACAAAGCTCTCTACTTCCAAATACCTTGTTTGAAATGAAGCTAGTACAAATCAATGAATTAGGTTATTAGATCCAAAGATTAAGTGCTTTTTGTATACTCAAGAGACCCAGCAGAATGGCTTAAAATTAAAAAATAATAATACCCACAAAAAACTGACAATACCAAGTGTTGATGAAGGGCATCGATCAAGGATGAAGAACAAGTGGAATTCCATCAATTGCTGGTAGTTTTAACTGATATAATCACTTTAGAAAATTGTTTGCCAATAACCACTAAAGCTATCAACAATTGTACTGGGGTGCTATAAAAGTTATATATCTTGATCTGAGGGTGGTGACAGAGGTGTATATAAATGCACAAAACCATCAAGCAAGTACACTTAAGATTGGTATACTTCACTGTATGTATTAATATACCTTAATTTAAAAAAATGAACAAAACAAAAACACACAGCACAGCAGTATTATTAAAAACACTTAGGGGAAAGTGAAAAAGTATGTGAGTCTATTAATTATACACATGTAAGTCTATTAATGTAAGCAAACATCCTAAATAAATAGAATTTTTTTAGGCAGTGTGGTGAAATACGACTGATGAACCCTTAGTGAAGGATAAAAAGACTAAAGACAAAATGTTTTAAACAGGTATTTGGAATGAGCTGAATGATTCTCTTGAACCATCAGTCTATGATTTAAGAGGCTGTCTTGTTTTCTCAATATATTATTATTTTTTGTGCATGGGGTATCTTCTAGAAATTCAATGATATACACTGATATAGAGTTGAAATCTTTGAATATAGAAGAGTTCAACTCTACCAGAATTATAATGAAATGTTTATAACTAAATAAATATTTTCATTTCCTATTTTTAAAGAACACATTGTCAGTCAATGTGGCTTATTGTTACTTGCACATGAGAATTCTGAACAATTTTCTTTTCTTCTAAACATAGAGATTTTCTTAAAAACATTGGTGCTATTCAAATCCTGTGGCCATTTTGCCGTTAAACCATTGATGACATTGTTTTCTTTAGCATCTTGCTCAGATTACTAAGGCCTTCTAATACCGTAAACAATATGACTCACTGATGAATGAGAAAATTCGTACTGAGGTCTGACCTAGTATTCAGAGCTGAAATATTGAAGACATTAAAATTCTTCTAACTCTGCTACTTAACACTTCTGGACACGTCATTGGGCCTTAGTTCCTTCTTCCATAAAATGATGGCATTGGACTAAAATTAAACTACATAAAGTATGTTTCGGTTCTAACATTTTACTATTTTACTGACATTGAATTATAACTAACAGAAGTTCCCCTATTAAATAAATTGACTAACTCATACTTCACATAAGCAACTAAAGATTCATATTGTAATGTTATTATCAGTGTGGTAGTTTAAACGAAGGTCAAAAAAAGGTGAACAGAAAGCAAATGTTCAATGAACAACATAATGTATGTTGAATAATATCACAGTGACCTTGAAAAAATGGCTCTGAATGCAATAAGTTAAAGTTTCACTACATAAATTGGTGTTTAAGTTAATTCATATAACTTAAATGCAGTTTCATATATCATACAATAAAGCTGGATAATGTTAAATGGCTCATCACTTCTATTCCAAAGCATTACTATTATCATTACAAAAATTTTTATACTAAAATCCTATCAAGAATGCATATTGTGCACTAATTAAATACCTAACTCGTGACTCTCAGGAAAATGAGTTTAAGTCCCCAGTTTCAGAGGAGTGGTACCACCGGCTACTTATATCGATCCCAATGGATTTTTCCCTAAAAAGTTAATTTGGTTTAAGTGTTCAATATATATATAAAACTCACATAAAATCTGATTATTAAAAAGAAAGCAAACAAACTAGTCTTACCTTATCCAGTCTCTTTTGCCAGCTGTCCTCACGTTTTACCATTAGTTCAATACAATGAGAAAGTGTAGCAAGGATTCCAGCAGTAGTTGCTTTAAACGTTATTGCCTCCCCTTTAAAATCTATACCATTAATTCCTTTTGGTGTTACCTGTGGAAATACTGAAAAAAAAGTTATCCACTAAAAATCTTTCTAATGAGAAAATAATTACACACATGTGAGACTATTATCACAACTTAAAATTAAAAAATGTTTAGAGAGCTAACAAATCAGAGCAAACTTTCAGAATATAATTTCCCTTCTATTGGTCAACATTTAAAAATTTCCATCCATACTCTATGAACAAAGAAGCTTGTGGCAGTATATGTACTTTCAAGTCTTTTTTCCTGGATTCTATTTCCTGAAATCTATTTGCTGTGCTGCACCCAGTGAATAAAGTGGTAGGTGGAATAATACTTTAACAATAACATTCTGACAAGCTTGAAGCAGGATCTAATTATGGCAAGAACTGTGTTACATTCTGAGAAACCTAGAATTTAAAAAATATGTAAAAATAAACTGCAGAATTGAATAAAGCAATATAAAAAATTTAAATGTCCAAATTTAAGTTCATTACCAATGCACATTAAATAGTTCTTATATTTACATTTTATAATATTGAGAGTTAGCTTTTGAAGAAAATAAAAATATCTTAAAGCTCACCAGATGCAAACAAGAGAACACAATATATCTTATATTATTAGCTAGCAAATTACTGTAACAGAACTTTTATAAATTAATGACACTTTCAACTTTACAAACTCATATGTAGCTACAACAACAAAGGTAAAATCCGTAAAAGAACAAATTGGTAAACTGTACTTCATCAAAATGTAAAATTTCTGCTCTTGATGACATGGTTAAAAGAAAGTTGCAGTTATATGGAATATATAAGTCTAGAGATCTATCAATATACAGCATAGTGTCTACAGTTAATAATATTGTACTGAATACTAGAAATTTGCTAAGACAGATTTTAGGTGTTCTTATACACACAAAAATGGTAACTATGTGAGATAATGTTAATTAGTTTGACCACAGTAACCATTTTACTATGTATATCAAATCATGTTGTACACCTTATATATAATTTCTATTAAAATTTTTTTTTAAAGAGAGTAAAGAGACAAACCACAGACTGGGAGAAAAATCTCTGTAAAGCATATATCAGATAAAAGACTTGTACCCTATATATATTTAATATATTAATATAGAATATTGGTGTATTCTATGGTACAATATAGAATATACAGTAATCCCCAAACTCAATAAGAAAATACATAATCCAATACAAAAAACTAGACAAAAGATTTGAATACACATTTCACCAAAGATATGGATGGCAAATAAGCACATGTAAAGATGGTCAATACCACTAGCTACTAGGGAAATGCAAGTTAAAAACCATAGTGAGATATCATTAAACATCTATCAGAAAGCTAAAATTTAAAAAGACTGACCATGCCAAGGGCTAGCTAGCATTTGGAAAAACTGGGACTCTCATATATGGCTAGTGAAATACAGTTTGGAAGTTTTTAAGAACTTAAACATACCCCTACCATGTGATTCAGTCATTATACTTCTAAGTATTTACCCCAAAGAAATAAAATACATGTCCATAAATGTTCACAGTGTCATTAACTGTAATAGCTAAAAACTAAACAAACTAAATGTCCACCAACAGATGAGTAGAAACACAAATTGTGGAAAATCAACACAAGGGAATACTACGCAGCAATGAAATCAAATACTGATACATGTGGTAACAATTATGAATCTTAAACTAAGAAAGAAACCAGGCCAAAAACCTGACAAACTGTTTAAGACCATTTATATTAGGTTTTAGAAAATGCAAACTAATCTATAGTGACAGAAAAGAGACCAGTGGTTGCTTGGGAAGGAGAAGGAAGGGATGGCAAAGGGGTTAGAGAAAACTTTTGAGGGTGATGAACATGGTAATGATCTTGATGGTGGTAATAACATTATGATAACTTCAACATTTACCAAATTGTACACTTGGTATGTGCAGTTTGTTGTATGTTAATTATATCTCAATAAAGCTTTAAAAACATTTTTATTTTTGAAAAATCGTTTCTATCATTTTAACTTCTAAGTTTTCTATCACTCGTTACCAAGATTGCAGTTTTATTTTAAACCACTATTTTTATTAATAACCAACTTAGAAATTAAAAGTCATTGGTGTCCTAAGAAAATGTTTACAACTATAATAATGGGTCTTCCCTGCTAAATGTTTGATAATTTATATACTTCAGTCAGTATAAAAGAGCAACATGAAATGTCTGAAAAAATTCTAGAAATATACTTCTTCAACTGCACTTACTACTGTCTGAAGCAACCACCTGAAATCCTTTTCACAATGATACAGGGGTTATGCAACAGATTTTTGAGCTTTCCAACAGTTGATATTTTCAACGTTATTTAGTGTCTTACACATAATAAGGCCACTGAAATAAATTTCTCTCATATTACATTTGTTAGAAAATGAAAGTCATGAAGACAAGAAATGATCAAAATTTGTCACTCAATGGGCTTCTCTAAGTAGTGGCTACTTTGATTTTTGCTCCAAGTTTCTTATACCTTATATTGTAAAATTATGTTAACCTTGATGGAAAAACTTAAGCAAAACCTCAAATTACTTGATAAATTTAGATGAACACACTTATCTAAATGTTTCAAGTGAAAACGAGGAAAAAATCATCTTACAGAGACAGGTAACATGCCTTAGTTTCCTCTGGGAAAATGATACACTGTAATAAAAGGAAGTTAAAATATGTGAAAGTACCCATACATATGAAGGGCAGAAATGGAAGAAATTATAAACTAATCTATTAATCTAGATTTGTAAGTACTTAGGCTACAAAAAATTAATATTCAGATTTATTGTTCTTTCAGTTGACTTCTGACCTTACACATTTAAACAATCTTTTAAAGGTACTAACACTCAGAAAATCAAGGAACCTATAAGCTAACATCAGCATGTCAAGAATAAAAACAAATGCTGACATAAACAGAGATCTGTAATCCCTTCATTTCATTAAGATTGTCAAATACATTATTTTGAATAGTAGGCAACCTAAGGGGTAATCCCTGCAGTTTCTGCAGTAAGTTTTTTCTTTCCATACATGAAGTACTCCAAATGTCCATGTGACACACATACTCAGAGGCAGAAAAAAACTGGTGGACAAGTCCTGAACACACAGGCAAATTCATTTAAATCTCTCCTTGCCTGTCTATGATAAAGAAGAAACATGACTAAACACTATGACCCTGGTATCAATTATACTAGGGTCAACCATCAATTGGGTTTGGACTATTGGTCAATTATAGATATGATTAGTCTAACAAAATAAGATACAGCTGGCTAAGAAACTAAATTTAAAATATTCTCACATGAAAAATCTGTGAACTAAAAGGGAATGTAAAGTAATCTGTGCTCCAAATTCTTTGTTTAGACAATTAATATATAAGCATGTATACAGAATCTGGGTGGGGGAAGAGTATAGGATAGCACCCATGTTTCCTAGAGTAATGCATTAACACTAAATTTCTTTTCAGTGAGTTTCATTAAGATACTTGGATTTGACAGGTCAGTTAATATTTACTATCATTATTTTATACATAGTAGATGACATGTATATTACTTACAAAACAGAAATAGGTTTAAATTAGAAAATTAGTCAGAAAATGTGGGTAGAAATATAGTTAAGTGAGTACAACTATAATAGATATAAAAATAGAACAAAATAAAATAGATATAAAGATCCATATAAGTGGCCCTCTTCAGCATTTAATATAATTTAATAATAAAAAAGAGAATTTAAAAAAAGAATTCTTGACATTAAACTAGGGGCCAAAAATTTAACAGTATTAAACCAGCTTATTTTTTTAGTCTTTGTTGAAATAAGTTTCATTGAGATAAAATTCACATACCATAAAAACAACTCATTTGACATATACAATTAAATGTTTTTTAGTATATTCATAGAATTGGAAAGCTCAATCAGTACAATCAACTTTAGGACATTTTCATGAACCATCCCTAAAAATGCCATACACGTTAGCAGTCATTTGCCATTTTCCCCAACCCTACCCCTCTCATCCTCAGCCCTAGGCAACCATTAATCTACTTTCTGCCTCTATGATTTTGTCTATGACTATTTCATACAAATGAATAATAAGTGGTCTTTTGTAACTGTCTTCTTCCACTTAGCATAACATTTTCAAGGTTCATCCAGGTTATAGCAGGTATCAGTATATCATTCTTATATATAGCTAAAAGATGTTCCATTGTATGGTTATATCACATTTTTATTCATTAAATGAACAATTGGGTTATTTCCACTTTTTGACTATTAAGTGAATAATGTTGCAATGAACATTCAAGTTTTTATATGTTTTCATTTCTTCTGAATATATACCTAAAAATAGGATTGCTAGGTCAAATGGTAACTCTAATGTTTAACAAGTTGAGAAACTGCCCGACTCTTCCAAAGCAGCTGCATCATTTTACATTCCCACCAGCAGTGTTTGAGGGTTCTAATTTCTCCACATCCTCACCAACACTTGTTACTGTATTTCTTTCTGATTACAGCTAGCCTAGTAGATGTAAAGTGGTATCTCACTGTGGTTTTAATTAGCATTTTCCTGATGGCTAATGATGTTAGGACCTTTATTGGCATTTGTATATCTTCTTGGGAGAAATGTCTATTCAGATGTTTTGCCAATTTTAAAACTGGGATATTGTTCTATTATAGATTTATAAGAGTTTTTTTAGATGCAAACCCCTTATCAAATATATAATTGGCAACTATTTTCTCCCATTTTATGGGTTATCTTTTCAGTTGTTTTGATAGTATCCTCTGAAGCACTAAAGTTTTTAATTTTGATAAAGAACAATTTACATATTTTTTTTCACTTCTACTTTTGTTGTCATATCTAAGAAGGTTCTGCCTTACCCATGGTCATTAATATTTACTCCTATATTTCTTCTAAGATCTTTATAGTTTTAGCTCTTTGATTCGGTTAGAGCTAATTTTTATATTTAGTATGAAGCAGTGGTTCAACTTCATTCTTTTACATATGGATATCCAACTGCCCAGTATCACTTGTTGAAAAGACCATTTTTGACTCACTGAAATGTCTTCGCACTGTGAAAAACTGATTTACTGTAAATGTGAGAATTTATTTCTGGACTCTAAATTCTATTCCACTGATCTACATCTCTCTCCTTATGATAATATCACACTTCACTGCTGCTTTTGTAGTAAGTTATAAAATCAAAAGTATGAGTCCTTTGTTCTTTCTCAAAACTGTTTTCATTATTCTGGGTCATCTGCATTTTCATATGAGTTTTAAGATCAGCCTGTTCACTTCTACCAAAAACATACCTGGGATTTTGGTAAAGACTTCATGGATTCTATATAGGTCAATTTGGGAAATACTGAATTCTTAACAATATGAATTGGTCATCTGATCCACGAACATGGAATTATCTTTCCATTTACTTAGGTCTTCTTTAATTTTTTCATAATGCTATATAGCCTTCAGAATATTGTTTGTGACTTCTTTTGTTAAATTTATTCCTAAATATTTAACTCTTTTTAATGTTATTATAATTGAAATTGATTAATTTTATTTTCACTGTTTGTTGCTAGTATATAAAAATATAATTGATTTTTTAAAATATTGATATTATACCTTGCAATCTTGCTGAACTCATTACCTAATAGTTTTTTAGTGGATTCTGTATGACTCTCAATACAAGATAATGGCATTTTCCAACAGAGATAGTTTTAATTCTTCCTTTTAAATACAGATGACTTTTATTTATTTTTCTTGCGCAGCTGTCCTGACAAGAACCTCTAAAACAAACGGTGAATAGAAGTGGCAAGAATGGACATGCTTGTTGTCTTGTTCTTGATCTTAGGGAGAAAACATTCAGTCTTTCACTATTAAGTATGATATTAATTGTGAATTTTTCCTGGATACTTTTTATTAGGATATCTATTAATAGCTTTTTTTTTTTTTAAATCATGAAAGGGTATTAGGTTTTGTCAAATGATTTTTAGCATCTACTGAGATGATCATTGGTTTTGCCCTATATTCTATTTATATTATTACATTAATTTGTTTTCAAATATTAAACTAACCTTGCATATTGGGATAAATCCCATCTGGTCATAGTGTACAATACTTTTTATATGTTGTTGGATTTGGTTTGCCAGTACTTTATTGAGGATTTGTATCTACATTCATAAGAAATACTGACCTGTAGTTTTCTTTTCTTGTGATATCTTTGTCTAATTTTGGTATCAACATAAAAATGGCCTCCTATTCTATTTTGGGAAAGAATTTGTGAAGAATTGGTATTAATTCTTCTTTCAATGTTTGGTATAATTAACCAGTAAAACCATATGAACTTGGGTTTTCTTTGTGGGAAGTTTATCACTACTTATATCTATTAATATATTTGCATTTTCTGTCTTCTTGAGTCATTTTCAATAGTTTGTGTCATTGTAGGACTTCTGCCCATTTCATCTAAATTATCAAATTTGTTGGCATATATCTATTCATAGCATTTCCCTAAAATCCATTTTATTTTTGTAAGGTAAGTAGTACTGTCCTCCTTTTTATTTCTGATTTTAGTAATTTGAGTCTCTTCCATTCTTGATCCATTTAAAAGTTTATTAGTTTTGCTAACTTTTCAAAGAACCAACTTATAATTTCATTGGTTTTGTGTCATTTCTGATTCTCTTTCTTATTTTATAATAAAATGTTCCAGTTACAAATTTCCCTCTAAATACTGCGTTAGTTGCAGCCCATAAATTTTGGTGTGTTCTATTTTCCCTTTTATTCATCTCACATTTCCTTTGTGATTTCTTTTTTTAACACACTGGTTATTTATGAGTGTGTTAATTTCTACAATTTGTGAATTTCCCAAATTTCTGTTATTGCTTCTAATTTTAGCCCATTGTGGTTGGAGGACATACTTTGTATGATTTCAATCCTTTAAAATTAATTAAAGCTTGTTTTATGGCCAAGCATAAGGTCTATCCTGAAGAAGATCCCATGTGCAATTGAGAAAAATACATATTCTCCTATTTTTGGGTGGAATGTTTCTTTAAATGACAGTAATAACTCTGTCTTCTAGTCTTTGTTTTCAAGTCTTTCTTGAAGAAAAAAAAAGATGTTGGAAGCTTTCCTCGAATGTCTGGAGATCCAGCTAACTGTTCATATTTAGGGGTTAGGTACTGGAAGCACTAAATGCACCAGCAGGGCTTTTTACTAGTGGACTTCATCAAAGAGTAATCTGGTAGTGAGACAGCTTTTTCACACTAGACTCTTGAAAATCTCTATAGGTCTTTCTTTACCTGTGTCCATTTAGTGTCTCCAGAATTACCTTCTAATTTTGTATCAGAAAATGTCTGGTTGATAGGTATTCTATAAAGAGGGTAAGAGAAGGGAGCAGGGGAACTGCATCTTTCAGTATGTAAATTTTCATTTAGTCCCTGGAACCAGAGTTCTTAGAGATATGCAGAATAGTGAGATTCTTAAATTTCAATAATTAGTATGTATATTTCCACTTAAAAACTTTGTTGATAGGCCAATATACCTTCTTCTTGACATGCCAGGTATTCCTGAATCTAGAATTTTCCAGTTCAATTTCTACAGAAAATAAGCTTCCATTCTCTTTCAGTGAATGTAGGTGTGGTAATTGAGTGAATATGGAATGGAAGATTGGACTTGTGAGTTTCAATTTCAGTTCTTTCAATAATTTTTCGAATATCCACACAAAATAGTTTTTCTATTAAAGCAGATTATTTATTGTGAAATTAAAATGTAACTGAAAGAACCTTCCCCCCAAAAGCCTTTAATTCCATACAGATATATAAATCTGGATGACTCAGTAAGGTTCAACATTTCAGTCCCAAGTTATAAGGACAGCTTTGTAATAAGAAGCCAGCACTTTACAAGATTGGGAGAGGGGTAGGTTATAAGGAAAAAGTAGAGAGCCATGATGAAAATAAGAAATAAGAGAAAAAAAAAAAGGTGGTGGAGAAAAGCATTAAATTTTAATATCAATAATGGAATATTCTCATATGATTTCTAAAATAAAAAATTCTTCCCATGCATATAAGTTTTAAAAAAGTATTTGAAAATATGCCACAACCATAGATTTTCATGTTCTTTCAGAACTTCAGCAAAAATAAGCACAATTAGATTGACTTATTTTTTTCCCCCACAAAGGCTTGTAATTTAAAAAATTTTTAGGAATCCAGATTCTTCTTAGGACACATCAAAACAGGTGCACTAATTATTAATTACAGATTTCAAAATTATTTTGTTTTGTTTTAAAACTACACACATATAAGTGATGCCACGTGGTATTTGTCCTTAGCTTATTTCTCTTAGTATGATGCCCTTCAGAATTTTATTAACGAGTTAATCATTCTAAATAGAGCAATAATTAATAAACTGGTATATGAAATAAACTGCTTTGTTCCTGGGTTTATAAACAATTATGCTGTGAAATCAGAATTATTTCAATAATTTTCCTTTAATTACTTTATGTACTTTTCAATGCCAGTTTATCAAGAGGAGAGAAAAAATAATGTTAAACAGAGAGAAATACACTCTAAAAAAAAACATTCTAGTTCTTTAAAATGCCTTCACCCTAGGAAATAAACTTTTTTAGTTCTAAAAACTGATTCGCCCAAATACTGCTAAAATAAGTGGGCCAATGTCTGGAATTCAGAATGTCTTTGTTAGATGATTAGTGGCCATTATTATTGTCAGAATGTGTATTTTACCTACAGGTCTTCTTCCAGAAGAAACATTCACTTTCCAGCAGTTCCACAGCTTTTAAAAAAATTACTCAATTAGATAATTATTCTTGTTATATAGTTAGTTATTATATAACTTTAGAAAGTGTATTTTATCTAGTTGAGGGGAGGGGAAATGTAATACTTACACTTTTCCTTATTGCCATTGGTATTATGCAAAAAGTCTCCATCAGAACGTGTTGTAGGAAAGTCATCTTCATCATCCTCCACCACTAAACAAAATATATTTAAAGATATTAGGATGAGAGAAAATAGAAATTAACCAGTATATTCTTATGTTCAATCAAGCCAATATACTCTATGTTCTGTAAATTTAAGATTTTATCTTTGTGTTTTCAGTGGTTATTAAGGTATGCCCAAAAAATATGCTATCGAATGTCTTTAATACATTATTATACAAACTGTACCCATTCTCATTCATGTAGGGAATGGTATTAAGATATGAATTATTTTGTCCTTTAGTCTTCCTATCTTTTCCTACCTTGGGTCAATTTCATAATTCTATCAGAGAAATTCATAATTTCTAGCCATTATAGAATGGCTAAGCAGGACTATAAGAGGATAACTTCCATGCAGAGGATATAATAGCTTGCTTCCAGGATTTCTTAAATTTACCATCTTTGAAAACACAGGGGAAAATACAATTACTTACAAATGTAATATCAATTTCTGTGCCTAGATATCCATTTTAACTTACTCAATTACAGAAAAAAGAAAATCCTGTGTTCTTCTGTGTACTTCTTTGTTCTATGTATCTATCATTTCTTTTTTTACTGCCTAATATACTTTATTTAATCCTCTGTACTATATACTCCATGCTTACCACAAATTTCTAAACCTCAGCCCTGACCCCTTATTTTCTGCTTTCTGTCAAGCTTTTTTATTGCTTCTTTAATTATCTTTTAAGGAACTCCCTTCTCTTCAGAAAGAATATTCATTCTAAATTGTTGTACTTCTTGCCTGTATCTCTTTACCTCATAGGTAATTTGGTTCACATCTACTTTAGCTGTCTCTTCAATATATATAAAGCCCATTCCTATTCTTTATTGCCTGCCTTGACTAAATGGTAGGAATCACATGGAAAATGCCTTTCTGTATTGCCATTTTTTAATTATTGGGCTACTTCATTTTTTTAACACTTGGAAAACTTGCTACTCATTTATAACAACCTTTTTAAATCATAAGCTGCTATTATCTACTAACACCAACTATTCTTTTCTATCCAGCTGACTGATATCAATATCTGACTCATACTTTTCCAAGTCTATCATTCCTACAGATTTCAATCTCCACACTAAAGCCTCTGCAGACACCTTAGTTCCAAGATTAATCAGATTTCCAGATTCTGCGGCTCTTTCACTCCCTCATTAATCATTTGCAAATATGGTCAATTCTAAGAAATTCATTAACACAGCACACTGTTCTGTTTTTAAATCAGTAATCATCTTCAGATAAGATTCTGACCTTGTCTCAAAACTACTCTGATTAACTGCTCTTAAATAGAGAAAGGTTTGAACTTCACTCATCTCAGCACCTACTTTGGGTTACTAAAGGTTCACTTTTGTATCCCTAACTATCTAACAGCCTTGCAGCACCAAACAGGGATTTTCGACCTTTTTCTAGCCCCAATACTCAAATTTGAAAAACTGATGAAAACAAGAATCACTCTGGCTAAAATAGTAGCCTTCTTCCTTCCCTTCCCAACCAAATACTCTTTGTCCATTTCTGAGGCACTTTTAAGGGATATTTGACATAGTTTGAAATCACTGTGCTAATACAAATCCTCCATCCCAATCATTCCTTTACTAACATTAATCTATTATGCTAAATTCCACCCTTAGATCTTGTATATTCCTGCTTTCCTTATCCCTGCAATAATCCAAATTAACTACATCAATAACAGCTATTATTACTACTATTTTTTGCAGTTAAGTATAAGCACAATGCTAACATATATATTCTCATTTAATTCTCACAATTCTATGAGCTGGATATAACATTCATTTTACAACTTAGGAAACAGATATGGAGAAATGTTAATGCTTCAAGTCATCAAACTAACAATGACTAGAAGAGAAAAATTAGAAGAACTTTTCTTTTAATGCCTTTAATGTAATACATATGTTCTGTTTTAAAATCAAGCAGTATGTTTAAAGATAGTGCCTTCTATTTCTGTAATCCCAGAGTATCTAAAACCTAAAAGGTTAATTAATCTTAATGAAAGTATGTGTGTGAGTGACAGAGAATCAGGTTTAGACTGCCTAACTAGCAATTCTGATAAAACATTTTACATGAAAAACAATGATGATCACCTAAAATGAAATGAGAGTTTGCTATTACCATTTCACTGACACAGTTAATGAAGAATAGTGATTCTTAAAATTCTGTAAGTCACAGACTTAGTTTTGATAATTTAATTAAAGTGCATCTATAGAGATCCTTAGATTCAGGTCAGCAACTCTGATCTACAGTCAAAGTAGAAAACTAAGGTTCATGTCCTCATTTCACTTTACTCAGTGTGTATTCTTAAAACATAAATATTTCTTAAAATAGCATTTATAGAAAAATCAATTGTTATGGGCTGAATTGTGTCCCCCTCTGACCCAAATTCATATGTCAAAGTCTCAACTACCCCGTATCTTAGAATATAGTTGTATTTGGACACTGGGGCTTTATGGAGGCAATCAAGTTAAAATGAGGTCATTAGGGTGGGCCCTAATCCAATATGACTAGTGTTCCTATAAAGGCAAAATTTGGACACAGACACTTACAGAAAAAAGATGATATGAAGACACAGGGAGAAGACGAACATCTATAAGAAGGAGACAAGCCTAGAACAGATCCTCCCCCCAACTTTGCCCTCAGAAGAACCCAACCATAACTTGATCTCAGACTTCTAGTCTCTAGAAATGTGAGATAATAAATTTGTTGTTTAAGCCACCAATGTCATGATGGAGCACTAACAAACTAATGCATTAGTCTATCACTGTTATTTATTCAAACATAATGTTTAAAATCATTTTCAAATCTTCTACACAACTGGTTATAATTGCATACCAACTTCTACTCTAGTCACTATCAATTTTGTCCTTCAAATACTAAATACTATTGATGTGGATCACTAAAAAACAAACAAGAAATCCAACTCTGTATATATCCTGTTTTTGTTTAAAGAGGTATCTGTAAGGAAATGAAAGCTGATGTGTTATGTTTAATTTGATTAAAAGGGTATATACAATTGGTCCTCTGAATCTGTGGGTTCTATTTCCATGGATTCAACTAACCACAGATCGAGAGAAAAAAAAAAAAGGTTGTGTTGTTGCTAACATGTACTATGTAATTAGGCCTATAATGGTTGTGTCTGTACTCAATATGTACAGACTATATTTCTTGTCATTATTCCCTAAACAATAAATTATAACAACAATTTACATACCATTTACATTGTATTAGGTAATCTAAAGATGAAGTAATCTAGAGATGAAGATTTAAAGTATAAGGGAAGATGTGTGTAAGTTATATGCAAATATTACACCATTTTATATAAAGGACTTGAGCATCTTCAGATTATGGTTATCAGTTGAACATCCTGGAACCAATCCCCGGTGAATATCTAGGGACAATTATACCCTTTTTTTTTTTTTTAATGAAGGAGAAATATAAGTTTAATTGGCTTTATTTTTAGAGAAATAAACAGCAAATGTTAAATAACCAAAAACTTAAAAGTATACCAAATATAAAGAACTTCAAAAGCTACTTAATTTTGTCTAAATTTTAAGAAGAATATGGACTTCTGCTTCTTGCCAAGACAGCATAAAGAAACTAAATTTACTCTCTAGCATGAAACTAAAAACTGGATAAAATATATAAAACCATGATTTTCAAGACACTGGACATGAGGCAAAAAAGGACAGTGATCCCTGAGTGTCAAGGAACAAATGTGAGCTCTGTGATTGTTCAACTTTCTGCCCTGGGAGAAATTCCAAACTAAAGAGTAAGAAGGAACACAGAAGGAGCCCAACAGACTCTCTGAAGTGAGGAAATGGAGCTGAGAGACAAAGGCAAAGAGTACCAGAGAGGGAAAAACTGTATAGAGAGAGAACCTTGGAGACTGGTAGAAGGTCCTTTTGAGTATTCAGTAGAGTACTGATGGTACATACAAAGAGAGAGTACTCTAGAAGTCAGAGAAAGAACCAACTGAAAAGATTCCAGGAAACAGTATTCAAAGCCTACATGGGGCAGAAAAAAGTCTTTGTGGTCCATTACTTTAAGTGGTTATTTTACTTGAAAGTAGACTATGATCAGTTAAATGTGTATACTATAAACCCTAAAGTATCCACTAAAGTAACAGTTAAAACTAAAAAGAAAACAAGATAAAAAATGATATTATAAAAAAAAAAAATCCCAAAGAACACAAAAAGAAGGAATGAAGAACAGAAAAAAACAAAAAGAATTTGAACTCAGATCCAAAACATTTAATATGACCAAGAAATAAAATCATGTCAAGCAACCTAGTTATACAGGGAATAAACTTACTGCTATTTAGTAATAATTCTGTGAGTAGTTCACTTTTGTCTTCATAGAATAGGAGAAAAATTGAGGAACAGATGTGAACATTAGTAATATGTTTAGCAGTCACAAAAGTTCAAAATTCACATAAGTTAACAATTTCTTTTAAAAGAAATTCATTAAAAATTATTTTTAAATATATATGCAGCTCTATTATTGATTTCCTCTTCCATGAAAAAAAAGGCCAGAGGAAGGGAGAATGCTGGAGAGGGAGAGAAAGAAAGGTAAAGAGAGAAGAAAAGTGAGAAGGAGTAGAAGAGAAAGGGAGAAAGAGATCGACTAATTCCAGACTGAAAAATTTAACATAAACATATGCTTGTCTCTAAGACCCATCATGGGGCAAATTAAATATATTAGACATAATCGTATAAAATGCCCAACATTACCAAGATACTATTTTTAATAAAATAGTTTAAAACTCATTTAAAAATCTTCACTAGAATCTGTTAAATGTGATAGATTACTTAAGAAGTTATTAAAGTACACAAGTTATATGTTCACTGAAATCTGTTACATTGGGGGTTTGCAGCAAAAGTGACTATAATTACCTTTATCAGTTAAAGACATTACCCTTTAAGATCAAGAGGCTTTAAATCCATTCATTCTCCAAGTAAAAATAGTGGCAATAGCCTAATTAACCTTTATCCCTTTGAAGTTCATCCTTGGAGACAGCATCAGCACAGGCATCAAAGTACTTCTGTAGAGTATCAACTTGTCTACATAGGATATCTCTAAAGGTTTCCATTTCAGCCAATTTCTCACGTAAGCTGTGGCCTTTCTGTAAAACACAAAAGGTAGGGGTAGTGGAGAATGTAACCCAAATTAACAAACCTGGAATTCATTTAGTCTCATGATATTTAATCACCTTTAAAGGTCGACACCTTACTTACTAATGAGGGCCACAGAATAGAAAGCTGTAAAGCGCAATGTACACTCCCAGGAATAGACTTGAAACTAACTGTGGCTAGACACTGATAAGCCTTACAATTTACTAATATAACATTTAATATTTTTCAAATTATTGGCATTGTGAACAAAAATTGTGAAATACTTTGAAATGGGCAAAAATATTACTAGGTGTCTTTTCAAAGGAATGGTGAGTGTCATCTACGGAACCTTCGGCATCTATGAAACTCTTTGGAAAGGGTGTTGTTTTATCATATAGAAGTTTTTGCTTTTTTTTTTTTTTAAGAAGTCTTTGATTTCATTACATTTGAGCTATTTTGTAAGTCTTATAATAGAAAACAGAGTAATGTAAATGATTCTTGCCCACAGATATGCAAATAAACTTTGTCCAATGGGGATACTCTAGTTACTAATATGTAGATTGACTAGTTTTGACTATATTAGCATTTTGGCATTCTTCAGATTCTCCTTTGAATAAACGTTTTTCTTTACATCTTATCTATTACTAAAATAAAATCTTTGACATGTGTTCATTTTCTATTTGTGTGAGTCATGAATTTTATCCCTTAAAAACTATTCTGTAATAACTTCAAATAAATTACTCTGTAGAAAAGTCTTTCAAAAAACTATCAAATAAGTTCTGTTCACAATATTCAGTGTTAGATTTAATTTATGTTGTCTTAAAGCATTCACAACCACATACCTTGAATGAAGAGGTGGATGTTGCAGAATAGCCACTTGCTCCAGACACCAGTGACACCATTGAGCCATGTCGACGCAAGCTGGATTCAGATCCATAACCAGATTCAGTCTAAAAAAGAAAGTAAACTACATGAAAAAAAATTTAAAGAAAAGAATACTTAATCATTACACACAAAAAACTGTAACCTTGTAAGGTAACAGATGTTAACTAAACTTATTATCCTAATCATTTCACTATATATGCGCATGTACATATAATCATTATGTTGTATACCTTAAACTAATAAAAGGTTATACATTAATCATAGCTCAATAAAACAAAAAATACATAAGAAGAAACAAAAGTTTTCTTATAAGTCAATAAGACTATAAATATTAGATAAAACAAGGGCAAAAGAATAATAAGAGGAAAACAACCAGCACTATATTTTTATAGTATTATTTCCAGTACTATCATTTATCATTGTCTCAATAAAGCCTTTTGTATTATACCAGGCAGTTTACGTCTATTGTCAAGCATTCTTTACATATCACGATTACAGCATTTATCATTCAACTGTATTTACATTTTGTAATTACTACTGGACTTGGATCTTCTTGAAAACTGTATCTTTTTCATTTTTGTAGCCACCTTGATAGTTCATGTCACAAAGAAAAGTTCTCAATTTTGCCTGTATGTTAAGTAATCACTCCATGGAAAAAATAACAACTCCTGGATGTTGGGGTATATTTAGGACTTAACACTGTAATAATACTTTTATCTATTTTTATGGGAATGGTACTCATCAGA
This sequence comes from Macroglossus sobrinus, assembly GCA_004027375.1. Taxonomy (NCBI): domain Eukaryota; kingdom Metazoa; phylum Chordata; class Mammalia; order Chiroptera; family Pteropodidae; genus Macroglossus; species Macroglossus sobrinus. The sequence goes on along the minus strand of PVKZ01000059.1, from coordinate 1,767,641 downwards.
GCATCAATTTTATATTCCACCCTCCCTAAGACAAAAGCAGTACCAATAAAATAGACAAAGGAATTAAACATCTGAAAAAAATAACTTTCTAGTACCTGAAACTTCCTTAAGTATTTTGGATCTCTAATTACTTTCTACTGCTATTTTTTGTAAAGTATTGTAAATAATTTTAGTCCTAGTTGCTAAACTCAGGAGATAAAATAACATCTAATCATTTTGGGCACCACATCTAGCAGCAGCAATTAGAAATAGTTTTGGTTATTTGATTTTCAAGATTAAGATTGAGAATCATTGAAATTCAGTACAATGTACTACAGAAAATATTTCCATTAACATTTTACATCCTCTGTGCTCTAGTGCTTGAGTTTCTGAATATCCATTACATTTCCTATATAGCTCTTGGTTTACCCCTGGCATTATTTTAATTGGACAATATTCTTTTAGGTACAAGAACATTAAGCTTTTATACTGATTTAAGACTTACATCATGAGACACCACTTCACATCTCAAAGCAAAGCAATGTCTGAGTGATGAAGCAAAGTAAGTATTTTGGTTCCAGAAAAACTATTAATGAAAGAGTAAAGCATGTAAATTGTACCTCAAGAAAACTGATTTCTTTTTAAAGGCAAAGCTACTCTATGACAAAAAAAAGCAGACCAGGGTGCAGCAGAGGCACTGACTACAAAGTAATACAAAATTGGGGGGTACAGGTTACAACTGTCAAAATTTAATTGTTCAATTAAAAATGGATATATTTTAAGAATGTTAAATTGTATATCAACAAAGCAAAGGAAAAAAGTAAGCTTGTTTCAATATAACAGAGTTCCACCAAAAGATAATTATAATTACAACAATCATAGTTTTAAAAAAAATAAGACTTTCTATCAAACATCCTGGAACATAAGAAGACTCTATCTGTAACAGGTTATACATATAAAGGTACTTCATAAATTAACTTTTCTCAGATACCTATGTCATTCATTTCTAAACAGAAATTAATCTAATTGCCCATTTAAATACAAAGAACTCGCCTGATCCCGTCTAATCTCAGATGCTAAACGGGTTGGGCCTGGTTAGTACTTGGATGGGAGACCACTAGGAAGACCAGGTGCTGTAGGCATAAAAAAAATATGTAAAATAAAAAAAAATAATAAGGGATTGTAATCTGACAAGGTCCTTGCAATCTGTGAGGTCAATTAATGGTTGCCTCGCCTAAAAAATAAACAAACAAACATAAAGAACTCTAAAATTTACAATTAAAATTTTATAATATTAAAAAGATTTATTTATTTGAAAAATATCTAAAAATCATACAATTTTAAGTTTAAATCCAAATGAATATACTGTCTCCATTTCCCACTTTCTATCAACAAGTCATAAAACAGAGCAAGTCAAACTATTTTTTTAAGGTCTTGGAACAAAATATAAACACTACAAAGCTTTAGTAAAGGTGTCTTCACTATTAAAAGTACCTCTTATGACTTTTTCTATTTTTTCATGTTTCGATATTTTAAAATGAGTAATATCTTCTTACAACAAAGACATGAGAGAACAAAAGGCTACTATAGCAATATACATACTGCTGTATATTTTATGTAATAGATAGTAAACAAATGCGGAGTCTGAGAGTTTAGTGTAACTGTATTTCTACCTCAAATAAAGTTTCATTTAAATACATTTCATTATAAATTATATAAATAATTCCAAGGAAAAAGAAAATACACTATAACAAATTCCATTGCCATTGAATTTAAATAATAAAGTCATTTGTCACTCTATTTTAGTCAGTAACTATAATGAGATAACTTTAAATATAAATAATTTAAGTGGTTAACAAATATACATGTACATACAAAAATGAATCCTCATTGTTTAAAAACTAGTCATTCTGGAAATGGCACAGGTATGGGATGGTCTCAAGGTATCAATATTTTATAAACACTTTGTCATAGGTGCTGAAAATAATTCTAAAAGAGAAGTTACAAAACTATTCCGAATTTATAAGATGTGTTTTTTGAAGGTAGAGTGGGTGAGGGAAGCAGGGATGTAAATGGGAAAAAATTACTTTACGTTCTTAAAACTGTAACATGCTTGCAAATCTCATTGGTATGAGTTTTGGAGATAATACTTTTAAAGGCATGCTGGCTTTTTAAAAATCACACTCACTCTTCCACAAGAAAAAAGAAGTTGCTTACAACCTCTAATCACCAATATAGTATTTTGAAAACACCAAATTCTATCTAAAATTAATAATACAGAATTCAAATAGTTACTATATGAATATTTTTTCCCTTTCAATATATCTTCTTTAAGCTCCATCATATGTACTGCTTTGCAAAAAACTCCCAAATTTGTGAGTTTGTAAGCAGTATTCCTGAAGACATTTTGCAGAAACATAAAATGCCACTTTGGTTTGAAACACTTAATAAATATTTACTATGTAGAACAAGGTTTACTTCCTTTAAACACTACAGAAGTTAGACCATACCCCTTTGTTGTAATATTCCTTTTTATCTTAAAAAAAAAAAAAAAAAAGCACAATATTTTGGCCACTAGAGGGGGTCAGTGGTGTCCTCCAAGTGGCATTATACTACTCGGACAGCTAATACAAAGGTTACTGTTGGTCAAAGTACAAGAGTAACCTTTAGACTAATTCCTTTACATCTACCTGTACCCTCTCTATCTTGACTTTTTGAGAAAGAAGAAAAGAATGATAAATTAAATCATTTATTTTGAAGTTATGAATTTAATAGAATACCAGAAATGCCTAAGAACTTATTTGAAAACTCCCTTAAAGCCATAGCTAAATTTTAGTTTGTTTTAATCACATGGGAGATAAAACTTACACAGTATCATTTTGTTCAGTCTGTTCATCATCCCATCTATGCTCCAAAAGCAATGGTATAAAATATAGCAAAAAGGTTGGTTTATTTTTTTTTTAATAGCACCTGGCTTTAGAGAAACTCATTCTTTTTCCTAATAACACTCTCCAGAAAGAAACATAGCAAAACCAAAAACAAACAACAAAAAAGACAAATTAAGCAACTTCCTCACAATATCAAAAATTAGTGATATAATGCCCCACCCCCAAACTATACTCTCTTTTTTCATTTTAATTGTTGGAAGAGAGAAAATACAAGGTTAAATGTTAACATGAAAACAATGAAGCATTTTCCAGTAACCGAAATTCTGTAACCTGTAATAAAACCAAATAAGCTTACTATGCTGTGAGCATCAACATTATTACTTGAAAGCAAACCACACAAGAAGCCAGACACTATATACTCAGGAGAGCAATTTAATCAATAGGGTTGTGATAGTTTTAAAAATTAAGTTGCAATGACAACAATTTTATCCTTATCTAGGTTCAAATAAACAGTATTTGAGATAAAAAAAATTTGGCACAATTTCTTACTCATATTAAAATCTCATCTATTTATGCTTTCAAATACTTATGGATTCCCCTAGAGAAGCAGTAGCCTCCAAAGTAGAAAGAACACAAGCATAAGAGTGAGAAAACAGGCTTTATTATCACTGTAACCACTAAACAACAAGATAAGTCAGTCATCTTCCTGGGCTTAATTTTCTTATTACGATAATATGGCTAGTCTAGAACTATAGTTCTCCATATTAAACCTAAATACCAAAGCTTAGGCTAAAAATGTATATATCCAGCGGATACAGAAGGTAAGACAGTTCTTTCTAAACCAGATGGAAAGGTATAATAAAATTCATTCAGAAAACCAACATTTATAATGTATCAGACGAGGAAAGGTTCAATCTGCAATGATTTCCAGGAATTGAAGCACCTCATGAATTAAAGAAATTTAAAAATATATTTTAAAAATGGTATTAAAGAGGGGTTTATCCTACTCTAACTGCCTAAATAAAGCCCAGTGGCAATACAATCAACTTCACCAAATAAAGTATTTGCTTATCCTCAAGATACTTTTCTCAAGTCATACTAGAAAACATTTGCTCAGATTAGTCCTAGAGAGATTTTTTTTCAGATCCTAGTTCTTTTTGTATCATAATTTTAAAATCTCAAATATAATGTGCCATTTGAAGGTCATTTATGGAACTTGGTGATACAGTTTGTATTTTCTTCTACTAGAGCATAAGATGAGCTTTCCTTTCCAGAAATATCTAAATAGGAAGTGTTATAATGAAATGAAGCTAGAAGGTTTAAGCCAAGCTGTATCACACACTGTAGTTGTGAAAAGAATGCTAGATGGGCAGAAGAAAATAAGACACTGCCAATCACACTCCAAAGGACTAAAAAAAAAAAAAAAAAAAGCCCAAACGCAACATGGTACTGTAGAAACAGAGGATAACAACAGTTGCCCTCTTCTCTCCTTGATTTTAGATCTCCCTTTCTTGTACTTATAATTTAGGGCTGTAGATTCCACAATATATCTGTATATCTACAAGAGAAAATTAGACCACCAAGCCCTTCCTGTGATTTAAAAGATGATTCTAAGTAAACTGTATCTGACACTAAAATTCAGTCTTACCTGATTTTTTTAATCCCTCCTCCTTTGAGTGAGTCTAGAGATCAAACTCTCTTTTTTTTCTTAGTGATCAATCAAATGAGGCTGTATAAAGGAAGTTTTGAAGCAATTTTTCCATCCTAGCTTCAGAAAACAAATACTAAAGGATAAGGCAGATGTTTTTGGTTTTGCCTTGAGAGGAAGGCTGACAAGAGTTCAGTAAGTTTAAATGGCTATTTTATATAGCCAATTCCAGGAAGCCATCTTGGATAAATAACAACAACAACAACAACAACAACAGTAAAAACTTATAATTAGGACACTTACTTTGTGCCAGGCATGATGCTAACATTTAACATGCATTATCTAATTTAATCCTTTAAATAATGTATTTGAAATTGGTATTATTATTATACCCATTTTATAGGGGATTTTATGTAATGTCTTCAGAATCACACAAGTGGTAAGTAAGGGACCCAGGATTCAGTCCCAGATTCAAGTGCCCATAATGTCAGCCATTAGGCTATGCTTCCTTAACATCCAGAAGACTTTGCTACTACTCTCAATGCTCTCTATTGTCCCACTGCCATTCTCTAGTTCTGGTCTCTGAGTCTTTTGGATTAATCCTCCACCTTTCTAACTGTTTTTAGTCTGCTCCTCTTGAAATCCTTTCTAGTGTAACTAAGTAATCTTTTAAATATAGACATCTGATTCTTTACTTCCTGTTTTAAATCCTATTTGACTATTTCTCCTAGAATGAAGTTCATACATTGCTTATAAGGCCCTGTTAGAGGTAGATATACAATTACACTAAACTACTATCAGCCTCCATATTCATTTACTATCCATTACTTTAAATGTGGTTGCATCAATATTGCTGTAATAAGGTCTTGTGTTCTAGCAGATAACTTTGGAAGGAGAGATTACCTATTTTGAAACAGTAGAACTTGAAGAAATAGACAAGAATATAAGAAATGCAATTTATAGTGAGAGAATATTTATAAGACTTTGTAATATTTATATCATAAATACTTAATGTTTGCTACTATTGATTGCCTCTTCATCCCCCACAAAGGCAAATCTTTATACTTCTATTCCAGGAACATTTACATGGGTAGGGGGTGGAGGGTGGAATTCAAGAAGCTAGCAACAGATATAACAAAATACTATCACTACTCTTTAACTTTCTTGTTTTATGGTTTGTCCTAGAAAAAAAGAGCCAGAGCATGTTTTCTTTCAGAAGAAGTTCCACAGGCACAGAATACAAAGGTTATAATTTCATTCTTTTTATCTAATTGCAAAGAGAAGATAATAGCAAAACAGTTAATGCTACTTTTGAAGCTCCCTTAAATGTCTCAGAGAATAAACAGGTTTAATATATTAAAGTAGTATTTTGCAGGATTGCTGAAATGTTAAGATTATCCATGGCCAGGGGAACTGAAACATTAATTCTTCTTTGCAAGAATCCTCAAAGAAATATATGCACATATAACAATGGTCAGCAAATGAACTTTATTACTCTGGGGCTTTGGCCCCAAACCTAAATTTTCTACAAAAGATAAGCATCCTTTTCTTACGAGTAGGGGAGAAATTGAGATCTATATCAAAACATGAAAAGATACTCATAATTTATTGCTAGTAGAGGAAAAGCTACAAAACAGTATAATATTAATCATATAAAAATGTAAGGCTGTACATACAAAGAATTATCTGGAAGGAATCTTTACCAATAATGAACACTGGTCATTTCCATGTGGCTTGAATTTTCATTTTCTTTTTCATGGTTCTCAGCACTGTTTATATTGTTTGAATTATTTATAGCAATCATATATCACTTTTACAAAAATTAAAACAAAAAAGTCACAGAACATATTTTTTCATCTATTTCACATAGAAAGGATTAAAAAACTAATGCTGATAAAGTTGCAGTGACATGAAGATCTCACATTCTGCAAATGGAATGTATATTAGTACAATCTTTTTAGAAAGCAATTTGGAACCATATATCAAAAGTGCTCATACCTTTAAATCCAGCAATTTTACTTGAGCATGATAAGGACACAACTAAACTGCAGAAAAATGCTTTATGTAGGAGGGCAGTAAATAAAAAAAAAATTAAATAACCTAAAAAGTCTAAAAATAACCAAATTAACAACAACATTATAGTACAAATATTAACAAAGCTATGTTATAAGAAGCAAATTATGTTAGATGAAAAAAAATATTATCCATAATATTTTGGGGGTAATAAGGAAATACACCAAAATGAAGATTAACTCTCATTTGTATTTTGTATTTTTTTTTCCTTATAAGAGTAAATATTACTTTTAAAAATCAGAGTGGGGGGCAATAAAATCTTATCAGTAAAACTATTCATGGGAATGGTTTTTAAAAACTTGTTAAGAATTTTTAGATTCAACTGTACAGGGAAGAGGTTTTTTTTTTTAAGGAGATTTACTATTTTTTGTTTTTGTTTTAGTATTCAATTAAACGTACACGAGAAAAAGTTGAAATTAAGTAGAAAGGGGAGTATTACAAAAAACTTAGGCTGTTGTTCTTGAAATAATATGGTCTCTGCTGACTAATTAATGCTTTCATTTATTTAATTTTTGCGCAAAATGGAAATAACACCTACTCTGAAAGGCTCCGAAGATGTTTAAATGATAACAGTGCCTAAATGCTCCTGTATTTCTCTACACATCAAAGTGGTGCTAATGAAAAGACCAAGGGGCTAAGAAGTGAAGAGTGATGTGAGCATTCCTATCAATGATCATCTCTCTTGTCTCTCAAGCACATGAACTTTCTATGTGACAGAACTGTTTTCAACTAGGATAATATTTTAACCTGCAGGATATCATTTACTTTGATACTTACTCTTATTATTCCTAACTCAATGCTGTGTTTCAGCCCTCAATCCCAAATGAGCCCAAAATATTTACCAGGCAATAAAGACAACATACGCAAAAATCCTTTTTTAGGCTATTAGCTAAAAGATTAATTTGATGAAGAAGAGTCTTAAATTCTTTTGTTTTGTTTTGTTTTGTTTTAAGAAACATTTTCTCCCAGCTAATGTCCAATATACGCAGAAAGTAAAATTAGACGTTTTCACTGCTGTCAATATACATAAACCATGCTACCCACTGTTATTTTTCCACATCAAAAAAGCAGATTCCCAGCTGTCCCAGTAACTGTCAGAAATCTTCCCTCTTGATTAAATAATTCAAATCCAATACTGAAACACTGTAAAAAATGACTTGTAGCATATAACCTCATTTTCTTTAATATATTCTGTAGCAACAATATGAAATTCATTCAACTCCAGTTAACTGTCTTATTTTTTTCCGTGTACCTAGAGAAACACTTTGCAAGCAAATTATAGACTAACAAGGAATAGACTGAAAATCCAGCAATATTCACCTAAGTTGTTAGTAGCAAATATTTAATAAGCATTATAAAAACTTGCAAATTTGGTAAACAAAATTATAGACTATATTTTCAAAACATTATATTTGTATAACTGCCAATTCCATACCATCCTTTAAGCACAAGTAAACATACAATTAATTATAAATTAACTGAGGGTGGCCAAGTCATAGTAACCTAGAGTGAAAAAACAGATTCTCTCAAGGTATTTTTTTGGGAAATGCCAAGAGATTAGGGCAGTTAGCAGTAGGAGTTGAAGTTGAAAAGAAGCCAAAGATACAAAAAGACCATGACAAATGAAGGAAGAAGAAACTAAGAGTAGGATAGAAGAGCAAAAGTTATGAATAAACAGGAATGTTGAAAGAGAGAATAGTAGAATGACTTTAAGCTACATAGGTGGGGGCAGATGATAGAAAAGTAACCAAGTCTGGTAACAAAAAGAGCACTCAGAGTTAAGTATACAGTTACAGCTTTCTTTGCATGCAGGGCATTGAGTTTTCTTGGTTCCTAGCAATAGGAATTTCTCAAGGAAACATGGGTTGGCCTGTACTCCCTGTAATCTAAAAAGTTTAATTAAAATGAATAGATCTATAACATCGACATCTATGGATCTTTTCGAATTTTCAATATTTACCTGATCTGAAAAGACACCTATGTTCAGCTTTAGTAGATACTGCAGAACTGCTTTCCAAAGTGTTTACATCCACTTTACAACTGTTCCATGTCCTTACCAACATTTGGTGTTGTCTTTATGTTTAAATCCACTCTGCCAGGTTAATGGTGGTATCATTGTGGTTTAAATTGGTGTTTTCCTGATGACTAATGGTATAGTTTAGCTTTACAAATGGTTATTACCAATTTAGATATTCTCTTTTATGAAGTGCCAGTTCAAGTCAGTTGGCTGTTTTTTGTTTTGTTTTGTTTTGTTTTAATCAAGCTGTAAAAACTTTTCTTATTGATTTATCTGTAGGACTCTCCCTGTCTTTCTGAAATAAAACGTTGTCAGATTATATCTCCTCAACTGGCTACACAGTTAATATGATTACCTAAACATCTTCTTTCTTCACTGTTCCATGTAAAATCCTGATTCCTCTTTTACCATCTTGGTAAAAGATAAATATCTTCTCCAGATAAAAGAACCTGAATGAAAACACTATAAACTACTGACATCTATTCTCTCTTTTCAAGATGATACACTTTTCATTAAGTATGTAGGCAACTATGGAAATACTAAGTGCAGGTGTTGGCTCAGAAGAATTCAGATTTCAAAAACTGCAGGTAACAAAAACAAACAAGTTATTTTAAAAGCCCTTGACAGTTGAATTATTTTTATTCCAGAACACTAAGAATATTAAAGAGGATTGGTCCCTTGTTTTCTTCTTTGATTTTTTTTAACTTCAAAAGTGTTGGTAGTGTGACAATATCTACATTTAGGTATTTTTTAAAATTTTATTAACCATGTATAGATTACTGCAAGTAATTCAGGAGTTAATTCCCACTGTTACGAACTAACCAAATTCCTGATCTTAATAAGAGAAACATGGAGAGACATAATAATGTTGCTTTGCTGGTTATTAAAGTTCAGTTGTAATTCCATGCACTTGGGTTTTCCTACAACTTATCTGAGAAAAGAGCACAGCTCAGACAACCATGGCAGCTACTAGATTAGTGTTTTGCTCAAAAATTAAAATTCTTGAAGGTAAAGAAGAAGTAAATTTGATTCCACCTTCTTCCCTTCATCAATGTGGTGTGATGCAAAGGTAAATGGAGAATTGGTTCTCATCCACTGATCCCATGAAATTAAAGTATACAAAATAGTAGTTTAAAAAGTTATATTTGTATTCTTAAGCCTTTACCAATTAAACCAAATTCAAAATGCAAAGCTAAGTTTATATAATAACCATTTATAAAGCAGACAAGTATGGATAAAAAGAACCTCTGTTAAAAAAATATCTTCATATTATAGTTAATTAAAAATTATAGAGAAAATACGACTTAACATGACCTTGATATTTAAAAAGTGCTAAGAAGTAACAGGTATATTTTGCCACATAGCTATTATAAAATACTCTCCTAATAAACTTATGTCAAATTTAACATGAAGAAATTAAGGTGTCAAATAAGCAGACATTGCTTCTAACTTTAAGAGAAAAAGCACCAAAATCAAGCTAACCCTGAAGCAGCATGGGGGAAAAAATTTCATGATGGCAAACAGCAATGCAATCTTTAAACAAGTGCTGGTGGGTATCTTTTAGGTGGCTCAACCATGAGAATCTTTTGGTAAGAAACTTTTTTCACACCCTATTTCATTTCAAATAAAATGTATAAGTTTTTTTCAAAAGTTTTCTACATATATCCTCAGACAGAAATCCTTAAATTTCTCAGTTGAGAATAAACTTTTCTTCTGAAAGTACTCAATGGAGCTTCACAAAAGGTAAGAACGTATAAATTAGTGGGCCTTCACAAAAGGTAAGAACAAATCTACAAATATTAATTATAAACAACTGCCTGTAAAGTATTGCATAAAGAATATGGTCAATAATACTGTAATAACTGCGTATGGTGTTGAGAGTAACGGACTTATTGGTGTGATCACTTCATAAGTTATATAAATGTCTAACCATTGTGCTATATACCTGAAATTAATATAATATTGAAAGTCAACTGTAACTGAAACATTTTTAAAAATTTAAGGGGAAAAAACTGCCTAAAGATTCCCACTACACAAAATCAACATCTGTAAAAATTATCATTTGGATTCTTCCTCTCTAAATTTGCATTTTCCTATGACTCCTAATGTCTTGGACAATTTTCAAAATGTGGGAAAGTCTGTGTGGCCCATGACAACTGAAATTTCAGGATCTAATAAGGCTGCTCCCTTGTGGACACAAAGGAATGTCGTAATTACCACTAACTCTGTCAGAGCCAAAAAACTTAAGTTTTTCAACATGACTCCTATATCTACTAGTGCCAGGAGAATCTTCTTGCTAATTTTTTTTTTTTGAGGGGTAGTAGGGTGGGGTGGGACGTAAATTTTTTTCACAGTAAGAAGAAACAGTTTAGTCACAATCACATATATTGCAACTGTAGAATATTCTAGGGGAAAAAAATCTATGATTCTTTTAAATAACAACATCAAGAGAGAATTTGTCATTTCCTTGGTAACCTAATTATGCAGTAAATGCTCACAGAGACTCTTTGATAATACAATGATACATATTTACTAGAAAATATTAGTTTAATCCAAATAGAAAACAGCCATCTTAACTTTACATTCATACAGCTTTTAGTTTTTAAATAACTTTCACAAACACCATCTCATCTGACCTCAAGACAACATGGGAGATTTCTAAAAGTTTTAAAAAGAAAACAAACTCTATCTTTAAAAATCGTTTATTTTGTGTTGTCTTAAATTCTAAGGAGAAATGAAGAATGTGAATAAACTCCACACGATAAAGCCAACACACTATTTCAAAATGAAATTACTGGTCTGGTATACATATATCCCTTACTATATTTTAAAATAAAACAGAGTCTTCGAATTTAAAAATGACCCCAGGAATAGCTTTGTTCCATAGGAGTCACTTTCTAATGTCACACTGAATTATGCAATTCCTAACTTACTGAGAAAATTTAAATCACAGAATCATCTTTTTAAAACTTGCAGTGAGTAGTCTATGGCCATCCTACCCTGAACAAGCCCGATCCCCTCTGACCTCAGAAGCTAAGCAGGGTCGGGCCTGGTTAGTACTTCGGTGGGAGAACACCAAGGAAGACCAGGTGCTGCAGGTGTAAAATAATAAAAGAATAAGGGATTGTAAATTGACAAGGTCCTTGAAATCTGTGAGGTCAACCAAGGGTTGACACACACACAGACACACACACACATGGAAAAAATTTATGTGCCCAATGCTTTGCTGATTCCTAAGTTGTATATCTGTGTCTTTAAGGAGCTTATGGTCTAAAATAAACATCAGAGATATGAAGAACACATAAAAGATATAATATTGTGATTTAAGAAACTCATGATTCAAGTCTACAAAATATATTTCACATAAGTACATACTTATAGGATGGCAGAAGTGCTTGCTGGACAAAAGCTCTGGTTCTCAGGTCAGATAGACCTGGGTCTGAATGCTTGCTCCTTCACTAATTAGTAGTTTGACTTTGGACAAATTACTTAACCCCTCTATGTCTCAATTTCCTAATCTGTGAGAACAGGAGAATAATGTTAAGCTCATAAGATTGTGAGAGTAAAATGAAATAATGTATATAAAGTGTTATCTGGCACACAATACTCAAAATGTTAGCTATCATTATCACAATTATTGCTGAAGAGGTCCTGTAAGACACAATTCCTGGTGTGTGTGTGTGTGTGTGTGTGTGTGTGTGTGTGTGAGAGAGAGAGAGAGAGAGAGAGAGAGAGAGAGAGAGAGAGAGAGAGAGAGAGAGAGGCGCGCGGGGAGAGAGAGAAAGAGAGAGAGAGAGAGAGAGACTGATACCTAGAGGTTATTATAATGAGCATAAGGGCCTCCTGGGAAAGAAAAAAAAGAAACCTCAAATTTCTTTGATATTGAAAATTCCCTAAACCTGTCAGGGAAGTCCTAAAAAAGGCCCAAAAGCAAGAAAAGGCAATGAAGACCCAACTGATCACATCAGAAGAGTAAAGGACAGGTCCACTGTTCCAAGTGTCTTTTCCAACCATCATAAGGACAGATGGTGCAATGAGGAAGTAACTGTGAACTGAATGACTAGGAATGATGTGAACCCCAGTCAACTTTGAAGTACAACACTCTTGGTTTATCATGACTATGTTATTTTGCTTGCTTGTTTATCTTTTTCTGGGGTGGGGGCAGGCACATACATACAGTACACTCTCATCTTTCCTCCTTTAAGTAACTTTTTACTTAAGCTGTCACACAGCTATTACGTAGTAGTGCCAGGACTGAATTCCATATTTGTCAGACCCCAGAATCCAATGCTCAAACACTAACCAATACAATAAAATGCTCTTTTTGACAATCCATGGGCAGGAAGATGAGTTCCTAGTTGTCTTGCACAAATATGGTAATGAAACTTAGATGATACACTCTAACCTGCAAGGAGGCGAGCTCATGGGAATTAATTTCAAACTTTCAGAGTCTACCAATGGTAAAAGATAGAAAGCAGAACCAACACAAAAGTGAATCCTAAGAATCCATAACTAAAAGGTAGTATAGTATTAGGTAAGTTACTTAATTTTCATCTAAATCTCAATTTCCTCTTGTGTAAAACAATACTTCTCTTGCTTCTTAGAATAGTAGGGAGAAAATAAAAGTACATGAAGTGCAAAATACAATAAATACTTCGTGTTTCTTGATAAATAGTAGAACTCCTATCATTAACATCATTCCTTAACAATTTGTTATTAATTTTGAAGAGCAATATTCAATACATGCTTAAAAAGTAAAATTGCTAAATTAAGGTTCCACATTCAATATTCATTCTGAAGAATGAGTTAAAAACATCTCACTACCTCCATGTTCCTGGTCTATGGAAAAAAAATAAAACTTTGCTTATTATGTTTGGTGATAGCATTTGAATTTTCTCTTTCCTAAATGTTAGTTTAATAACTCAAGCAATTTATTTTTAGGATTCACACACAATTTAAATGTTCACCGCTATGTTGCTTAATTTGCATATATGACACACTTTACATTAAATAAAATAATTATTAATAAGAATAGCAATTAATAATAACTCATCCTTCCTTGTCTATGAAAAAACTATCTGTAGAAATAAGAAAGGAAAAGTTTACCAATGTATCCTGTTATTGAATCTTTTTTTCTAAGAACTTAAAGTCACCAAAAATCTGTTATGTCAGTTTAAGTCACACTGCTCTGAAAGAGACCTATCTACTCTTTAAAGATGTGAAAAAATATATGATTCATGCATCCTTTTTCACTTGAAAAGAAAATACAAAATGAGAGCATGCAAAGAATTCTGGTTTAGATTTATTAAGAAAAACAAGCAAAATAAAATATGCTTAATTAAACAGAAAAAACTAGGTCTGTAATCTAAATCAACTGATTAAACCTTTCAAAGTAATCTCAGTTAAAAATATAAAAATTAGTTCTTCTTAATAACATCTTTAATCATTAGTAAGAGGGCTGGTCCTGATTAAATTCACCAAGTAGGCCACTTTTCGTATGTACACGTTTAGCAACTCTCAATGAATATAGAACTCTTCATCCAGAAACAACATGGTATAATATAGTGAATTTAGTTGTAACTCCAAAGACTGTTCTTTTTCCACTATGTCATAAATGGGAAGATATGTCTGCCGCTCTGGTAACTTATATTATCTCATGTATTCCTTACATACACTAAGAGTGAATAATCATACAAAGGGTCTCATATGTTATACATGGCAGAGGCTGCAGTGTCCAAATCCAGGTCAGTCTAGCTTCAAAGCACTGCAATTTGGGAATTCTAGCTCGCCTCTCGTTTAAAGAATAGAAAATTGTTCCTCATTTTTCTATTTTTAAACTCTTTTCTAAAGTAATGGTACCAAGAGTACCTGAGAGTCACAAAAACGTTTAAACCAATATAATACTAAAGTTAAAACAGGGAAAAAAAGATGGATATCACTGCCAGTATTCTTAAGCTGGGGAAAATTCAGATTCAATAACCAGGCAATATAAGCTAATGCATGATCAATATCAAGAAAAATGTGCCTGTGGTATTCCAAGCCAGACTGGTTTTTCTTGTTTTGTGTGTATGTGGACATGTTTTGTGCTTGTTAACCAAAACAGGTGTTTCAACTACAACTCTATGAAACCCAAATGAACAAGTACAGACGAGTAAGTGACCAAGTGCAAAGTTCTCTTGCAGTCACACTCAGGAGTGGCATGGTGAACTTATAACTTTCCCTATTCCTTGATTTACCATGATATATTGAATTAGCTAATAATGAAGATTTATTAATATATATTTCTTTAGTCTACTTACCACTTATTCACAGAAGTCAAAGACTAGTTGTAAATTACAAGAATGTGGCTTGCATGTTTATATAAAAGACTTTCTAAAGATTTAGTATTAGCTTCATATTATAAAAAATGATTTACGAATGTTTACACTAAGAAATTATCTAAATGATTACAGATGACTACAAAAATTAACATTGATGCTTTACATTTAAGGACTTCACAATCCGATATTATTTCAAAAATTATTTTATCCAGACTATATAAACAGCATTTATTATAAAGCAAATCCTAAATATGAAAATTATAATTGGTTTTATAAAAAAGGGCATATTTTGCTTTAAATAATGAAAAATATTTATCATAGCGAATTCCCTTTAACTCAAATGGCAGAAATAAAATTATTTCAAAACTTTACTTCTGTACTGCTTTAATCTTTATCACCCAAATAATGTTTAACTTTCAGTACACATTATATCTCAAGTTTTTTTAATGGCATCTTCGCCAGTCTCTTGCTTTGTCCTCCATGGAGAGATAAATACTGGAGATCTTACCTTGTGCTGTTCAATCGCATCTATCCACTGTCGTCTGTGATCTGGATCCTGAGCACGAAGATACCAAACGCTATCATTTACACTTATATCAAATCGACATTCATCAAAATCATGAGGCTGTGGAGAAAAAAGCAAAAAATGAAAAGCAAAACTAACTTTATTCTTAGATGTGTCATACTCTATAGCAAAAACATGTACATATCCATACTGGCTGGTGGGAGACTCTTGTTATTCTTTTGTTTTTTGAGTAACTTTTTAAAAGATGTCTCAGATAAAGAACACAAGGACACAGTTACCAAAAACTAAGTTTCATTCACTATTCCTACAAATGAGTTGACACATTAACTACAAACATATTTTGAAAAAAAGAGCAAATATTTTCATTAAATTCTTTAAGTTAGCTTAACTAGTGAGAACAGCTCAGAAAGCACAATTTAAAAAAGGGCCAAAATAAGCTTTAAGACAGACATTTACTATTTTTTTTATCTCCATTATTCAAAAGTAAATTCTCATCATGAAAACTTTTATTTCATTAAATTTTATAAACAAGATAATTTTATATTCTGTGACAAAATAATATAACACTTACTGCCAAATATCTCAAATTAACTTCTAGGCTTTTAAATAGTTTTGATAGGAACAGCCAGGAAAACTTCCAATGAGATGCAAAGATAAAATGAACATTATGCTAGATCTATGTTAGAGGAAACTGCCTGTATCAAAATGTAAACATTTAGTGGAAATATCAGCTATTTGGTTCAATGTTTTATACTCTTCATAATATATAAAATGAATATTTTATATCTTTGTTTTTTGCCCAATAAATGAATTCAAATATGACAGGATCACATCATACATGCCACCTTTTCTTCGACCGGACAGAGGGTCAATCAATTTCCTTTCCTGTGAACAATCTTAGCCTTAGAGGGAAGAGAATCCTCTCTGGTCGATATAACAATAAACTTATTTGCTAAAGAGAATCCACATATTGTACTTCCAGGGTTTATTATTTATTCTCTCCCCTCTTTAACAGTGTCTATCTTTTTATCTCCTTATTAGTTTGTTTAGCAAAAATAATGTAAAACATTTTATAACTCCATAATGTTCTTTCGTGTGTGGAACAAATTTTTTTCTTTTAATATAAAGATTAAAAATCATGGTTCTGACTGGCTAAAGTATACAATTTAAACGTTTTTTGAATTACTGGGCATCATAGGACTATAGGAGGCAGAGTGTGTGAAAACAAAGCAAATGGAAAAAAGCAAGACAATGCATACCCTGTTTCAGTAATTATGAACACAGAAACACATAAAAGACAACATTTAATACTCATAAGTACAATAATGACTATAAATTTAACTAAATGCCAAATATTCAGAAATCTTAAGAATGGAGTCTAGTCATTGAGAAAAGCTTCTTGGAGAAAGGAAAGCATACATACTCTCTGAAGTAGTAAATAATTTAACTCATTAGTTTACTGTTCTAAGGAGCCCAGAGATTTTTAACCTTTTACTTCATAATTATTCTCATTATATTTCTAGCTACTAGTTCTAAAAATGTTTTACATTTTGTATTGTGTTCAGTAACTTCATTAAAGCTTTAGGAAATAAAAGTTAATATATATAGTTCAAAATTTATTAGTTTCTCCAGCAAACTTTTCCAGTTTTTATATCTTTAAAATTTCCTTATGATTTTCCAATGAGTGCATTTAAAATATTCCTGAAAGCAGGAACCTACCACTAAGCTTCCTCTGGATGTCAGTGACTTAACAAAGTCTGAAATCAACATAAGAAAAATTTTTCCAAATTACTAAATTTGCCAAGTATATAAATTATTATCTCTTTCCACTATGTTTCAAAGTTTGGAAATGTGGAGAATTTTAAGCTTTAAATAGGTGAAAAATTATATACAAAGCAATAAAATAATCTAGAAAGCTGGAATTAAATAATTTGAAAATTTCATTTGAATATCACACATTTATATGTGATGCCTACTCACAGAAATAGAGTTGGCAGAAAATGTACACAAAGTAGTCATTTCTACCATCAGCAATCTGAGGGGTAGGCATAAAAGATAGACATACTAATTACCAGATGATATAGAGTCTGTGAATAACACAGAAGCCTTGAATCTCGAATAAGGAAAAAGGGAAAAATAAGTCTACAGAGTAACAAAAATGAGATTTGTTAAAAGGATGTGTTTAAGAGAATAAACTAAAGTCTAGATAATAAAGCTCATGTCATGTATCAAAATAAAGACAAATACACTACCAATATAATAGACTGCTTTATTCAAACACAACTGATCCTGCCTTTATTTTGAATTTTAATATTTTGTTCACTATAGGTATTTTGTTTAGAATGCATTACTTTTTTTAAAAAATACTGCATTAAAATACCATTTACCTTGATTATTGAGTTTTTTTGTTGCTCTCCTAAATTTCATGACTGAGGTTAATCCCTCACTTGTCTTACCCTAGTCCTAAATCCTGACAACTATTAGGAAGAAATAAACATGGGATAAAGATCAAAATTAGATGAAAAACTTCCTTAATAAGAATATAACACTCTTCCTTGGAGGCAAAACTGATGCTTTTCATTGCCACCCTTATAAAGTATGAACATCATATCCAAAAGTCAGGGAGAAAAATACTTTGTACTCTGTAAGCAGACAAAACATCCAGGATTACCTTATCTAGTTCCAAGTTCCTCAAAAAAAAAAAAAAAATTCTCAAGCCTTTCCTATAATTTACTGACTCCCTAAAAACAATTTTACCCTTAACTTCTGCAAAGATGATATCTGAAGATATGTATCATGACCTTAGAAGATACAATCACATTTTAAAATGCTCTTTTTTCCTAATATGAATAGAATAGCTATAAACTCTATAATCTTACTTACCCTCTTTAAGTGTTTTTAATTGGGATGTCAGTTCTCCTAAAGTTTGTATTTCCTTGCAAACCTTTTAAGCAAATTTCTTTTCTAAATGCTTTGATCACTGAGTCTTCCTTTGATACTGCTTATTGAGCTCTCTCAAACTTAGCTTTCTCTTGTCTATTATCTCAAACGTACATATGAGGCTGAAAACAGGGTAGGCTGAAAGTCTATATGATACAGCAATAGTTCTTCTTTAGAAAAATTATAGTACAAATAGTTAAGTTTTCTACTCTCAGTTGTGCTTCCATGAAATTAAATCCTACTCAACCTGAACTACCAAGATCTCCCCTAGTATAGTCTCTTTAAAATTTTTTATTTCTAAAAATCTGAGTTTTTCTGACTGCCTTATTGTTTATCCCCATGTCCTGATCATATGCATATATATCACAGATAAGTTCAGATAAGTTCATAGAAGTTCGTTTCAATAAGATAAAGATCTAATAAGATTATCCAAAAAAAAAAAAAAAAAAGCAGAATAGGATACCTACTCCGTGGAATATTATACAGCTATTTTAATTTAGTGTATAGAAAAAAAGGACATGAAAGATTAACAGTAACTATCTTTAAACTGTATAATTAGTGCTAATTGTTTTCATTTGCTTACCTATATATTTTCTATAAATCACAAGTGATACTTTTGTTAAAGGACAAAAGTTTGTTTTAAAAATATGTAGAACTTGTAGTTAAATATGGTAGACTCAATATATTCACCTCTACTTACTCACTAAAGCCCATTTAAATGATAGGAAAATGCATTAAACTAGGACTAAGAAGGACAGCAAAAAAGAGATTTCAATCAATTTCTAGAAAATGGAAAAAAAGATGAGCAAATTAATATGTCACAGGCAACCAAGGAAACCTAAATGTGCAGCAGGAAGAACACAGGCTAAGTAGTATACTATGTCATGCCAAAGAGGCACAGAAAAGATGAGAATCAGTGATATGAAGCTCCAGGCTCCTATGAAGCTACAAACAAAAATATGGATTAAAAAGAAACACCTAGTATGCCTATATATCATCTCTAAAAGTGGCAAATTATCCCCCTAGCAGAAAACTAGAAGTTTTCTATCTACATATTTTTAACTAAAGGAGCCCCTGAACTAAGGGCTATCAAGGGAAGCTGAAGGGTACAATATTTAAAACATGAAGATTAAGGCAAAACTAAGAAGACTCCCATTTCCATCTCAATCTATTCCCTACCCAAAGTATCCAAGGCTCTTCAGAGTATTGGCTGATTCCAGGAGTGACACAGGTAAGGTTTAAGAAAGAAACTTTGAAAACCTTGAGCCTAAAAATAAGGAAGTGCTTTGGGTGAGGGGGAAGGTGAAATAGGGGTACATCCAAAGGATCAAGAAAACAGCTTGAAGGAATTTCCAGTTGCCAAATCTAGGACAAAATGACCATCAAAATATATAAGGACAGGGATGGATTATATAATCCATTACATAAATCAGAAATATGAGTCCATTTTATTAACAAATGGGACAAAAAGTGAGGATTGGTTTTTTTTTTTCCTTTTTTAACAATAGAATGTTGACTGATAAATGTGGAAGAAAGTTTGCAGAGTTAAAAAATCACCATTTTGCCAACCATTTATAGAAAATATTGGGGGAAAGGGCAGGCAACAAAATGATTGCTAAATCAAAAGGCTCTCTTCTCTGACATCCAAACTTTTTCTCAACTGCCTCCTCTATTATCTTCTGTTGAATGCCTAAGATGCATCTCGACATATCCAAAACTGATCATCTGATTTGCCTCCCCCAAATTCTCTTCTTGCAGGCTTCCAAATTTCTGTAAATAGTAACTACCAGTTGCTTAGACTTTAAATCATCTGACTCCTCATTTTTCTCACATCTATCAGCAAACCTACAAATATTGCCAGCTCTACCTTCAAAATAAATCTGGAATCTGATCACTGCTCATAATCTCCACCACTACAACTATGATCCAAACCACCATCATCTCTCATCTGGATTATTTGTAAAAGCCTCTTAAGGCTGCCTGATTCTGTTTTCTTACTTCCATCCCTGCCTCCTACAATCTATTCTTAATAGAGTGGCCAAAATTGATCCTATTATAAGAAGTCATAAGGAAATGCTCAGGCCTCCAGTAACTTCCATCTCACTCAGCATAAAAGTCAAAGTCCTTAAAATGACCCACAGGCTCTATATAATCAGGCCTCACCACCTCTGTCTTCTTTTACTACTACTTTCCCCCTTTTATACTCCACTCCAAACATACAGGTCTCCTTAGAGTTCCTGCCATTAGTCCTGGAGGGCCTTTTCGACTGCTGCTCCTTCCTACTGTCACCACTTTCCTGATTCCTTTTCTTCCTTGAGATTTCTATTCAAATACCCATTTCACCCATTGTAGCCCCGCCCTCCATTCTTACATCTCTGAAATAACAAATGATATAAACTAGAATTGGCAATGTGACATATAAATTTGGTCAAATTCATTAAAATATGGTACTACTTTGCGAAACTTTCCCAGATCACCCTATAAGATGCTAAAATTACAAAAGCTTTAAAAAACATGAAAATGTGTTTAAGAAAGTAAAACCTGAGAACAGATTCCCAGACAAAATAAGTTTGAATAATTTCATGGTCCTCAATTGGATGTCATTCCCAAGCCTTTGCTTTCTTTCCTCTTTTGTTTGTAAACCTACCTTGTAAAGTTTCAGAAAAATAATGCAAATTAAAAATGCAAATTTTAAGTATTCATCATTCATGTCTTTTCATTTAACATATTGATGTGAGGTACCCTCTGGTAGTTTGTCTTTTATTTTTACCTTGATTTTGGGAATTCCTTAATAAACAAAACCCTACTTTCAATTCTTAGCCTAAAATAAAAACTCCTCCATGATTCAGGCAGCCGTCAATTTCTTAATTTTCAATACGCTTTAACATCTAAACCTGTGCTGTCTGATACAGCAGTTAAGAAAATGAGATGGAATAAAACACCAGTCATATCCATTCATTATCTGACAACCGCTATTTTTCTTGCTTTAAAATGGCCATCAAACTTTAGCAACATCAAACGACTTGAGGGTTTGTTAAGACAGAATGCTGGACCTCATTATTCAGAATGCTGGGTCTCATTATCCAGAGTTTCTGATTCATTAGGTCTAGGGTGGGGCTTGATAATCTGGATTTCTAACAAGTTCCCAGAGGAACTGATGCTACTGGCTTGGAGATCACACTTTGAGAACAATGTCCTCTGTCATATTTTATTTATTTAATACTTCCTTGTTTTGATGGAGCACATTTTCCAGAAGAAAGGTTTGTTGAATGTGTGTATTTTATTTTTCATTATGGGAATTTTCAAATATATGCAAAAATAAAAAATAGAATAATGAACCCCACATACCACTATTCAGCTTTGAAAGTTATTAACTCATGGTTAATCTTGTTTCATCTACAACCACTCTCCACTATACATCCTACTAAGTGGATTATTTTGAAGCAAATTCAACAAATATTCCATCTGTAGACAATGTAACTCTATATTAAGATGTCTAAAAAATAACAAGAAGTTAATTTTTTAAAACCTTTGTCTTTTAAAATGCTTTTCTCTGCCCTTATACTTGTTTAATGGTTTGGCTGGATACACAATTCAGTGTTGAAAATAATTCTTCAGAAAAATGAAGGTATGGCTCATTGCATTTTAGCTTCTAGTGTTGTTCTTTAGAAGTCCACAGTCATTTTGAATCTTTACCCTTTGTTGTGATTTGCTTTTTCCCTCTGGAAACATCCAGAATTTTCTTTCTTCCCAGTTGCCTGATGCACCACAATGGTGTGTCTTTAATATGGGTCTTTTTTCATTTATCATACTGGGCCTTCCTTTGTCCTTTCAGTGTAAAAACTTGTGTTCTTCATTTCTATGAATTTTTCTTGTATTCTTTCATTGATAATTACTTTCTTCTCTTCTCTGTTCTTGGTGCTCCCGCTGTTCAAATATTAAAACTCTTGGGATGGGATGAGGTCTCGGTATCCAGTTTGCATACTTGCTTTAATCTCCCTCTATTCACTATGATTCCTTGCTTTCAATTGTCTAATGCCCATTCCCTCACTCTTCAGCCCTGACACCATTATTTTATCTTCTCTATAGAATAAACTTCCCATCTTTGGTCCGGGCAATCACCCAACTGCCCAAAGTAGGGGGAGAAAAATCTGGGTATTCTTAAACTGATATTCAATGCATCCTCCTTATTGTGAACAACTTCCACTCCCAAATTCTTATTTCAAAAGGTATCAGGCCAGGTACTGTTAAAGTTGTATGTGATTGTGATGTAAATCTAGTTGTAATCTTTCCCTACTGATTACTTAGGATTTGAATTTTTCAGATTTACTAACTCACTTAGCACTTGTCTACATGTTTTCCAGCTTCTAAAATGCTATCTTCTATTGTCCCTTCCCTGCTCTCCTTTCTTAGGTTTAAAAAAAATTAACCCCTTTACTACTTTTTTTATGGGCAAGGAAATAAAGTAGATACATCTTTATACAAGTGAATTTCCTACTCTTTAAAAAGTCAAATGAAACCACTTTAAGTCTTTTACACCATAAGAAAATTTACTTTATGAAATTTGATTTACATCTAAGTTTCCAGGAATCATTACTCAATCCTGTCTCCTGCCCTTAAGACATTATTACTTTAGAGACCACCCTAATTTCTGGATGACCTTCAAATGGTCATGGCTTCTTGGTCTCTTAGTTCCTTATAGTCAATTTATAAGTGGGAGTATATTCTTATAAGAAAATATTGTTAGATTACTATGTAGTCTCTAACTTGGAAAGTTATAATATCTCATTCTTTATCAGCCATGGTTTTCTTCCTTCACTGAAGAAATGACAGGTCAAATCTACATAGTATTCACTCCAATGAAGAAGCTCAACAGCAATACCAACTTTCCCTGTGAACTGACCACAAGGCAAGTTGTTAAGAGGTAATTTAAAATCTAAGGCCTTTTTGCTTTAATTAAAAAACACTGTGCAACTGTAAACTCAAACTAAAAAAATAAAAATTAAAAAAAAACTATACTAGGAAATAAACAGCCTTCAAGGGCTCCTAAGAATTCAGAGCAAAAAACAAATGTATATTTGAATATACATTCAAATATAATTTTTTGATTATAGTGACAAAAATCAATATGCTAGGTTGGGAGAAAATAATTGCCAAACACATGTCTGATTATAAAAAAACACAAATCTCATAAAAATTTTGGTATCCGGAATAAAGAACTTTAATAACTCGATATTAAAAAGGCAAACAGAAACAAACAACCTGAACAGACATATTACCAAAGAGATACAAATAATGAGCAGATGAAAAGATGTTTAATATCATTAGTCATTAGAAAAATGCAAATTAAAATCACAATGAGATATCACTATACACCCGCTAGAATGGTTAAGATTTTAAAAAAGTAAGTGCTGACAAAAATGTTGAGCAACTGGAATTCTCAAACATTGTTAACAGAAATATGAAATGGTATTGCCACTTCAGAAAATCATTTGGCAGTTTCTTATAAAGTTAAACTTATATCTACCATAGGACCCAGGAATCCCATTCCTACGTATCTACCCATGAGAAATAAAAACACACGTTTACACAAACTCGATAGGCAAATGTTTATAGCACGCTTACTTCTGGTAGCCCCAAATTGCAAACAAACATATATCCATTAAATGGTGAACAGATAAACAAACTGCAGTACATCTATACAGTGGAATAGTACTCAGTAATAAAAAGGATGACTCAAAAGCATTATGAAATGAAAAGCCAGACACAAAGAGCTGCATACTGTATGATTCCATTTACATAACATTCTAGAAAAGGCAAAACTAGAAGAAGAGTAGTTGCCAGAGGTTGAGATGGGGAGAGAACTGACTACAGAAAAAGGAAGGAAAGAACTTTCTGGAGTGATGGAAATTGCCTATATCCTGATTATATGACTGCACACATTTGTGAAAACTATAATTATATACTTAAGAAGAATGAATTGTACTAACATAAATTATACCTCAATAAATCATTTTTAAAAAGGCACATCATGCTTTAAAAAAAATGAAACAAGGAAAAAACAGGAACATGCAAAAAGCGTATTACAGAATTAACTATATATATATAACTATATCTATCTATATCACTATAGATATATACTGATATAGAACCACTTGGTAGAAGAAACATGCTTACAAGAAATGCATGAGAATCTATTCAAATATGAAATGCCATATATCTTGGCACTAATATCACCTACAACTTTGCCTCCTGTAATAAAAGGTTTTGCCAGCTTCTATTCTTTTTCTTAAAATTTCATGCTTTATTTCCAATACAAACAGTTCACAAAATAAACTTATAAAATCTGAATGCCTACTATGTGCCAAGAACTGTGCAAGTGCTTTTATGTTATTACATTCAATACTTGTTCGAATATTCCATAGTTAGATCTTATCCACCATCCCTCCCCGCCCCAATCTTTAAGAAGGTGAGGATCAGAGAAATTTATTAATTTGCCCAAAGGTACATCTGGCCATAAGAAGCAGAGCTAAGATCTAAACTCAGGTTTGACTTCTGAGCCCTAGGATAATATTTTAAGCACTTTGGAAATTACGATAAAATGCTAAATAAAAAATACTAAATAAAAACTAGTGTATGTGAAGCTTAAAAAAGCTTAAAAAAAACTATGTAAACAAGCCTCTTGCTAACTATTTCAAGCAGGCAAATCTAGAAAATTATGTGTATTCCTTGTTTTAAGAAAACTTGAATGCTAAAATACAGACCATATTTATTATAGAGATTTAACAAAAGACATTAATAGTAAGTCACAAATTTTAAAGAGCTGCTTTATAAATATTTAACAGTTGTATTCCTGCAAGTCTTACATAAAATAAAATGCATCAATATGCATTTTTCCTATGGTTGGTGACATATGACAAAATAACACCAGATGGGTATCAGGAGACTTGGGTTCTAGTCTTAACTCTGATATTTTGTGTACAGGTTTTATTGTGTGCTCCCATTTTTATATGTCAAAACCCTAAACCTGTGTACCTTAGACTAACTTCATTTGGAAATAGGGTAACTGGATATATAATTAGTCAGGATGAGGAGGTCATACTGGAGTAGAACAGGCTCTTAATTGAATATGACTGGTGTCCTAATAAAATGGGGGAAATTTGGCCATAGATACACACACAGGGAGAACACTGTGTGAATATTAATGCAGAAATCAGGGCAATATATCTATAAGCCAAGGAATGTCAAAGATTACCAGCAAATCATCAAAAACAACAAAAGGAACCAACCCTGACAATATCTTGATCTGGACCACTAGCCTCCAGAACAGTGAGACAACAAATTTCTGTTCTTTAAACCACCTAGTTTGTGGTACTTTATTATGGTAACCCTAGCAAACTAATATATTTTGTAATTGTACAATTTGGGGCAAGTTATTTTAACATTCTGGGTCTTAGATTTCAACCGGTTTCCTTTTTTATGTTTTCCCTATTTCAAAATCTCTTACCAAATATTTAAAATATTTCTTACTATATTCAAATTATTCAAGTTACATTATTAGAGTTACATTCAAGTTATCTAAAGATATTTCCAAATGAACTGCTGAGAAGATATTAGCTTCTCAAGGCATAAATCTTACTAGTATAAGCTTTTAAGTTCTTTAGAAATTCACTGACAAATGTTTCTCAAATGAGAATTATCAACTAGTTTCTTATCTAGGGCTTTTACTTGCATATGCCTTCCTTTCTTTCCTTCAGTTCTTACTAATACAGTTCCATATTGAAAATTGTACACTTGATAACAAAACCAACTTCTTAGTTTTCTCACTAATCTGGAATTCCTTATATAATGATTATCATGGCACTACTCAACTTGGTGATATCCAATTTGCTGAACATCTATCATAACCTTTTCCTTTAAAATTCCATATTGAAAAAATTTCAAATATGACTATTCTTTATTTGTCACTTAAAATTTTTTATTTTGAAACCTTCCTTCCCTGGCTTTTACATCTCTCTTGGTTTCTTTAAATTTGCAAGGATATTCCAACTACTTCTCTTCCAACTTTAACTTACCTAAAAATTATTTGTCTTTAATATTCTTTTTAATCTAGCAATAAACATTTTTACCGCCTTTTGACTTTCCTTCTGAAAATATTAAAGCATGAAACTGTTGAATAAATTTCCCTATAACAAACATGTTATTTGGTAACTAAAGAAGTTCTCAAAGACATTAAGTATACAGAGTCAGATATCTACAGAGATTTGAGAATGTAGAATTTAGGCATACCAATTCTAAAGACATTACTATTAATTTCCATGAAACAAAAATATCTAACTACTAATTCCCAAAAGATCTTCTAATTTCAGGAACTGCAAATTAACCACTTCTTTTATCTTCACAAAAGAAACATTAGCAGTTTAAGGAACTGGTTATTATAATACTAGCAATATAATTTTAAACATGGTACAAAAAGAAGGAATATACAAACCAACTGAACAGAAGAGAGCTCAGAAATACTCTCAAATACACATAAGAATATATTATAATAAAGGTTGTCATTGCAAACCAGTAGGGAAAAGATGAGTTATTCAATTAATAGTATTAGACTACATGGTTAGTCATTTGGAAAAACATAAAAAGCTAAATCTTTATATTAAGAATTTCCAGGAAACAAATAAATTCTCTCAGGAAATATTTTGTTCCTTGGAAGTAGTTCACCCAATTTATTATCATATAGCCAAAGGACATAATTTGAATAAATTAAGAATTACTTAATTAGTAAACTAAAATAAGAGTGAACTTAACAATGAATTAAATTCTAACAGAAAAGGCAGGCTCAATACCGATGTTTACAGCAGCATTATTCGGAGTGGTCAAGACTTGGAAGCAACCTAAGTACCTACATGACTGGCTAAAGAAGCTGTGGTACATATATACAATGAAATATTAATCAGCCATAAGAAAAGATGAAATACTGCCATTTGCAACAACATGAATAGACCTCGAAATAATAATACTAAGCGAAATAAGCCAGACTGAAAAAGTTGAAAATCACGTATCACATATATGTGGGATATAAACCTAAAAACAACAAATGAACAGAACAGAGACCCATGCACAATAGACTAGTGGTTACCAGGGGGGAAGGGGGAGGTAGTTGGGAGGAATGGGAAATTTAAATAATTTCTTTAATTAAATTATTTAATCATTTTTTAAATAGAAGGCAAGCTCAAACACCAGGTTCACCAACTAATGATATATGTTAATATGAATGGTCATAGTAAAGTCACAACTCTTCAAGTGTTGATTTCTGTATATATGAATACTATAAACTTCATAAGGGTGTCATGTGACCAATTCAACATCAATGATTATTCTTTATCTTCGGAGATGAAGTGATACATATAATTAGCCTATATTTAAGAAAAGCAAAGGGTGCCTATTTAAGGTTAGTATTACATTTTAAAAATTTAACTCAAGCACATATTCTATTTGTAAATTTTATTCTGAGAAGTTCCTGAATTGTTATATTTTGTAATTTCTTTGACATACGTAACAATGAACCTGTGAGCCCATGAAGCAAAGAACAGACTGAAAGTTGAAGGAATTCAGGAATATAAATACTTGTGTTTCTCCCTACGACCTGTTCCACTGTATCTAAGACTACCACTCAAATTCTGCTGCCTCACTGATCTTTCTGCCTTCTCTACTACTACTAAGTCCAGTGAATAGTCCAATGAACATTTCTATCAGGTCTCTACCTAATCCCTCCTTTCAAAATATTCAAATTGTTTCATTATCCTACCAATTCTGCATGCAAATACAGATATAACAAAAAAAAAATCTACTAACATGTTGTTTACTCCTTAAAAGATTCAATGTAAATGTTTATTAAAAACTTTCCTTTTCCCAAAAAAAGACATGCACTATTATCATAGCCCATAATTCAAGACAGGATAACTATATTTAACTTTACATAAACTAACATAATACCCTGAGAATACTACTAAGTAAAAAAGGTAAAATTTCATTCCTTCCTATTTTCACATCAGCCATCAACATATTATTTTCAAAGACTCCAGCACTGTAACAAATATCTGACAATATGCAAAAGGAGAGGAAGAACCTACGAAAGACATTTCAAAAAGGCATTTCTAACCACGATTCTGTCTTCAAGCATGAATAATGTTTTATCTTAAGAGAAATAAAACTCCAAAATACAAAACTAGATACAATTTCAAAATATACTATAATATAACACATACCAGTCAAAATACTGAGCCTTTATGTTCAAAATATATCTTTAAAATTGTACCTAAGAACAGATAGTAGTTTCTTAATATTTCCAAATAATTCATCTATAAGTTTTTCCATCTCAGTATTAAACTAAGCTTGTTTTCAAACTTTGAATATCCAAAAGGGGAAGAATGTATGAAAAATGATGAGAATATACTGTAAGATTTTTCTTAAATGTGAACCATAAACATAATATGTCAGGTTTAGATATCAACACAGATCCAAAGTACTTTTTACTTTATAAACAATATAAATTCTATCATAATGTGAATTCTCTTTCAATGTATCAGTAAAATCTATGATTCAGTTTTAACATAGCCATTTTTAGATTTTAACTACTATAGCTACCTTAATTGACCTCCACTAAAATGACGTGACTTAACCAACTTTTTCTGCCCTTTATTAAATAAATATGCCATGGCATACTGACCACTCTCAACTAGTATGCTATTTGTAATATATTCAGTCATTTCTGATCTCACTAGTTGAGTTATATGTTTAGTAAGTCAGTTTGTTATTCCCAAAGCTACTTATGCCAGTTTACTTCTACTCTTTACATAATTAAACATTAAGTATTTAGAGTACAAGTATAGAAGGTTTGTTTCTATATAAACTATGTTGAATGAAAACTAAATAGATTACCCAATATAGATGACTCATACTGTTAACAGGTATTGAATTAGATAAAGGTGAGACATCTGTAAAACAGTACGGAAAATCATAAATAGCAAGAAAGAACCTATGTTTAGAGCTTTTCAAAAGTATCTTTAAGCTTTTATTTCACTTTGCAAATCACTGGAAATTTAAATCATGCATTATGAATATAGTTTACACAAGAATAATTCTCAACTTCACATTCAAAGATATGGTGTTAGCTCTATATCAAAAAGTTGGCAAATTCAGATTTATATTTATATTTTATATTTTAAGTTAGAATTTTAAAATGTTAAGATATGTATTTTTTAATTTTCCCACCTTAATATTTTCAATAACCTGCCAAGTTTTTCAATAACCTGCCAAAACTGTATTGCCAAGTAACTGTTCCAAATCTCAACATATACAAAGGCTTCTAATATCTTTTTTTCTGAAGGCCTTGTTTAAGGGTTTGCAATACCAAGTAGGTAAATATTACATGTCTATATAATGCAGTATTAAACACCCTAAATTAACTTTATGGAAAAAATATTAGACTGTATGCTCCATGAGGGCAAGGATCTTTATTTTGTTCACAGATTTATAACACCTAGAACATTTCTTGGTGTGTAGCTGATGCTTCATAAATATTTGTTGAATGAAAGAGAACAGAAGCTTACCGTGATGACAGCCTTGCTAAGACAGATGGATCCTCTGCAGCCATACTCTGTCTCGTCTTCAGATTTGTAGTAACTGAGAGTATTATTTTTTAAAACTACCCAACGATCCTGCCACCCATGAATGTAGTTTGTCCACTAGGGGTAAGGAGAAGGGAAGGAAGAGAAAAATAAAAAAAGTAAGCATTTTATAAATTCAAACTTTCTATAACAGCAATGAATCTAATTTTAAAACCAAAATATGAAATATTATAATTTAATTATAAATAGTAAAAATGATTATAAAATGTGGAAGGTTTATGTTTTCTAGATTGCCTATGGTTTTCAATAATTTAAAAAAAACTATAAATAAAACAAATAGATAAATATAACATCTTTTCTCTAACATTTGAGGAATAAAACAGAAGCAAATTTCAGTTAAAAATTCTGTTTTGCTCTGCACAGCAAAGGAAATCAACAAAACAAAAACGCAACCAATCAAATGGTAAGATACGTGCAAAAGATACTTTCGATAAGGGGTTAATATTCAAAAAATATGAAGAACTTATACAACTCAACAACAAAACAACCTGATTAAAAAATGGGCAGAGGATCTGAACAAATATTTTTTCAAGGAAGACATACAGATGGCCAGTAGGCATATGAAAAGATGTTCAACATCACTATTAGGGAAATGCAAATCAAAACCGCAATGATATATTATGCCTGTTAGAATGGCTATTATCAAAAGACAAGAAATATCAAATGTTGGAAAGAATATGGAGAAAAGGGAAGCCTCACACACTGCTGCTGGGAATGTAAAGTGGTGCAGCCTCTATGGAAAACAGTATGGAGGTTCCTCAAAAAAATTAAGAATACAGCTACCCTATGATCCAGCAATTCCTCTTCTGGGTATTTATCAGAAGAATATGAAAACACTAATTCAAAAAGATATATGTACCACTCTATTTGTTACAGTATTATTTGCAATAGCCAAGATATCAAAGCAACCTAAGTGTCTACTGATGGATGGAAAAGATGTGGTAAAGCCATAAAAAATGAAATACTACCATTTGTGACAACATGGACGGATCTTGAGAGTATTATGCTACATGAAATAACTCAGATGAAAAAGGACAAAAACCACATGATTTCATTCATAAGTGGAATTTAAAACAAAAAAGTAACAAATGAACTGACAAAACAAAACAAAAACTCATAGATACAGATAGAATGGTGGTTACAAGAAGGGAAGGGAGGTTTGAGAAAAGCAAAATGGGTAAAAAGGGTTAAATCTATGGTAATGAATGGAAATTAGACTTTTGGTGTTGACCATGCACTAGAGTATACAGATACTGAATTATAATGTTGTACATCTAAAATTTATGTTAACTAATGTCACCTTAAAAAATTAATTTAAAAAATTATGCTTTGGTCTTTGTGTGTTTTCATCCTCCCTTCTTCACCACCTTCATGACACTTAAATTATTTTGGTCTCTACCATAATACACATATTCAATAGAAAAGTAAGTTTGGTTATAAATTATACAGTCTCTCATTTAATTTCCTATAACAAGTACTCCATGAAACCTTCTAAATCAACAGAAGTATGAAGCCAATCATGGCCAAAACTGTACTTCTGTTCTAAGTTACTTCTACGTTAAAATTTATGATGTTCATAACTACATTGAAGTAAAAATACTATATAATCTTTAGTAAGTCTACATTTCATTTTTTCCTTCACAGTACTCAATATTTCATATTTTAAAAAGTTAATTCATTTTCTGAGTTCCTCTGAAGGTCTACTTTTCAAACCCAAAAGTAATACAGATATAAAACTGATTTTCAAAAACTTGGATTATTGGTTTCTAATAAGTATAAATAATTTCTGTATTGTTAAAGTCTTGCTGTACACTGAAGATCATAATAACCTTGCACTGGCAGATGTAATCTCTATGGAAATTCTTCATTTTTATATTTTTATGCTCTGGGGGTTTTAAGTATACACAATTCCAAAACTATCTGCCAAAAACTAATTCAAAATGGATTGTTAAAAATATATGTACTGCATTGGCTCCGACTCTTTACCCATCGAGAAATCTTTACTTTCTTATTTCCTAATTCAGTATGCTTGAAATGGTTCAGGTCTTAAATCTTCTAAGTCCCATCATTACAACTCCTCCTTGAGAGCTCATCCATGCTGGCAATTTAATTCATTCTTTCCTAAGGGCTCTTTAATCACATTTTCTTATTTTGAACTCCTTATTACTTTAACTTAAAATAATGATGCTTATATACAAAACTGAATTTACCTCCTCCTGCAAGGTGTACTTCCTATGTTGATTCCCATTTTCTTGACTTCTAGACTATTAGTCGAGGGCTATTTCTTTGACTCTCACAGTCATTTAGACTCAAACCTAACTAAACGTTCGTGTACTCAATTACTTTATTATTTGTGTGGAGTTTTGACAAGTTATTTAACTTTTTTGAGTGTCAATTTGCCTATGATTTGAATGGGTGAATAAAATCATGAAGACACCTACAATATTCATAGGAGATACTCAGTACCTGACGGTTCCTTCTTAATCTTTACAGCCCACCACCAGCTCATAGTCATCTTTTTTTAAATATTAAACCCTTACACTTGTCTCCTCTTCTCTATTTTTAATCGATCCAAATTACCAGGTTCCTGAATTCCTGAGGCTTAATAACCTTATCTCAAGTATCTTCTACTTTTTATTTCATAACTTACATAATCTTATTTACTTATTAAGCATATTTGCTTTCTTATCTTATGTATTAATCTCACTGAACCTTCAGCTCCAAAACTTAAGATTAACAACTCTACATTGCCTATAATATAAATTGGTTAGACTGGCATACCTTAGTCCTACCTCACTTCCAATTACTACCCCTCAGAAGGCTGGTAATTGTGGGACTGTGGTCATGTTACTTCTGTTTCTCTGTCAAACTCTACTTGAGAGTTGTTAAGGTTAAATAAGAATAGACTTAGAACATTACCAAGCACACAGTACTTTCTGACTTGGAAGCAAAGTTATGCATATTTAATGTTTAACCTTCACCACAGCTCATAGAACAGACCCCTTCTAAAGTAACAGAAGTGGCCCCAGGAATTCTCTGTCCATAATTTTATGTTTTCTTACAGAGGACTCAATACATTATATAAGCTTCACTGTACTTTACTCAGTGAATATTAAACCATTATCACACCTAGAAGTCAGATTTTTGCCTTTCTCTACCCTCATAGGTTCATCACTCTTCCCCATTTAACAGCAGTCATTCTAATCCCAAAATGATAATCAATAGGCCAAAAATACAGCTTGTTTTGTAAACTACTTATCACAATATTAATTTGAAAGTCTGAATTCATATGAGGAAAGATGAAATTACTAGAATCACTGAGAACCCATTTCATAATAATTATATCTAAAAATGTATATTACACAATGTGTTCGATAGATTCCTAAATTACAAGATATATATACTCTAAAGAAACCCTAGAGAGCTTCACTTTACTGAAAACTTCCACTGAAATTCCAATAACCATCACAATATCAACACACGCCCTAATTTTTCTGCTATGCAAATAAGAGTTAACACTTTTTAAGCCTTCGTTCTAACATACTCATGCATTTCTTAGGACTTTTCTCATCACCCTTCTGAAGACAATATAAAAACCTAATATGAAACAATTCCAAAAGATAACCAAATGTTTAAAAAGTATTGTATACTGGAACCAGGGTGATTTCTTAATAGCCAGTAGTTTCACATGACCTAGTATCTTGTGATCTTGTGACCAGCTTGTTGGGAGACCAGCTCCAGCTCCCCCTTCGCCAGGTTGCTAGCTCCAGCCATTTCTAAAAGTTTAACAGAAAGGGTGTGGGGGGGGGAAGGGGGGAAGCAGTGTGGACCTTCTCACAGCAAAACTTTAAACGACGACGAAGAACAAACAAAAAAACTAAAACCCCCACCATGTACTATCAAAAGAAAAAACCATTCATCATCTCTCTTAAAAAGGGCCTCAATCCATTTTAACTAATTAGCCTCAGAATCCTACAAATGACTGCTTTGCTAAAATTTTTTTAAAATACAGGAAAGATGTCTTTTCCTTACTCTGACTGCAAGACTATTTTATTATTAAATAATGCTCTTCTTCCTGAACTAGAGGTCACTATTCTGACGTATTCCAAGTTACTATATTTCTTGTACCTATCACGTGCCGATTCAATAGCTCTTTTCTGAAATGGGGTAAAAAGTGAGGGGAAAAGTACAAAAGACCTCCTCATTGATATTTCTCTCTACATACAACCTGGCATGGTTTACCACCTCAGATTTCAGCACCAAGTCTAGTTGTTCCAGCTTCTGTCTAAACAGCGGCGTCCCCAGAACCCTCCAACCCTACTCTGCTCAACATTTCCGGACTAACCTCGTTTGAGAGGTCCGATTTGCATCGCTCCCATACCCAGTTGTTCGGACGCCGATATTGCCCAACTTGGATTCCTATACCCGGGACAGCTGCCGCCCTGAAGTCCAAGTCACCGTGCGCATCCCGCTCCCAAACTGGATCCGGAGCTGGGACACGTTTCCCCGGTCCTCAGCGGCCGCAGACTCCACAGGGCAGGCAAGGAAGACGGTAGTCTTCTCTGCCTTTCCCCATTCCATCACTGGCCCGCACACTCCTGCAGCAGAATTCAGCCCCGCACCCCGGCACATACTGCAGCCCCCGCCCCGGGACAGTCTGTACCTCCCGCCCAGCCCCACCCCGCCCTCAGCAGCTTGTCTCGCGACAGGTGAGTTTGGGCAGTGGGCTTTTGGCCCGCGGATTGCTCACCTTGCTGAGGACCCCGCACCGCTCCACAGGCGGCCCGGACTCCGTCTCCGGATCCTCCTCCGAGCCCGACGAGTTCCAGCTCTGGTTATCCGACATGGAGGCGCGACAGACGAGCAGGAGACCGGCCCCCACTCCCCGAGCTGCGCCGGAGGAGGCGCCCAGTCTCCGGGGTGAAATGTCAGGGGATGGTGATGGGAAGAGTGCCCGCTCCGGCGCCGGGGGGTGTTGGAGAAGGGACGAAGTCCGCCCCACGCGCCGCCGTCGCCGCCGCGCCTGACACCGAGCGGACCGGGGAAGGAGAACGAGAGGCGAAGGAAGCCTGCCTTTCCAGCCGTCAGGCGCCGCCGTCGCCGTGACCCCTGCGCTGCGCCCTGCGCTGCCACCTGAACTCAGCCCCCTTGATGCCAATCTCAATCAGAGAAGGAAAGGAGGAGGAAAAAAGGAAGGGAAAAATGCAGCTGCAGTGATCCGGGTCCGCTCACACCTCCGCTACAGCCGCCATCTTCCTGCCTGGCCCACTATTTACCCACCCCTCCCCTCTCCCCTCCTTTTCGTCCTCCCATTCTCCTCCGGCTCCCCGCCCCGTACCCCTCCTAACGTCTGACGCAGCACGCCGAAGGCTTGGGGTCCCTCCCGCACCCTACCTCCGGCTCTCCCGGGTGACGCAGGGTAGAGAAGTAGGAGGAGCCGAGAAAGTAGAAGGGATGGGGATGCTGCTCTGCTGCATTCTGGGAAAGACGCAGCTCCGTCAGCCGCGCAGCCTCCTGGGAGTTGTAGTCGCGATCCTCAGGCAACCGGTGAGTGTTTCGTGCCGCAAAGGCTTGCGGTCTTAGTGATGGTCAAGGGGTAGTGGGCTTCGTTTGACAGTTGCGTGACCGGTTCCCTTGGCCGCGCTTCTCTCCCTGCCCAGCGTGTTTATGACGAACTCGCTGGGCTTGCGGGGCCGGACGTGAAATAACTCCGCTGAGGATGCCGGGCCTGCCTTCCCCGGCGGCTTCTCGAAAGCCCGGGAGCATCTTGCCGCTTGCCTGGGCGGGAGTGTGCCCGGCGCTTCCGCTTCAACCCAGAGGCTGGGGTTTGCGACCTTTCTAGTGACCAGGGTGTTTCTTTCCGCCAAAACACCCCTGTAAATTGTGAAGGTCTTTAATCTCGCTCTTTAGAAATTAGACTTCACGACGTTGCCCGTTTTTGAAGGAAGAATTTTCAGTTGCTTTCACCAGATCAAGCGCTTCGCATTGTTAGATTTCCAGAATTTTATTTTGTGGAAAGTAATTTTGAAAATGTTGGAGAATAAATAATGTTTGAAGAGTTTTTAAAATAAAATTGGAGTGTGAGATGATAGCCTGGAGTAAACGAATGTCTTCCGGAGACTCAGGTTAACCATTCTACTGACCTACATCTCTCTAAAAGATAGAAAAGATTGGAATAGAAACGTCGTTCTCTAAGAATGGCCAAAGTGAATACTAAAGGTTAGGCCATAGAAGGCTATCTTTAAGACTAGAATTGAATTAGTATAAAGACCAATAGATCTAACAAATCTTGTCTAGTATTTTTGGATACATTGTAAGGATAAGTTTTAGTGAGAGATCTTTAACTTTGTAGCTTCGTGTCTTTCCTTTGCTACTTTTACATCTTGTCAATTTCTTAATTGCTGACAGTATAATTCGTTATTAAAACTTATTTTTAAAAAACCCTGCTTACTGCACGGATGGGAAGATAAGAGTGAAATTTTGAGTCTGGTGGAAAAGGCAAAGTGGCTAGAAATAAGTCTAGTAGGGATAGAGGCCAACTTAACTGTAATCTTCAGGAAAAAACGGAATGATGGAAAGTGTCTGAGAAGTAAGTATCTGTCCTCCGTTCCTAAGATTGACTCATGGATGCTGAATCTGCTGTAAATAAGTTAGAAATCGTTTTTCAGTGTGAAATCAAGCAATACTTGAAAGGCATTAAGATGAAAAAAAGTTTAAAGCTTTTGAAAATACTTTGTCAACATGTTAAAACATAATCCCAAGATTGTCATTCAAAAGAGAAAAAAAGAATAAACCCATTTAGCACATTTTTCCTCTTTATTGAATTATTAAATTATACCTTTAGAAGTTGACTGACGTAGCAATTAAATT
Source organism: Macroglossus sobrinus (assembly GCA_004027375.1). Classification (NCBI taxonomy): domain Eukaryota; kingdom Metazoa; phylum Chordata; class Mammalia; order Chiroptera; family Pteropodidae; genus Macroglossus; species Macroglossus sobrinus. The sequence goes on along the minus strand of PVKZ01000059.1, from coordinate 1,730,690 downwards.
TTGCTTTGTCTTCCGATTACCTAATGTAGCTAGACTTACTATTTCTGATTTTTTTTAAGGTCTAGGTTTTAAAATGTCATCAGTTTTAAGCAAATGATTGTGAATAGTTTAAAAATTCACTTCATAATGCAACTTAGAATCATGGAAGCATTGTATATGTTTATTTTTAAATTGAACTTTCTATTGTATTTTATACATTTCTAAGTTGTGTGTGGTTGTAATCTTCAGCAGTTAGATCACAAGAATCAACACTTAGATCACTAAGGTGTCCACTTACTACTCAATAGAAAATTGTTTTATTGTATTTAGTATTAATATGAAAGAAATTGCCTTTAAAAAATATTTTTGCCACAATCTTCCTCTATGTTTAAAAGACTATTTAAATTTGTTTTTTAATTTCACAAAGATTTTGTATACTTATTAGAATACCACATTAGAGATTAGGATTCACTTCATTCCTGCTGATGGGAAGAAATTGCAACATGAGAATATAATACATGCACTTTCTCTTTAAGAGTGTAAGAGTGATAGCTTCTGAGTTTTCTCTCTTACTTAGAGCCTTACAAATGTTCTATATTTTCTCTTTTGGTAGTTATTTATTATTATTTATTTATTAGCTTTTAGAATATGAATCCTCCTGGGATTTATTTTTGTATATGGAATGAGGTAGGAATTTAAATTTTTTTTTTAAGGACAGCAACTTGGCCCAACACTTTATTAAATATAATATCTATGTGATATCCAAAATATCTATGTGGTATGCAAAATACCCATACATGTAGGTTTGTTTTGGGATTCCATTATTTTTTATTGCTCTATTTGTCTATACTTATGCTAATACCATACTGATTTAATTACTTAATTTTATACTATGTATACTATATGTATATATAAAAAAAATACCACAGTTCTGCTGATGTTCTTTTTCATTTGTGTATTTTTGCGTATTTCCTCTTCCAGATGAATTTTAAAATAGCTTTTTAGATTGCATGCAAAATTCAATGGGGATTTAGACTGAGAATGCAGTTAATTTATGAAGAAAATTACATCTTTATAATATTAAATCTTAGCTTTGGTCAGGCATTTTGCATACCTCATCTGACTTATTCTTTAAAAACCATGTAAGGTGAACGTTGTTGGCCTCGTTTTAAGGAATTTGAAACTGGAGCTCAGGGAAACTAACTTACCCAGTGTCATATAGCTTTTAAGTGGCAGAGTTAGGATTTGAACACAGATCTATATGATTTCAAAGATCGTACTTTTTGCTTCTGAATACCTCTAAGAGAGAAAATTGTGTTTAAAAAGTAATATATACTATAGATAAGAATATCAGAGCAACTATGCTCTTAATTAAGCTAACAATTTTAAACATCATTTATTTACTCTGCCCTTACATCTATACTATCTTATTCAACTCAATGCAGAAATTATTATTTTTATTCTATTTTTATTATCTCACACCAAGAAACTGAACCACAGATAAGTTAAATAACTTTCCAAAGATCTTATAACTAGTAAGGAGCATAGTTGCAGTTTAAACCCAAATATCCTGATTCCTGTGTTTGTTCTCATTCCACTAGAGTTCTTTAATTCCTCTGTCTCCCTATCTTCCACCTCATATCATTCTTGCTTTTACTTCCACTAAACACCAATCCCAAAGCCTTCATCCCTGCCCCCAACTCTCACTAGCAAGATGCAAAAGCCAAAAAATCCAAAGGTGTTGGAACTAAGAATGCTTGCAATTTTACTGATCAACAGATAGAGGAATGAAGGGGAATATTTCTTCTTCATGCTAGAACTATAGCAGGTAAGGATGCCCCAAGTTGAAATTGAAAATACTTCTAATTTTTTTAAATGCTGCTACAAAGAACCTTTATTAGTCAGCTTGGGCTGCCATAACAAAATACCACAGACTAGGTGGCTCTGGTCCCTCTTCCTTTTCTTATAAGAACACAAATCCTGTTGGATTAGGGCCCCACCCTTATGACCTCACTTAACCTTAATTACCTCTTTATAGGCCCTCTCTCCCAGTGCAGTTGCTTTGGGATTTAGGGCTTCAAAATGAATTTTGGGAGTGACACACTTTAGTCCATAATAGCTTATAGGTTCTATATATGCAATTATTATGTTAAAGTGCATTTTGAGTTAAGTAGTCCTTTTGTTAGCTAACCTGTTCTTTATAATGCTGTTGCAAACTAAAACATAACCAGTTAAAATTTGGGGATTTATGTAAAAAATATGATTTTACAAACATAGAAGTAGAGTTATTAACCTATGAAACAGAGGTAATAAACTATGAATAACAGTCTAACAGCTAGAGGACAAATAAAATACAGCATGTGAATAACAGCTGATTCTTTTGCTCTATTTTAATGTCTTAAATAATTATGTGGGTGATATAATTATGGACCACTTGAATTTTCTTTATTTTTTTTAATGAAGGAAATAATATATCTATATAGGTGTGAGTATATGTGTGTATGTGTATATGTATCATTTTTATGATAGCAAAAAAGGTAATTATAAGTGATATAAATTAGTTAAGAATTTGTTCATCTCTCCACATTCAGAGTCTACTAAATTAATTTTCAATTTAGACTTGTCACACATTTTTCACACATTTTTCTCTTCACCATTAAGAGAATTGATGATTGCAATGTTTCTTAAGAATGCCCCATTATTGTCTTATGAGATTTTCCCCAAGCCACTAGCACCACTTCTTCATGTTTGTTGCATACATAATTACAATTATGTCACAATCACTGCCTCGCTGACAAGGATTATATGAGGTTCTTAATTTTAGAGAGGTTAAAATATGAAAAAAGGTATGTCCCTGAAGCAATGAAATATGATACTTGCTTTCTTTTTTAAGCATGTTCCCTCATATTTTCCTGAGAGCACTATCATGATTTTCAAAATATAAACATACACACACGCACATATATACATGGGGAGGGAGGAGGGAGGGAGGAAGAGAGACGAGACAGAGAGAGACAGACAATACATACCATTGTGAGAAATGCATTTTGAATTTAACAGTATATTGTAAACATCTATTTCATGGCATTCTTTTTAATGACTATAAAATTGCTCCTTTGAAAGGCAATCAAAATTTTTTATTTTTTTCTATTATAAAAATGTTATATGGAACGAACTTTATTTTTGTGCATTTGTCTAGCTCTGTTTGGGGGATAATTGCCAATGGTGGATTGCTGAAATAGAGAATATGTACATTTTACAGTGTGATAATATCAAATTGTCCTCTAAAAAAGGTTGCATTAGTTTATACTCCTCAGTAGTATGTCTGAATTCTCCCTTCCTACTTGAAAACAAAGGATGGTTGGATGGCATCTGAGTAAGCTATCTGAAGGACATTGTGATAGAAGGTTACAATTTCAGAATGAATTGCATTGAGAATAGTGAGCAGTCATTATAGTTGACCAGGTGGATACTTTACTATTGGTTTTATCAAGGCTTTTTTTGACTGAAGGTAGCAAAAATACGTTCGGGTTAGCTCAAATAAGAGAAAGTTATTATAGAGATCTCTGAATCCTCAACTGGGCCTTAGTCTTTAGACTACTGCTCATCATAAAGAAGGTGTTCAATATAACTAATATATTATACCTTATCTTTCAGTTAATAATTTAATTCAACAAGCATATAATATACAAGATAATATGCGGACTACTGTGGGTCATTTTAAGATAATAAAAGGTAGTACAAAAAGGGGGAGTTGTGGGGGTTCTGCCTTTAAGGATATCATAATAGAGAACAAGGTAAAAAAGTTATACATGTAACTATAATAGCTGAACTAGTGTTTTAAATTGAAAGTAGGTAACCTTAACTCCTACCACCTGACAGCAATAAACCCTCTTCTCTAATCCTGTTATCTAATCCCACTTCTGCTGGATTGCCACTTAGCCCAGGTCTTTTTAGATAAAACAATGGCTATTTGTAATTTTGAATATAAATGGGATTGTCCTTGTTTGCCATCATTTTCTACCAAGTTATCCTGTAAACCAATGAGTCTCATCACATTAAGTATATCATTAATTGATAGATCTTTTTCTATTTGTTACTCTGAGTGTGACATTCAACATGTTCCCTAAATGAAGTTCAGAAATTTAAAAGATTTAAAAATTCTGCAAGTCTCTCTGCCTTTTCCAATTTAGCCTGTACTATTTGCCTCTTTGAATGCATATTTTTTCCCTCTTTTGACTAACAATTTTCTTAGCCTCTCCTAATGTTCCTGTCAGGCTTATTAAAGAATCCTATAGTTTCTGCCACTATGGTGATTCACACTGAGTTCAGAGTGATCAAGTAGACAGTTCCTGGGTGTGAATCCTAGCTGGCTTCATCCTCAATAACCATATAACTTTGGATGTGTATTTAATTTATGCTAACTTAATAAATGGCATTATTAGTGTAACCAATCTCTTTTTATTACTATGTCTATCCCAATCATTGTACAGTTACGTGCATTTGTAAACTGATATTTGCATAATATATCAAATATTCATTCATGTGGAATATTGTGAATGCATCTATGTCCTTTCCTGATATTGCTCCCCTACATATCTTAATTTTTTGTTAGTTCAAAAAAAGATTGTATTTTACTTGTCTGTAGTCAACATCTGACATTATCAGTATCTTCCAAATTCATGATTTTCAGTTAGATTTAGGTCTTAACAGGTCTATTCAGATCCAGCATAAGCAACCCAAGTGTACTAGTCTCTGAATGAACTTTAGAAGATCTATCAAGTTTTTAAAATAGTAAAACAAACTTTTCCTGTTGCTGAGTAAAATACCAAAAGCTGATCACAAAATCTAGTTGAATAAAAACAACCTTGTAATTAATCTGACCAGTTTATGTACATTCTTTACATGTGAATGGTCCCCACAGCCAGACAGCTGCAGAATCTTCTTTCCAACATACACTGGTACATAGTCACCCCTTATCCATGGGGGATGCATTCTAAGACCCCTACTGGATTCCTGAAACCAAAGATAGTACTGAACCCTACATATACTATGTTTTTTTGTTTTTTCCTATGTATACATACCTATAATAAAGTTTAATTTATAAGTTTGGCACAGTAAGAGATTGACAACATTAACAAATAAAATAGAACAAGTATAACAATATGCTGTGATAAAAGTTATGTGAATGTACTCCCTGTCTCTCAAAATGGTTTAATGTGCTGTACATACAGTGGAGATACATACACTGGACAAAAGGGATGATTCACATCTCAGGTGGGATGGAGAGGGATGACATGAGATTTCATCACAATATTCAAAACAGTGCACAGTTTAGAATTTATCAATTGTTTATTTCTGGAATTTTCCATTTGATATTTTTGGATCATGATTGACCATGATAAGAAGATACTACTGTACTATTTTTATTCTTCTCCTTCCTCCCCTTCCCTTGCATTACTATTTTTTATATGTGTTGTATATTAGTATTGTCTGTTACTATTTTCTCTTTTCTGTTTCTCCTCTACCATAGCAATCATTGGCAGCAGTGATAGGAAAAGCAGAGCGGGGAGCAGGTGAGAAATAGAAGCTGGGCGAAAAATAAACTATAATGGAACTTTTATGATATGCCTTCCATCCTGTTTTAATTGACTCATAGGAATAGGGAGGAGAAGCTTATGTTATGCCTATTCATTATTCTGACTCCAATTATGTTTCCCACTTCAGCATCTTAGTTTCCCTTAACCTTCTTAACAATATTCCAGGCCCTGTGATTTGTCTCAAATCTAGGCTTGGTGTCCTTTCCTACATTCCTGTCTTAACATTTTTTTTCCTCCAAGGAGAATAATTGTGATTCTAAATGGTTAATAGCATTAAGTTAGGTTATCTATATTATGGAGATGGATATATAAGTAGGCATTACCAATATTGCTTGCTTTCTTTTTCTTTGTTCTGTTTCTAACCACCCACACCCCTCTCTATTTGTATTGTGTTCATACTGCCAGGTCTTATTCTATTACTCTGATCCTTAAAGTGACTTTGCATATATATATCTTAGACTCCCTTGTGTGTTGATTTTTACCTTCTAATTCTCTAAGGATAATTTTTGGGGTAGGGAGGTATTACTGATACCTTAATGCACTACATATAGCTACTTAGGAAAATGTTACATCACATAGAAAGTTTTAACATTTGGCCATAGGACAGTGATTTCAGAAAAAAAATTTCAAAGAGTGTTTTGGCTACCCTTTTATCTTGTTTCCTGTTGTACAGGGAAGAGCCAAGCCAGGCATATTCTAAGCAGAAATATTCTTTCCTACTGTTGAATAAAATGGAAATTATGTTCCATTATTTTTTATGTGCATCTATTTGGCTTTATGGGATAAAAATTTGTCAGAGATAAGTGTTTCATTGGTTTTACTGTGACAGTAAAAAATCTTTTAGTCTAAAAACAACAGAGTATACATCTATAATAAATAATGTTATTAGTGCCCACTCTCCATGTACACATTTCCTTTTCATTTTTTCTCCAAGCTTTTCAGTCTCTTATCTTTTAACTTCTTTTCTTGTTACATCGAGAAATTATTTTGTTAATACGTTACAGTCATACTATATAAAGTGGTGTGGTATTTTTAAGTATTGGTAGAATCGTCATGATAGTTTGTAAATATTTCGCTTCCTGTTTTTCACTTTTACTATAATTTCAGATCCTCTTCTTAGTCAAGTAAACCAAAAAATATTGCTATAGAACATACATATTTTTATGGTAATACAGTTTATGAATATGCAGTTTATCTTCATTCTTCTTAAGACCTACTATATGATGATCCATATTGGGGTGCTATAATATATTACCACATCTTCCATAGATTCATTGTTTTCTAACATTTTACTACTTAGGAATACGGATAATAAAGTATATAACGATATTGATATGTTTTAAACAATTATATTATTATTAAAGATCAAGCAAGGATTTAAAATTTCTTGTCACATAATAAGTGTTCAGGAAATAGTTATGGATAAATAGAATAAGTTTAATTGGTTGATGATTGAAGGGAAGCTATAAGAATTGCAGTTAACAAGGTCCAGGAGAAAAATCACGAGCATGGTTAAAATTAATGAGAAACTAAAGAACCCGATTTCATCACAGCTTTTTGTAAAGAATAAGTATCATTTCTGAAGGACTTACTCAATGTCAAACATTGTTTTAGGTTTATTACATTTAGTGTTCATTCTTCACAAAAATCCTACAAGGTAGACGTTATTCTTGTTTTATATGTAAAGAAGTAAAGGTTCAAAGAAATTAAATAAGTTGCCCAAGGTCATAGCTAGTGAATAGTCTAGTCCAGACTTTTGAACCTCAGAGACATATAATATGTAGTTTTAACACATATAAAATTGATTTTAGACTAAAAAAGAACTTATTTTAAAGTGATTAAACATTTGAGCATCTGTTAGAGCCAGATTATATTCTAGTAGGTTGCACAGTTCTTTAGTTTGACAATTTTCCTAAAACATTTATCCGCATACATTTTTAAGCAGCAGTAGCATATTTTGTAGCTAGTTTGCAATTCTTTATTATATAAAAATCGAAGCTTAGTAAACTCAAACTTTTATTTCATATTTCCCTAAAATGGGTAATGTCATTTGAAAGCAACTATCTGCTCATCAGCCTTTATGAATGATCCTGAAACTATCCATCTTGCACTTACGTTGTCAAAATGCAATAACATTGAAAACTTTGACATCTCATAATCTTGTCAAAAAGATGATTTTCTTTCTCCATATTTGCAAGACATTTTCATTTTTATATTTATAAACACCAGTTAGAATTATAAGTTCAATAAAATGTTCATTTCTGCATCATCTATTTTCATCCTGTTCCTTTTGTATATACATCTGCCTTAAGTGTTTTTTTCACTTCGAAACTGTATTAAGTAACTGTTAGTACATAAATATCATAAAGGATGAAAGAACACTGTCATACATCCTGTTAGCAAACTGGGATATTCCAAGTTCTTGTTGCAAAATACCCTGTGATGAAGTTCTTCCTGTTGAATGACTAACTGGATGGGTATGCCTCATTTGCTTTTATTCTTAAAAGTGCAGTGTTCACTCATTGACTGTTGAATTTGAGAAAATATATTTGAATTATCTGAAAATTTATAGTCAGCTTTTGCTTATAAAGTCAGTTTCACCACGATTATAGGCTATAATGCTATTAATGTCTTTGTATTCATCTTCTAATTTGTCTAATAAAGTAAAACTCTTCTGCCAGTTTTCTTCTCTTTGCCAGTATGAAAATTCAGAACTCTCAATTATGTTTAACAAAAGCTATGGGGGAAAAAAAAAAAACCTGTAAAAATGGTGTGTCTATACTTCTCTGATATTTTTTTTCAAAGATATGATACTGTGGGCAACACAATAATAAAACTGAAGGATGATGTAATTGATAATTTATTTCACTACTAGATCATCCCTCTAGATGATTCCATTTCATTTTTCTTATTATTTTTTAGTGTAACTGTTAAAAATAGTTGATGAATAATAATTAAATAATCCCTAGGATGATAAAATAGGAAAATATTCAACATATAGGAAAAATAAGATCCCTAAAATACCATAATGTATCTTTGATTTATAAAGGGATCAAATAGATTCATATAGAGATTTTGCAAGATAGTAAATTTTATTCTGTTAAAAATGTATAATATTTTTTGTTCTTTGGAAGATTTCTAAGAAAGAACAACATATGAACTATTAATGCTTACAAAAAATCAAATTGCTCAAAGAAGAAACAAAAACTAAAACTGAGCCTAATAGATCCCTGTGGTACACCAAAGGTTAATATAACTACATTTCTTAATTTTATTTCGTAACCAAACTAGTTTATATTTCCTCCTCTTATCTCAGGTGAAAGATTAGCCATTGTAATCGATTCCAAAATAATAATAATTTGACCAAATAAAGCACTCATCTTAAAGATCAAAGCATATTTTAATATACAACTAGTTAATTTATCTCTGCCCAATCCAGTGAAATTTTTGCATTTAAAAAAATAGATGTATACAAATTCATATATCAAGTATATAATAAATATTTGCCAACTGGGATATCTGAATAGTCATTTTTGTTAGAAATACCTAAAATAACAGAATTTTCTATATATTTACATAAGAAAAGCATGGCTATCACGTAGGTCCCACTGTAGCAAACATTTCACAAAAGAACCGTACTTTATAGATAACAATCTGAGTGAATCATCAAAAACCAAAGAAGTCAAGAGGATCAGTGACTGACATGTAATGTTTACTTAGCCCTCAAGCAGTTATGTGAAATGATGTATGAAAAAATTAATACTGGCAAATTCCAGAGACAAAAGCCTTCTTCAAAAAGACCTTTGCTTCTTTCTAGGACTTGTTGCTAGTTATTATGGAACAAGAACTCAAACTAGTTTGTGATTAACTAATAGTGCTTTATATTGCAGATAGAGATTAAACAGGTCCATAATTCAAACAGATATTTGTAGGTCATGTTCTTGAAAAGTGGGTTGGGAACTTTCGAAGCCTTAGAAAGCCCTTTTTCTCTTCCTCATTTGAGAGTATTTTGGAAAAATAGGAAAACATTTAAGTATACAAAATATGAGGGTGGGAGGGGATGAGGAAGGCAGTTTTGCTGCATGTCAGGGACAGCGAAAACCTTCAGATCTTTAAAAGGTCTGGTGAAGAGGAATGGGAGTAAAGTGTTCACAGAGAATACAGGAACCTGGTCTAGTTCTGTCCTTTGAAGGAAGGGATATGGCTAGGCACATTATGGTCAAACTGTCAAAAGCCAAAGATTAAGAGAAAAACTTGAAAGCAGTAAGAAAAAATGACACTGCCTACAGGGAATAATTTGAACGGTCATGGTCTTAATAGAGGTTAGAAAACAGTGGAGCAACATCTTTAAAGTATTCCAAGAAAAAAAGTAAATCAGTTGTATATCTGATGAAAATATCTTTTAAGAATAAAGATAAAATAAACCTGCTGGCACCTTAGATGGTAATTATATATTTAGCATACTGATTAAGGATGTAGTCTGTGGAGTCAAAATCTGGATTCGAATTTTGACTTGAACACCTCCTGTTATTATGGGTGAAATATATAAATTCTCTAAACCTCAACTTCCTTAAATATTTTACTAATATATACTTTATTGGGATAATGTCTAAATTAGTAAGTTATCATGAGGAATAAATGAGAGAATACTTCTTAAGTATTTAATATTTGCCTGACATATGGCAGGTTGTTAGAAAATGTTATCATTTATTCATACATGTTTTTAGCAAATGTAGCCAACTATTATGGAATTTAATATTTTCTATTTTCATATGTTTCATTTTTCTAACTTTAGAGAAAAGTTTTTCATTTAAAAAGTTTTCATTTATTTTTTCCAGCTGTATCTTGAAAAAGGAAGAAACCACTGACACTGTTTTGAAAAGAGAAGTTACTTTTGCTGCTACTTTCACTGCACAAAGATAAGATTTAGGAAGTTCTCATTTTCAAAAAAAGAAGTCTTTCTTTTTATGTATAATGCCTTTCCTTTATTTTTTGTGTTGCTGTAGGCAGAAATGTACGGCTTTTTTTATTATTGATTTTTATTTAAGGTATTAGGTAAGACAATGCCTGGTAAAAATGAACTGTTCATTTTAGATGCCAGGATTATTGAAGAAATTACCCTTAATATCACTAGGAAGGAAGATCTGTAGTTGATCTCCAATATATATTTTTTTTGTACACTGTTTTTTACATTTTAAGATATTAAGAAAAAAATCCTTATTTATAGATTTTTTTAAGTTCATGATTTTTAGAAAAGTCTGAATGAACATATTTTCATAACTTTATTTTAATTTCATTTGAAGACTTCTTAGGCTTTTATAGAGTTTTCAAAATCATGATGTCATTTAAAACTAAATTTAAACATAAATTATGCTTTCTATTTAGTAATGTATGATATTTTTATTATCATTCATACCACTTTGTTACTTCCATTATCAGTCAACAAAATAACTGCTGTTTTATCTTTTTTAGTAATATTGCACTAATTTTCTGTGTTACCTTATTTGTATTTATAATTTAGTGGGTAAGTGTGATGGATTTGAAGCAAGACTTGAAATACAGTCCCAAATTTTTATATGACCTACTAAATCTGCACCTTAGTTTTCTCATCTCTTACACAGATTAAATAGGATAAAGCATGTAAAACACTATAAGATCCAAATGTTAGCTTTTACAATTATTACATTTCAAAAGACTTAACTAAAGTGTTACCATTAATTTTATTTTCTGTATATTAATCTGCCCTTCATTCATTCATTCATTCATTCATTCAGCATTTAGTCATTTATTTATACATTTATTAAATAACAGGCTCAGTGTCCTAGGACTCTACCAGTATTTGCCCTCTTGAAATTTATATTTTAGTTTTACTAAGTACTGCAAAAAACATTGCCTTAATTTTCTTGCACAGATTCTAGGAGAAAAAGTCATTTGGCTTAAAAGATGTTTAGTTGATCAGTTCATTAGTATATTTTAAATCAAATTTTGTTTTTTAGTGTACTTGTCAGTATAGAAATGAGTGCTTCATATGCTGGAAGCTGCTGTCAACATTTGACCAATTTTCATAATGTTATACCATGTGCAGATTTAATAACAGCATTAGAGTTAACCATAAAATTTACTGGCATTGAGCAAGTGTTTTTTGGTTAAAAGTTTAACTTAGTAGGTTTTATAAATATGCTAATGTCAGTATGGTTTAAAATTCTGAAATCTGATAGATTTAAGTTCTTACTTGGTTACCTTAATATTGCATTCATTAACTTGAGGTAAGCTAAAATATAACTGCTTTTTGGTACCTTGATTTGAATTTTAAGATCATGTCAATGGTAAAAGTTCCACAAAATCAGGGGTAGGGAGTTAAGGGGGTGGCACATACTGTTAATTCTTTCTCTTATTTTTTTATTTTACTTTTTAAATTTATTTTTTATTATTAAAAATTATTAGGGTGACATTAATCGACAAAATCCAGTAAGTTTCAACTGTACATTTCAACAGTATGTCGTATACGTGTTGCATTTTGTGTTCACCACTCACAGTCGGATTTCTAACTTCCCTAAAGTTAAGTGGCATTTCGTGTGTGTGTGTGTGTGTGTGTGTGTGTGTGTGTTGGGGGTGGGCGATATTTTTTCCCTTTGTCATTTATTTAGTAATGAAAATTTTTCTTGTTTTTCTATTATTTCTCAATCAATTACGTGGCTTGTGTTTGCATCCATGCCTGTGGGCTTAGTCAGAGAAATAAGTAAGAATGAAAGTGAGAGGAGAAAATCCGCATTTGTTGCATGCTTTCTATGTATTCACTGTGCTAGAGGTTCTTACAGATCAAACATTAAATCTCAACTACACCGGAAAGTATTATAGACCAGGAGACCAAGATTTGTAGACCTTGAAATCACATAAATTGCCCAAGAAGACACAGCTAGTTAAGTTTCAGAATTTAAATTAAAATTCAGGACTATCTGATTTCAAAGCATGTACTCTTTGCACTGTATCAAAAAGCCTCTTGAAACTGAACTCTTTATTAAGTCTTTTGTAGGTTAAAATAAGTAGTTAACATATTTAGTCTCTTTAGGGAAAAAATAGATGTCAGTATGTCTGGACAGCTTTTCCCTTTCACAAACCTTCCTTTAATGTTATTTGAAGCTTCAGAACAAATATTAACAAAAACAAATCATTATTCCCCCTCACCCCCAATTATAGCATATAACCCTGGGAAGAGGAAAGATCATCTCATCAATTGAGAATAGTTTTGCTGTTTAATGTAAATTCTAGCTGCTGTTGTTTGTTATCAGATGCTCTTCTATATCATATCTGTTTAAATATATTTTCATAACAGTATTGATAGTTTACAAATGGATTGTAAATGTTTTAAAACAAAGTCCTTTTTTACAGAGTATGTTCTTTAAAAAGTCAGATTATTATGGAATTGTATTAAGGCAAGGGGAAGATATGCATGTTTTAAATTGTTTTGGGTTACTCACTCCAGAACACAGCTTCTTGCTGCTGTTTTCCCCCACTCTTGAGAAATCTTGGAGTACTATTTTCTGGATTTTTTTGTTTGTTTGTGTCTAGTTTTGGGGCACTTATAAGATCGGTAAAAAAAAATTAATGTTTTTCAGAACTTGACTTCTTATGCAAACTATCTTTTAAAATTCATTGATAGTAAACAGTGTCATCTGGAGACTATTAGTGCAGTCTTGGAATTGGTAACAATTTCAATATACTGTATATCAGTGTTCACACAGCTACTTCTAAAGAATTAGGAGAATCAAAGATATGAAAGTTACTATTAACTTCCTCTTTTCTACAGGATACCTATTCTTTTACATTAGTGATAGAATGTATGTGAAGAAATTATAGGAGAGCTACACAGCATTTACAAAGATTTAAGGAAAAGTTTGAGGTCTTAATTAAGATTTTATTTGAAAAGGATTAAGTTGTGAAAATGGTTAAAACTCCTACCATAGCCTGTTGGAGCTATAAGAAACCTAAGAAATTAGTAACTGTGAATCAAGTAATATCATGATTAGGACTCAGAAAAACTGGAGTAGTTTATCAGAGGTGCAATTGAAAGGATTGTTTTTCCAGGGTAGGAAAACAAAATAATATCTTTCTGACTTGAATAAATATTTTCTGTCCAATAATATGACAGTATGGTGATAAATAGTAGCTCCACTTTCTAGTAGTGGTATAACCCTACCTTATTATCCTGGCTTTTTATATAATAATGGTAGCATTTGAGATTGTAAAGCTTAAAATATTATTATAGTACTGAAAAAGGTACTATAAGAGAACCCTTTCCTCCTTTTCTAAGAACATATATATTAAACTATCCCTTAAGATTTATATACTTTAGTATATACTTCAACTGAAATAAAATGAGTCTGTTCTCTTCTATGTATGTAAATATTTTTGTTGACTTGATCTAGTACCTGAAGAAAGAACCTCTTAGCTTACCTCCTTCACGTTAGTAAATCAGCATTTCTAGAATCAACTTCTGTAAGATGTAAATTTGGTTTTTCACAATTGTCAAAAGTCCTGAGTGTAAACAAAGTTTTCATTGTTAAAGAACCTGGAAGACTTTTTACTAAATATTCAACTCATTTTAAAGGTAGGAACTTATAAAATGAACTTTGGGGAATTTACCTTTGAGTTGACACTTTAGTTAATGTGTTTTGTATTAGGATGTTTTTCATTTTGCACTAAAGAAGCAGATAGTTTCAATTTATTCTATGAGTGAATTTTATATGTCTGCAACACTAGGTAGAGTGTAGGTTTTTTGACTTCCGCCATCCCATTCTTCTTCACTGCAATAAGTTAGATTAATGGAAAACTCAGGAAGGAAAAAGGCAATTGAAAAGAATATGTGCATGGTTCTCAAAGAATAGACCTTATGTCCCTGGTGAAAACTTGAGTTTTCTTTTAGCATAGATTTCCTTCATTTAGGATCTGTGGGGGTTGCATTATTTTAGTTATTTCTCTCAGTGATACATACAAATTTAAAACTCAAATCTACTCTGAAATAATTTTAAAATTTTTGTATACCTATTTTGCAAAGATATAAAAACCCAAGCTAAAATACAGTTACCTCTGTGCTTTTTTTTTCATCGTATAAGAATTATGGGTATATGGTTTGAGTGTATGTGTTCATGTATGTGTGTACAAAGTAATTGGAGAGTAACATGAAAAATAATCTTAAAATCTTAGAGTTGTGATTTATTACTTTCCTGAAAACTTAAAGAATATTTTTACAATAAATGAAAATGAAAAAGGAAAATTTTAAATTAGACATTAATTCAAAATTACTACTTTAAAATTAGGGTAATATTCTTAATTTATTTTATTTAAATTTAGATAGCAAAATAAACATTTAATCACAGCCTAAATTTTATGATGGGTGCTTAAGCTGCTCAAACATTAAATATTTGAATATTTGCAGAGTTTAAAAATAATATTTGTTCTTAAGACATATGCAGGTTTTCTGGGGGATTACTGGGTTTATTTACAGTGTATTAAGAATAGGAAGAAGCATGCTGCACCTAGGAACTTCCCTATAGGTTAGTTTTTCCCTCTTTCTCCTCTTCCTTCTCTCCCTCCTCTTTCACTTCTTACCCCTAGTATATATTGCATTTTTTTTGGTAGATTAATTCCAGGTAATTTTAGTCAATATGCTATGTGCTTGTGATATTGTATATAGTTTTGTGTGCTTTTTATATGTAAGAGGACCCATACCACACAAAAATTTCTTCCTTAGAATTCCTTCTGAAAAATTCTAATTTTCCATCCTTACTACCACCAAAAACAGAAGTTTGCCTTATAATTTTAAGTGGTAACCTGAATAGCCAGTGGTAGAATCAGACTGGGAAGAATTTGAATATTTTCAGAGAAAATGTGCTTTTAATCCAATATGCTATACCACAAGGACCCAGAGCTCTTTCCTTTAAGTTGTACATTACTATTTGTGCTTCTGAGTTGAAGTAAAACAGACTTCTGTAATATCAAGCCATGAAAATTTTTTACCATTTTCTTTTTTTAAAAACCTTTGTTTATAAAGAGTCACAGTTATATTCATTCATAGACTTTGGGATTTTATATATGATAGTGCATAGTAATTACCAGACAAATACTTCTTTAGAAGCAAAACAAAATGAATCTATATGATCTGTGAACTTTGGCTTTTTCTCAAGGATGCTTACAGTGTATTCTGTTCCTTTATATATTATCTTTATCTTAAAGACAGAGAAAAAAATAAGACTAGTGATTTTCACAGCTCTGGAAATTTGGCTTAACTCTAACAACGATGACAACAACAACAACTATTGATTGAGAACTTATCATATACCAGACACCATCTAGCCACTGACATTATATGCTGCCCTCTTGAAGCCATTTGTAATGCTAAATCTCATTTCCCAGAAAAATATGGAAAATCATTATACATTGTGATGATATGATTTGATCATCTCTGTTAGGAACTCCCTTTTCAATTTATGGATATCTAGATAAGGAAACTCATTAAGAACTAATGGGAAAAACAAAGATAACCAGGACTAACGAGAAATTTTAGAAATTTGAAAATAACAAATACTGAGCAATAAAAACAAAAGCACGCTTACCACGGTGACATAAATGATAGTACCAGAAGGAACTCATAGGGATCTAAATATATCAAAACTTATTATGTTATTGATTACCTCTCTCCAATAATTTTTCTTTGATTTAGATATAATTGTAAAGTATTTAATCAGAGAAATTAAATTTAACAAAGCAACTTAATTTCCCCCAAAATAAATATAAGCTAGAATCCTTTGAATATTTTGAATATTAATGGAGCCTAGTGGACATTCTATTATGTACATTCAAAATATTATTATATTCTAATACAGGTCCCAAAAGCTTTAATAAACCAATTCAACCATTAAACGTCTTAGAAAATAAGGTTTATAAGATTGGGGGTTGTTCAGCTCATATACTTATCCTTATATATTTAATGTTGAAATAAGGAAAAACTACAAATATTTTTAAATTATTAATTTCATAAAATCAGTTTTTCTTTTAGTCTTTTATATTATTATGCAACTTTGCTATGTGAATAAAAGAATGATAAAATATCATCTGAATTTAGTCATTCAACAAATATTTATTGAGCACCTACTCTGAGCCAACCACTATTTGAGGCATTTGTAATACTTAGTGAAGAAAAAAAAGTTCCCTGCCTTCATGGGGCTTACATGAACAGACAGTAGACATAATAAGTAAGTAAACCTATGTATTATGTTAAGAAATGATAAGGGCTACGAAAAACAATGGGACATTAGGCAGAGCAGATAGGAGGAGTAATCAGGCTGCTATTTTAGATAGGGAGGTCAGGGTAGGCCCTCACTGAGAACCTAACATTTAAGCAAAAACTTGAAGATTAGTCAAGGCGATATCTGGTCGAGGAACTCTCCAAGAGAAACCACCAGTGCAAAAAGGCCTCAAGGTTAGAGTATGCCTAGCAGATTTGAGGAACAGCAAAGAGACCAATGTGGCTGGAGAGCAGTGAGCAAAGGGGAGAGTATTAGACAGGTATGAGGGTAGATAGGTAATAGGTAACTAGGATCCATATTTTTGAAGGAGTTAGGGTTTTTTTCTGCAGTGACCTGGTTTGCCATTGTACAGTTTTTAGCAGAGGAGTAACAGGACCTAACTTGTGATTTAAAAGAATGAGTTGGGCTCCTGTGTTGATGATTGACAAGGTGGACAAGTACAAAAGTGAGAGTCTATTTAAGAGGCCGTTGCAATAATCCAAGCAAGAAATGGTAATGGTGGTTCAAGATTAGAGTGAAAATAGTCAGAAGTGGTTAAAATCAGGGTGCATTTTGAAAGCAGAGACCATGGGGTTTTCTGACAGTTTGTGTGTAGGGTGTATGAAAAAGAGCAGGGTCAAGAAAGACTACAAGGTTATTTGCTCAAACAACTGGAAGGGATTAGAGTGCCTGTAACTGAGATAAGAAAGGCTGCAGGTTGAGCTGGTTTGGGAGATGGAGGCACATGAGAAAATCAGTTTTGGATATGTTAAATTTGAGATGTCAGATAGGCGTTTGGAATGGAGTTGTAAACTTGGAAGTCTTAGCCTGTAGATGATAGTAAATCTCTGTCCATGAAACTAGACATAAGTTGCCTAGTAATTTGGTATCAACAAGGCAAGATGGTAGCTGAAAACTAACTTTATCGCAACTGTGCCTGGTATCAGTATTGCTGATAGCCCAGTACTTCTGGCCCAGTTAAGGACTAAAACCGGTTCTTCTCAGAGTTTTTGTCCTAAATTTTATACCATATGTGAAATAGTAAGCATTAAATGTTTCTTTTCCTTTTATATATTTCATCATTTAAAGCAATGGTCCCCAACCTTTTTGGCACCAGGGACTAATGCTCCTATGAAAATCTAATGCCTCATGATCTGAGGTGAGCTGAGATGGTGATGCTAATGCTGGGGAGGAGCTGCAAATACAGATGAAGCTGCTTTGGTGACCTGCTGCTCACTTCCTACGTGGCCTGGTTCCTAACAAGGGTTGGGGACACCTGATTTAAAGAACGAGGCAGCTTAAATGTAGGAAGCCTCTTCACTGTTTAGTAATGTTAGTTTCAGGAAATTATGAATGAATTACATTCACCATTTTTACTAAAACATGACAAGTAATTGGATTACTAAAGCATAAGACCAAATATTGGGTATTAAGCTAAATGTGATGAAGAGCAAAAATTCAAATGATAAAAACAGAAAACCAACCTACATTCCTTTGGGCATGGAAAAACAACATCACCATTGGTTCCTATACTTTGGGGTACATTGGAATGACCTTGGCATCTCTTTAGAATATTGATATTTGGCTCCTACTCCTAGATCTGATTTTTTTTTTTTTTGGTATGGGATGAAACTTGGGCATCAAGAGTTTTAGAATCTCTCCTGCTGGATCTATTGTGCAAACTTTGGGAACTACTGTGATGTACGCTATTTTTTTCTAAAGGAACTATCATTAATCACAGTATTCAAATACGCTTTCGTAATTTTTTTCATTTTTTGCTAGTGTCAAAAAGGAGGCGGCATTAAGTAAAGGTTTTCTTGAGGGCATTATGGTAAGTGAAATAAGTCAAAGAAAGACAAACACTAAATGACCTAACTTATATGTGAAATTAAAAAAAAAAAAGACAAACTAAAATTGTGTTTGCAGCCTTTGCTGACCCAGCCGTTGCTCTTCAAGGCCAGCACAGCCTCCAGCTCGCCAAGCTTCAGCTGAAGGCGAAGAGTGGTGGGGAGTAAGTAAGGAGGTCTTTATTATGGCTCCTGGAAAGCCGTCTGGCTGCAAAATCCGCTCACGATAGGGTGCTCTCTACTGGAGGGGTGAGGAAACCTTATCGTTATAGGCCTCATGGTGGCGCTCCATGAAATTAGACGTTATCACGCGTTAACTTCTTATTCGCAAACTTCCCTTCCAGCATCTGGTGCGAGAAATTGCTCAGGACTTCAAAACTGATCTGCGTTTCCAGAGTGTAGCCTATCTCATTGGTGTTTTTGAAGACACCAACCTGTGTGCTATCCATGCCAAACGTGTAACAATTATGCTCAAAGACTTCCAGTTAGCACGCAGCATAGATGGGAGAATGTGCGTAAGAATCCACTGTAATGGGAAACATTTCATTCTTTAAAAAAATTTTTTCTCTTTGTTCTGTTATCGGTAATTCTAAATATTAGATTTTTTTTCCTCGTGGAGTCAAAAGGTACCTAAGTATATGACTGTAAATGGAAAAATAGGGGACAAAAATCGGGTCTTGGCAGTTTTTAAATTTTCATTTGTGTTTTTACTATAAATGTGGGGAAATAAGGCATTGATACAAGTCAGTGTTTCAGTGAACAAGTTTCAGTAGTTAAACTTTATAACAATTATAAATAAACCTGTTATATTATCCTGGACAATGCCAGCATTTGGATTTTTTTTTAATAAGTAAATTTCTTATTGGTGACAACTAAATGTTGGTAGCATTTTTATCACACAGCAGATTCCATCCATTCACTATACTTTTCTAACCAAGTTGTCCTACATGTAAGTACATGCTTTTAAAGTTGTCTGTCTTCAGTGCTATTCCTGTAAGTTTGCTATTAACATACGTTAAACTATTTTAAAAAGTACTGAATTCCTGGATAAAGAAAGCAGATTGGTTGCAGGGGAGTGAGGAGCAAAATGGGTGACGATGGTCAAAAGGTACAAACCTCCAGTTATAAAATGAATTTATTTGCAGGGATGTAATATACAGCACGGTGACTATAGTTAATAATACTGTATTGTATATTTGAAAGTTGTCAGAGTAGATCTTAAAAGTTCCCATCACAAGAAAAAAAAATTGTAACTATATATGGTGAGGATGTTAACAAGAAAAAAAATGTTCTCAAGTAAAGTAAATGAGACCTAAATCATGCAAATAAGAAATCACTGTCATAATTTGTTATAGATTCATGGCAGCTGTTCACTTGGCCATTTATTTAAAGCATAAGTGAATCCCAAATTGGAGGCAGCTGTGATGCCATGGTAGCTGCCATTATATGTGTTGTAAGAAGACTTGGATTCAAATCTTAGTTCTTTCACTTATTTGCAGATTTATAATGGGCAATTTGTTTAACCTTCCTGAAATTCCCATTTTTTTCTCCCTAACATGAGAATAACCATATCTACTTTGCATGGTTATTATATACAAATATACAAATAGCTAATGTATGTGAAGATAAATTATAAAGAACTATCTATATAAAGATATTAAAGAATTATTATCTGAAGGGATTTTTCTTAACCTTAGAAGTGACATAACATTGTAAAATGTAATACTTTCCTGAAAGTGAATAGGTTAATACTTTTTCTGTATTTTTTCACTGCCTTAAGAATGGAGCTCCACATATAGTAGGTAATAAATGCTATTGGGCTTACCATGTTTTGTAGGGGACATGTTGTTTTGTATTTATTTCCTATATAGTTTATTAATATGAGAAAAACATGAACTTAGGACTCAGGCCTGGGATTCAGTATACGTTAGCAAATTCGTGTCAGTAGACATGTTCTAAGACTCAGGTTTCTTTTCTCTTTAATATTTACCTTCAAGTGGAGCTGTGTGAGGTTTAAGTGTAAAGCACCAAGCATAGTGGCTGGCACAGAGCTTTGAGGAAATGTTAATTCTTTTCTTCCCTTCAAGAGTACAATAATCTTGGGATAGTAATTTTAAAACCTGAATAGTAATTTTGTAATAACTAAAAATTATCAATCATCATTTTTGTTTGTTTTGCTGATTTCTATATCATTTTAACTTTTAAGTGTCCACCTTTCCACCCCTTCATGAACACTTTGAACAGCAGTTTTTATTTTGTATGCTTTTCCAGGTAATTAAAAAAGTCCATTTTAATGTTAATTCTACACCATGGATAGCACAAAGGAGAAGAATGGCAATTACAAAGATGATCTTCTGCTTAGGATGGGACTTAATGATAATAAAGCTGGGATGGAAGGATTAGATAAAGAGAAAATAAACAAAATTATAATGGAAGCCACAAAGGTATGTTTCTTGTTTCTTGCAATATCTTTAATGGCTTTTTAATTTTCTGTTTAACTGAAAATTGATAAGTTTTAAACATCATTTTTATTATAATTTTTAACATGTTGATGTATAATATTGTTAAGCTACAAATGGGTATGGAATAATCTTTCTATTCTGTTGCTCTTTCCCTCCAGTTTTCTATTCCACATGTAAAATATATGCATGTAAAATCAAAATCACATACATGTATTTTTTAACTCTTTTTTAACCCCAGTTAGGAGAATATTATAGTTGTGTTTTTTTTATTTTTGTTTCAATTACTATAACTTGGAGATCTTTCTGGATAAGTAATTAAAGATCTTTATTCTTTTTTATGCTGTATGTTTGGATATAATTTATTGAGCCAGTTATATCTTTATTGATGGACATATGTCATTTCTAGTCTTTTGTTTTTACAAATAATACTACAGTAAATAACCCTGTACTTCATAAATTTATGTATGTGCACGTATAACTATAGGAGAGAGTCCCAGAAGAAGAATTGTCCCACGAAATGCAGCTAGCACAAATAGATATATGCATGTGCAATTTAATGACTTGACCAGTTGCCCTCCATTGTGGTTGTATTAATTTACATATACACTGTCAGTATATGAGAGTATGTATTACCACATGGCAACTGTGCCCACACAGTGTGTTACTAAACTTTTGGATTTGTCAATCTAAAGTAATGTAGTATATCATTAATTTGTATGTAGCATTAATTTGTATTTCTCTTATAAAGAGTAAGACTGTCATCTTTATATATGTTTTTCATTTTTTATTATTTCTTCTTACCCTTTGCACAATTTTCCAGTAAATTACTGTTTATCTTTTCATTTTGCTTATGGTAGTTTCTCCTGTACAGAAATTTTTTGTTTGCTTCTTTTATGTAATTGAATTAGTCAACTACATATGGCTTTCTTAAAGGTTATAAAAGAATTCTTTAATTTTTTTTCTTATCGCTTATTTGGGTTTCATTCATGTATAATGAAACATCATGTAGAAAGGAGTAAAATTTAAGAGAATATCCTTATTCTTAGGAAATGCATGCATTTATTCACAGCAACTTACTTTTAAATGGTTTAGTAAAAAATAGGAAGAAAAGTCGTGTGTGCATCTGTGTGCACATAAGACCTGGGGAAGAAACCAAAAAGAGAATATTAATGATTGCTGTATATAGATGAGGACATACAGGTATTTATTATACTATTCTTTCAACTTTTGAAGATTCAAAAATTTCAAATTAAAAAGTTGAGTAAAAAAGAATTTTTAAAGTATATACTATGTAGATATAATTTTAAAACTAAAACTTCTTTTGTTTTTTGTTATTTTTCAAGAGTGTCATGGGTATTCTTGAATCTTTGTTCTTCCACACATAAATTTTATGTTATATATAAATGTCAATATAGAAATGTATACATACATCATATGATTGATATACATGTGATTGATATGTATAACAATCATATAAAATATATACCTTATATATTAAAATATTTACATATTTTATGTAATATGTATTCCTCGTTGTGTGTATTGGAAGAGAGACTTTATCATAAATATCTTTTTTAAATTAGATTTCTAATTGTTGCTGCTCCATAGCAATGTAATTTACCTTTTATAAACTTTTATTAGAAATTTTAAACATACACTAAATTAGACTAGTAAAGTGAATCCCCAGGTGATTACCACCAAGTATCAACAGTTACCAACACTTTTACAAATGTTGTTTCATCTATCCCGCTCATCTCTCCCCTACTGAATTTTGAAGGTGGAGAATAGAGTATTTAAAATAAATCCCAATAAGTTAGACAAATTTCTAGTAATTTACAGTTTTCCAAAACTGACTCAAGAAGATATAGAATATCTAAATAGACCTACAATAAGAAAATAAATTAAATTAATAATTAAAAATCTTCCCCCCCCCCAAAAAAAGAAAAGAAAAAAACACCACATCAAAATGTCTTCACTGATGAATTTTATCTAACATTTGAAGAAGAAAAGTACTAATACTCTATAATCTCTTCTAGAAAAGAAGGAAGGTATCAAGGGGATACTGGTCTACGAGGCCAGTATCCCCTTGATACCAAAGCCAGACGAACAGAAGATTATAGGTCATATAAATGTAAAAGTCCTCAAATAAAATATTAGCAAACTGTATTCAATATATAAAAAAGATTATATGCTATGACTAATAGTAGGACTTATTCTAGGAATGAAAGGTTGGTTTACTATCCAAAAATAAATTAATGTAAGATACCATAGTAATAGAATAAAGAACAAAAACACATGGTCATCTCAATAATTATAGAAGAGGCATATTTGACAAAATCCTACACCCATTCATGCTATAAAAATTTGAAATAGGAGGGAATATTTACAACATAATACAGATATCTATAAAAACCTATATTAATTATCATACTTTGTGGTGGAAGACGAAACACTTTCCCCCTAAAATCAGGAATAAGGCAAAGATGTTCAGTCTCACCTCTTCTATTCAACATAGTCCTGAAAGTTCTAGCCAAAACAGTCAGGCACTTAAAAGAAACAAAGTCATCTAGATTGGAAAGGAAAACTTAAGCTATTTCTTTACAGATTACATGATCTTATGCATAGAATATTTTAAGGAATTTCAAAAATAGTGCAACATTTGTACCCTGAAAATTACAAAAAATTGCTATGAGAAATTAAAAATCTAAAAAAATGGAGAGGTATTCCGTGTTCAAGGATGAGATGACTCAATATTTTTAAGAAGGCAAGTCTCCCCAAATTGATCTATAGATTCAACATAATCAAAATTCCACAGGCTTTTTTCCCCTGCAGAAATGAACAAATCCTGAAATTTATGTGGAAATGTAAAACATCTACAATAGCCAAAACAGTTTTGAAAAGGAGCGAACATGGAGCTGTTTGACTTTCTTATTTCAATATTTACTATAAAGCTACAGAGTCAAGACAGTGTGGTACTGCCATAAGGCTTGACATATCGAACAATTGAGCAGAATTAAGAGTCTAGAAATAAATTTCATCATTTAATGATTTTTGGCAGAAGTACTAAGGCAAAAGGGCAGTTTGTTCAGCAAATGATGCTGGAACAACTGGATATCTACATGCAAAAAAAGATGAACTTAGACCCTTACCTCATCCCATAAACAAAAAATTAACTGAAAATGGACTTAAATGTAAGAACTAAAGGAATAAACCATTTAGAAAATAGGAGAAAATCTTTGAGATCTTTGGTTAGGCAAACATTCCTTAGATACAATACCAAAATCATAGTCAATAAAGGAAAAAGTTGACAAATTGGATCTCATTAAATACCAAAATATTTGCACATAAAAAGATAAGCAACAACAACAACAAAAAGATAAGCAACATACTAGGATAAAATGTTTGCAAAACACACATCCGTTAAAGAACTTATATATAGAATATACAAAGAATTCTTACAACTCATTATTAAGAAATCAGCCCAATTCAAAAATTTGCAAAAGATATAAGTAGACATTTCACTAAAGGATGGCTCATAAGCACATGAAAAGATGTTTAACATCATTAGTCATTGGGGAAATGCAAATTAAAACTACAATGAAATTCCATTCACACTATTATAGCTTAGAATGGGTGTAATAAATAAGACAGACAATAACAAATTTTGGCAAGGATGTAGAAAGTTGAAACGCTCACATATTGCTGGTGTACACAAATGTTCATTGTAGCATTTTTCATAAAAGCCAAAGGTAAAAAGAATTCAAATGTCCATCATCCTGATGAATGGATAGATATTATGTTATGGGATGATAGGTGATTTTCTAAAAGTTATTTTCTACATTTTATTTAATGACTAACTTTAAATTTTAAAAAACTTTTAAAGTAAAAGTGAAGGAAATGACTGATGACCCATCTGACTAAGGCCTTGGATATACCCCAGAGGATCCTGCCTGGGATACATTGTTATTTTCTGAGTACAGATCTCTACTCATCTAAGAGTTTGTATAGTGCTAAGTACTGCTTCACAACAATCCTGTGAATTAGGTAACCATAAATTCATTTTACCTATAAGGAGACTAAGATATAGAAAGATTAATTTTAGGGTCACCCAGCTAGAAGTAGTGGAACTATTTTGAATTCAGTCATGCTGATTCTAGTAGGTTATGCTACAGTAATGTTGTCTTTCAGACATTTTTCTTATGCTTGTTTTATTTGCTTATGTAGGGGTCCAGATTTTATGGAAATGAGCTCAAGAAAGAAAAGCAGGTAAATCAACGAATTGAAAATATGATGCAACAAAAAGCTCAAATTACCAACCAGCAGCTAAGGAAAGCACAATTACAGGTATTAATTCGATTGCTAAATAAAATGGAAACTGATAGTTAAAATGTGTCATGGTACTGTCATAACTGAAAACAAGGCGACATGTAAATGTTCATTGTCTTGTAAAGTATAAAATTTAACAAATATATGCATAACAAATATGTATCTAGACATTGTCACCTTCATTATGCAGAAGAGTTAGTAAAGCCTTAAGTACAAGTAACTTGCTTATCTTCATATGACAAGTACTTGGCAAAGTAGAATTTAACTCAAAGCTTACATTATTATTATTATATACATACTTTGTAGCTAGAAAGGCCATAGCTATGATTAAAGTGACATGTTTTCTGTAATGCTGATTTTGCAAAAATGATTTGGAGAGGAACAAATTTAAAACACAGTTGTGTTATAGTAAAACAGAAAGTCACATAAAGGGTAGAATGCCTAATACGCATGAAATTTTAAGATAAAACACAGACTTCTAAAAATTGGGGGACTTTTGATTTCTCCAGAACCTTTGAGGAGTAAATACTTAGAATTTTCTCTGGTTAAAAGTTATTTCAGGAGACAAGTTTGAGAAGAACCAAGCTGCAGGGGACCATGTGGTAGATTGAGAATTCAAATTAGTCAAGATTCTAGTAAAACAAAAGTTCAATTTTAAAGATAGTTTTACCGTCTATCAAAATCTGATTCAATTTAACAAAGCACTTTAGGATACAAAATGATTATAAAATTATAATATTAATCTGATATGCTACAAAATTCTTCATTTGATAGAGTTGAGATCATAAATTTTATGCTATCTTTACCAAATTATGTGTAATTTTTTTTGACATATGCTTTCACAGAGGACAAGCTGATTTTTATCTTATCTGTTAAATGTTCTCCCTTCGTGACAAAAGATGATTTGCCTGTCAAATCATCATTTTTCATGCTTCATAGCATTCCCCTGTAAGGAGTCATCATATTTTATCTACCTTACCCCATCTTGGCTCCAGTTTTTTGTTTTGTACACAACATTGTGACAATCATTCTTATTTATATATTTTTGCACTCTTATCCTGTTGTTTTCACTAACAATACCATTTTACATTTTCAGTGTACGAGTGCTGGTTTCCTCACATATTTAAAACTAGATTTTATCAATTTTAACAGTCTTTTAGTTTCTGCTGATACAGTATCCAAAATATTATTTCAGGATTGTTTTAATTTGCATTCCTTTGATTATGACAGAGAAAAAATTGTCTTTTCACACATTAGTTAGCCATTGTATTTTCTTTTTGTGGGGATTTCCTCTTTCATTCTGTTTGTTAGGATATAGACTACATAGCTGGCACAAGAGACCCAAATATAATGGTTCAGATAAAATATTAATTTCTTTCTCACATAATAGGTAAATAGTCCCAGCTGATTGGGTTGTTCTGATCACCACAGTAACTTAAAGATCTAGATTCTATATTGTGTTGTTCCGTAATCCCATAGCATTATTCTTACTGGGAATGACAAAACTGGGTGATCTCCAATCCATGTTCAAGCCCTTAGTAAGGAAGAAAGAATGAGGGGAAAAATTAAAAGCAAGTAATTTGCTATTAAGTGAAAAAGAAGTTGCACACATTGCTTCAGCTTACATTCTTTTGGCAAGAATTTAAGTTTCATTGGTAACACCTAACTGCAAGAGAAGCTGTAAAATATATTCTCTAGCTGAGTGGCCATGTACCCAGCTAAAAATCTATTGCTATGGAAGGAATATAGAATGGATTTGGGGGTTCAGCTAGCAGTCCAAAGCAATATCCTTTGACCACATTTCTAGAGAAGTTTGTATCTTATATATTAAGGATTTTTTCCTCTGCCAGTTGTTATAAATATTTTTCCAGTATGTTGTTTGGCTTTTAACTTTGCAGAGTTTTTTTTTTCCCCTGTACAATTTTAAATGTTTATGTAAACAAATCCAACAGTACTTAAAAAATTTTTTTCTTGGCTTTGGTATTATGCATAGGTAGAGATTATTCCTCTCACACACACATACACAAAACCATGTATTTTTTAGTATGTTTATAGATTTTGTTATACTCAAATCTTTAGTCTCTTTGGAATTTGTTTTGATGTAAGGTATGAAATATTTTTTTATTAAATGGTATTATGTTTTCTCTAAATGGTGTTATTTCTCCTAAATAATGATTCATTTGTCCCAACTCTATATATTGAATCAAGTGTCCTTTCTCCACTGAATTAGAGGCACGTTTATATACTAAACTCTCATTGTACTTAGATTCATTTCTGGACTCTCTCTTCTAATCAATTGAATCTTTTCCTATATTAGTACCATGCAATTTTAATTACCATATGATAGTATTTATTCTTTTTAAATTTTTTTGTCTTTATTATGCATTTTTTAAATAAATTTAAGCATCATTTATTTCATCAAGTAAAAAATTCCTTTCTGTCCACAATAACATTGTTTTAAAGTTGATACTAATCCTTAGGCAATTTTCTTTCTAGACAGCTTTTTTGGTAAATTTTATTGATGGATAAAATATCTTTAAGTTTTAAAGATATAATACCTGTGAGTTGTACAATATAACAATATGACTTTTTGCTATTCAAGCTATTTTTAAAGCTTATATTCTTAAATATGCTAATAATCTAGAGAAATAGAAAATACCTTATATTATGTGATAGAACTTCAGATTTTGTTATAGTTCTATGACTGTTTCATGGGAGGTTCTCTGGCATATTTTGCAAGGGGAATGGCAGGAAATATGTTTTATGTTGATTCTTAAATTGTTTTGTTTGTTGAGCTTCCTTTAAAAGAAGTTGTATGAATGGGAGGGAATTGAGGAAGTCCCAAGGAGTTTAGAAGTTCTGCAAGAACAGAGAAGTTTTTATGAAAAATGTGTTTCTTTAGAGTCATAAAATTTCCACATAGTGGATTTTATTGTGTGTGATAAGACAGTATGAACTATTGCCAGTCAAGCTGAGGTAATGTAATCTCTGTGGGCATGGACTCCGTGATATTTATCCAGAACCTCCCTAAATATTTCCCACTCTACCCTGTCCTCATTAGACTTCTTAAAGGCACATTTTTGTAGCTGCCAAAACATATTATAACATGGGTTCATAAATTGAAAAGACAAACATTTATGTTATATTAAATGGCTACTACTCAGCAAATGGTCAGTGCATTTTGACCATTTTAACAATTGATTTTATGAACGCAGATTTATTCAACAATTTTTAGAGTAATACTAATTAAGAAAATGAAAAACAATATTTCTGAAATAGTCCCCGAGATGTAATTGAAAAAGAGGCTTTTTAAAAAGTAAATAAGACATAATATGAATATAAAATATACCATTAGAGTTTGGTTTGAGCTAATTTCAATGATAAAGACTTTTTCAAATCTATTTTAGGGAAGTATCATAAAATAATGGAAAGAGCACAGACTTTGGAGTAACCTGGTACTCAGGTCTAGTTTTAACATACATCAACTGTATGACTTAGGGCAAATTACTAATCTTATTGAGCTTTAGTTTCCTCATCTATAAAATGGGAATAATAATCATTATCTCAGAATTATTTTGACCATTAAATGAGTTAACATAAAAAGCACTTATATGTGTGTCATGTACTCAGTAAATGTCACTTCTAGTTTTAAAATTATAGGTAATATCATTAAGACTTTACCATATCCCTAGATAAGTATAGGACATGGATATCTCTTTTAATTCTTTCAACCTTTTGAGGTTGGTTTGGTCTCACTTTACAAATAAGGAGTGTGAGAGTGGGAGGATAGTTATACTATCATGTAATTATTAGTGGCAGAGCTGAGACCACAACAAAGCCATTATTCTTAACCACTGTGACATACTGGTTCTGAACTGTAGTAACATACATGTTAGAGACTCAGGTCAGAACTTGAAAGACATTTGGAAGGAAGAATGGAAGAAAGGAAAACATAAATGAGAATTTCAGTAGAAGAAACTTGAAAAAGCAGTGGTGGTGGGCATTTGGTAGATGTTGAAAGAAGAAAGTTCAGACAAGGGGGTACTAATGAAAGATAGTAAAGGAAAATGGAATGTATGAGTCATTTAACGGGGACATTCCTTTTTGGCAACTGTACACTTGTTTTAAGCACAGAAAAGTCAATAGATTGCTGAAGAAATTGCCATACCTTTAATGTATGAGTCTAAGGAGAATTTTTCCCATTTGGTTTGCTTTCTATGTATTATCTTTTTTATTTCCATTGATTCTGGGTTAAGATGTTTCAGATGCTGCTCTCTTATTCTCAGTTGACTCATATCTTAGACATATTTTCTGGATTAATATAGGGTAGCTTTTAAACTTCTTTTTTTATTAGTTTCCATGATTTGCTTATATCTTTTTTATGTCAGAATGCTATTCTCTAGTTTAAAAATGAACTGGAAGAAATTATTTTTTTATATCTGGATGATAAATGGGAGTAATGTTGAAAAGTTTCACTTATTAAGTGTGGTGTCTCGCTGCATAAGATCAGCCTCAAAATTTTTCTACAAATACTACTATATATATATAACACTATATATATAATTATATATAGTAACTATATATATAATGTATAGTAATATATATAATTATATAGTTATATATATATAGTTATACACATACACATACAAATACACACATACATACACATACACACATATATGTATATGGTTTTATATATATAATTTTTTTTCTCTCCTCCCTTTCTCTCTTATGAGGAAAGACTAAAGACAGATAAGTTCTTTTCCCTCCTTATCTAAGATAAAGTTTCTTCTTAGGTACTAAACTTATGATTTAGTATCTAATACAATAAGTGCCTTGTTAAGAACAGGGAAACAAGTCAGAAGAACAGACTGAAGAAGGCACAGAGCACCCTATGTCATTCAGTGAGTTGCAGCCTAAATAGGAGCAGACCCTCTAGAGAGTCTTAACTGTGGCTGCTGGAGACAAATATGAGTGTGACTGTTTCTAAGGGAGAAATTGCAATCTTACCTTTAGCTAGTGGGCAGCCAGTATCAATATAATGCTAAGAGAGAATGCCAAGAAATAAAGTTCTGCAGGTTGGAAGGAAGGTTGAAGTCCAATGAAGGGGAAATGCTACATTATACCCCTGAACTCTCCACCTTTGAGGAGACCTGCTACGGGGATCTCTACATGATGGAAATTGCTTACCTATTTCTGGCTGTTTTCCCCTCAATTTTTGACTGCTTTACCATGCAGCTATCTACTGATCCTTTTACTAATAGATTTCATTTATTGAACTTGTACTATATGCAGGTCACTCTTCCGTGTTCTTTATGTAGTCTGTCTCACTCAGTAGCTTTCTTCTCTCTTTTCTCATGATTTTACTGGTCTTACTGACTTCTCTATATGTTACATAGATCCAAAAGGTCACACAGCGACCCCAAGCTGGAGGGAAATTGAGAAAGTGCGTATTTAGCTTTTTCAGCCTCTATAGTAGAGGCCACTAAAAAGGAACCTTAGGAATGGGTATGTCTGCTACATAAACCCTTTTTTTGTTGACCTACTTTGCTTATTTGTTTGCCTTTTCATTTATCTTTCTTATTACTCTAAATCTTTCTAAAGAAATAAAAACTTTTTAAAAATTAAAATTTTTTACTGTTATATTTAACATATGTATTGACATATTTATTGAAATTTTATGAAAGAATAAATTGCAACATAAATTTTCAATTTTGATTTGTATAGACTAACAGTTATCAAATTTTAGCCTTATAAAAGCAGTTATATAGAGGGAATATTTGCACGTACTTTGGTATGTTCAGTTATATAGTACTATTTAGCATAAATATCGTATACCGAAGAGATATAATCTTTTGTTGTTCATTTCCTTTGTTGCTTTTTAAGACAATATTATGAATCTGATAGTTTATTTTACCTAAACTGCAGCTTTTAGTTACAGTTAAGTTGTTCTCCCAATTTATAAAGCAGTAGAATCATTTGATATAAGCAGTTGGAATAGCTTGTTTATTCAATAAATATTTATTACCTGTTATGTGCTTATGGATGTTGAGAAATCTATGAATTGGTAGGGAACAGACTGTCTATGTTTGTGAAAGTAAAAGGAATTCCCAGCCTAAATAAATAGCAAGCAAATATACATAGATAGGTGGGTGGGCAGATAGATGGATGCTGCATGTATGCATGTATAGATGGACAGACAGAGACAGAGATACCTACTAAAAGCAAGATTAATGTTATGATTAGTAGTGTTGCAATATTATGTTGTTGAAAGTAAGTTCACTTTTTTAAAATTTAAGGCTGACAGATTTGCAATGGAATTAGAACAGAACCGGGATCTGAACAATACCATAGTACATGTTGACATGGATGCTTTCTATGCAGCCGTAGAAATGAGGGACAATCCAGAGCTGAAGGATAAACCCATTGCTGTAGGATCATCAAGTATGTTGGTAAGTAGGTATAGATTAAAGACAAAAAAGAAATTTTATATTCAAGTAAGTTTTACTGGTTTATGAAGGGGGAAGACTGTTGAAATCAACCAGTTTATGGAGAATTTTTATGGTTGTTTTATGTGTTAAATTACTAAGTCTTTTCAATATCCCTTTGCTCATGATTCTGTAATTTGAGCAGATTATATAATGGGGATGGCAAATCTCTACCTGCAGTTGGCTAGGGCTGTTTAGCTGGAGCTGGGGAATCCAAAATGGCTTCACTATCATGCCTGGCACTTTGCCAGATTGAGATGGCTAGAAGCCAGCTTTCCTTTCTCCTCATGGTACATCATTACTTAGT
The DNA here is from genome assembly GCA_004027375.1 of Macroglossus sobrinus. Taxonomy (NCBI): domain Eukaryota; kingdom Metazoa; phylum Chordata; class Mammalia; order Chiroptera; family Pteropodidae; genus Macroglossus; species Macroglossus sobrinus. The sequence goes on along the minus strand of PVKZ01000059.1, from coordinate 1,698,396 downwards.
AATCTAACCCAAGATCGTTACGTGGTTGCTGCATCCCAAAAATGCAAAGGCAGAGGCTGCAGACTTTGTGATGCCTAGGCTTCATGACTCACATAATGTCACTCCCTCATATTCTTTTGGTCAAAGCATGTCTCAAAGCAAGTCACTTGGCATGGGGAACTAGAACTCATCTTTTATAGGAGGAACTGTAAAATATTGTGGCTATGATTCACAATCTACCACAAAACTAAAAGTTAAAGGAAGTCCTATCTAAAATTTTGTTTCTACACTATTATAGATCTAGCTCATATCAATTTCATTACTTACTTATATTTAAAGTATTGGTTTATCTTACTAGTGCTGTCTGCATTTTCTTTTCTAGAATACTGACCAAGGATTAGCATGGTTTTGAGTACTATCAAGATTTTTTAAATGCCATTTGAAAACCATTAATAGCAAATGGATATTATTATTCTGAAATAATTATTCCATTTGATAGATTCTGTTTTGCATTTTTTGACTTTTTATTTAAGATTTCAAACAAAGATTTCATTCGTGATAAAAATTTTTATGTGGTACTGTGGTCTGCCACATTGACATAGACTTGTCAGGTATCAACAGGATTTAATAAGTAATGTGTTAAATTACTCCTTTTTACTCTCAGGTTTTTAGTTCCATGTCCTAGTTAAAGTGTTTTCACTAAAAAAGATATTCAAGCCTTAAGAAGAAAACTTTATTTTTTAAAGTTCTTTTAAGCTTTTATCACTTTATTTTAGAGACTTGGTTTGGCTGACCGTATATGAGACCTTTGATTTTTATTCTAGATGAAAAATTTCTCAAATCCCAAATATAGCAAATTCCAGATCTATACTATTATACCATAATACCACTTTCTATACTATTACTAAGCTCTTACTTTTAAGTAATATCACCCACCATCATCCAAACTTTGATATGTATGTAGTACTATATTATGGGTATGCCTTAAAACCAGTGAAGGTTAGTCACTGGAAATGTTAAGAGAACTTTTTATTAGCACAGTCTTGCTTATTCCCTGGTGTTACATTATAAATATGAGGAAAGCAGTGAGAGAGGACATTTCTTTATCCTACCATAGCAGGATAAAATCAAGACTTGATTTGAGACAGTGACCTATAAAAGAAATGTCCTTGAGTTGAAAATGCACATCAGTAATGTGTTTCTTGTGAATGTGTCAATCAATATGTTCATTTAGGTTTCTATATTTTTTCCTATGTGGTCCATTTTCTTTCAGACTACTTCAAATTACCATGCAAGGAGGTTTGGAGTTCGTGCGGCCATGCCAGGATTTATTGCTAAAAGACTCTGCCCACAACTTATTATAATACCCCCAAACTTTGACAAATATCGAGCTGTGAGTAGCGAGGTAAGTCTGATTTCTCACCCCTACTTTGAGCCTTTCATTGACCTCCTGTCACCTACAAAGTTAAGTCCAAATGCCTTTACATACCAGAATTTGGCCTTAGCTTATTCCTTTACTCTCACCTCCTACCACTTCTTCAGTTTATAAATTGAATACTGAGTTGTAGATGGTATCCAGAATACACCCTTCTATTTCCCAGTTCTCTACTTTTCTACATGTTTTTTCATCTGCTTAGAAAACTCTATCTCCCTAGAAAATGTTGAATTACCTTAATTATAACCTAAATTAACCTTAGCTATTTTTTTCTTAATGTGCAATATATGTTTTCTGAAATCACCTGATATTTATAATTTACAGATTCTACTCAAGTCATTAATTTCAACCTCTCTCTGAAACATTTTTTTTAATGAATGTTTTAAAACAGTATCAAAATTCACTTATTTTGAGTAGCTGCTTTCTTTGGCCCACAGTCTAGTAATGATGCTTACAAGCATTTGATGTCCAAGAGACTGGTAATCAAAGAAAAAAGAGAACAATCTATTGCTTAGAAAAAGACCTCTGAAGTATAAAGTTTTGATTATTTAATAAAATTGTCTACTATCATCTGTAAAAAACTGCCATTTTCTCTATTTTTGATAACAACCAGACTATCATACCAGTGATTGGACTTAAAACTTTAGAATGCTACGTCAAACACTTTTAGACTACTATGGTAAAATGCATTTTGTTAAAGACTACTGTCTCAATTGAAACACTTAAAAAAAACTATGGCCTGCTAATCAAAAACACAAATATAGTGGGCAATTTGGTGCTAGACAGAAAGGAGGAGGATTGGCAGGCTGAGAGAATGGGGTGAAGGGTTAAAGAAGTATAAATTAGTAGTCGATAGTTGGTCACAGGGATGGGGGGAGCATGGCAGAGGGAATGCTTAGCATCAATATGATGGCTAGATGTAGAGGCAGGGGAGGGAGCAATTGGAAGGATTGTTTTATGAACTATACAGATGTCTAACCAATGTAATGTATACTTGAAACTAATTTAGATAGATAGATAGATAGATAGATAGATAGATAGATAGATAGATAGATGATAAATAGATAAATAGATAGCCTAGTACTTACTACCATTTAGTCTTTATGAATATAGTCTTTAGGTTCACTCTTCTTATTTGTATTCTACCTCATTTCCCCTAGAAATGAAACTTCCCCAAATTAAAATAATAAAAATTTTTTAAGTTAAAAAATTTTTTGAACTTTTTCAAAAAGTCAGTGGAAGCAGGTGCTTTTGTGCCCACAGTGGAGAGCACATTCACGTTTTATTACTGCTTATCCATTTTACTATATTCCTAATTAGAAAGAGATGAAATGCTGACCTTAAATATCATAGATTTTTAATGGGTTTAAAAATCCTTCAAAGACTTCATAAGAAAGAATTTTTTTAAGTCCTACTTGGATTGAGTAAAACTTTGGACAGTATGACAATGAGAACTAAATTGTTTTAATTATCTAGTTATTAACAAGTTGGAGAAATTTTTCTTCAAATTTGAATAGGATCTAACTAGTTTACTTATAGATAAAAATGGATTTTTAAAGTATAAGTCAACTACAGCACAAATTCACTGACTATAAATACATTAATATTGGTGGCTTGTTTTAAAGGTATAAAGGAAAGCTATTTGTTTTATCCAAAAGAATGAGATAGCTTTACCTTTTCTTGAAGCCTAAGTACTTGATTTTTAATGGAACATGTCTATTCTTGTTTGTAAAGCAGTATGCTATATATAAAGGAAGTTAGTACTTCTCATTCAGAGTAATCTCAGTTGCCAAATACAGACTTTCCAGAGTTTCATTTTCACTAGAAAGATTCTATTTGAAGATATGATAAAAATGGTTTCTTCTACAAGAACAAAGCTAATTAAGGTACTCTCTGAGCAAAGCTTGGCCAAGTTTTATGTCACCATTTTCTAAAATTACCTTTGACTCAGCTAGCCGTTCATAATTATATTAAGCTAAAAAGCTTTCTTTTTATAAATCAACAAAAAAGGTTTTCTCATGATACAGCAGACAGCTTTTAAATACTAGATGGAACCATAACATAATTTAGCAAGTATATTTTTCTAATAGTCATATTATTTTGGCAACCATTTCCTCTAATTGCAGCTAATACTTCAGTGGTTAAAAATTTTCAGTTACATGTAATACAACTATCTTATATAAAAGGCATTTCTGGAATCATACAGCAATTCCAATCTCTTTATGTATTTCTTTTATCCCAAGATGCAAATGATTCCCCATCATTTAATATAGTCACAGACACAACTGATTTTGTCATCTTTTCCATTATAAATCCTGAAAATTGAGCTTTGTTTTTCTGAATGGATACATGCATTAATGTGTGTATTGAGTGTTTTATGTGCATATTATAATTGACTGAAATAGAATAACTTTCTAAAGCAAGATTATGCCTTTTAAAAATAGGATCCTATTCTCACTTCTACTTTTGATCAACTACTTAAAATTACGTTACTCAGCTATTTTTTTTCCGTGCCTGCCAGAATATTGTTTAAGATTTATTTGAATAACTTACTATATCTATAGGTGGCTAAATACAGGTTGTATCAAATAAAGCTATTTCATGGTCTTCTGCTTTCATGATCTATTATAATGCAAAAGAGAATTTGGACAAATTTGCCCTGACAGTAAATTATTTATTCCCTAAATCCATGAACTATTGATTGCAGGATCGTTACTACAGTTTCAAAGTAAGAATATTAATGTTTCTTGTCAGCTGTATGTGACAGGTTTTGCTATGGCAGCAAAATTTGAAACATTTTGTTCCTTTTGAAGGTTAAGGAAATACTTGCTGATTATGACCCTAATTTTATGGCCATGAGTCTTGATGAAGCCTACTTGAATATAACAAAGCACTTACAGGAAAGACAAAATTGGCCCAAGGACAAAAGAAAGTATTTCATCAAAACAGAAGAGTCTGTAGAAAACGGTAAGCAATTTATTAGAACAATCAAACTAAAAAACAAACAAACAAACAAAACCCTTTGAATTAACCTAGTTAACTTACTAGCATGCTTAGATGTTAGAACTAGCTATACTTTTATTATGAAAAATCATTAAAAATGAAAAATCAGAAACTTAAAATATGCCAGTGTATTTTCTGAATATCACTTTTAAACCAAATGAGATTGTTAAATCTCTGGACTTTAAGAATGTGCAGAAGAGTTTATAAAACACATTATTGTAATATAGGCTCTACTGAATGGTTAAAACATACATGTTTTAATCCAGAGAAAAATCTAACTTTATTTTTTAAATTATAGGTGACAAACATGTAAAAATATTTTAGCATAGATGTCATATAACCGTATAATGTGCATAAATGTACAGAAAACACATAAATAAAAAAAAACAGAAATGATCAATAAGAAAAAGAAAAAGTGCGTGCAGAGTCTCTGAACAAAGTGATTTCATTGCTGTTCTTTTCCTCTAAGGATTGGAATGCATTGAATCTGAAGATGTTATCTGTTTAAGGTGGCCTTTTCTTGTAGTTGTTAATAGAAAACAGATTTTTAAAATATTTGCTTCAAACATATCAAAGTATTGGGTGAGTTTTCCCCTTCATTTCCCAAATTAATGACTCCCCAACTCCTTTCTTTGCCTTGGACCTCATTTTTATTCTTTTATATACAATGAAATAGAAGTTTCATGACCCTAAGGGTTTTCCCCAGTGATCCCTTTATTACCTATCCAAAATGATGCCAAGAAACGTGCAGATATTATGCATGCTGGTTACAACCCTCTGTCAAAGGTATGATTATTTCAATTGTCTGAGTTGTCCTGGACCCCTTAGCAAAGTTCATCTGGATGGAAAGGAAGAAACAGAGGGTTTGCTCACAACCCACAGCCACATGTTATTATTTACAACTCACTGACTGCTTCAGAGGCCACAGGCAGTGGTGGGGAAACCTGTTTGTAGCTTTCCCTGAAGCAAAAATGGTGGATTCTCAGTGGCATAAAATTCTCTCACATTGTTTGGGTCCCAGATATTTGGAGTAAGTTTAAATGTAGCCATCAAATCACGACTTCATTACCTTCTTTATAGTTTTATGGGGTCGGTCTCTTTATGAGAAACACTAAACAATAAACAAGCATAATTTCTGGACACAGAGGCTTGGAGCAAAAAGTTTTCTTTCCTTAGTTTAACTTTATTCTTTGGGTAAGTGGCACATAAAGCCAAATGTCACTTTCTTAAAATCTCACTGTGTTAGTTCCTTCCTTTTCACAAGAGAAAGGAGTGAGAGTAGCATTGAATGGTTAAGTCGAAGCTTCTCCTGAGCGCCTCTTATAAAAATTACTTTCACAATGTTTAAAAAAATTACATTGGAATTAAGGTAAATATTTTTATTCTCTACCTGTGTTCTTTTTATTTATTATATGTCCAAACTCACTATGAGCATGTGAATTTATAATATCTATTGCTTTTAACATTTTTATGAACTTTCATATTTTTCATATTCTTAGGCAATTTAAATAGTTTAACATTTTTTGTCATGTATAAATCCCTGTGGGCTGTATTTGCATGCATATTTGATTGCAAATTATGCAATGGGAAGCTGTCAACAGTGAGTTGGAGCCATGGCAGGTGATTAATACATCTTCCTCTAAAATCCAAGACATTTTTCTGCTGCGCACCCTTTTCCAAAAGGTGCGGTCTTTGGTAAAGTATTACTAACTGTTATATCTATACACAAATAAAATAATTATTATTATTTTATGTTTATTCTGCCATATAAATCCAAATGGTAAATGTCAAGGAATGTGTGAAACGGAAATACTGTACACTTTTTAGTTCTTACCATCCAAATGAGTTTTTTCCACCTAGTGTTTTCAGATTATAAGAAACCTTAGTCTTGTACTCTGATCTCCTCAGTTATGGGGATTATGAAGATATTTCTTTCAGAAAGCAAATAAGAAACCACTTCAGCATTTAGTTGCATAGCCAGGCTTCACAGAGAAGTAGACAGACTGAAAAGGTACCTGTGCCATTGATCAGCAGCTCTAACAAAACCTGAAGGCAGCATGCTCTGCTTCCTTCCTTACAGGGTTCTGCTATCAGAGTGACTCACCTGAGGGCAGGGTGATAGAACTATGAGAAACATAAACATGGCATAAGGAACTGCAGAAGGGTTTTATGATTGTGACAGACACCTTACTTGGTCTGCAGTTTTTTGGCAGCTCTCTTTATGTTGACTTCTACCTTTTCAGATGGGGAAAAGGAAAAATAATTTCAAGTGTGCCATAGTCTTAATCTTCTCTGAATTGCTTTGCATTTTAAAACCAGAACATTGTAATGAAAGGAGCTGAAGCACGTAAATAATAAGTAATGTTTAAGTTCAAAATAAGGTTTATTTTGTAAATGTCCTAGAAATTCAGTTTTGAAAAACATCTCTCTGTAACTTAAGTCATATTTTATACTTTAAAACTTAAAACTAATCAGGGGTTGTCACATTATTTATATTATCTTTAAAAATTTTTTTCTCAAAGGCTAAATTTATTTTTAAAGTAATATGCATTCATATGTGTCTTGAAACAAGAAATTTGTTTTACTTCTACATCTACTTTAATTTGGAAAACATTTCTATGTAATAAAATTATGAAATGGGATCAGAATGCTCTGGTGTTATCTTAGTTGTTATAAATACATTAAAACTGCATTTTTTCTCCATTAAATCCAAAAAGTAAAGTTTTTAATAGATTTGTTAATGAAGACATTTTTAGTATCAGTATAAAGTGTATTTATGAAAAATGCAAAAAAATGAAATTATAACCATATTGATATTTTTAATCTACTTTTAAATAATAACAGTTTATAACCTATTAATAAAAAAGGTTTCTTTCCCGTAACTTTGGACCATGGTTAATCTGATCAGACCTTAAGAGTCTGTATATTTGGAAAAGTATAACTTCTAGAAGTAATTTCTATTTATTTCAAATAGTAAAGATACTTAATAAACAAGCAAGTGAAATTAAAGTCATCATTTGGAAGGAGAAAATTTAATTTTTTTCTTTTTAAAACAAAACTTATTTTTTAGGCATTTATTCTAGATTGCTTAATGCCTGTTTCCCTTATTCTTAAATTCTAATTTAAGAAGATTCTTTTTGTTCTTCCCAGAGATGAGTAAAGGTAAAAAAAACTTTAATTAAAAAATATATATATAATAAGAATCTAAACCCAATTTTGAATTTCAATTAATGTAGGCACAAAAATTAGTTTTATCTTAGGATATTTCTTTTTAAAATGTATACTATTGAAATGTATAATATGTTTAAGAAAAACTTAAAATAAATTTTTTTAACAGTTACAAAATATAAATTATAATATTTCTGATCTCGGTTCTTAAAAACAAAACTAAACTAGATCTTTTTTGGTTTTAGGAAGAATGTAATGAAACCTAATTTATGAAATATGTACTAATTAAAATGAGGGTGAATTACTCTTCCTGTTTATAATTTAGATAAACCAGGAAAGGAAGTTAATAAACTGAGTGAGCATGAACGATCCATCTCTCCACTGCTTTTTGAAGATAGTCCTCCTGATTTGCAGATCCCAGAAAATACTTCTCAAGTGAACACCGAAGAACAAAATAATCCTCAAATACTCCAAAACTCAGTTGTTTTTGGTACATCAGCTGAGGAAGTGGTAAAGGAAATTCGTTTCAGAATCGAGCAAAAAACAACACTGACAGCCAGTGCAGGTACTTAACAAGATATTAATGGCTACAATAATTATAATTTTCAGATTGGCTAATTCAAGTATAATATTAGTAGTTTCTCATTATGAAGTATATAGTAACATGTTACTTAATCTTTTTTTGATTCAACTCCTAACAACCTTACCTATTTAGAATACCTAGAACCTACTACAGGTAAGCCAGAAGTAAGCCAAAAAGCCTGAACCCAAGGAAAAAACTATCATAAATCTCATATAGCTTTCCTCTTTTAACAATAAAATATATTTTAATTGATTTTGGGCAGACTGCATCCTATCCAGGATTACAGAGCAGGAGAGACCCCAGATGGCCACAAGGTACTACAAAGGAAAAACACCAGCTAGGAACATAACAATCTAGGACCATGAGGTGAAGGGAAAAGAGCTTTTCCTAGGTCAATAACCCGTGAGAATAACACTGAGTCTTAACATAGAAACTGACAGTAGTCATGAGGTCTCTAAATTATCTTACATAAGCTATATTATTATAAGATTATTCTTTTCTTTTTATATTAAAGCATGAGAATAGTAATTTTAGGAAGATTTGTATAAAAATTGAAATGAACAATTTAATGAATATGTTAGGATATTCCTATTTTAATTTATCTTAATCATTAAGACTCCTAGAAATTATAAAATACTTCTTTTTAAAGTAGTAATTTACTCTGTAACATAAAAAGTGTGCACCTATTTCAATATTTTTGTTTTAAATATACTAGAAATCATAATCTTTGATTTTTTTCTTTATGTGGATGATCTATATAAAGGAGCTTTTCAAAGAGTAAACGTACATCCTAATTTACACTTTGGATGTTTTCTATAAGATAAACCTGTGTTTCTACTGAAGATAGTAAATAAACTAATAATATCACTTAAACTCAGAAATTATTCTTAGACTTTAAAATACCATGGAGAATTCAATAATCCTAATTTGTGCTGCCAAAATAACTAATACAATTCCATTTTCTAAAGCCATAGCAAATCCTGAGGTGCTAGATAATAATTAAAATGTAATTTTAAAAGTAGCTTTCCACATCATTTTAAATCTTTTACACTTAATAATGTTTTTTTTTCTATATTGTCATCACACATTTAAAAATCAAACATGTCAACTTCTTTGTGTCATCAAAGTGTTCTTCTCTTAAGGCATTGCCCCAAATACAATGTTAGCAAAAGTGTGCAGTGATAAGAATAAACCAAATGGACAATACCAAATTCTTCCCAACAGACAAGCTGTGATGGACTTCATCAAGGACTTACCCATTAGAAAGGTGAGATTTCATATAAAATTTATCATTTGTATATATACTGTGAGTTCTGAAGGGTAGTATTTAGGATAATAGTAATCATTCTTCGCTGAAAAGTTTTAAAACAATAGGTAACAAGCAAGATGTGTGATGGATGATTGAATTTGGAATTGAAGAAATCTTTCTATTAAACCCTAAAAGTGAGTTTTGCTGAAAAATTTTAAGAAAGTAATAGATGATAGACTTTAAGTGTACCCCTGCCAAAGAAAAGTGAAATAAAAAGGAATACTTGTAAGAGTCTTTTCAGCTAAAACTTAATATACTGTCTTAGTTCTAAAGTACAGATTGCTACCCAATTAATAGGCATGATACTTCAAAGAGATTTAGAATTTTAATTGTTTTTGAAAAAAAATACTATCTTTAAAATGGTGAAATGATCCCTTAAGGGTTATGGAAAAGAAAGGTTTATTTTGTTATTTTTTTAAAGCTTCTAGATTGTCTGCATTTATACCGTTTTTAAAAAACAATAATTATACTATATACTATTTGGTATTCTAGGGCTTGCTTTTTACTCAATATAACATATATGAGTAAATTTAAATAAAGCATTTTTCAATGTTCAGAAGAAAGGCTCTATCAAAATATATAATGTATAATGATTACTGAATAGTATATGTAAGGTATAGCTGTAAAGCAGTGTTTTCCAATATGTTTTTTAAGATATGAATAGGTGTTCCATTAAAAAATGATCTGGGGTCAAATAACTTTGGAACAGACCTGCCTTGATGGGTCACAAAGATACTGGAGTATTAAAGATTCCTAAGTCTTACAGTAAAAAGTTCAATTTAAATTTCTTTATCCCATTGTTCCCCAAGTTTACATGACCACAGAACTCTTTTTTTTAATGCTTTTAAAATTTTTATTTAAAATTAAATTAAAAATTTTAATATCTATGGAACTCACTAGTTTAGGAAATATGACTGGAAGTAATTAAAGCAGTTTTCTTGCATGACTTATAAAAATAGTCACATTATTCATGCCTTTTATTGATTATAAAAGGTATAATGAGATTATAATATCAGTTCTTAGCTTAATTTTAAAATGTATTAATAATAAATACTGATTCTCTTTTAGGTTTCTGGAATAGGAAAAGTTACAGAGAAAATGTTAAAGGCCCTTGGAATTATTACTTGTACAGAGCTTTACCAACAGAGGGCATTACTTTCTCTTCTTTTCTCTGAAACATCTTGGCATTATTTCCTTCATATTTCCCTGGGTCTAGGGTCAACACACCTGGCAAGGTACCTATATGTATAGTCATTCTGCTTTTTCTTTATCATTTGCTGAAATAACAGTTTTAACCATCAAGGCAAAGTATGTAAGAATAACATGTTTTAAAATTCTTTTAGGCTAGTTCAATTTAGAATATAATTTTTAAATTAGAGTGAAAAGATTAGATGTGGGAGAAAATGAAAAGAGCAATAAAGAATCATTTCTAGGTTGTTGACCACAGTAATTGAATAGGTGAACAGACAAATGATGGATACTGTCTTGTCTGTACTTGCCTTGTTCATTGTTCAGAACACAAGAATACTGGTCGTCACTAGTCAGGGGATCACTTCGTAAATTATATAAATGCCTGACCCCCTACGCTGTTCACAAGAAACTAATACAAAATAATATTGAATGTCAACTGTAATTGAAAAATCAAAGGGTTGGTTAGGAGGAGGTGAAGGGAAATAAGAGGTTAAAACTTCCAGATATAAAACAAATAAGTCTTAGAGATGTGGTATACAGCATAGAGAATATAATCAATGATATTGTGATAGCGTTATACAGTGTTAGATGAATGCTGGACTTATCATGGTGATCACTTTAGATATGTAAATGTTGAATGACTATGATGTACACCTGAAACTAATATGATATTGTGTATGTTAGCTATGTTTTAATAAAAATCTTTTGTAAAAAAGAAAAAAAAGAATATTGGTGGTCAGATTGTTAAGGAAAGAAAGATGGCTCATATTCCAGAATGTACTCTTTAAACAAGGAGATTTAATGATTCTTTGAAAGCCTTCATGAACTAACTATATTTCTTTTCTTTTTCCAGATTTATAAATGATTCATTCATTCACCAAGTACTCACTTTGTGTTAGATGCTGTTCTAAGCCCTGGGGATAATAGCAATAAACAAGACAGTCCTGCCTTTCTGGAGTTTACAGACTAGTGTGGGAGATGGAAAGTTACCAAATAAACACATTAAGAAAGTAAGGCAGAGTGAGGGCAAAGAAAATGGTTTGAGGGGAGGAGGTAAGAGTGCAGATTAGCAGTGATTATCCAGAGGCAGAGGAGACTGGCCATGGAAAAATCTAGAAGAGGGGAGAGGTATAAGAGAAGCCCTGTGTTTTCTTCCCTGCCACTCTTTCATGAAGGCCTTAAAAAGAAGTATCCTAGAGCTAGAATGGTATACTTTTAGGGGTGGGTGAAAGAAGGGACTAAAAAAATAGAATGGGAATTAACACTGAGCACTATTTTTACTAAAACTATTTTAGTTTTGTCATCAGCCTGTCAGTCTGCCTTCAAAATAACTTCTTTATATTCTTATACCTTATCTTTCCATGCTCCTCATTCTTTTGAGTCCACAGTTAGCTGACTTTGATTTTGAGTGGATATAATAAAAGATAAGAAAAAGATATCACAGTACTATACATAATCTAGTATTTTGAAGATAATGGGAAATAAAACTTTCTTCTTTCATCTAAAAGTATCTTTTTATTTCCCTAGTGCTTGAAAACAATATAGTTCTTGATAAAACAACACATATTAACTTGAGGTTGTTCCAGATGCAGGTAATGGTTATTTTAAGTAAAATTCATAGGTCATTTTAAATAATATAAAAAGCAAACCTACCTTCCCTTCTATCTACATTCTCTACTCCCCTTATATGCTTTATTTTTAAATCTGTAGTATTACTCCCTTGTAACACATTCTGTATTTACTTCTGTGTTTGTCTCCTTCCACTAGAATACAAGTTTCTTAAGGGCAGGCACTTGGTCTGTTTTGTTCATTACTGTATCCCCAAGGCCTAGAACAGTGCTTAATTCATCATAGGTTCACTAAACCTTTGGAAAATGAATAATCTACATGTAATTTTGGCTTTTTGGTTTCAGCTGCTTCTATCAGAGTAGCTAGAATCCAAACAAACTATATGTTTCAGATTTCCAATCCTCATCTTATTGCTATGTGTCAAATTCTGACAAAGGTTCTATAGATGAATAATGAGTAGGCTATAGAATAGAGAAGTTAATGTATTAAGGCAAAAACTGGATAACTGATATTAAGTTATTTAAAATTTAATTATATCCTATAATTGCAAGCTATTACACTGCCACATGCTACTGGATTTTATAATTTGTGATTTTGATATTCAGGCTTTTAATAGAAGCTCTTTATAGTACCAACCTGTTTTCAAATTTGTTCTATGCAATAGATATAGATTTGATCTATGACACACCTTATCTCTCTCCATTCTTTCAATGATAGTTTTATTTTTAGATTTAAAAAACTCACTATTTTTTCATGACATATAACTTTTAATCAAAAACATTATTGAGATCTCAAAATGGTAATTGATAATGTTAAACTTCTTGGTTGACTAAGAGAAACTCAGTCTCCTTTGAGAAAGCAACTAAAAACTTTTTTTTTTTATTTCAAGGGATACAGAGAGGAAAAGCATGAGTGTTGAAAGGTAACATTTTGCTATTCATTATTGTTCCTAATTCATGTTATTTTAAATTAATTTTTAGTAACATATTACTGAAATTTAAAAATCTGTTTTCAAACCACATAATTCTCTTCAGTTTACATTCCTGAAGTAAATATCCCAGTACAATTTATTATCTTTACTTGCTATGCTTTAAATAGGAAAAAAATTAAATGCAGTTATTTTTTTTAATGGTGGTTTTGTTTCTCTTCAGTGAAACACCAAGTATTTTAGGATTTTAAATCTTAATTTCTAGCTTTGTTTATCAGAAAAATTATACTGAGTAATTATTTGAGAAATTGAAGAAATGACAATGGAAATACTTCCTAAAACTTGTCAAATATTGGTGAATGAGCAGAGGCATCAAATAGTACGATATTGATGAAAGAGAGTTCAGAATTGATCTAGTTCAGTGATTTACAATTTTCTTAAGAAGTCAAATGAAATCTTGATAGAAACCTTATTGTTTTGGGATATATGTCATTTCTAACATACTCTATTGACAAGATTATGGGAGTGAAAAGCAATAAACTCTAGGAAGGGTTTTAATAGTTTCTTATTGGTGCTATGAGAAATTATCACAAATTTAGTGGTTTAAGACAACACAGATTTATTCTCTCACAGTTCAGAATTATTAAGGTCAGAAGTCTTAATATTAAGGTGTTGGCAGGGCTACCTGCATTTCTTCTATAGGTTCCAGGAAAGAATCCATTTCTTTATCAAAAGCTTTTTGAGGCTACCTACATTCTTTGTCTCATGGATTCATCCTCCATCTTCAAACTCAGCATGTTCTTTTTCTCTAACTCTGACCCTCCTTCTTCTTTCATATAAAGAACCTTGGGATTAAATTGGACCCACCTGGATAATTTAAAATAATCTCCCACCTTGATTTAATCACATCTGCAAAGTCCTTTTTGTGATATAATGTACTCAGTTCAGAGGATTAGGATTTGAACATCTTTGGGGACCAGTATTTTGCCTGCTACAGGGGGCAAGCAATTTGGCAATATCTATCAAAATTACAGAAACGTATGTACTTTGATCCCGCAGTTCTTTTGTTAGAAATTCATTCCACAGATAATAATCACATGTCATTTTACATATATACAAGGTTGTTCTTTGCTTTTTTTTTTTTTTAATAAGAGCAAGAGATTGAAAATGACTTAAATATCCATGAATATGGATCGGGTTAAATGATCTTACATCTTTAAATTATTTAGAGTATTATGCTGCCATATAAAAATGAGGAAATTATTTACTCATAGGGAACTTTCCAGGATGAACTGAGAAAAGCAAGATGCCAAACAATGTGTCTAATATTCTGCTTATGTAAAAAATAAGAAGAAAATATTTGCTTGTTTACTTTTATATGCATAAAATATTTCTGGAGGAATTCATAATAGGAAGCTGGCAACATTGGCTGCCACTAGAGAAGAGATCTGAGTAGCTGGGGATAGAGTTAGAAGTGGGTGTCTGAATAGTTATTTGCACACGGTTTTTTTATTCATTACCCTGATCTCTCTCCAGTATTTTCCCTGTTTATGTTAATATGATTTTTCACTTCTTTCAACACTCTTGTGTAGATGAATTCAAAATTTCTACTTTTAATCTTACCAGCCCTCCATTTTCAGTTGTTTATTAGAAAACTGTACCTAGGCTGCCATTAATCAACCCCCCTTAAGTCCACTTGAAGATATTTCTCTTTTAGAAAATACATGTGCAATAATTGGAGTGATGTTCTCATCTGTACTTTCTTAAGAAAATTCTCTGAGCAGAGTCTATATACATAAATACATTAATGTGCTTTAAGTTTCTGGGGGCATTATCATTATCTGTTGGTTACTTTAATCATCTTTTAAAAAAATATTTTATAGAGAGCAAAAGCATAAAACCACACTTTTGCTAGTAAGCTTAACTATCTAAATGATCTTCAGTTATTTAGGTAGATCTTAAATGTTTTTAACTATATCATAGTTCATCTGAAAGCTTTATTCTGTACTGCAGGTAATATAACTTAATGTGAGACTATTTTATCAGTCTTAAATTATTCTAAATTATAATTTACTTTGTATACAAAAATCATTCTTGTCTTTCTAGGACATTCAATGAGATAAGTAAAGCAGAAGAACAATACAGCTTGTGCCAGGAACTTTGCAGTGAACTTGCTCAAGATCTGCAGAAAGAAGGACTTAAGGTACTTTATTTTAATGTGGTGTTCTTTGTTTTAATTTTTTCAAATGATAAAATACCACTTCAGTGCAAAAGTTAGAGTTTGTATTTGAATACAAATTGGGAAATGTCAGAAAAGAGTATTCCCATCACTAACAAATTCAATTCTGACCCATATCTGAGGCCTATGATGAGGCCATTCTATGAAGAAGCAATTTAAGAGAATTGAGTGGTTCCAGTATAATCTCAGAGCAGTTGATACTGCCTTAGGAATACTTTTGAATAAGTTCAAAATCAGAGTTATATTGATGTTAGAGAATAAAGCAAAGGGAACAATTTCTCTAGAACTGTATTTACATATTATAAATGCCTTGTCAATCATCCTTTAATATTTTTCTCAGGTAGACAGTGACCTTCTAGAATAAACATTTTGTTTCAAGGCTGTAATGCAGATTGCTTAACACATTGAGAACGAACTTGCAAGGCTTTGAACTTTGAATTCTATAATCTTCACTTACAATAATCCATGTTTGGTATTTTACCAACATTCTCAAACCAGAATTAGAGTTATTTACAAACTTTAATACAAAAGTATTAAATTATCGCAAAGAATGGGATATCTGATGACTATTTTTCTTACAATTCTTCTTCATCATACCTGGAGTATAAAGAGAGTTGGTTTTTAAAATAAACTTTTAAAATCATTTTAGATTTACAGAAAAATTACAAAGATACTACAGAAGAGTTTCAGTACACCCGGTTTTCCTCATTATTAACATTTTATATTACCAGAATGCATTTTTCAAAACAAAGAACTGACAGTAGCACATTGCTATTAACTAAACTCCAGATTTTATTTGGATTTTACCTCTTTTTCCATTAATGTCCTCTTTCTGTTCCAGAATTCAGTCCAGGGAACCACATTGCATTTAGTTGTCATGTCTTTCCCAGTTTCCTCTAGTCTGTGACAGTTCCTTAGTATTCCTTGTTTTTCATGACCTTGATAGTCTTAAGGAGAACTGACCATATTTCTTGCAGAATATCTCCCAATTTGGGTTTGTCTGATAGTTTTCTTATAATTAGACTGAGTTTTAGAAAGGATACCGCAGAGGCGAAGTGTCCTTATCACATCCTATCAGGGACCAGTAGTCCCTCTTATCCAGGTTTTCACTTTTCATCGTTTCAGTTACCCATGGTCTAAAAATATTAAATGGAAAATTCTGGAAATAAATCATAAGTTTTAAATTGTATACCATTCTCAGTAGCTTTATGGATTTCCGTGCTGTCTTGTTCCCTCCTGCCCGGGACGTGAATCATCCCTTTGTCCAGTGTATCCACACTGTATGTGTTACCTACCTTAGTAATGGTTGCTATTATCAGATTGGTTATCAGAGAGAGACCACATCACATAACTTTTTTACAGTACATTGTTATAATTGTCTTATTTTATTGTTACTTATGTTGTTAATCTCTTGCTCTTAATTTACAAATTAAGCTTTATTATAAGAATGTATGTATAGGGAAATATATATAAGATTTGGTACTGATGCAGGACAGGGCAAATTTCCCCCAGCTGGTAGGGGCAGACCAAGCCCTGCACCCAGAGAAGAGGGTCCTTTGGTGGAGAGTTTAGAAGAATTCAACACACATGCCAAAGTTAGAGTCAAAAGAAAAGTTTATTAGAAAAGGGGTAACACTCTACAGACAGAGCATGGTCTCCCTCTAAGAGGCACAGAGTGAGAGATACAGTGAGAGGGGCAGTGATAGACAGAGTAAAGGCACTGAGCAGGACCCAGAGTATTCATGGAATTCAGTTTATATGTCATTCTTTAGTTCACGTTTCCTTTGATATGGACATGTAGTGAGGCCTGAAAAAGGTAAAAATATGCAGAGTGAAAGGTCTGCTGGCAGTTCCCAGCCTTTAATCTATAAGTTCCCCCATGGTTTCCCCTTCACAGATGTGGAGAATGGGTTGTTAGTTATCCAACAGAAATCTTTCTTTGTTCTGAAGGTGTCCTCCTGGCCTGGCTGCAGGGATGATCAGCATATAGCAGTCTCTGATTGTGGCTTGATTAACATATTTAATTCTCTTGCCTCCTCCCTCCATTAGTTTTATCTGAGGTTTCAGGCATCCACTGGGGTTAGAACATATCCCTGAAGATAAGGGGGTGATACTGTGTATGATAGCCACATGATGTTATGCATAACATTAACCTTCATCACTTGGTTTAAGGTCATGTTTGCTATGCTTCTCCACTGCAGAATTACTGTTTTCCCCCTTCCATACTTTAGTCTTTGGAAGTGAGTCAGTAAGTCTAACCCAGTTTCACTACCTCCAGGACATAGTAAAATATATGTAATATAAAATTTACCATTTTAACTATTTTTCAGTATGCATTTCAATGGCATTACATACATTCATATTGTATAACCATCAACACTATCAATCTTCAGAACTTTTTCATTATCCCAAACTGAAACTCTATGCCTATTAAACAGTAACTGTAAAGAGAATTCTTACATGTTTAGCATAGCTTCTGTCATATAGTAGGCACACAATAAGTATGAGCTATCCACAAAACCTGTAGAAAGATTTTTTACCCTTCCTTTTTAGGTACTGAATTACCTCTAAAAAGAATTTCAGTGAAAAAGAAAATGATCAGTTAACTTTGTACTTTATATAAAGGTCTTTTATAAAAATTCATTGGGGAGGGAAGTAATAATTATTGGCAAAAATAGGATTTTTAAATTCGTTATGGATTTTGGTTATTCTTTATTACCATGTTTTAGAAATAATTGATTATACTTCCATATTATATGTATATAAGAGACATTTCTGAGTTTTTTTTAACCTGTAAAATAACTTTTCTAGAAGTTAGAAAACCATGTAATAATGTGTTCTGTTTGTTATAGGGTAGAACTGTTACTATTAAGCTGAAGAATGTGAATTTTGAAGTAAAAACTCGTGCATATACAGTTTCATCTGTTGTTTCTACTGCAAAAGAAATATATGCTATTGCTAAAGAATTGCTAAAAACAGAAATTGATGCTGATTTTCCACATCCCTTGAGATTAAGACTAATGGGTATGACTTCTATTCTTGTTTTTCCTTAAATCTGCTAGACTTTCCCAAATAATCAACTTTGGAAATTTTTATCTCCATTTTCTTTCTTAAAGCTGTTTATGAAGTTGTACTTACACTGCTGTCATTTTTCATAATTCTTAGAACTCGATGCATGTGAAGCCATGATCATTAGTTTAATTCCAGTAAGAACTAATTAAAGTAGTTTTTTTCCTTTCTACTTACTGTAATCCTTAGAGCTAGGTATGTTTCAAAACTGAAAACTTTTCAGGTTTTAGAAAACAAATTAAGTGCATACTAAGTATATTATGTAATACTCCTTTGAGATCTGAGGCAGCACTTCATGATCAAACATACTAATATTTCTGTAGCAAAGCAAAAAGATTCACCAAGTTATAAAGGCTTGAAATAGCCTCACATTAATTCAGTCATCAATTATCATTTGTTGCTTACAATTTTCAGAATTACCAATGAGGGATTATGGTGCTATAATCCCACATCTTTAGCCATCACATGGTTAAAAAACAAACAATATTTTCAAAGTGAAGTGGGTGAGAAAATGTTTATGGATAAGCCCCCGCAAATGCCAATTTAGTATATTACTAAGAGGGGGTCATTAGCCATACTTTCATATATGAGAAGACAGCACATGCTGAGATCAATTGTATAAAGTATGTTAACTAAAAGAGCTAAAGAGTAGGTATTAATAGAAGCTTTATTCATAATTGCTAAAACTTGGAAGCAACCAAGATTCCTTTAGTAGTAGGTCATTGGAAACTATGCTACATCCAGACAATGGAATATATTCAGCAAAAAAGGAATGAGCTACCAAGCCATGAAGATACATGGAAGAACCTTAAATGCATATTATTAATGGAGAAACTAATGTGAAAAGCCTACATATTGTATGATTGACAGGGAGGGAGGGATGAATATGGCAGAACATGGAGGATTTTTTTAGGGCAGGGAAGCTATTATGTATGGTGTTTTAATGGTAGCTACATGTGGTTATGCATTTGTCAAAACCTATAGAATGTACAACACCCAAAGTGAGTAAACTATGGACTTTGAGTGACAGTAATGTGTCAATAGAGGTTGTAGTTGACTCTAATTAGTTACTTTGTATGTAATGGTATCATATGTCAAGATATTAATTGAAAGACCTTTATAATCATGCTAATTCTGATAAATACTTACTATTTAATGATACCCAATTTTATAAAGGAAAGTAAATTTCAACTCAAAATACCAGCTTTGAAAAAGTATCCTTTAATTCAGAAAATACAGTGTTACTTTTCTTTAAACAGGTTTTTCTTAGATATGTCACAACTATTTTTGCAAAATGTTTTTATGAATTATGAACAAATTGGCTTTGTTGAATTAGAAATTGATCAATTGTGATTGGTTTAATTTAGGTGTGCGGCTGTCTAGTTTTCCCAATGAAGAAGACAAGAAACACCAACAAAGGAGCATTATTGGTTTCTTACAGGCTGGAAACCAAACACTGTCCACCACTGGGTGTATAGAGAAAATTGACAAAGATCGGTTTTTAAAACCTCTAGAAATATCTCATAAGAAGAGTTTCTTTGATAAAAAACAATCAGAAAGGAAGTGGAGCCACCGAGACACATTTAAATGTGAAACTGTGAATAGACAAAGTTTACAGACATCACAGTCATTCCAAGTTTTAAAGGGGAAGATGAATGAGAATTTAGAAACACCAGAGAATGCAGATAAGGGTCAGATATTTACCTGCCCTGTTTGCTTTAGGGAGCAAAGAAACATCAGTCTGGAAGCCTTTAATAAACATGTAGATGCATGTCTTGATGGACCTTTGATCAGTGAAATGTTCTCATGTTCACATGCTTCCTCTACAGAAGTAAACAAGAAAGAAAATGTACATCATTCTTTTTCACTCTGTAAGAAGCAGGATTATGAAACCCATCAGAAGAACATGGAAATTACTTCAGTAGATTGTGTAGAGTTGGTAGAAACTGTAGGTAATTCATCTAAAGCAGAAAGTGTAGACATTTTATGCAATAGCCACAGCAAAGAGGAATGTTCTAGTCTTCCAAGCAAATCGGTTAATATTGAACACTGTCATCAGAATTATTTTAGTACTGTTTCACTGGAAAATGAAGATATTGAGTCATTGAGAATGAGAGAACCTCTCCAGCCTTATTTACATGAAGCAACAACAGACCAAGCTCTAGTTTGTCCTGTTTGTAACCTGGAACAAAAGACTTCAGATCTTACTCTTTTCAATGTGCATGTGGATATTTGCCTAAATAAAGGCATTATCCAAGAACTGAGAGAGGATAGAGTTAATCCAGTTAACCAAACCAAAAAAAGCACCAAAAGTACTGGTGAGTTTGTAGTCATTTTAAAGATGTTGATTTTCTGGGAATGTTTTGTTAAAATTGAGGTCATTATTAAATCTGACACACATACTATTAAAGGGATAGTTTGTGTGTGTTGCCATTGAGGTTGTCAATGTTAGTTACGTTACCATAGGTTAGAAATAACTGAAGCCACTAGATTTAAAATTTTGTAAAATTTCAGTTTTAGCACACAATGAACTCAGAAGTTTAGGAAGCTGAGTGATGTAATCAAAAAGAAATTCTTTCAGAGAACATGTGTCAAGGCACAGCAGTAAATTAATGACAATTACACAGGCATAATGCCTCTTTAAATTGTTTTTTGGCAGTTCTGACTCTAGCCAAATTTCAAAAATAAAATTAAATGTAATACTAAGACAAGTAAATTATAAAGAAATTGTGCTATAACATTAGTTTCTGGTATGTTAGTTTCTGGTAATGTGAACTATGTAGTACTGAAGCAGTTTTTATTTATATCAGCTTTAACTTTTTAAATTTTTTGTACAACACTTTAATTATTTCTTATTATTCATTATGGAATTCCTTCACTTCTTTTCCTCTATAGGTAACTCAGGTAGAGTACAGAAGACTGTAACAAAAACAAAAAGGTATGGCTAATTAAAGTTTTAATAAGCTAGCTATAAAATGCATATTTTGAAGTTGAATTTTTAGGTATTAAAATTTGCTTTTATATTAAACAAAATTTTTAAAAATCAGTTATTTGCAAAAAACTTTTTAAATCTATTTCTGAATTTTAATTGTGTGTGTTTTTTTTTTAAATTCCAGATCACGACTGATGACAAAGCATTCAACATCAAAGAAAATAAAACCAAATAATCCAAGACACACCCTTGATATATTTTTTAAATGAACAGTGAATATTTTATCTTTACTTATAAATGAAATTTATTCTTTATAATCAATGAACCTATTCTTTCTCATTTTAATTTTACAGATTTATTTAGTGAAAAGCCACTACAGTAATCCCTCCCCAATGATATGTCCCTTAGATAAATTTGGAATATATACTAATTTACTTCTGTATACCTTTTTAATGACCATAAGAATTTCATTTTCTGATAGAAATATTTTTTAAATGAGAAAATAGGAATGGGATCAAAAAGTGATTTTTTTCTTTATTGTTTTAGAGTGAATATAAAAATATGTATTTATAAAAGCTTCCAGATGTTCACACAAACCTATTTTAGCATAAGAATTTTTCAATACTTAATCATTGTGTTGGTACTGGTCTGCTGTATTTGATCTGAGTATTTTCAACAACTTTGTATATTCATATTTTAGTTCCTAGTATCTTTAGATGCCTCACAAACATTCATAATTAATATTTATTATACATTCTTGAAGAATATTAGCAGAACTAGCACGAGTGGTTTTGTTACCTTCAGGAAAATAATACCATGGTATTATTTTTTGTGTTAAAAGAATTTTGCTTAAATATGATTATTCATTTGATTTTTTTTTTTAATTTAAAATTTCTTTGTCTTATGAATAAGCACTTGGTTCACTTTAAAAGTTTTTAGCCTAAGATGCAAGGTTATTATTTTTTTCCTGGGACTTTCAAGTGACAGTATTTTATTTCTTGGCAGTTAATGTTTGAACTCTACACAAATGTATAAAAATGTATAAATTGTACACTCTAATTTTGTATGACCTTCTAGAGAAAAATGTGTAATTCAGAATATTAAGGCATATCTTAGTTATATTTATCTTAGTTATATTTCTTTCATGTTTTTAATATTCATGAAAGAGGACAGCTTAACAGTAGGTAGTTAGCTTAACTATTTGCTCCAGATAATTTTGTGCTATCAATAAGAGTTTTTATGAGAAACAGTTATTTAATTGAAACATGAAAATAGAAGCCATTTTGTGACTGCTTTAAAGAACCAAATCTTTTATTCTCTTAAATTTTTTTTTTCTCTTTTCCTACTTTTCAAGTTGAAGTATAATTGACATACAACATTATATTAGCTGCAGGTTATAATATAATGATTTAATATTTATATACCTACTTTTCAAGGCAATAATATTGTAGGAATAACTTAAATTAGGATCTTACACAGCCTTTGCCAAAGTGACAACTTGATTTTAGATTACTAGATGGTTTAATATTAGGCTTAAAGTTTATTAGCATGCCAATATCATGCCAAATATTATTATATACTAAGGCAAAAACAGTTGTACTATTGTTCTTGATTATGTGATTTACTTATATAAATTCTATACAAGATTAAGTTCAATGAAATACTCATTTTAATGTATTGAAAAAATAGCATATTTAATTTTATATCTTGCTCAAGTTTAATTTTATTGTGTTTCAGCAATAAATACTAAATTATTTTCATTTAGATGATTCATTTAATTTAATATTATCATTTAGTCATATTTAATAATAATTTAAAATAAAATTTAAAATATTTAGTTGATCTTTTAGCCATGGAAATAGTTTCCTTTCTTTTCTACCCTTTTCCCACCTCTGATGCTTTTACTCTTTGTTTTCTTTGCCCAACATTCTTTCCACATCTTTTCCTTTCTGTTTAATACATCCAGTTCATTTTCTTTTTATTATAATTTTGCTTTTGGCATTTTTAGCAAAACTACAAAGAATAAGCACCTATAACCTTACCTATTTAGAGTGTCAGAATGTAAAGAACCAACCACCTGGGAAAACATTTGTAACAAATACCTGAAAATCAAAAACTAGTATCGAGAGTATATAATCCAAAATATATAAATGACTCAAATGACTCAGTAAGAAAAAGCCAGCCAGTAGACATTTAGACAAAAGACTTTAAATGGTACTTCACATGAAAAGAAATCCAAATAGCCAAAAAACATGAAGATATTCTTAGCTGTTTTAGTAATAGGAAAATGTAAAATAAAACCACAAAGAGGTATCGTCATTATCCCCACCACCAAATTCACAAAAATGAAAGTATCCAATGATATTAAGTTCTGGAGATGATGTGGAGCAACATGAACTCTTACTTTGAAAACAAATAACTTTGGAAAACAGTTTGCCTTTCTTTAGTAAGATTGAAGATGTGTACACTCAACAATCCAGCAATTGCACCCCTAATTATACCCTTTTGCTAGTTGTTTTCCATTTGTCCTATTGATCACTCTTTGCCCTTCATCACCCTGCTTTATGTCCAGCAAGGCACCATGGCAATGCAGGACATTTGAGGGAGGAAAGAAGATGAAGGTCGGTATTTATTTCTCTATGTACCTTTTTTTGTAAGATCATCACATTCTGGTTAGGTCCCTTAACCAAGGGTCACAGCTTCTAGTAGGTGGCTCTCTTATTACTGCATTCTCTGCTTTCTCTCCAAGTTCTGATAATCTTTTCCCTCCCTCACCTCTTCAACTAGGTGTGGCAACAGAGCCTTGTTATTATTAGCCCTGGAATGCTGCACTATCCTATGTGGTTTCCCCACACCCTGTTCACACCTATGTAAATGGTCCTTTTCTTAAAAATTCATCTCAAATTACATTTTTTTTTTTCCTGCCAGAACCCTAACTAAACAATGCCTTGGGAAAACTATTAAACATGTTCCCTGGGAAGCATGTATAAGAATGCTCATAACAGCACTGTAATAGTCAAAAACTGGAAATGAAGCAAATGTTCAGCAATAGTAGGTAGAATGGTTAAATTCTACCATTGTATATTCAACCAATAGGATTCTACACAGTGGTGAGAATGAAGGAAATAGCTAATCAGAATGTGGATGAATAATGTGGAGCTAAAGCAGCAAGTCATAAACATGCCATCAGCATGATTCTGTTTATATAAAGTTTAAAACAGTTAAAGCTAGACTATATTGTTTTAAGGATGGATATATATAAGATCAAATTATAAAGGAAAGCAAGTATATTATTGTCCCACTAGTTAGAATAAGGATCACCTTTGTGAGAAGTAGAGAATGTGATCGGGGAATGGAACATGGAGCTTCTGGGATGCTGGCAGTGTTCTGTTTCTTATCTTGGGTGGTGATTGCATGGTAGTTCACTTTAAAAATATTCTTCAAACTGTACATATATGCTTTATTCTAACTTGTTCATATGTGACCCATATCACAATAAAATATAAAAATAAAAAATGACAGAAAACAGCTTTCCTTAGCAAGATGATATTTTTTTTCATCTCTATAGGCTACTAGTTTCAATAGAGATACAAATCTCTAGGACTTTGCTGAAGACAGCAAGAAAAAGTCATCTTACACTAACACTTTGATTTTTTTCTCCTAACATTTCTCCTAATGCTACAGCCTCAATTAACATTTAGTCTTCTGTCCAAAGACAGCAGTTGACAATTTCACCAAATATTTTGTCACCTCCAAACAAGTCACCAGCTCTTCAGCCTGTGATATTTGTTTCCCCACTCCCCAAAGCCCTATTTCCAACAGTAAGTCAATCCCGTAGATTAGGTTTTGTTATTTACAGCACCCTACTTTCTGTATCAGTTAAGAAATTCACTTCAGCTATGAGTTTCAAAGACCCAAATCAGTCTTTAAAAAAAAATTAATTCTAGTTTTCTCTTGAATTTTATTGGTTAGCAGTGGCACAGGGGTTCGAGTCTGAGCTCAGAGTCTCTGATTTTCTTGGCTTCACATGGTCAACTTATTGTCATAAGATGGGCTTTTCCACATCCAGACCGATGTGTGAGTTTCAGATAGGAAGACAAGGAAGTGAAAAGGAGAAAAGGGCAAGAAGACTGTTCCACTTTAAGGAGCTTTCCCAGAAGCCTCACATAACAATTTCCACTTATATCTTATTGGCCAAACTCTTGTCATATGGCTTCCTCATAGGAAAACTGGAAATGTAGTTTTAGCTGGGCATGTTGCTACCCCAAACAAAGTCAGATTCTGTTATTACTAAGCTTACCCATAAAAAATTCCTATCGAAAAAATTATACAAATTATCGCAATGGTGAAATTTTAGAAGCACTTTTTCGCAATAACACAAGGGAACTCTCTATTATTTTGCTGGGGATCCTAGCCAATAATTAACAGAAATAAGATGAATAAAAACTGGAAACAAAAAAAGAACTTTGTCAGGTGGTATGTTTGTTGACATTTTAAAAATCTACATTTAATGAAAGTTCAACAAGGTTATAGCTACAAGATCAATATATAATAGTATTCCTATACCACAATAATAACGTAATAAAAAAGTAATTAAAAAATCTCATGATAACAATCTACTAGGTAGCTAAAGGGGTAAATGGGAATCTCAAAAAATGTGCAGGAACTTAGGAACTACAGAATATTGAAAGACAAAAAGTACATCAAAGTAAATGAAAAGAATAACCCTGTTTGTCAATAGGAAGAACCTTAAAACTATTCTCCACAAATCATTCTATAAATTCAGTAAAATTCAAAACAAAATCCATTATGGTTTTTCTTAGAAGTTAAGTAGATTCTAAATTTATATGGAAGAGCAAAGGCCCAAGAAATAGAAGGTGGAAGGACAGGCCCTATTTACTATATTTCAAGATTTATTACAAAGCTATAATAATTAAGTGTATTAATAGAATGTTACTGGCATGGGCATGGACAGTTTTAAGACAACTCAGTACAAAAAGTACTAATAAGTAAACAGTGCTTGCATGATTGATTATCCATGGGGAAAAAAAATCTATCTTTACTTTATAGTGTCAGGAGTCCCCAAAACTACTGTCAAGCCAGATAAGTTGTTAAAAGGACATGCAGAACTCAAGGAAGCTATTATGCTCATGGTTATAGTTTGTTGTAGTGAAAGGATACAGATTAAAACCAACAAATGGAAAAGGCAAGTGGACAAAGTCCAGGAGAGACCAGGCACAACATGTGCAGAAGGTATTGCCAACCAAGGAACCTCATTCAGCCCTTGGAGTCCATGGTTTTTGCTGAGGTCAGTCACATAGGCATGCAGTGCCCATGTGACTGACCTTAGCCACTCAGTCTTCAGTATACCAGAGATCTAAATAATACCTTATAACCCAGGGCCTCAGGTAAAATAAACACTCACCATGAACATCGTATCGTTAGCATAAACTATCTCTAAACTAAAGCTGTGGCCCACAGCCTCAGCATACTAAAACACTCATTATCAGGCAGGATCTTCTAAGGGCTCAAAGGTTATGTCCAGGGATCTAGTCAAGGGCCAGTCTTGAAGACAGGCCTTTCTTTGGAATTCACAAGGCTTGCAACCTGAGCCTGCTGAGTTAACAAAATAAATGTCGTGTATTCGAATAAAGAATTAAAAGATAAAGATCCTTTAAGCTCACTTTTTTTATGCCTCATTTGTAAAATGCTGTGTAGAGAAATTCTGTATCCATTAAATGTTTAGGGAATTTCAGATAAGGAGGTTGGCCAGTCCATTTGGAATACATCATTATTGGTGTATAATGCGGTAAGTGTTATCTTAAAATAGATCTAATAATTGTTTGCATGTGTGTAATCCTCTCTTTAATGGAATAAAAAGATCTCTTTTTTATTATCAGTCTTTACATTGTCTCTTAATATAGGGCTGTACATCTTAATCTCATTCTTATGTGTTAATAGCAAAAGCAGCCTTGAAAGATGTATTTATAAATCCAATTTATTCCATCAGAAGTGCCTTAATTTAAAAGTTAGTATGGGAATTGTGAAATCTATGTAATCAATTAGTCCACTTACACCAAGACTAAGAAGTTTCAGCATTAACATGAGTAATGGAAGCCTTATCACAGAGTTCAACAAGAAATTGTAGAGAAAATGTAGACAATAAGTATAGACATTTAAGGTAGTAGCAAGTGAAAGGCAAGAGGGAATTAGGAATTAATAGGAAATACTTTTACTGCCCTCATTTAAAAATGTATTTACTATTACAATAGTACCCCCTTACCTGTGGTGGATATATTCCAAGACCCCCAGTTGATGCCTGAATCTGGATAATACTGAACCCTGTATGTACTATTTTTTCCTATACGTATATGCATATGCTAAAGTTTAATATACAAGTTAGATACAGTAATATAATAGAACAATTATACTATAATAAAAGTTATATGAATTTGGTCTCTCTCAAAATATTATACTAAAATTGCCCTTCTTGAGGATGTGAGACAACACAATGTCTACATGATGAGATGAAGTGAGATGAATGCCTAAGAGATTTTCAGACTATGGTTGACTGTGGGTAACTGAAACCAAGGAAAGTGAAACCATGAATAAGGAGTGACTACTGTACTTACCTCTTAATTCGTCCTTTCCTCTCATTTCCACCTATGCCTCTGCCAACTCCATATCTGTTACTGTATTCTGTTCACACTATAGGGCCTCTTGAAAACATTTCTTTCCATTTCTTTTGTCATATCCTTATTAGTTGCCTAAACTCTGGCTTTCCAACTGATTATTCAGCTTTCCCACTCTAAACTGTCTTGTGCATTTTTTTGCAAATTAGCCTTAAACCACTTTCATAATGCCACTCTTATGTTAGAAACAAAAAAGATTACAGAAGCTCTCAACTCTTTAGGATAGTTCAAGGGTGAGAAGAGGAGAGCAGATTTTCAGTGTATGATGATTTCTGTGGTGTAAATACCATGACAGATTTCAAGCTGTGGACATCATGACAACCAGTTCTTACAAAATTTCTGAAAACTTAGAAATCAGCTCTTGCTAGTCAGGACAAGCTAGTTTCCATAATCACTGTCCATGGTGCACACCAAATACTGGGCTTAGCATTCAAGGCAAATCAAATTACACTGCATAGCTTGTCTTGTCCTGAATAGATCTGGTGTCATGCTCCCTCTGCTCAGAATATGCTTCCTGAATGCCCCTTTGCCTTTTCCCACTATACACATTAATCATCTTTCAACACAGCTCCAGGGCCACTTTCAGGAAAAGTCCCTGCCCTCTGGAAAACTGATTAGTCACTCTTTTGTGCTCCTGCTTCTCTATGAAGACCTTGAAACTTTCTTTGCTGTATATATGATGTGGTCTCTTCTTACTAGATTGTAGGCTGCTAGAGATCCTAGGCTGTGTCTTTCACTGATCTTTGAATTCCAAGTGCAAAATATATGGCCTGGCACTTAGTAGGTGTTGACGATTATATATTGATGCATAAATGAATAAATAAATAAATAAATAAATACATAAATACATAAATAAATAAATAAAATTTTAAAATGTGCTCAAAGAGTGGTGTTTTTTATTATTTTACTGTTTTTTCCTGGGAACACATAGTGGTGTCTGATGTGGGTGGCTACATTCAAGCTTAGCGCTAAGGGTCAGGCATTCGAGAAAGAGGGAATTGCATTTCTTTCCCTTTATTGGATAATAGCTTGCTTTATAAATGTGTTATTACTTGGGGTGGCTTGGAAACATTTGGAAAAAGGCTTAAAATATGACAGCCTAGAACTATAAAGCACTTTTGGAGGAAATAATTCCATTTTGAAAAGCATACCTCATATCTGGTGCTGATTTTTCTTTTTCATTTCTTTTTTTTTTTTTTTAAGTAATGTTCTACTTTGAATAGCAGTAATGTCTGAACATACCTGGTAGGATTTTGGTGAACTTCACAGAGAGTTGGTGTTTATTTCCCTGGAGCAAAAATTATTCTTTTGTTGTATAATTAAGGGATAATCACTTTTGCTTTGTAATACATAATTGGATTAAAGCTGTTCAAGAAAAACTCACATGATACTATGGTGAAAATTGGAAACAAGATTCTGTTAAGCAAACTATAATATTGAATTGTTCCCCTTACAAGTTTGAGTTAAATGGTGACAATCTTATTATCTAATTGTTGTCTACAAAAGGCTCAGGGAGACAGAAGATAATTTAGAGACAAATAGTGTTAACCCTTTCCTTCTAACTGCAATTCCTTAAGTTTATTATGATTTCAAACTCATGCATACATACATATACATAGGTATACATAGATATGTGTATAAATATACACATACATACCATCTCTGCCAAACCCATATCTATTTTTTTTACTTTAAAATATTTTATTGGAATCTTCTGATAAAACCAAGTACTTCTTTTAAGACAAAATATAGAAGTGAAAGCTAATTGATATTTAAGCACCCCCAAATTTCTAGGCAGTTTTCTCCAAGAAGCTGACAGCTGCTCACACAGGTTAATGCAGGAAAGATGTTAAGTTCCTAGGATCTGCCCAACACCAGACAGAGTGCATCCTTGTCAGAAAAATCCTAGCATCCAAGCCATCTCAACAGCACTTCTCCCAGAGGGGTAACCTTAGACCTTCAGTCACCAGGTTAATGGTAAATCTCTGTGAAGGTGCACTGCCCCTAACTGAGCTGGAGCTCATGCTTTACTCAAGGATGACACACTGGTGGACGTCTTAGACCCCGGTGTGGCGCTGCAGTCCGCCTGTGAGAATCGGGGCCTGTAAAGAAACCAAAGAATCTGTAAGGGCAGAGGAGACTCCAGCCGAGTTCCCCTGCCCTGGACAGGGTCAGTTAAAAGCAATAGTGTCACACCCATATCTATTATTGAATTCTGTCTACCCTTGTAGAGCCTCTTGAGAATATGTACTATCCATTCCTTCTGCCAAGTCCTTATCAAGGTGCCTGATCTCTGACTTTCCCACTCATTTTTCAACTTCCATCACTTTCTTTTTCTTCTAAACCATCTTGTGCATTTTTACAGACAATGCTTCCCTAATATCACTCTTATGTCCGTGTGTGTATGTGTGTGCGTGTGTGTGTACATACACACACAAAAAAGGTAAGTCGGTTCTGCAGTCAAATCTAGTTTTGTTATGAGGGCTCACAGTTTTTCCATTTCTAAAATATGCTAAACTTCCGATTGACCTCTGAAACTATCTGCAGGTGCAAGATATATTATGGTTTGGTTTAGTTTTGTTGTAATCCATTAAACACGCTATGCTTAGGTGCTAGGGATTCAGAACAGAGATCCTGGTTGTCCTTCAATACTTTTCTTCCTTATTATTAGATTATGATTGTGATTGCCCAGAATAGATTACTGTACTTCATCAATTATTTTATAAACTACTAAGAAAGAAATAATACCTAAGATGAGGAGTCCAACAGATTACCACTGCATTGAAATGGGCTGCCAAAGTTTACATCTTCAGAGAAGAAATTGAGTCTTACTTTATTCACAAGAAAATTATGGAAGCCCATGTAGCAACGATTTAATATTGAAGTTCCTATAGTGTTATAAATCCAACCTCGACAGTTATCAAAACTGTCCGGAGAACTGCTGAAGTGTGAGCTGGGAGTTTCCCCCAGGTAAAACCCAGCGATATCACCTCGCCCGCCACACCTGAGGGCGGACCTCCCAGGCCGGCCGAGCGGGGTAAGCTGTGGCCAGAGAGGACCGCCAGACACAGCGAGCGCTCCCGCCGGGGCCGACTCCGGCTCTGAGGCCCCCGCGGGTGGACATGGACCCCGCTGGGCGCACCCGGGGTCGCAGGGCGGCGGTGAGAGGGCTGCTGCTCGGGGCTGCGGCGGCCGCGAAGGGGCTTCGAGAAGAAGTGGAGGCCGCGGCGGGCAGGCGCTGGAAGGGTCTGTCAGGGATGCCGAAGCAGGAGGGGCCTCCAGGAGAGGAGGCGGCGGCCGGACACGAGCTCCGTGAGTCTCGGGACGAGGTGGGAAAATCAGGCGGTGGCGGTGCGGGGCGGGCCGCGCCGCGCCCCGGGCATTCGCCCAGAGAAGGTGCAGGTCCGCGCCTCAGGGCGCCGAGGGGCCGAGGGACGGCGGCTGGCGCCTGGGCTCGGCCCTGCGGTGACGAGGCCGAGCCACCGCGCCACCTTGGGCTGGCTCTCAACTTTCAACTCCATCTAAGTTTCGGTTCACCTTTCTCTGGTTGCTTTATTTCAGGTTAAACCTATACTGTGGGTGAAAGGAAAGTGTTACTCTTCTAACTTAAGGGAGAGGATTTTTTAATAGAAATGATTAAACCCTTTTGCAAATAAGGAAAGAATATTATGTGTTATCTCCTACATCCTGACTCATGCACTGATTTGTGTGACTATAAAAAAGTCGCTTAATCTTTCTTTACTTAAGTTTTTAAGCATGGAACAGATCATCTATGCCTGGGGAATAAATTTATAGCATAAACTGAGACACGCTGTTGAAGAGTCTTCTAAAGTTGAGAATGTTCCTCTTCGGTCCTTTGAAGTCTTTTATGTGATTCACAAATATATTCCTCCGGTCTGTAGCTTGTCTTTTTATTCTTAATAGTGCTTTTCACAGAGCAAAGTTTTAACTTTTTATGAAGTCTAGTTTATCATTGTTTTCTTTTACAGTCATGCTGTGCTGTCATGTGTAAGAATTCTTTGCCTAAACCCAGCTGATAAAAATTTTCTCCTGTGTTTTCTTCTAAAAGTTTTATAATTTTGTTTTACATTTACATCTATGATTCATTTTGAGTTAATTTTTGTATGAGGTATGATGTTTACATCGAGGCTTATATTTTTCTCATTTGGATGTCCAATTGTTCAAATACCACTTATTGAAATGATTATCCTTTCTTCACTGACAAGGCCTTCAAATCTTTGTCAAAAACCAGTAGGCCACATTTGTGAGGGTTTGTTTCTAGACTTGTATTTTATTCCATTTATCTCTGTGTCTCTTTGTCAATACCATGCTGTGATTATTGTAGATTTGTAGTAAAATTAAGCAGTGTGACTCCTCCAACTTTATTCTCTGTTTTCAAAATTGTTTTGGCTATTCTAGTGCCTTTGCCTCTGCATATAAATTTTGGAATTATCTTGTCTATAACTACAAAATACTCATCTGACATTTGATTGAATTGCATTAAATCTATAGATCAGTTCAGGGAGAAGTGACATCTTTACTATGTTAAGTCTTCCTATCCATGGACATAACATATCTTTTCACTTAGATATTCTTTGATTTCTTTCATCAGCATTTAGTATCTTTTCGGTATAGAGAAACTATACATGTTTTGTTGGGTTTATACTTTAAAAAATTTTAAACCTATTGCAAATATTATTGTTTTTCACATTTTGGCTTCCATTTTTTTGACTGCTAGTTTATAGAAATTTAATTTTTATGCGTCGACTTTGTGTCCTGCAACCTTGCTAACTCACTTATTAGTTCTAGAGCTCTTTTGTGCTTTCCTTTGGATTTTATGTGGACACAATTGAGTTGTCTACAGCTAGACTAGAGACAATTTGATTTCTTGCCAATATATATGCCTTCTTATTTACTTTTACTGTTTTATTGCACTGGCTAGGACTTTTAGCACAACGTTTAAAAGGAGGAGTAAGAATAGATCTCTGTTCTTGATCTTAGGGGCAAAGAAAGTGTTCAGACTTTTATGAATAAGCATGATGTTAGCTGTCAGGTTTTTGTAGATGCCCTTTATCAGGATGAGGAAAAGTTCCTTTCTGAGTTTGGGATAGAAAGGTTTTGATTTTTCCTGGGACAGAATGAAGAGGGACAAGGATCTGGAACTAGAACTTCCCTTCAGTTGGATTAATATATATATAGGGGCAAGGAGCCGGGATCAGGAGAGGGAGCTGAGACAAGTCCAGCCTCACTGACAGAATGCATTAGGTAAAGCATATGACGGACTGGGCAGTTTGGATCTCCACTTCAGCAGTCCACTCTCCTGCTGACACCCTGGACATATGCAATGATTGAAAGCTTGGAGTTTGGATTCAGGCTGTCTGGGACAATTCTATCATTTATTATTTTTAAGATATGAGCAAGTGCTTTGACTTAAAGTCTCAGTTTCATCTGTAAGATGTGGGTAATAATGCCTACTCCTATCAGGTTGTTAATTTTATAAAAACCCTAAGGTGCTCCAGCATTTGGAAATCAAGCAGAGAAGAGCCAGTAAAAGAGACTGGGAAGCACAGGTGGTCTAAGAGAAGCCTGGAGAAAAACATGTACAAGGAGAGTGTTATCATCCATGTCAAATGTGCAATGAGTTCAATGCACATGACAGAGAAGTGATGACTGGATTTTGGCAAATCTTGATCTTGACCCTGACAAGAGCAGTAATAGGAACATTGTCTGATTAGTATATGTTGGATGAGACTGTGAGAAAAAATGGAGCCAGCAATTATAGAACACTTATAAGTTTGGGGATGACAGGAGGTTGAGAAGTGAAGTGGCAGTTGGAAAAGAATGTGAAATTAATGGAGAAGTTTTCTTTTTTTACATTGGAGGTATTTTAGCATCTCTGTATATTTTGAAGTGAATGATTAAATGATGCAGAGGAGAAAGGAGATAATTTTCTAGAAAATGGATATATGAACTAATTGAAAAGATGAAAAAGGCTGGGATCCAGAGCTCAAGTGAAGGGGATGGCTTTGGGTAGGTACAGGGATGCTTCTTTGATTGTAACAGTAATAAAAGCAGAGTGTAGGTAGGTATAAAGGTAGGTAGGAACACAGATTTTTTGGTGGGAAGATGTGGGAATTCCTATCTGTTTGCTTCTACTTTCTCTGTGCAATGTTATAAATTGAGAATTAGATGATGGACACATAGCTCATTTAGTAGGTTAAGATATTTGAAGAGAAAGAAAGAGGCATGCAATTTTGGAGAATGGAAGACTAGGGAAATACACTGGGAATGCTGTGTTGAGGTCCTACTTGAGATTAGATTAGTGGATAAGAATTGAGGCGTTTGTTAGTTATGTGTAGCATGTTAGTATGTGCATTAGTCAAGATAGGCTAGCTTTACCTGCAGCAACAATGACCCACAAATCTGAGTGACTGGATATAATAAAGATCTACTTTTTTCTCATACAACATATCTTACATGGGGTGATGAGAGCCTCTGTTTTACCTAGTCTCTCAAGACCCCATATGTCAACAACTGTAAAGGGGCTGAGATTTTACTCTCCTTGCAAACTAACAGGTTAGCCTACTATGGTATCATAGATGCTGGCAGAAGATTCTCCTGGATCAGATACAAAGCATTTTATTACCCACAGAAGTAGCAATAGCCAGTGTTAGCATTTGTGTCAGTGTTTTTCAGGTCCCAGGGAGATGCAGAAAGTACCAAATATTATAAAAGTGATACCTGCACATACAGTGGGTTGTGTTCCAGGAGAACCCTGACTTAGAAAATCTTAATCTTTTGTAATGGACAGGAAGCATGCCTTACTCTCACTATCTTTCAGGCTGTACTTTGTTCCAGAGAAAAACATTATCTCTTTCTTCCAATGCAATTCACTACATATATAACTTTAAAAGACAGTCCAGAACAAAGGCAGTCAGTGCTTCTGCTTGTAAGGTTTGCAGAAATGCAAGAGACCAGTGGAGAATTGTCTCCCGATACCATAGTAATGGAGGCACCGCCATCTTATGAATTCTATTAGTTGGGCAGGGCTCCCATAACAAACTACCATAGAATGGGTGGCTTACACAACAAAAATTTATCTCACAGTTCTTGAGGCTAGAAGTCCAAGATCAAGGTGTCATCAGGGTTAGTTTCTTCTGAGGCCTATCTCCTTGGCTTGCAGATGTCCCTCTTTCCCTCTGTCTTCACATAGTCCTCTTCTGTCTTGTCTATATCCAGATTTCTCTCTAATAAAGACACCAGTCATATTAGATTAGGGCCCATTCTAATGACCTAATTGTAACTTAATTACCTCTTTGAATAACCTGTCTCCAAATATAGTCAAAATTTGAGGTACAGTAGGTTAGAACTTATTTCAAAACATGCATTTTGAAGGGATATAATTCAGTCATAATATCCCTACATTTAAACACTTGGCTTCCAGGATTGAGAAGACTAAGGAGAGAGACCTGGAAGGTGACACAGGGGCTTTTCATTGACTCGGCCCTGTAGTGACACACCATCACTTCTGCTGTCAGTCCATTGGATATACCTCACCTAACTGGAATATGTGCTTATCCATATGTTCAGATAGGAGGGGAGAACCAGATATTGATGAATATTATTAGTGGTTGTATGTTTTTCACCAGTACCAGTTAGTTATTCAGGTGTGAAAACGAGAGAGTTTAATTTCAGAATTAGGATTCTGACCAACTAGTCTGATAAGAGAATGGTGAGGGCGGTAAAGGTATTTGCATGGAAGTGATTTCAAAGATGAACTGTGGGATCTAAACTGGGTAAGTAGGGGAGTAAGGACATAAGGGATGAATAGTATGAAAAGATGGTGAGAGCAGTGTCTTGGAGAACTTGATAAGGTTGCAGAATTCCTGGACTGGCAGAACTTGAGGAGGTGAGCTGAATGGATGAGAGATGGTGTTCAGAGATTGAGATTCTTGGAGAAGCCAGAAATAGTGTTTTGAGGATGACCCTAGAGTTGGGTGGCTGAGGTCAGGTAGAGGAAAAAAATTATTAGAGGCAAGGGAGTAAGGGAACTGAGAGACAATCATCTCCATGGATGTTTAAGTCACAGAGTGGTAACAAGAAGAGGGGTAGAAAGGAAGAGAGGTATACAGGTGTAGAAAGAATGAATGCATATATCACCCATGAAGATACTCCCTTGTCTTTGGCTGACTGGACTTGGTGTTCTAAAGAGTCTTTGGCAGATACTGAGGAAACTACTTGGCACCATATCTACAAAACCTCTCCTAGGGTCATGTCTCTTTGGAAATGGTCTATTGCTGATTTCATATCATTCCAGTTTTGACCTTATCCCCTAATGTTGGGGTTGTCCCGAGAGCCCCACAGCTCCTCTACATGACAAGAAAAAAACAAAAAACAAAAAACAAAAAACCCAGTAAATCCTGAAATCTTCTCTATGCTAGTTTGCTAGTTGATAAAACATGCCATATGAATGTGTGTGTATGTGTGTGTGTGTGTGTGTATGATACATAATGTTTGCAGTAGGTGTGAATCTACTTTTATCTCCTTTCATGTAAATGAGAATAAAACATGTTCATCCCTTTTAGCCTTTGTATATATGTTTATATGATGTGCTGCAGGCCTGGCATCTGTACAGGGTTCTGTAGAAAACAATTTTATCTCTGTATGGAGTATTTGGGCTCCTCCCTGTCTAATCTTGTACAAACATTTTACAAACATCCCCTGGGAAGTTCCTGGCCACCCTCTGACCTCCTGGAGCCAGATACTACATTGCTGACTTCAGGGTGGTCCTCGTGAATAATGTTTTGTTTGGGACCAGGAATATTTTTGAGGGTATGAAACACTTGTAGAGCAAAGAGAAAGTGGAACCTTAACACTACAGCTTTATAAACTATTAAAGCAAAGTTCCCATGTCCAGAATGGCAGAATGAGAAGGGCTCAAGGCTGTTGTTTCAAGTTTTTAGCGTTAAAAGGTTTACCAAGTGAGGTTTGCTTTCTGTTCTTCCATTAATTCCCTCAGTCATGCTTGCCTGCTTTCTTTCAGTACTGCCAAATGAGAGAAACTTCCATGATGCTGCTAAAAGCAATCATTTGGATCTTATGGAGAAGCTGTTTGAAAAGAAGGTTAACATTAATGCTGTGTACAATGTGAGTAGAGTCACAAAGTGACAGCGACTACTCTAAGGGTGGCTTGGGTTTACACAGAACAACTGAAATATAATAAAATTTAAAAATGACAGAGATGTGAGAGATCTTCTTTGTTGGTAATTGTAGAGTGTTTATGCTAAAGGTAAATCAAGCGCTGAAAAACAGGCTCTGGGTGTTTGA
Organism: Macroglossus sobrinus; assembly: GCA_004027375.1. Classification (NCBI taxonomy): domain Eukaryota; kingdom Metazoa; phylum Chordata; class Mammalia; order Chiroptera; family Pteropodidae; genus Macroglossus; species Macroglossus sobrinus. Next base: position 1,660,972 of record PVKZ01000059.1, on the reverse strand, counting down.
TCAGAAGGGACATGCACGGGGTCTTTATGCATATTTGTACAAAGTCTGTGTATGGGCAGAGCATCTCTTGCTACACAATCTGAATTGATTTCTCTTCAGTGATATGTCCTTTGTGGTTAGTTCTTCCAAATTTAAAATCTAAAGGAGTGTATGGGTTTTCATTTTATTGCTTTTGAAATATGGTACATCTTCATGCTGGGCAGTGGGACCCTTTCTGAAGAAGTAACTTGGCTCTTACTTCTTGTTTAAGTGCTTGAGTTTGCCAGAATAGGAATTTGCTGCTACTTGGTTTTATGCAGATTTCCTGACAGCTCTGCAAAGCAGATTTATTAAAATGAATGGGGCTATATCAATTGCTTAGGACAATTTGTAGAGCGGTTCAAGGTGGGGAACGTAGAGGTATATTTAACGCTAAATGAAATAGAAGTTTTAGGGCCCCTACCTGCACAGGCCCTTTCAAGGAACTCAGAGGGTTCTAACAATGTAGTCCCATGGTTAAATGATTTTGTAAAATCCAAAAAAGAAATTTTAACTATATCAGTGAAGTTTTCTGACCCTGGCTTTAAAATGGGTTTCCTAAAGAGTAGAAACTTTAAGTTCCATGAAACTTGAATTTGTCCCAGGCAGAGAGGTCATAGAAACTGAAGTCATGCATCCTATGCAGTGGAAGAATGTTTAGCAGTTGTGCATGTGTGTATGTGATGGGGTGTGTGTTTATGAGTATGTGGGAATTTATGTGTCTATGTGTATGTTGTGTGCATGTGTATGTCTGTCTCTGATGTGTTATGCGTGTATATATTGTTCATTGTCTACAGACAGCCTAGAAAGAGTAAAAAAAAAATGGCAAAATTTTGCAGCAGAACAATTTTGAGAATAATAAAAAAACGAAAGAAAAAAAGAGTCAAGGAAGGAAGGGAGAGAAAAAATAAGCAAGGATCTTTGAAGGTAATATCTAGGTTAATTGTTGAATAAGTAAAGTAGTAATCATTTTTCCAAGTAGCAGAAAATAGATTCTTTAGATTCTTCAAAATACTTATATAACTATTTAAAATTTTTTTCACATACAATTTTCTGGTATCTTAAACCACATTTTTATATTAAAGTACTTGAGAGATACTACAACATAGACTACTTTAACTTACACGTCAGTGTGGCAAGTTATTATAAACTCCAATGAATTATATTACATTTTCTAATGGCATCTCTTTTAGGCCTGTTTACAGCAAATTATTGACATAGTTACTTGTAGAGTTCTTTATAATCTGTAATGATAGAAATAAAGAAAAATGTAAGTGGTTTAACTGAATTATCTTGGATGCTGTTTTGGCTTGCATTTCTATTCACAAATAAAGTTGTTAGGGGATTGTATAAGCCCAAATTTAACATACTAGTACATAGCTCTACATTGTAGACAATGTCAAGATAACTAATGTTTTGTCAACCTTAGTTTATAACCAGTTTAGCTACTAAGGAAATCAGATGTTTAATTTAAACAGTTCTCATATTTTGTGATAAATTATTTATGTGGAACAAAGGACAGTAAATCCATCCCCAGGCACCTTCTTTGGAAGCAAAAAAGTGTCTAGAATATGGAAAATATGACCCGTGTTTTACTCACAGGCAAAACATCCATTGTCTGAAACACAGACTGTTCCTGGACATCTCAGAAGCACCATGTGGCTTTCCTTTGAAGCAAAAGATATTCATAGCTTTCTTTCTCTGTGTCTCTTTCTTTCTCCTTCCTTCCTCCTTTCCTTTCAGAAACAACTTGTTTATTTGCTTCAGTAAAATTTACAGTAAAAAAAAATTACGAAGAAAAACCATATATGTATTAGATATCTAGGAAAATTTTTGTTATACATTATCAATATATTCTAACCAGAAAACATTTACTATTATTAATGATTGCATATGATGGAAAATACAACTTTTACTCTCTGAAATCCATTATATTGTTACCAACAATGATAGTTATGCAATGGATATCAGCTTGAGGCATATTCTCCAGTGGACTGCCAAATTCTCTGTTATTATTTAATAATAAATGAGGCAAGATTATGCTGGATACAATTCTCACTACTTTCGAAAGCAAAAGGAAAAAGTAAATAATAAAAATACAAACACCTGATAGAAAATCATGGCCATTCGAGAAATAGGGAACTTTAAAAGGCTAAATAATAATCAGATAACTGAAAGCACAAATTATGTTTCCTCAGATGAACCGCACAGCCCTGCATTTTGCAGTGGGGGCAAATCATTTATCTGCAGTGGATTTCTTACTTAATCACAAGGCCAGGGTGGATGTTGCTGATAAGGTAAGCTCATCTTCCTTTCATAGAAGGAATTGGAACAGAACCAATGTGTGAGGAAATCTGGTCACTTTGATTATCTTTTCTTCACATACACACAAATTATTTCCAGAGGCATGGTTCATTTTGGAAAGATCTCTTTAGATAATATATAGTTTATATGCTCTTTGTATTTGGTGACTAACTCATTTGCTCATTACCTAGAGGATCTAGGCTTTTATTTATTTTCCCATATTGACCTTATGGCCAGTAGCATGTATTTGTAAGAATAAGATAGTTGCCCAGAGTATAATTCAGGACACAGAAGACAGAAGCTAACTAGCCTCAGGGATGCTAAATCTTGACTTGCCCTATGAACTCATGGTAAATACATAAGGCTTATTAAATACATAGTATATACTAGGCACCTGTCTCAGGATTTTAATATTTAGACCTCTCAACTTTATAAGAAAAGTAATACTTTAATACCCAATTTACAGATGAGGAGCCTCAGACACAAAGAGGTTAAATATCTTGCCCCAAAAATTACATATAAGAAGGGTAGAGGCAGGATTTGAACTTGCTTAACTGGTTCAGGGACCATGCCATTAGCCACAAATCAGCCTATTCGTCTAGATAGCAAAACCCTTAAGGATTTTCCGCCTACTTCTCCCAACTTCATTTAATGCTTTACCATGGCACAAGGAAACCACTTGGAAAGGAGAAATCCAACATGTTTATCATCTCCAATTTGAGAAAAAAATGAAAGCCTTGGTTTTTAGTTAATTCAGTGGACCATGATTTTTAAAGTTAAACTGTTCAGAAGATTCCCACAGAGCTATTCTAATTCCTCTCAGAACTGATTCTTTGGAGGGCAAGGCTCAGCATTCTTTACCTTCCTGTCTTACAGGGCGTAGGTTTAGTATGTGCACAGTAAGTCTTTGGAAGATAAATAAATACAGTTCAAACTAGTTGGTCATTTTGTTGGTTTTGTTGGTAACCACAGACATGGCCTATTCCTGATAATGATGAAAATTTTTCTTTGTTTCACCCAGGGTGCACTTCTGTATTTGTGCTGCTATGGGTCCAAGTGGGACTGTATGGAAGGAAAATACAAAACAAAACAAAAAGGACAGGAACCCCTGATTGCTTCCCTCAATCTACCTGCTACTATTTACTTCTTAGAATTCTCAAATACCTGCTCCCTGCATTCTGTCTAGATATTTTAGTCTCATTTGGTGAGAGAGACAGGGTCTAGTGACTTACTCCATCATAACCAGGACCAAAATCCCAAATCTTTAATATATTGTAAAAGTAGAAAAATTGTACAATAAACAACCACATGTCTATCTATTGCATAGGTACAATAGCATCTTTTCTTTTAAACAGCATGTCTGAGGATTGCCATGTTTCTAATATATTAAATATACTACTTGCTTATGTTAGAATGCAAGTCAGTTATTCCTGAAACGTTTTACCAATTTGTTTTCTTTGAGGCCTTTCCCATTTAGAATCCACTTCTTATAACCTGCCTTGTGAGACTGAAATGCTTACAAGTAAAAATGTAGTAATTTCTGATATATCTCTATACTATGCTTTGATAGGTTCACTAAGTGAAATATTTCAATAACTAATTTAAGTATTTATAGTAGCATTAGTTCATAACTAATAAAATGATTTTTATAATTCAAGCAATGCTTTTCTCGTCAGACCCGGCACTTCATCTGGGTGATGAGCCCTGAGTTTGACTTGGCAGATCTGTCTTATAAGTTCTAACATCTACTTGCAAAGAGCCAACAATTGAACCCGTTTGCCATCAGTATTTATTCAGTGTCTATTGTGGCTAAGTCTCAATGCCAGCTATTGGGGATTCAACTAAATATAAGTTCTTGCTCTTTCAAAGTGTGGTTCTGGGACCAGAAGCACTGGCATTCCCTGGGAGCTTGTTAGAAATGCAGACTCTCAGGCCCTCCCCCGACCTCTTGAGTCAGAGTCTGCAATTTAACAAGATCTCCAGGTGATTGTGTTGGCAAGCACTGGCATGAGATACAGTCCCTGCTTTGAGGGGCCTACAGTCTATTGGGAGAGCAAGAACTGGGGCTGTAGCAGATGTGTGCCATTCAGGGCAGTGCATGCTAAGGATCAGATGCATGGCCCAGACACTGAGGACTCCAGGTTCAAAGTGGACGGCATCCCCAAGTCTTGAGAAGAAGAAGACTAAGTAAATGGAGGCTTTTCCTCCAGATGTGAACAAAAGGTCCCAGATGAAGTTCCCGTGATGCTCAGAGTTTCTTATTTCTGGAAAACTCCTCAAATGCAAGAATCCTTCAGTAGAAGTTATTGACCTCACCTAAGACCAGATGTAATGAGGACAGGTTATCAGTTACGGTGGTCATTTTACACTTTATAAAGCATCATGTACAAACTGTGAGTGTAATCCATGACATGTGCTCATAAAATGTCTCAGGCATGTCAGTTTGATATCAGAAGACAGCTTTATGACGGTTCTTGTGGAGGAATTGATATCTGTGAGCAGTGATTCTTTGCCTCTGAGGAATGATGGTTGCACTCAGAATTTATGGTTTCAGATTCAAGTTGTTTGCATCCTGAATTTCTGGCTTTTGGATTTTGTAATCAATATTTGAAATCTTTAAGTGTTGGCAGCTTTGGAATCAGGAATGATGTCTTAGGAAAACGTTGAGCTCCTATCAAAACATGATTTATACTCTATCCCAAATATCTTTGGCCTCTTTTTTGATCATATATGAAATTGGATTTAGTGTTACTGAATATAGAGCATTTATTTGTAGAGAAGGCTAACTTTAGGGGTGGAACTGTGTTTAGGCTGCATTTCTTGAAGAACCTCAACTTGTCTTTGTACTTTATTGTCCCTTGGGTGGAAAAAAGTGCAGAAATTGGTAAATATTTTCTTTATACGGGAATTGTAATAGGCTTAAATAGACTATGTAGGCCTAACTATATAGTACACATCAGCAACAATGTAACATTTTTTCCCAAAGATTTTCACTTTATGGTTGGTTGAATCCATGGATGTGGAGCCCATGGATATGGAAAGCTGACTGTACACACACACACACACACACACACACACACACAAACATACAACACATACACACATATGAGTTTTTTTGTCACTGCTTATTTTATAAAAAAATGGGATTATATTATATTTCATTTTATTTGTATCTTCTTTTCTCAATTTAACAGCTACCTCATGGAAACCTCTCCAAGTCAATTGTTATAACTCTAATTCATGATTTTTAATGGTTACGTAATGTGATATAAGTGTCCCCTAATTTGTTCCGCATTCCTATATCGATGGACATTTACCTTGCTACCAGTTTTAAGGTTTACATTTAATATCCTCATTTATATAACATCAGTTCCTAAAATTTATTTTTATGGGATAGGTTCCCTGGAGTGGGATTGCTGGTTGTCTTAAAATTTTAATAGATATCACTAGATTGTTTAAACTCTAATGGTTTCATTTCTACTAATACTTTCAAGTGAGAACCTGTTTTGGTTCATTTTTCAGTAGGTTTTATTGCCTTTTTCTTGTTGGTTTGTAGGAGTGCTTCATATATTGGAGAAAGTAATCATTTAATCTTTATTAAGAAACATTTAAAGAATGTATCATTTGTTTATTGACTTTGTTTATCATCAGTCTTTGCTTTTATAATTCCTGGGTTAAGACACTGTACGTTATAGTCTAGAGTTTCTTCTAATATATTTATTGTTTATGTGCTTTTGTATGTGTATGTGTGACATGATATAGGACTTAATTTTATTTTCTTCCAGATGGAGAACCACTTGTGCCTGTACCATTTATTAAATATATTTATCTTCTCCATAGAATTAAAACATCATTTCTGCTGTATATGAAATTCTCTATTTCTTAAGTTTCAACAGTTGAATATTAACTTGTCTTTTGGTGACTTGAAATCATGTGTTGTGGCTCATTGAAGCGATGGATTCTTTTCTTCTCTCTTCTTGGGGCAGCATGGCTTAACAGTAATTCACCTTGCAGCCTGTTCTGGAAGCCTCGAGATCATGCTCATGCTGGTTAAAGCTGGAGCAGACTGAAGAGCAAAGAATCAGGTAGGTATGTGGGTCAACTGGACATAAGCTGTTCCCTCATAGTGCAGTAGGGGGAGGTCCTGACATTACTGTGTAGTTACCTCCTCCACCCTGGCTCTCTTCAGGATGGAATGAATGCCCTCCACTTTGCTGCTCAGAGCAATAACGTATGCATTGTGGAGTACCTTATTCAAGATCTGCACCTGAAGGACCTGGACCAGCCAGATGAGGTGTGTTTGCTGTGGTATGACAGGTCTCACATGCACCCCCACCAAATTTCACTTTCTTCCTGCCCCTACTGGAATTTCCAAAGCAGCCAGCACAGACAAACCTGGTCCTGTAGTTAGCTCCTCCATCACCCTGGCAGACCATAAAGCAGAAAGGAACTGTAGGTGTTGGTGGTAGGCCTGGCACCTGATTTGGGGAAGGCAGGAGGTAGTAAGGAAGCTACTGGATTTCTTCTTCCTTCTCTACTCTCATGCTGTCCAGGGTGTGGATAGTATCCACCCTGTTTGGTATTCAGAATGAGTGACTTCATTTTACTCTATTATACCTGGTCTTTTAGAATGTATTTGCCCCAAGGCTCTGCAGTAATGAGCCATGAAATATAATGCAATTTTACCGTATTTGTTAATATTTCTTTTCTTTTCATAAGGAGATATATAATAATAACAGCAACCACTTACTGAGTATCTATTAGTAGGCTAGATGCCCAGGAAAGTTACTTACATACATTATTTCATTGAGAGGCTAAGGTCTGGCACATATGGAGGCTTAATAAATTATTGCTGAGTTAGTGAACTATCCTGTTAATCCCCATAATAATCGTATAAAGAAGGGAATATTTTGCTTATTTTTAAAGGGTAAGGAAGTTGAGGTTCAGAGAGGCTAAGTACCTGATCCAAAGTCCCCAAACTAGAAATTGACAGAGTGGGGATTTGAGTTAAAGTCTGGCTCACTCCAGTCACCGTGCTGTTCTTTCTCCCTTCTTGGATGACATTGGGCATTGCCCATGTGCGAGGCTGTCTTTTTTGCAATATCCCCTTCTAGGCTTTTTTTCATAGTGTAGTATTTATTCTCTGTGGAATTTAAGCATTATTTTGAACAGGACTGCCTATTCACTGTGCCTCTAGAACATTATTTTTCATAAAAGTCTCTCTAGAAGTTAATCAGTAATATTCATTTCATTTCACTTCTTCAAATAAAGTCTATAAATTTCTTTTACTTACTCTGGGTAGGGCTAAGCAATTGTACATTTACAGCTTGGAGGCAGGGAGACTTGGGCTGTGGTCTAATAGCTATGTGGCTTTAGGCAAGTTCTCCAGCTGCTGAAGGCCTCAGTTTCTCCATCTGTACAATGGGAATAATAAAATGTATGTTATGGTAGCACCAAGGGATGATTGGGGGTTGGGTCATAGACTTCTTATAATTTCTTTTCAGCAACTCTTCTATTCTTTGACATGCACAATTGATATTTTGTCAATTTTATATAAAAATGACTATGCAGGTGATCTTCATACAATCTATTCCATAACCCCTTTTCAATCAGACACCACTCCTAAGCCATTCTTATGTAGCAGTATTGGAGCAGCCAGTGTTGGGATACTTAAATGAGTTAATGACTATAAAGCACTTAGCAAAGAGCCTGGCACATGGTAAGTGCTCACTAAATGGTAGTTATTATAACAGTTATTACAGGATAAACTATAAGGTCTGATTTGTTCACACTGATAATCATAGTGAAATAGCATCTAGTGTCAGAGTAAGGAAGTTGGATCAATCCAGTTTTATTGATGCTAAGTAGGGATGTGGCCTCTGAATGAATTCCATTCAGTTCAACTCAACAGATATTGGTTGAGGGCCTTTTATATATAAGACACATGAGTATCTTTTTTCAGTGGGCTCCAGCTGCTTTCATGGGAGACCGCAATGTGTGGGGAGGATCAGGCAGGCTGAAGGGGCTTAAGACCAAAGTAGGTTTGTAGGGATCCTTCCCCACTTCTGGAGCTTCTGCTGGCCAGCAGCTTTCTTGTCCATCATCTTTTCCACTTGTCTCAGTTTGTCCTGTCTCACCCTTCTTCCTTCTTCACTCACTTTCTGTTGATAAAAAGGCTAAGCAGCCCTGACAGAAGATTATGCAAAGCCACATGTCCAGCTGAAAAACCTTAAAATTAAGATGGGTTCATAGACATATAAGGAGTGAGCAAATAATGAGTCCACTGAATTGTTTAGTGAGAGAAAGATCTGTGAGTGTGCATAAAATCCTATAAGAAATTTGGATTAATTAATGCAAAAGACAGAGTCTACTCTTTTATCTGAGATCCATGAGTAGGGTCAGGGACATTGGCAAAAGCCAGTAGGAACTGGCACCAGGAGCTCAGGGTCTATTAATTCATCGTTGGGTTTTCCATTAGTATTTGCTTAAAATTATCGTGGAGCTCATGAAACATATTTGATATAACAGCATGCTCCACCTTCACAACAGACCTTCTTGCCTAGTTTCTTATCAACAGAAAGTGATTGAGAGCCTGTTTACCTGCCTATAGTTAGTAAACTCCTCTAGTTAGCCAGAAGGGAACTCCAAAAGCTAATAAGGAAAGCCTTACTGGGTGGAGGGCTTTGTTAATAAAAAGGATTTAACTAGGCCTGGAGAGTTTGGGTGGGGATGGGAGAGATGGAGAACACTGGAAAATATTTTGAGTTTCTCCCAATTCTATAGCTATGGAAATCATGTGTCCTCTCCAGGGGAGAGAGATTAGAGCAGTCAGGAGAAGTTATAGGTATAGTAGTCTAAATATTTTGAATCTACATGTAAACTCCCATCTAGTGATCAAAAATAAGTACTCAGACTAAGAGGGGGGGACACAGAAAGGAATGGCCTCAGAGGCTATTCATATACTTGTTGAATATTTACAAAAGTTTGGTGGTACAGTGTTAGGTTGGTTTTGGCTGCACATGTATGGGAACTTTTGTTTATATAAAGGAATCAACATAGGAAGTTTCTAGAGATCAAAACGCAAAGTTTCCTTTTTGAAGGGCTGGGAATAATGAGTTTAAGAAGACATATTTTCTTATATGGGCCTGAAGGCAGTATTTAATAGCCTTGGATTTAATCAAACATATTTGCTCTGCGTGCAAGGGGAGAGAGAACTAACCCCACCCTCACCAGTTCCACGCCTTCATATTTAACCCACGGCTCTTTCAGCACTTTTTACCTCATGGCAATGTTCTTTCTCCCTCTCTAGTTATTTGGGGCCCCGCCAGTTTACCCCTTTTGCTGGGGTTCTGCTGTGAATTTCTGATATCGGGGTAAGAGGAAAAGTCATGCAGCGTAGACGTATACATGAAACACTGGGGCCTTTGTGCTGGGTTCCATCCTCTACTTAGAGGCTCTTCAGGGCACATCTCTGGGATCCCTGTGGGAAAAGATGGTGAGGTTGGACTTTGGGTGCCCATTTTAATGACTGTTAATAAAATTTTTGCCAAATTTGGTAAATTGTCAAATTTGATAATTCTTAAAAATGGAAAATAATTTCTAATAAGCAATTGCAACTCCTCAAACTTTATTAACATGCAAGCAATTTAACTGCACTAAATTAGAACATATTAGGTGAAATACTGATAAAGTGAAGAAAGGAAAAATGAACAGGAATTCTGGACCCTCCTTATTTTCGTTAATTGGGAATCAGGATCCTGAGCTTGGAAGGCATTGCGATTTCTCTGGGGTCTGAAGTCTGGGGCCTTGACACCAGGCTCTACTCTTCTCCTGGCTGGAAAATCTCCATTTCCTTGCCTTCCAAGGGTGGGGCAGTCCTTTGAGGCTGTACTAGATAGAGGCCTATCCAGTTAAAAAGGGTTGGGTGGCTAAAAAATGAAGTAAGACATGATAAGAAACTATATTTAAAACAGACATATATTTTTTGAAATTCCTGTTGTTATTTTATCTAATAATGTGTACTTGGGACTGGAGAAAAGATTTATAGCTCATTTTATTGTTACTTCATCTTTCTCTATGCTGCCTTTTGATATGTTTATGACATATAGATTACTTTTAATGTCCTTATTTTTTATAATTTGGCTTTCACATTTTTGTTGCTGTTGATAACATTTTTAAAGGGTATCCAAAGTTTAAAGTAAAAACTGTTTTCTTGGAGAGGAAAGATGTTTCATTTGAGATAACCTCCCAATTCTTACCAGACTAGGCTTTCTTCCTGAGTGGATCCTCTTTCAGTTTGTTTTGATATGCAGAAACCCAACGTATTTCAAAAGAGTAAAAGAATAAGGCCATTTTAAAGTTGACCAAATCCCTAATATTTCTATAGTAGTGTTTTCCCCCAAACTGCTAAATATGTATTTGTTAGAATTCTTTCTGTTTTGAGTGAAAAAAAAATCACCTTAATCTAGATTAAGCAATAAAGATAATTTATTAACTCCTACCTAAGGAGTTTGAGAGTGTGTCTTGCTAGCGTTGGGTATGGCTGGATCCAGCTCTATTTTTCCTTCAACTCTTAGCTCTGAGTTGACATTATTGATAAGTATACCCTCCACATGGTGAGAAAGATAGCTGCTAGCAGCCTCAAGTTTATATTCTGATGGATATTCTTATGGATTTTAATTCCTAAGAAAGAAAATTTTTCTCTCATGAAATTCTCATATATAAATCTCAGAAACAACTTTTTTGGCCCTACTTGAGTTATAGGCCCATTCCTGAACCAATTATGGTGACCAGTATAACTGTGATTACTTCATGCGGCAAGTAAGGCCTGGCAATTGACAGTATTAAATAGACTAAATGACAGGGCATGTGTGTATGTGGGGGAGTTTTCTAAAGGAAAACTAAAGTGCTGCTACTAGAAGAAAAATAAACATAGAGACAAAAGCAACAAGTAGCCACTCTAGGACATAGCACCTCATATATTATTTATGGTCTCTGTGGGTAAAGGGCTTATAAAACCCCTTTGCCTGCTTTTTGAGAATTTAAACTTTGGGTAACTTTCTAGCTCTTTATTCCTGCAAATGAGATAAAGATATACTATTAACTCTTACTGTGGAGCATGGCTTGTGATAAAAATGACCCTAATTGGTAAATTGCATCTGGAGTCATAGGAACTGCAAATGAACTACAAATAGCAGAGGGGGAAGGCACACTTTGGGCTTCTCTGAGTATAGTGACTGTCATAACTAACTGAGTTTTGCCTTGTGGGGACCTGGCAGCAGTGCCCAAGAAGTTTTTACAAGAGATATTTGCTCTTGTGGAGCACCAGCCTTCTAAGCCAAGGTGGCTCCCACATATCCCCAATGTAGATCATGTCACTTTGCAAATAGCTGTCACCTGGAAGGCCAAAGACAACAGCTCCTGAGCAGCTGTGTGGACCATGGGAGGAAGAGGAGCAGCTGACGCTGACAAGCTGTGGGACATGTCCTACATCTTCTGTGTAGACTGGTGCCAAGTATGGCCTGTGGTAATTTTGTGAGTCTGAAATGTTTAGTGGTCTTGCTTTTTCAATATGTATGTAATAAAAGCTGGAGGTTTATGATTGATTTTCAGAAAGGAAGAAAACCATTTCTTTTGGCAGCTGAGAAGGGTCATGTTGAAATGGTAGAAAAACTTATCGTCCTTAATTTGCATACTTCAGAAAAGGACAAGGTGAGTTGGACTTTTATTTAAAAAAAAATAAGAGAAAGGGGAGTAACAGTTGGTGCATATTTTGGGGATGGCATTTTGGTCAGCAGTAGAGTTGTTCAGTTGTTACTACAGCCAGAATCATGGGATATCTAGATGAAATGAACCTCCTTTTGCATATGGTTGTCCAGATTGCCAGTATTTGCTCCATAAATGGTTGTGAAGTCAATAGACTACACAGATTTTTTTCCACTGTTAACACCGGTCCTCTCTTTTCTTCTTCTGAGATCTGCTGGAGACTCAGCCCCACCTAACTGGGGCAGGAAACCCAGGGAGACATTCATATCTACGTACACATCTTTGGTTGTTTTCTTAGGAAAAATACTTAGATGTGGAATTGTGGGTCAAAGAGTTCTGCACACTTCAAATTCTTTCGTGTACATTGCTAAAACTACCTCCCAGAAATCTTTCAACAATTTACCTTCACAAAGGCTATATAAATTTACTTTTACTGTTCCACTTTTTGCTAGAAAATTAGCAGCAAATGCTGAACAGAGAGTGTGGAGAGTTTTTCCTACTGGTTCAAAAAGCTATGTAGTTTCATTTAAAGCTTGAAAAAATTACATTTCACTTAAACTTGTGGATGATGTGTCCCACATGATCACAGCTTTAGCCTCCCGGAAGCCCCATTGCAGCATGACCAGTGCAGGGTGTGTGTCTGTGTTACAGGAGGGGAATGCTGCCCTGCACCTCGCAGCAAAACATGGCCACAGCTCTGTGGTACAGGTGCTGCTAACCCAGTGGCAAGAAATGAATGAGACCAATGAGGTATGTGGAGGTGCTCATTACAGGTGGCATGGGGCTCACAAGTAGAAGGGTGGGAAGAATGGCTTTCAAGAAAAGAATGGGAGGAAAACAAAGATGTTAATGCCACAGAGTATAGAATATAATGCTAAAAGATTCCTACTATTTCTTTAAAGTAAACTCACAGCAATTCATTTATTAATCCATTCATTAATTCACCCATTCATCCAAAAATGTTTAATATGTGCTTTGTGCTAGGTAGAGTATGTGTTCCTTTTCTAGAAGTGGGCAAAAAAGGCATGCCAAAAGTAACATATTGGGCTAAATGCATAATAGATGTGGGGACACAGAAGAAAATCTGTTTCAGAAATTAGACAGTCTTCACAGAGGAGGTGATATGTTTTCTTTGTCCTAGCATTTAAATAGACATTGGTAAGAGGAGAATTGAGGGGCCATAAACATAGAGTATTTTAGACAGAGGGAAGAACCCTCATAAAGGAACCGAGGCAAGAAAGAGCATAGTGTGTCTTGGGAATGACAAGTTCGGAGCAGAAGAAATTGAGGACTCTTGGGCCAGGAAGGGTGGGAGCTGAGTGGGCCAAGGCAGAGAAGTGATGAAAGGCTGTGATTACCAGGAGGAGGCATTGGCTTTGACCTGTTGGCAGCAGAGACCTGGAAGAGTAGGCAGGTAACTGTCACAGTGGTTTAAAGGGTGGAGATTGGTGCCTGGAGAGTTTTGAGGTGGGGAGTTCCAGTGAGGTAGGGTACCTATCCCTGTGAAGCACAGGGAAAGAGCAGGTGAGTGAGTTTGGTAATGAGAGTTTGGATGGGTTCATTTAGAGGCACCTGGGGCAGGGGAGAGATATGTGTTCAGGTGGAGAGCAGTAGAGAGAAATAAACTAGGTCTGGGGTTCACTGGAGAACAGGGAAATAAAAATGAGGTCTGACATCAGTGGAGGGTTGGGAGAGAGAAACTGGGTCTGGTGTTCAGTAGAGAGGATGTGACTGTGGAAGTAAATTTTTGAGTCATCTGCTCTGGGCAGTCACTTTTTAACCTTTGGATCAATGAGTTTTGGGCTGGTTCTTTGGAATCAGGTGAGTGGAGTCCTCTTGGACTTCATGATTTAAGGTTCTGATAAATTCTAAACTTGACATCTCTTCTGAAAGATACTATAAGAAGTAATATACAGTATTCATTTAAGACATCATTGACTGCAAGGCACATCATTATTTCATGTAACACTAAGGAAAAATAATTCTGCCAGTCAAACTATGACAAAAAGCTTTCTTGCCATTTTATACTTATTGAAAGAGTTTTTTAAAACTTTTATCTTAGATTTCTTATCATACATATGGAAAGGAGCAAATAAGCCGGATAAGTTAGTCAAGTATTCCTATACTTCACACATTGAGTTTGATTCTTCAGAATTACTTTCTTACACAGTCTTGATGTCCTTGCTTTTCTAAACAAAATGTTGTCCTCTATGCCTTCAAAGATGCTTGTGATGCAGCATTTGTTCAAAGGGTGCCCTACTGTCATTTCTAAGATTGTCTTCTAAGCCAGCAGTATTCACTCTGTTTTAATGCATATCGTAAGCAATGAATGACAGCTCTATCACATCTGCTGCCTGATCGACTAAGATTGTGAAACGTGCCCAATCTCGGATCTGTTAACAAGTGAAACAGTATGTGACTTAGAATTGGTGGAGTATGGTCATAAAAATAGCACATGTGGGCAAAATAATGGAAACTGAAGGCTATGAAAGTGAGTATGTGTGATGCCTGGAACAAGTCTGCACTTCCTTTGGACCAGGAAAGTCCATCAGCCTGGTCTCACGCTTCTCTGGACCCAGGCATGCAAAGATCAAAAGCAAGGCCCTCACTGCTCAGGGCTAATCCTGTCTCCATCACTCTTCTAGTTGGATGATGTTGGGCTCATTCCTTAGCCCCTTTTCAACCTCAGTTTTCTCATCATAAAATAGCCTCATAAGACCACAGTGAGGTTAAAGTGGAAAAGTTGTTTCACACACTTAGTACAGGGAATAGTGCCTGGCATGTGGTAAGTGTGCAGCAAGTAATATCTGGGTTTAATAAGTGAGATCGCGGTTATCATGGTATCAGTGGTATATATTATTATCGTTCTCATTTTTTTTCTCTTCCAGTTCTGGGAGAATGTAAGCCAGCCTTTCAGCTGAGGATCATGGACAAAAATAGGGCCATTTGTTACTTTTTATGTGTGTGTTCACTCTTTTATGACCATCTGGCATGATGATCAAGTTTAATTTGTTTGCTTACTTAAAGAAAATCCCAGGAATTTAGTCTTCTTGAATGAAAGTTAAGAATGAAGTGTTAGAAACTCAAAAAGAATATGAATCACCTAGGACAAATAGTAGGCATGATTGGCCTTCACAAATCAATATAAAGCTCAAGTCCTGCAGCCACAGGATTTGATCTACAGTCTTAGTTATGCTTGCCCTGTTCTGCTTTGATACTTTACCACTGGAATGTGTGCACTTGGATTTCATCCACCTTTTAGCTATTTTAGAGTTGGGGCACACTGAGGAAAACTTGTGCCGTCCAACAAACTATAATTACAGTTAAGGATAGTCTGGTCATAACATTGGCCTTTTGGATAAGGCCTATCATGTTCATAGGGTCTTTGGCTGCTCTGTTTCCTGATGGAAGCTATTGCCAGGGCAGCTGGAGTGACCTATGTGAATATGCTCTGGAGCAATTGTCTCCAAACATTCTTGGTAGCAAACTCATATCAGTAAAGAAAGTTTGAGCATGCATCTATCACATATTAAGTTAATACATTATAAAACATATGCCAGAAATAGAAAGTTAAAAAATTTGAGGAAAAAATTAACATAAATAGCAGTTCTCATTTTTTCCTCCACATTGGAAGGATTATCTTATGTACATCTAATGTGTTTTTCTGCCAATTTTGTGTTCGTATGCATATATATATATATTTTTTTAGTGGCTGTCCTAAATTCATTTAGTTTATTATTTATTAATTTAGTTTATTTAGTTTATTATATGCTATCATAAACTTCTTTGTATATGAACCTTAATTTGAATGCCTCATTATTTCCTTTGGGTATATTTTTATTTTTATTTATTTTATTTTATTTTTTCTTTCCCCCTTTCTGGGTATATTTTTAGAGGTAGGGTTGTTGGATCAAAGGTATGAACATTTATTAGGCTCTTGATATGTTAAATATGTGAATTCTTTCCTTCATGTTCTTTGCAGATATTTTTCCACTGGGGTTTGCCTTTTGGCATCTCTTTTCCTATAAAAATGAGAATGTAGATTATGAGGAGAAATTCCTTCGTAGCAGATGGCTGACCGAGGAATTCAGGGAAAGCAGCCAGGGGTGCAGGTTTTCCATCTCACTGGGCCGGGAACATTGGTTCCATGCTCTTGATCCCTGTTAACATGATTGTTATATCTAAATAACTACTAGTTAAACCTTCTGAACGAATCCTAATGCAGTTGTGAAGGTGCCATTCTTTACATGCAGCAGGGAAATGATTAGGGAGTAAGGAAGAAATTCTACGTTCCTTTCCAGTATTTTTAGGAAAGAGTCTGCAAAAGGAAGGGAAAATATCCAAGTAACTATTGTGCGAGACCAATTTCTTCTTTCTGTGTTTTGGCCTAAACTAAACTCACTTTGTCCTACTAGTGTTTGTCATGAGTTTCAGGAAATTTAATTACTGAGTTTGCATATTACATTTTTTAAATGACATACAACATTTTAAATCATTTTTAAAGGTTAAAGCTGTACGTGGTACAAATGTGCTTCTATTTGTATATGTTTCACTGTATTATAATGCCTTATTCCTCTGATTATCTTAATAGACTCGTACCTTCTTGTGGGCAGAGTCTGTGTTCTGTTTGTCCAATCCCAGAACCTAGTAGTGTCTGACAGATACTAGGTGTCTAATAAATGTTTGCTGGATAAATTAATAAAGGTTAAGAGTATAATGGTGGAGGAAAAGCCTGAAAGGAGGCACCAGAGCAGAGTGCAGGTTTTGTAGCCAAACGGGTGGTCTTGCATCCTCGTTTTGCCATTTTTCAACTGAGGCTTAGTTTCTTTATCTGTACAATGAGGGTAATATTAACCTTCATCTCATAGAGTTGTTGTGTAATTTAACTGTGCCAACGCTTATAGTCTTGGCAATATATGTTGACATATAGATGCTTAATAAACACTATCTATGATTAAGAGTAATGCACAAGAGATAAAGCACACTGTTTCTCAAGTAATTTTATACTATGACAAGAGGCAATTAATTTTAACTTTTTCCCCCCCTTTTGTTAGAATGGAGAAACACCATTCTTCCTGGCTGTTGCAGGAGGTCATGAAGAATGCAGCAAAGTGCTACTGGCAGCAGGAAGTGATATCAACATTCCAAATAAAGTACGTGCTCCATGCTGTGTCTACGCATACAGTGAGAGGAGGACTCAGAATGATCTTTGCATAATCTGGTCCTGCACTGATCCACCCACTGGGCTTTTGTACAATTAATATTTATAATTTGCTTTGTTTGGGTAAGAATTAGTGATTGATCTCTGATACTCCCCAATTAATGTCTCCTCAAAAGCAATGCTATCTTTTCTATTTATTTGGAGAAGGAATAATTTAAAAAGAGCCAAAAGGAGCAAATAGTTGTTACTTCTAAAATACATAGACATTCTTATTCTGCTTTATTTTACTCTAGCAACTAGTACATGCCTGGCTTAGCCATTGTAGATGCAAGAAAAAAAATTATTGTGTGAAAGCACAATGGTCAGTCTGGAGCCTGGAGAAGGCAGGCTGGTGCCTTCTTCTAAATACAAAATACTTTGGTGCTAAAATCCTTTGACATTTATCTTCATTTTTTTAGAGAAAACTTTGAATCTCATCCAAGATCATGTAACTAGTCAATGACAGTGCAAGGATTTGAGCTCAGTGTCTGTGATTTTAACCACTGCAGCACCCTTGTCTTCAAATGGTTTTACTTTTCTATTTTTCTAATTATTTTTAAATTATAATGAAAATAAGAAAAAAAATGATTGTTATCAAAGGGTATATGATGAAAAATGTCTTATTCCAACTCCATAACTCAATTTCACTTCTTTAGAACTAATATTATTAATACTTTATTTAATCTTGCAGGAATTGCCCATGCATTCACATAGAAAATGTGATTGAACACATGCACATAAGCATACTAACACCATATATATACATATACACACACATACACACACACCTTGTTTTTGTTTTTTAATTGCCAATATATCTTGGCGATCTCTCCATTTCAGTACAATGTATAAACAATTCCTCTTTAGAAGGTACAAAACAGTAGAATCAATTAACTCTTTCGAAAAGCAATTTGTCACTTTTTTTTCACTCATCTTTGGGAAATTATGTTGATGGAATAATCTAAAGGTGAGGGTGGCGGGGAGTGACATGCGTTAAGATAGAGGTTAAAGTTACCTTTAATAGCCAAGAATTATATAAAACCTATAAGTACAGTAAATGATAGAGGAAGGCTGAACCAAAATTTGGTGCACCTATTTCTGGAAAATTATGTAGCCATGAAAAAATATTCGTGATAAATACTAAATACATGACAATATAGAAAAATGTTTATGATAGAACACTAATTTAAAAAAATATGTGTTTATACATACATTTAAACTGTATAGAACTTATATATACATGGCAATATTGTGAGTGTACAAAATGAAGATAGTGGGAGGTTATTCCCACTGATGTTGCAAGGTTATTTATGCAATAAATGAACACAAAGTTAAGAATTCATGGGGCCCAGGCAATACTCAGAATGTGGAGAGCTGTGCTGTTTTTTTGTCACTGCACAGATGCTTCCCTGTCCCTAATCTACAACCACTCTTGGTCTCTGGAAAGGCCTTGCTGGTTAGCAGGATCCTTTTGGCTTACCCCATTGTTATGTGCCCTCTCGCCCTTCTGCACTTAATTATTCGGCCCTCAGAGGGGTTTTGCTTTGCTTTGTATTGTCTTTCACCTGGTTATGGTCTCCCCACCCAACTAAGACTACAGGCTCCACATTGTCCATATCCTTATGACCTTGGCCTAATCTAGGCAGCCTGGAAATTGTCCTAAATCCTGTTTTCAGCTTTCATGTTATCTTGAGTTTTTCCCCTGAGTTCATTAGCATGCTTTCTAAATCTACAGCCTCAGTCCCCACTAGTGGTCCACACCATCTAACCCAGTGAGAACCCTAGGGAAACAAGCAATGTGAAGCAAGAAGCCAGCAGCACGGCCACACATTATTGCAAGGACATGCTAGGCTCATTTTGCTTTCAGATCTGTAGGTGATCGTTGTGTTTGATCTTGGAAGTGTTCACCTACTGACATTACTTAGTCTTGGTCTCTAGGAGATTGCTTTTGTGTCCTCATCTCCAATCAAGGGGAGTGATAAAGGGTTGAGTCATTTTTGAGGAGGTAATTGGAGAAGATTATGGATTAAGCTGATGGTGGAAACTTTCTCCATCAGTGCTGGATGGAGAGGCTGCCAGGTGTTTAGGCAATAGGCTCTCTTCAGGCTGTACTAACTGCCCTGGGCCCAGTGGAGACTTTTGTAGACCTTAGGAACTCATATTTTCAGAGGTCCTATCCTCACATTTTATCGAATGTATTTAAATGCCCCCACATTCCATGTTAAAGACTTTATTTTCCTATAAATTGTTTTTAAAGGTTTTTTTGATTGTGCTTTTACAATTATTTGGATATGACAAACTTCCCTAATTTATGATTGATGACTGATTCCTTAGACCTCTGTTTGTACTTAGGAATTTGAGGAAGGTGAAAAACTTTAACCTACAAATTATTTACAAATGTAATGAATATTTTATGACTATCACATTTAACAATCAATGAAGTATAAATATGTCATTTAAATATTCACTTCAGTTTTGTGGTTTTGGTATCTTGGAACCAATCATTTTTTTTTTAAGACTGCGAATATTTCTTTGGCTCTGAGAAGTCTGCAGTTCCTGTATACTCTGCCCATAGTGCCTTGTGAGTAAAATGCCACAGACTCCCACAACTCTTCCTACTGTAGAGTTCTTGGCTTTGGGTTCTTCATAAACTTGTTTCTGCTTCAGATTTCTGACTGTCAGGGCCTGCTCTTGATTATCTAGAATTTTACCATTCTGATCTCAGTTTATATGTCACTATATCCAAGAAGTCTTTCTTGGTCACCAGAAAGTAGCCATCCAGTCTTGCTATTTTACTTCTCACTGTAGCACTTATCACTAGATGATATTATGCTTTTACTAACATCTATAGTCTAATAAATTTATTCTCAATCTGCTGATTTACTAATCTACAATCTATAGATCAATTGATTGTCCACCCCCATTGGAATACAATACCAGAGATCTTGTCAATCTAGTCATAATCCCTCCCCATTGTCTAATGTAGTACTGGTACATAATAAGTGTTCAATACTTTTTGTGGAATGAATAAGATGATTTTTATGATTACCATACACATTTACTAGTTCATTTGTTACTCCAATATTGCTATAGTTTGAGAAAAAGAGGTAGGCTGGTAGCGTAGGTAAGGCAATGCCCCCTGAAGATGTCCACACCCTAATCCAAAGAGAAATTTAGGTTGCAGATGAAATTAAGTTTGTTCATCATCTGACCTTAAAATGAGATGATCCTGGATTCGGCAGGTGAGCCTATGTAATCACAAGTGTCCTTTCAAGTAGAAGAGGGAGGTGGTCAAGGAGGGCAGAGGGAGTCTTTGTGGGAAGAGCTCAGAGCACAGTTGCTAGCTAGTATTGAAGATCAAGGAAGGAGACCGTGAGCCAAGGGATGTGGATGGCTTCTATAAACTGGAAAAGACAAAGAAATGGATTCTTCTGAAAGCTTCACAAAGGTCTTTAATTTAGCCTAGTGAGACCCATTTCAGATTTCTGACCTCCAGAACAGTAGGATAATATATTTGTATTGTTTAAGCCACTCAGTTTGTAGCAATTTATGATTAGCAGTAATAGAAAACTAATGTAGGTGGTAATATCATTTTTACAGAGGATGACAAAGCATTCCATACTTGAGAGGCCACTTATCTGAGGTCATATAGGCATTTAGTATCAGCTCGAGGCAGACTCCAGTTGGTCAGAGTGTGTATCATTCCTGTTAGCATCTGTTCCACTTATCCACTGTTTCATAACAAACTATCCCAAAGTATGGTGGCTTAAAACACTATATTATTATCTTTCATGCCTCTGAGGGTTGACCTGCTGAGGGGTGTAGTCAGATGTCATTCAGGACTTCAGTCATTTGAAGGCTTCACTGAGGTGGACATCTACAGTGGCTCACTTACTCACATGCCCGGCAGTTGAGGCCAGCTGTCAGCTGGGACTCTTGACCAGAGCACTGACATGTGGCATCTCCATATACCTTGGCCCTCTCACAGTATGGCAGCTGGCTTTGATGAGGTAGGGAACAGAAGCCACCAGGCCAGTTCAGGGCCACACCTGAAACTGTCACATGTCACTTTTGCCATATTCTATTGGTCAGAGCAGTTAGAGGGTCCATCAGATTCGAGGGGATAAGAAATGAACTCCACTGCTTGATGGAGGAGTGGCAGGGTAACATTATAAAAGAGCAAGTAGGATAGGAGATACTTATGCAGCCATTTTAGGAAAACACAATGTCCTATAGCATCCTTATTTGGAGGACCTGAAATTACTTTGTAGCAGTCTTACAGTGAATTAATCAATAACTATTCACTGACCAAGTACTACCACAAGGCACCATGCTAGGCCTTTTGGAGGATGGCGGGATAATCAAGAGCAGGCCCTGACCTAAAGCAGTTTTAGCATCTAGTGTGGGCACTAAGTGAAGACACTTAAGTACAGGGAGCTTTGGGAGGCAACTGGTGGCAGAGTGAAGGAGAGGAGGTGCTAAGGGATTCTAGTCAAAGGGCCATGAGGAACATGCACGTAGGTAGTACTCATGCCAAGCTTTAAAACCATACCGGGCAAAGGGGAGAGCTGCTAGTAAACAGAGAGGCAGGAGTGGTGAAGCATTCTTTGGCAATAATGCCAAGTCAGCAGGGTACATAGAACACTTGGCCCTAGTCTACTTTGTACTTCCTGGAATTTAACTCATATTTGCCTGTGGCTTGTGTTACCTAGGGCTCTGACTCTCTAATGGAAGACACTTAGAATCAACAAAGAGCTCCCCCAAATTATCAGAAACACGTTGGAGGATTTTCTTTATTAAATAGTCATACTTTTTCATTGTATTGGTTGATTGCCATGTGATGAGCACCAGAAGGCATGATGGGCTCTCACGGGAATCCCTCTGTGCCCTCTCCTTTTATCTCTTGCAGCTCAATATCAGCACTTTGGAGATAGCGACCCGGAATGGCCACACGTCCCTTGTCAGCTTTCTTCTCACTGAGAACATTGATTTGCACACGAGGGTGAAAGTGAGTCTATTCCAATAACGCAGGCTTTAATCCTGGTGCTGCAAGGCTGGCTGTGCTGGGAGATGCTCCCTGTGATACAGATATGTGGGCAGGGGATGAGGTGTTCACAAAGGAGGAATTCTTTTTGGGAAGGCCAACTAACTTCTTTTGGAGACTGAGACTTAAATAAAATCCAAGGGATACATTTTAGAAAGTTATTGAAGTTCCTGAACAAAATGAAATCTTTGTGTTTTAAATACTTATATTTGCTGCAATAAAACTTTCTCCTGTGTCTATAAATGCCATTATTCTTGTATTAAATTTATCAGTCTAGGAAAATGATGAGGCTGTTGTCAATAGGAAATATAATAGATTTTTCCCCCCTTCATTGAACAATCTTGTTTTTCTTTTGAAAGTCAATCTTTTATGCTGACTTAGGTTTTCTGAAGTTCAAATTTGCTTTGGTAGCGTTAACAAAGGTTCTCTGTGCTGTAATTAGATGAGAAACACTCCTCTCTTTTTCACTCTATTTTCATTTCTCCTGTGAGAATATTATTTCCTCTGATCCTGCTTTGCATTACTACTTATTGTATTAACTCGAGAGAAGGGATGTGATTTGCTCCATGACTGGTAGTTTTTGGAGAATGGTGTTAGGGGAATTGGCTTTGAACTTGCCTGGTTCGTCCAAGGATGCTTCCTGTGTCTCAAGAGGGGCTGGGCCACAGCAAGGCTGGTGGTCTCAGCAGGAAGGACACTGCCCACTTCCTTGAAAGGAGGGATGCTTTCTCTCTTTTCATGCTTAGTGCCTCAAGAGGGAAGGTTCTTCCTGAGCAGAAAGGGTCTGCAAAGATAGCCTTCCCGTCACACTGCCCCCTCCAGCTCCATCTGTCTCTTATTTCCCTTGCTCACCCTCAGACAGTTTGACTTACATATTCTACCTGCTCCTTCCTCTCCTCTTCCTCTGCGTGCTGGTGACACCCTTGCCAACTCACTGCATCTCTCTTCCATCAGTCTACCCCTGTTTTCTGAGAAGGAGTCTGGTGCCGATGTTGGAGTCAGGAAGATCTGGGTTCAAATCCTGTCTCTGCCACTTCCTCTCTCTGATACCTAGTGGAAGTTATTTAACCTCTCTGTGCCTCATATATAATATGGGAAATAGAAGACCTAACTGGTAGGGTAATTGTGAATGAAAAGCTGTGTTTAAAACAATATTATTGGGGAAGTGAGTATACAGTAAGTATCATTCTAAGGATATGTAATTAATATTTGATATCTGTTCCACTTGAGCAACACTGCACTCCGTCCTCATCACCCGCCCTCACACACATCTGCCTTTTCTCTCTCCACTCACTTTGCTTTTCAGGTCAACTACCATTCTCTAAAGGTCTCACTGGATCTTTCACCTCTATTATTTCACACCGGTACCCTGCCCTCCCCTCATCCCCACTGGATGACCCTCACCTTACTCTCTCTCATGCTTTACCTTGCTCTCCCCACCCCTTCAGCTGCCTTCTCTGCCCCTTCCAGGGCATGTTTCCTGTTGTGCCTCTAGGGCCCATGGCAGCTGGGTGGGGGTGAGGCAGCTGGAGGCCAAGTGTGTGATTGTGGAGATGGGCTAGGTAAGAAGCACAGAGGGAGATGGGGGAGAACAATGGGGTGTGGCTGGAAGACAGGTGTTTTAGCCTCAAATAGGGAGGAGAGGGGAGAAGGCTGCAAGGGCTTGGTGAATACACTGTGACTAGACTTTATATGGGTGGGAGGGCCGAGCACAAGAATAGTGCCCTTGGTTGAGTGGGGTGCTAGTCCCACAACATGCTCTAGGGAGAAAGAGCTTGAGATCAGATCAATTCAGGAAATGCTGTTTTCTCTTCGTGGCTCTTCCAGCGGCACTGTAGCTCTTTGAAGGCGCTGAGAAGTCCTGTAGTTAAACCTATTTAATACTTTATTATCCTTCATGGTTGGGCTCAAATGTCAGTTCTTCAGACTGACCTCCAGAAAGGTCGGCTCTCAGCCCATCCACACATATGCTCTCATACTATCTCTACTTTTCCTCCAAAGCACTTATCACAATTTATTATTGTATATTTATTTTGTGATTTTAAAAGAACAGTTAATATTTGCTTACCCCACTACATTGGAAGGTTCTTGAGAGTGGGTCATGCTCACCACTCAATCCCTATCCTCCTAAAAAGAGCCTGGCCCACAGCAGGTACTCAGCACATAGTTCTAGAATGAATGAAGGAGAAAGCTGATTGCTGGTGAGCAAGTTTGCCACACGGCCTTAGAGAGGGGATGACTGCTGAATGTGTAGTATGGGCCTGTCACCATGCTGGGCAAGTTCAGTTCTCAGGAGAGAATCAGGAAACGTCTGCCGAAATGAGTAGCTTTCTGATCTGAATGATGAAGCCAGAACCTTTTGGATTTTAAATTTTCATTTCTTTCTGCAGCCTAAGGAGTCCCCTCTTCATTTAGCTGTTATCAACAACCATATCGCTGTGGTAAACAGCCTATTAAGTGCGCAGTATGATATTGACATCTTAAATCAGGTAAGCCAGACAAATGAGAACTTGGAGAGTCTGTTCTCTTATGTTTTAACGCAGTGTATGCTTAGGGGTACATTTGATTAAGTTCGAGGTACTCTAAAATTTCCTGGGAGGAAAGTGTACATTCTTTTTATCCTTTCTCTTCCCCTGTAACCCCCACTACCACAATGCTTTGTCTTTTTCACACAACGGGAGTTCAGCCAGTGCATTAATTTAATAGGCCCAGCACTTCTGATAAATAGTAGCTCGGATGTAAATTGCCAGAGGCTCTTTAAATCAAAAGCCACTCCTCCAGTGTGAAATGTTGTAATTAGGGGGAGCCCTTCCCCACAAGAAGGAAGCTTTGTTTCTATAATATAAACAGTGTGTCTTCTTTTTTGCCTAAAGGCTAAAATTTTGTAATAGAAAAAATCACCATGAATTCAACCTACTGGAACAGAATCAAATGCTTCATTAGAAGAATCCATCACTGGCTGGAAATGGAAATGCTGAGGTGGAAGAATAAAGCGGATGTCGGTGGGCACTGTCTGGACTGGGCCTGCTCTCAGGCTCTGCTGCCCTCTTCCAGGAGCTATTGGGAGGGACTGGGAAGAGAAACTATGGGGAAAGGAGCCCTTCCAGGGTCCTGAGGACAGATGAGACCTCTGGACACATCCCGAGGTGGGCTGTCTTTTCCCAGAGAAGCCTCAGTTGTGCCCTCCAGGTGGGGAACAGCCAGGCACAGTGGGGGTGCCATCCTAACCCACTGTGTAGCCCTCAGAGTCTCATCTGTGAAACTAGAGCACCGACTCAGATCTCTGCAGTCTCCTCCTTAGGAGGTCAGTTGTGCCCTAAGCTGAGTGGAGATTTATCACCCCTTTTGTCCCTTGCTTTCTCAGGGAATTTCTTCCTCTCCCATCTTTTACTAACCTGAAAGTTTGGGAGAAGAAAAACCCTTCTTGTTATTAAATATACTTAGGTGTCCAACAATGTTAATGCCCCGAACCTTTCCTGATGGGTGGACTCTTTGCTACATACACAGACAGAACTCAGGTGTGATTTGGATTTCACAGGAATTGGCTAGGTTCATTCCAGAGAATGAGGGTATGTTAGGCTACCATCCAGTTATAGAACTAGAATTTATAATTTCAGTTTTCTTTGTTGTTGTTGTTAGACAAGGAATATACTCAAAGTGTAAAAATAAGAAAGCATAAATAAACTAAAAGCTTACAATTTGTTTTTAATTCCCCCAGATAAAAAACCATTGTTAACATTTTGGTACATTTCCTAACTTCTAGACTTAGAGCAGCACCGTCACAAGGAGATATGTGATGTATTGTGTCTCTATTTTATGTCAGTATAGACCTCGATAGGTTAATCAGTGTAAGCGTGTCTTTTTTGCCCATCTTGGATGATGAGCCTCCTGAGGGGCACATTGCCACTACAAAGTGAATCTTTAATAAATGCTCATTAATTTTAATTGTGGTAACACCCCAAATAAGTTGGCCCTGTGTTCTGGTAGGAAGAATATTGGGCTAGATGCTATCGCCTAGCTGTGTGACCCTGGGGAAGTTGCTTCCCTCCTCTGGTTTAGGGACTGGGCTAGATCATAACCAGTGTTCTTTTGGCCCTAATATTTTAGAAATATCTTCACATCAGCATTACTTTTGGTGAGAGGTTAAGATGGGTGATTTTCTTGTGATCTCATGTATTTCTTTGAAATACTCTCATACTATTGATAGGAAAATGGTTATTCCAGAAGAAATTAGAAGTCTTTTACTTCTTTATACATTGTAATACAGGAAATTTACAAGAGAGAGAAAAGCATCAAGAAAGCACTAAAAATAACCTCTAATCCCTCCATCTACATATTATCATTCTTTTTAAAATTCTTTATTTAGGTATTATCAGTTTAAAAAATTTTAATTACAGTTGACCTTCAATGTTATATTAGTTTCAGCATAGTGGTTAGACATTTATATGATTTATGAAGTAATTCCCCCGGATTTGTCTAGTACTCACCCGGAACTATACATAGTTATTATAATATTATCGACTGTATTTCCTATGCTGTACTTCACATCCCTGTGACTATTTCATAACTACCAATTAGTACTTCTTAATTCCTTCATCTTTTTTACCCAGTCCCTAACACTCCTCTCATCTGGAAATCACCAGTTTGTTCTCTGTATCCATGAGTCTATTTCTGTTTTGTTTGTTAGTTTATTTTGTTCTTAGATTTCACATATAAATGAGATCATATGGGATTTGTCTTTCTTTTATTGACTTATTTCACTTAGCGTAATACCTTCTAGGTTTATCCATGCTGTTGCAAGTGGTAAGATTTCATTTTTTTATGGCCAAATAATATTCCGTTGTATATCATTCCTAACATCATTGATGTATTTTCTTCTCTATGTGTGTGTGTGTGTGTGTATAAATCTATATATAATCTGTGCTCAGCTAAATATAGTGTTGTTGTCTAAGGCTTTTAATGTTAAATAAGTATTTTTTCATTTTTAAAAATAATCTTTGAAACTTTTTTATTGTGCCAATATACACATAGTGAAATTTACCTTTTTTAACCATTTGTAAATGTATAGTTCAATGGCATTAAGTACATTCACATTGTTGTATAACTATCGCAACCATCCATCTTCAGAACATTTTTTGTCTTCCCAAAATGAAATCCTGTACTCATTAAACAATAACTCCCCATTCCCCTGAGCCCCTGGCAACTACCATTCTGCTTTCTGTCTCTATGAGCTTGACTACTTTAGGTGCCTTGTATTGAAATCATTTTTAAAAATTATTCTTAGTGGTTGCCTACTTTCCAATACATGGACATACCATATTTATCTAACGAGTCTCCTTGTTAAACATGTAACTTCATTTGTTTTTCACTGTCATAAATAATATAGGCATAAATGTCCCATGTACCTACTTAAACATATATAATCTTATCTATTTTCTCTTATGCCTGTATAGGACACCTCTGTTTTCCATTTCTCTTTTCACTATGCAAGTTTTTTTCCCTTCTTAACTTGCTTGGGTTACCTTTTTGAAATTTCTCATGGCAGAGGCAGCAAACTCCTTTGCATGTGGCTGCAGATCTTGGAAATGTGGAACTGGTGGAAATCCTGCGGAAGGCAGGCTGTGACTTGAACATTATTGATAAGGTAATTTCATGGATTTCTCTCTGTTCATCAGAGATGGTTGGTAAGAATTCCCTGCTGGCTGTGAGCCTTGAGCAGCAGCATTAGCATAGCCTTTGTGAAATGGATGCAAACTGATCGTTAGTAAAACATTCCAATTTTGACTGAGATAGGTTCATAAGAATTTTTACTCTGAGCGATAAAGCATGCATTTTTAAAATTCAAATTATTAATTTTTAGAAAAGATTAAAGATTCACATGGTCAAAAACATATATTTACACACACACACACACACACACACACACACACACACACACACAGAATTAGTAAAGGTTTGACAGTAAAAATTTCCTACCCACCTGTCCCTGTTTGGTTCTCATACTACCTTTGCCGTACATATCCATTATTATACATTTGTCTGTTTTTTCCAGAGTTCCTTTATGCATTGACAAGTAAACATTAATATGTTATACTCTTCTTCAATTCCTCTATCTTTGTTATACAATGGTGACATACCTCTATGTATTGTTCTGCTTTTAGCTTTTTTCCCTTTAACAAAATAAAGTGGAGATCATCTCATATTAGTACCTGGAGAGTTTCTTCATCCTTTTTTATACAGCATAATAGACTATAGTATGGACATATCACAATTTGTTAAACTAGTTCTCACCTGATGGCCATTTAAGTTGTTCCTAAGCTTTTACTATTATAAACAGCTGCAAGGAATAAATGTTCATGTGTCTCAACTCATTTTTTATTTGTAAAAGTTTTTAAATTGTAAAACATGCATAATGTAAAATTGACCATCTTAACCATTTTTAGGCATCCAATTGAGTAGTGTTAAGTGTATTCACACTGTTATGTAACCAATCTCCAGGACATTTTCCATCCTGCAAAAACGAAACTGTGAACAACTACCCATTTTCTCCTCCATCATTGTACTGCCCCTGGCAGCCACCATTCTACTTTCTGGTCTCTATGAATTTGACTGCTCTAGGTACCTCATATAAGTGAAATCATACAATATTTGCCCCTTTGTGACTTAGCATATTTCACTTAGGGTAACATCCTCAAGGTTTATCCATGTTGCAGCATGTCAGAATTTCATTCCTTTCTAAGGTTGAATGATACTCATTGTATGTGCACACCACATTTTGTTTATCCTGTTGTCCACCTTTTGGCTTTTATGTAGACTTGTTTGATGCAGTGATGTAAGCTGATGTAGGCTCAGCCATCAGAAAGTTGTAGGCTGTCTTTTAGGTTCTAGTCTTACTAAAAGGCATAAATACAGGAGACTGCTAAAACACCTGTTAGATACTCACACACATGCCTTCTTATTTCAGTCCTCGCATCTCCTCTGTGGACAAGGCAAGATTTGAGAGATTTTAATGACAGCAGAGTCACATACATAGTAAGAGGCAGAGCCTGGCTTCAAAGCCATAGCTAATGGCTGCATGATTGTCTGACGTTTTCCTACAAATGCTGGCAAAGGTAACAGCTTCCAAAAGTTATAGGTTTTTCCTTCTCTGTCTTCGCCTGCAAGGTTTATCAGCTCGGCCCAGACCTAATTCCCAGTACAAGGCTGAGTCCACCCTACTCTATGTCAGAATCACACATTTTACATTTTTAGGATCTGAAGTAGTGATATGCTGTTTTACTTTTCTCTATATGTCAGTTTTTAAAATTAACTCTTTTTTTTTTTTTCCTGATCATAAAAGCAATCAAGCTAAATGATGACAATCTGGAAAACAGAAAGCATAAGGAGAACACAATCACCCATAATCCCATCGCTTAGTTGTGGCTCATTAACTTCTGTAAATATTTAGAATTAGTATTAGCATTAAGCATTAGTATTTTCCTATACTTTCTTTTTGTACTTTATTCTACTTTTTTGTCAGTTCTTTCCCAGGCAGTCCTATGTGTAGAGAATCTATTGTATTGGCAGAGAACTCATGTTGGGGGCCCTGGTGCTATTGGACTAGATATTCTAGTAAACACCTCCCATGCTACAACTTGGCTTTGTTTTCAGAACAAAAGCCCACAGTTTACTAGGCCTTACAATTTGATTTTCCCAGATTTCCCTTCTCCTCCTCTCTCCTTCTTCTCAGGGTCTGGTACCTAGTTGGCACCCAATACATATTTAATTAATGAGTAAAAACTACCTTTCTATAGCCTTCCACCATAGGTAAATGACAGTTTCTAAGACTGGAAATTATGGATAGGAAAAGGGGACCCAAGTATGGTGTAAATTTGACTTTCCCAGAAATCTTTTTTCTTGGCCTGAGGCATCATAGGCTCCTGGGGGCCTTCTACCCTCGATGGTGTTGAGTATTTGGATTTCTACTCTAGTGTACCCTCTCGGTAAAGGTTTTCTATGATCTGAAACTCTGGCTCTCAGAATACTGCCTTCCCAAAATAGGCTAATTATGGTGATTCAAATGGCTTTACAAGCCAGAATTTAGACAGTGTACAATTAGAGACTTGCTGAATGCCTACAAAATGCAGTTCTTCCTAATTTCATTACTGCCTCTTGATTAGAAGCTGATTACTCTCAGCCCTCATTTTCAGGCTCAACTGAGTATTAGCACCTGGACTAAGAGCCAAATCATTTGGATTGTTGGAAGTTACAAACAGTCAGCCACATGAGAAAATTATTGGGATTCCCTAAGGATAGATATGGGTTCCTAAGATTAAAATTTCTTCTGGAGTTACTTCTGACTAATCATTTAAATTATATTCACAATCTTCGAGCAAATTTTTCATGGGTCATTTTTAAAGCAATGAGTACCACCATCTTTTGCTCAGAAAAAAAAATGTGTAGATATATAGATTGTGCACTGCATAAAATCAAGGAGAAAAAAATATAGGAGAAACTGCTTGCAAAGCTATGTGCCCTGGCTTTGAGCTATCTCCATCATGACAAAAGTGTGCCTTTTGTAATTTGTACAAGGTACCATATGGGCTTCAGGCACTCATGGCCCAAATTATGTCCAGTATAGCCCTTATTGATCATTCCAAAACCTCACCCTTGGTTAAAGGCAGTAATGATATAATAGGAAAAGAAAAATTCTAGGTAGGAGTCTAGCAAACTGAATTCTATTCTATGAATTAGTAGTGTTATCATGATTGATATTATTCTTAATAAGATCCAGTCCTTTTCTATCTTAACATTCCACCATCCTCAACACATGAGTTCCACTTCCTGGTCTAAGGTGGCCATTCAAGCTCCTGCCATCATGCTAGCATTCCACTTAACAGGGAGAGGAAAGGAAGGAGAACAATATCCCTCTTCTCTTTAAAGATACTTCTCAAAAGTTGCATATGCCACTTCCATTTACATGCCATTGACCAGAACTTAGGTCTCATACCCAAGTGCATGGGACACTAGGAAATGCCTGGCTAATGCCAGGAGGTCTTTTCCTATGAAAGGAAGGAAGAAAAGTTATTAAGGAGAGGGGGTGTGGAACCCTGACTAAAGCCTCTACCACAGGTGGAGTCAGCCTTCAGAGGAGAAAATGTGTAATCATGTTGTTAATTTGTTGAAGACTTCTCAGTGCAGTGAGCCAGGGAGACCCCTGAGAATAATAGAGAAATGTTTGGGTTCTCATTGGTAGAGGGATTTATAAGACATCATGATAGTGGCCCGCCTAAGCCCAAACTCCCTCGCTCAGTTAACGTAGTACCAGGCATTATCAATATCTGTCATCTCTTGAACAATTACCATGTGCCACGCACTGTCCTGAGGGCATTACATGCATTATCACATTTACTCCTCACCAGTACACCTTTTTGAGATGGAAAGAAGAAGCTGAGGACTGGCCCAAGTGTACCCTGCAAGGAAACAGTAAGCTCAGGATTTGAACCCAGGTCCCCTTGTAAACGAGAGCTCCTAACCACTGGGAAACATCACCTGACACTTTCACTTTGACTTTTAGCATGGGAAGACTGCCCTGGCTGTGGCCTCCAGAAGCAATCATAGCCTTGTTGTGGACATGCTCATAAAAGCAGAGAGATACTATGCCTGGAGAGAGGTAACGAAGGTTGTTTCCATTAGAGATGCTGTGACATTTCCAAGATGTCCCCTCTCTTTTCTTTGGGGGTGGGTAAATATCAGCAGCAGGCTGATATGAGGTAGAAGCATGAGACATAACACTGCAAAATTTCTCATTTCCTGTGTCAGACAGACAGTACTCTAGATTTTTATATCGGACATCTCTATCTTGAATGACTAAAAAGGATCCAATGACATATAACATTGAAAATGTAGTCTCAGTTACCACCATACCAGTTATATATGGAAAAAAATATATACATATGCTCTGAAATAAGGCAATAAGCAGAAAATGTCTGAAATCATCTAATGCAATTACTTCCAATTTAGAAACACAGTGGAAACATCAGGGAGCCAAGAACTAGCTTTACTCTGACATTCAAGCAAGATCACAGTCTGGAAACCAGGCATATTCGCGATCTTCTCTGGAACCTAGCTTACCGTCAGCTGAAGGCCAATGAGTGGCAGCGGTTGGCCCGTTCATGGCACTTTACAGATGACCAGATCAGAGCCATTGAGGAGCAGTGGTCAGGTGAGCATGCCTAGACAATACAGGCAAGAACATCCAGCATCAAGAACAGCCATCCTTCCTGGTGGTGGTCAATCTTCTAAGTGCCGTGAATGCAGACTCAGAGCTCTCTGTGAGAGGATTCCAAGACATGGAGTCATTTCAGCCAGACTCCAGATGTCAGAATTAGTGAGACAGGTCAGCTAGAGTCCTTAGTTTTGCTTTTTTATAATTTGACAAAAAGGTAGGAAATATAGAAAGTTTGTTTGACATTAATTAACTAATTAGTTTTAAAAACAAAGAAGCAAACACCTTTGGCAAAACTCTTTATTCAGGGCACTTTCCGTACATGGATTTCGTGAGATGGAGACAAGTCCTGTGCTCGGGGGTTGGTTCGCATTGCTGATTGCCAGGGATTATAGATACAGAACCCACAGCACACCAGATACTAGTAAATTGTGGCATTTTTATTGCTAATTCTAAGATATACTTTCATTAAAAAATGGAAGATAACGAATGCATTGAAAATGTCGAATATTGACTATAGTTTGGGAAAAGATTTTTTGTTATTATTTGTCCTTTGTTGCTAATTAGACATGTTGTGTTCTGTGGAATTTTCAGGAAAGTTGTCTTCTGGAAATCTCTCTTGACCTAGAGAAATGATTTGGAAATACAGTGTACTTTCAGAGTACTTGCTATCAGAATAAGGGAGATTTTAAAATGTTTCAGTCCAGCATTCCAGAGTGCCTAATGTGTGTTTTGCTTTGCCAGGTGAAGGGGACGTCAGCTCTGTAAGTCCTGGTGCTTGTTTGGTAGAATTTAGTTGGCATGATAACAGTAACATCCACAATGCAGTTACATTGTGACCAAAGTTACCGCACCAGGGAGTTTGTGAGCTTTTGAGCAAAGTAGTGACATGTTGATGATGGTACTTAAGAAGTTAGTTTGGCAAGGGCAAGGTTAGGAGGATTCACCTAGGAGTACATTTTTTATGTGTGCAGTCTGCTTTCCCTGAAATGCCTGTCCTTCTAATAATCTATCTCACAAACTTCTTCCCAGGAGCTCAGGCCCTGCTCCTGGTATCTTTCTGCTCCCGCACTTTGGGTAGAGCTAGGAGCCTATCATGTGTTTGTAACTGGTTTGTATCATGTGTTTGTAACTCCCAGTTTGCTGCTTGGAGTGACAATGGCTTCCCATCTTTATATCCCAGCACTTCCCCCCAACATTTCTTAGGAGTTAGGTATCCAGTTAAGTATTTGTCCAGCTACTGGCCTGGAGGATGCAGACTTCCATCACGAACTGGAGTGACAGGATGTACATGCTTGCTGCTCAGAGTATGGGCAACAAATAGCATCATCAGCAGCAGCACCATCACAACCCAGGAGCTTATTAGACATGCAGATCTTCAACCCAGAGCGACTGAATCAGGGTCTGCATTTTAACAAGATCTCCAGGTGAAATATACACTTTCAGTTTGAGTTTGAAAAGGTCCACGTCTGATTAAGATTGTCCCTGACCACCAGGCAGGGATGCAGCTGTAAAATCTTTTGTCTGCTCCTTTGGGCTGTGTCAAGCACAGTAAGTGCATGACAAGTGCTGGATTGAGTCTAAACTCTAGTCATCCTAAAGAAGCACCGGTGAGGGGAACTGGAAGGGCTTTCATCAACTGGGCTTTTTATTTAACAGTCATAAGAAGGAATGAATTTGCAACCACAGTTATAGAGAAAATTTACTTAGAATTGGGATCACAATTATAAAGAGACATTATCAATATGTCTTATTTTGCCCATGACCTTTGTGCCTGGAACAGGAAAGGAAAGCTTCCGTGAGCATGGCTACAGGGCTCTGCTCATCTGGCTGCATGGGACCCTGATGACACAGGACACGCCGGTCAAGCACCTGTATGAAGAGCTCGTACGTGCAGGTTTCCCAGAAGTAGCTGGTGAGTTAGTTTTTAATGAACAGAAACTCCTGCTCCCATAAAATGTTAGGGGACAGTTAACAGAAGTAATACTACCTGAGTAGCAGCAGTCCCAACTTGGTGTTAGCTGTGGCTCATTCAGAATATGCAACTTCTCCTTTGGTGAGTGACTGAGTCAATACTAGTTCTGTTTTTTAGCCCCATGGTTCTCAGTGTCATCTCCTACAAGGCGTTTGAAAAAGTATAGGAATATTTTTGTTTGTCTGTGTGGTTGGGGGAGGGAAGATAGGGAAGATGGGAGGGGTACAGGAATGCTGAATCACGTCATAAGGTTGTAGGATAGTTCTCCACAACTAAGAATCATTGTGCTTCAAATGCCATTTTGCCCATGTTGGGAAATTCTGCAAGTTAGTGTATTTGAAAATGTTATCTCTAGGTTGAGAGAAAAGAGCAGACAGGCTATTACTTTGCCAGCTGAGGTTACTGCTAAAAATCAGTCTTCCATAGATCATATTGTCAGGAAAAATGCTCTGAAAATTTATCAATTAATTAGGTGTAACTTGTGTGTAATAAAAACCATTCAAGCAAAATATAGAAACACCTGCCATTATTTTTATGATGCTGCTTTACCTGAAGCTGAGATCATAAATGCATGACTCAGATCACTGATCCAATATTTAATTTCAAGCAGGAATAGTACAGGGGTGACGCCTACCTTCCGTGACATTATCCTTGTAGCATTGGGGGTGTTCCTTCAACTTTATTCATCCCAAGGGAGACCAGAGGCAGTTCTCTGAAGTGGAGAAGGGCATGTGCTCTGGGCTTCTATCTGAATTCCAATGCTGATAGGCTGTGTGATCTTGAGAAGTTCTATGACCTTGTTGTACCAGTGTTCTCATTCATTAACTAGGAAAGTGTCTATGTCAAAGGGCTGTTGTGGGATTGAATGAGTAATAGTGCCTGGCATGTAGCAAGTGCTTAATAAATGTTAGCTATTAATAATAAATGTTATGTTGTTTTTTTCCAGAAAAGATCCGTCAATTCAAAAGTGAAACTGACACAAAACCCAAGAAATGTGCAATTTCATAAATGCCTAGAGAGATTGTGTTTAAATGATTTGCCACTCAGCATTTAGTCCTTTTAAATTCAGTTCTTTAATGCTGCAAAATTCCTCTAGCAGTAGGATTGATTTTCCTTTCAACTGTGAAGATGGTGGTGACAGGATCCTCTAACAGATGAAAAATGGTATTATACATTCCAGTCACTGAAAAGTCCAAAAATTTTTTTAGATTTTGCTTAAGACAAATTCTATATGATTTTCCAATTCTTGTCATTTGATGCAACACGTGTGATAGCATAATCTAGGATTTTGTCTATCATGCTTTAGCAAAATATAATGGTGGAAGTAGTATTATGGCATATGGGAAAACCAGATGTGTTAAGATAGACATGGTTTTGAATAATGATTTTTGCCACTTATTAGTTATGAGCCTTTGAGCATTCAAATTCTGATCTTTAGTTTCCTGCTCTATAAAATGAAAGACATGTCTACCTTTTCCATAATATTTTGGTGAGGATAAAAGGAGAATGCCTGTGAAATACATAACCTTATGCCCACCATATTGAAATCATTAACTTTTATTTCTCCTGTAAGAGAAACAATTCGGAAATTTATAGCCACCGGTGGATTTAAATAACACATATGTGTAACATATCACTTAGAAAAGTCTAGAAATATATATACCAATATTTTTTTTATCTCTTGGTAATTTATATAGGTGATTTGAATTTTCTTTGTACTTTTTAGTGTCCAGTTTTTTTCACAATAAATATGCATTTTTTGTAATCTGAGAAAGTTGTTAAATATGAAATTAAGTATCAGTTTATATCAGCTTACTACACCTATTCATGTAGTGAATTTAAGGCTCTCCATTCTCCACTTCTGACTCTAGACTTATAAGGCCAAAAATAAAACCATGAGCAATTTTAATCCAGTTATTCTATCATGAATTTATAGTTCAACATCTTGAGCCCACTGAATGTTATGAATGTTTACAACAGGTAATATGTTCACATGCGTCCCAAAGTTTTTAACAAAGTCAGTCAGTGAAAAGTCTCGTCTCCATTTGTTCTTAAGTCTGGCCAGTTCCCACTGACCTTGCTACTCTTCTTCCCCTGCAGCCCCCACAAATCTGGGTAACCTCCTTATATAAAAATAAATATAAACACATATTAAAGTGTTAATTGTTTAACTTAGGCTAACACTAATTACTTGATGCTTTAGACAATTTCCAGAGCTTAAGGCTTAAAAAGAAACATATTAATTACAGTAGTCATAACATTCACTTCAGTTTATCCAGGTTATGGCTTGCATACTGAATACTGTCATTAATCTACTTCTTCAAAGAGCAAAGCCTGAGGCCAAAGTGTATGTGCCATTGCCTTTTTTAGAGCACAAATCCAAGGAAGCAGGAGGAAAAGGGGAGTGATATGGGAAAGGGGATTCAAGACCAGGGTGAATTACTAAACTGGCCACCACTTGGTATCAAGCACAACTGATTATTTGACCCGAAGGTACTCTCTTCTGAGAGAGAGGGGGTGGCTAGTACATCTCAGGACAATTTGTATGAGGGGGAAGGGAGGAATCGATCTATTTACCACAAGGAAGTGTTAGTTCTGGGAGGATTGTGAATGAACTCCAAGTGGGGCCTGCTGGTCTCTCAACTGACTGGGAGTAGAGGGAAGCCCTGGGGACAATGCCCTCTGTACAGGCAACAGATGACTACGTGCTGTTCAGCTGCGCTTGTTGAAACCCACGAGGAGCTGTTTGCCACAGTGGTAGCTGGGCCAGGACCCAGAATGAGGGTTGCATAAGAAGGGCCTAATACTCTTTTAAGACATGACGTTATACTTCTAACAATTCAGAAAAACCTTGGTTTCCCACTTTAGAAAATGAGTTATTTACCTATCTCACATTTATTCTCTGATGTCCTGTTAACAGTGTAAGGCAATAAGAAAAACTATTTCCTATAATAAAGTTAGAATATAGGGCTGGATCATGTTCGAATTGGAAGAGCCTTCAGATTATTAAATCTATCTTTACTTAATAATCTAAAATTGAGGTCCTAGACAGATTCTTCAGAATCTACATGTTTTTATGTAACCCACAAGTAATTTGTGAAATAGGTAGGATGGGTAGGTCTCATAGTTTCATAGATGAGAATCCTGAGATTCATTTAAATTGTCTAGCCCAAGGTAACCCAGTCAGTCAGATATAAAACTTCTTAGAGGACTGGTCTTGTTCTCTTGGATCAGTTTTGCCCGGATGGTTTCTTCCGAATGGAGAGTGAAAAGTCTCTACCCAGGCTTGGAGGGTCTGCTGAGTTGCCTAGGCTACACCACCACAGGACACTGGATGTTCAGAATAAACAATGTGGGTTCCACTTTACAGTTTCAAAAAAAGCAGGGAAGAATGTCAGAAATAGGATCATTCTCATTGGAAATTTCCCTTTGATGTTTCTATAACTTTTTGTGCTAGTAAAAAAATTTTGCCCTTTTAACATTATAAATTATTCATAAGTATTGTCATTTCCCCTTTTAATTCTTAGAGTACTAGAAAAATGAAGACAAATATACTGTAGTCACAAAAAATATCAATATTACTTGTTTACCTTTCTAACTTAAAAACCATTTTAGTTTCTATTAGTTTTAATAATTTTTAAAATAAACTCTCTTAAAGTTTACTCAGTAACATTGGAAATAATTTAGCCTTTTAGAATAATGTAGAGAAAACAGGATTTATATACTTTCATGATATAATCAGCCATAGGCTAAATCTATTTTTTAAAAAAGAGTCCGGTATCTTTTTAATTTAAAAAAGTTTTACTTCATTACTTAAATTAAAAAATAACATTAAAATAATCCTACATATAGTTACAAAAGATGGTATGGCTTGAAAAAGTCTTTTGTAATTTTGAAAAGATGAACATGATATTATGTTCTAAAAATATGGAAAATTTAAAAACTAAAGACTTCTAATTCTTGGTAAAACCAGAGGAATTAAAAGATCTTCATATGAATGTATTCATTCTAGTCAACCACTTTTATAGAATGAATGCTTGTGAGAGACGGGGTGTGAGCTGATCTGGTCCCAAGAGATCTGGAAGCCGAGGTAGTACTTTCAGGATGAATGGTCCGGGGATATCTGGCTGCAGCAGCTTGAGGAATGGTTTGCTGAAAAGATAAAAATCTGCTTTAATAATCCTATAAAATCACACATATTAAGTATCATTTCATCATCTATAACTTAGCTCAACAAAACATTCGCTAAGCATCAGTGGATACAAACAATGAATTGGGTAAAGCAGCCATTAAAACAAACAAAATGTGGTCCTTTTCTGTAAGGAGCTCATACCCAGTTAGACAGATGTACTCAATACCCACAATTTATACCAAAATTGTCTTCCAGAGGAGCACACAAAGAACCACGAGAGTATTCATTCCTCAAGGAGGACGTGAGTGGATAGAGTCTTGTACAGAAAGGGACTTTGTGGTGTCTGGAAGAAGGGTCTGCTCCAACCTGCCCCTCCTTCCTGGCTGTTAATATGTGGAGTCTAATCCTGGGGAATATGTGAGAAGCCCTGAAGAGCCCAGTCTGGTCCTTGCTTCAAACCAGAGTAAAGCAGGTCTCTCCTATTTTACCTGGTTCACCTGGGAGCTGACTAAACTTTTTACAGTCACACATTGTCCCTTAATATGAACTATAACTTTCTAAACAGAGAAACAACTAGATGCCGAAGACACATGTTGAGGGGCGGACATGAGTGTTAATTCTGAATTCAGAGGAACATCTTAGACATAAGCACTGAAGCATTAAAGTCAGGGCGCATATGCCTTCATCTGTACACGTAATATTTGTAAGTTCACATTATGTACATAAGTGCATATTACATATCTACATATGTGTTGTATGTACAAGTATAAGGCTTTCCTGTACTATACATGATATAGCTTCTTAGTTGGAAGCAATAGGATTTGTTATCTAGGCAAGTTCTCAGTCCTTGTCACTGACTAGCACATGTAGATTCTGATTAGGGTCTTCCACTTAGAAGAGTTATCTTTAAGATACTTTAGGTATTATTCCTGAACTCTAATTGTACGCATGCATGGCTTTTCATGCCATCTAACCAGCACTATCATTCAAACAAAACAAATATACTGAAAATCTTAGAATCATACCTATCCTGTATAAGGACCAAATAATTCAGTAAGTAATACAAACATGTGCTGTTTGTCAGAAAATTTCCTTATAGGGAATACCAAAGTTTGTCAAGGAAACCCACTGAGATCCAGGCTACCTAGGACTTGGTGGCAAATGAACATTGCAGAGCTTCTGCCATCAGAAGATAAGAAATACTATTTAGTAATGGTATGTATGGTGTCTGCATAGCCAGAAGTGTTCCCACTGGCTAAAGCAGATGCTCAAAATGTGATCAAAGCCTCAGTGAATTATATCATCCCCATATTCCTATGGTTCTCTTCTTAGCTCTCCTTGATTTCTAGTTCTCTCAGTTCAGAGTAGTTGCATATTTCTGAAACTGTGAATAAGGAGTCCCTGGGTAGAAGTAATGAGACTTTAATTTTCCCAGTCCAATTTTTGTACAAATTCATTTCTTTTAGATATTTCCTCTTATTGTCCAATATGAGTTATACAATGAATTACATAAATCTGGGAAATTAAAATGACTCTAATAAATCAGCAGTTGGTTTTAAAAAAATACTTGGAGTAAAATTATATATATTTGACCAAAACATTCACTATGTATTTCAAAAGCTCTATCATACAGCTATGCAGGTCTTCATTTCAAATTCTGCTTTAAGAATAAGAGCTCTTATTTTAAGAAATGAAAAAATAACCTCCTTAAAGTGTTTTATATATTTCTTTGTACATAAATAATTGGGTAATTACTACAAATGGGAGATCATCTTGTAACTAGTCTGAAATTTTAGTTCCTAACCACCTAATCTGACCCCTGGGTAGGACAGACAAGAGGAACTTTAGAAATAGATTCACATTACTGGTGTCATGATCTACAAAATCTAGCAGAGAATGAAGAAGCACTAGGAGCAAGCAATTATCCAGCAGATGGGGCTAAAGTGTCAGAGATATGATTACTGTTTTATTAGTAATAACTGTTTCTGGTAGTGATAGATCTTGATTCCTGGGAAAAATAAAAAATCCTACTGAGGACTATTGTGTCTGTCATATTACCCAAATTAGGTAATAAAGGGAGTTTATGGCTGGCTAATTCATGGCCAATTACTGGAACAGTACTACACATGCTGAATAAGCAAAGGGCAGTTTGGGAGATAAATATTAGAAACAAGGATTTTAAGTCTTTAATTCCCTAATTTTTCTTCCATAAAATATGGATTTCCAACATTAGTCCAAAAACAAAAGGATGTATAAATTAAAAACAAACACACGTATGCTCTCTCTAACCCTTCTTCATCTTACAAGTGGACAGTCTCTCTCCCTACCTCTTTATATACATCATAAGTGCTGATAAAAATAGAAATTAGTTCATCTTTTTTAATATCTCACATTTTAAAAGATATATAGAGAAGTCATCTAAGGACTTTCAGAGTCTGTCCAGTTTATGAAGGTCAAGGTAACCCTTAGTAACCAGAAAGACAGGGGTTTAAAACCATGCCAAATATCTTTTTTTGCTAATATTTTGACATACTGAGTAGGCAGGAATGTTGCCTAATATTGAGAATTTATATAGAGGCCATTCTCTTTTAAAATTAACCCTTATTTCTCTTTGGAGATATAGTCTTCTAACTTTTAAACTTTCTAATTGTTGATTATATGCAGTTGTAAGAAATAATGAACAGGTATCCCTGTATCCTTCTTTGGTTTTTATTAAGTTAAATTTGCTTGTGATTTTACAGTTTACAAAGTGCCTTTATACATCTCATTTAATTTTCACATTATCTCATTTAATCCTGAACTCTGACAATAAACGCTAGGAGCTAAGTACTCTTATCACTCCCATTTTATACAGAGAAAATGGAGGCTCAAATATTTTACTTGTTTAGTATATAATCACAAAGGCAATAAGTTGCAAAACTGGGGCACTAATTTAGGTTTTTCTGTTTATTTTGCTTAAATTCCATGTACTTTCCTTTATATAATATAAATTTATTACAATCTGAATTTTTTTCCAAACTAGAAATATGCTAATAATTGTAATGAAAAGGGGGAAGAAGACTTAAAAAGGGGAAGCATTTCTTATAATCAAAATCTGCTACATGAACAACTAGTTAACTTTTTAAAATTAATTAGAAATCACTTATATATTTTACCCTTCTGTCCACAAACACATTGGCTTACTTTTTGTCATCTGATCATTTTTACGCTGTTGAAAAGAAAAAATGTTTCTGAAATTGATTTCCTAAAAGAGGAATGGCAGATTTAGAGCAGGTATGATAAATTAAGTATATAAAGACTATAATATTAAAAGGCAAAATAAGAACCAGTCATCATAAATGTTGATTTTCTCAACATTTCATTTGAGTGTTTATTAGTCTATAAAACTCCCAGGAAAAAGACTTTTTGACAAAACGTTATTAAATATGGACTCACGATTGTGACTGGATGATGTTTTTCCACAACAACTGAGCTCATGGGAGGAGAAACTCCCATTATAGCTAAACTGCTATTAATTTTATTTTTTGAAGCAAAATCACATTTCCCTGTGATCCGGGCTGTAATTGTTCTTCCAGCTTTCTGTTGTGCAGATGTCACAACTCTTGGCACATACTAAAAAAAAAAAAATTAAAGAAATATCTAGATGATAGAAAATCCATGACAAAATTTATAGTACTTTTGGTTCTATAACTTATGAAGAAAATACATGGACATTTAAAATAATTGTATATTCAACCAACTTTAACATGGAAAAATAAAACATGTAAAACCAAACACCCCAAAATATTCCTTTAACCTTGGTGTACCATCTATTTTACAGGACTTCATGAAATTTTTAAAAACTTTTTATTTTGAAATAATATAGATTCATACTGAGTTACAAGGATAGTATAATGAGGTCTGTGTATTATTTACCCAATTTCTGGAAATTATTATATTTTTTATAATTATAGTGTAAGTATGATATCAAAACCAGGAAACTGACAATGGTATAATGTCTGGTTATAGATCTATGTCATTTTATCACATAAGTGGATTCCAATAATTATCATGGCAATCAAGATACAGAAGTAGTTCATCACCATAAAAATTTCCCTTATGCTACCCTTTAGTTACACCCATCTCCCTTGCCCCACAATCCCTAACTCTTGGCACCATTCTTCTGTTTTATGACCTCTTTTGATCCTTATGCATAATTAATATTACCATTACACATAAGCTTTTGTGTTCTGCCATCTTATCGCTTTGTTAATATACTTTTCCCCCATGAACAGAGACCTGCTATAATTTCTAAGAGGTTTTTATAGCAACAAACTACAGTTTATCTAATTGTCTCAGTTCCTTCTCTATAATATATACTAATTTTTATTAAAAAAAGATTCCCCTTTTGAGAGTTATTTTTGTAGAATATATTCCAAAAACTGGATGATCAGATCAAAGGATAATGCCAGCTTTTACAGCTATTGTTGCTTACTATTAGATACTCCAGAAAAAACATATTTACATCTGGAGTAACACATATGTGTACTCATTTTTTTCTGTCCATTGTCAACTAATTACATTAGCTGGGCAAAAATCCAAAGGAATAAGAAAAAAAGGAAAATGACATATTGAAAACATATTTAAAAACCCAATATTTGTATCTTGATTTCTGATATGGAGACAATGTATATTATTAGTTCAGAGTAGA
This sequence comes from Macroglossus sobrinus, assembly GCA_004027375.1. NCBI lineage: Eukaryota > Metazoa > Chordata > Mammalia > Chiroptera > Pteropodidae > Macroglossus > Macroglossus sobrinus. The sequence goes on along the minus strand of PVKZ01000059.1, from coordinate 1,617,637 downwards.
GGGCTCTGAAGCCAGACTGTCACAGTCTGAGTTCCAGTTCTGTTACTGTGTCCACAGGCAAGTTATTCTCTCTAAGCCTCAATTTCCTCATTTACAAAATGGAAAAGCAGGACCAGCTGCCTAATGATACTCTCATTTTCCATTCAGATGAAAAAGAATGTTAGAAGAGAAACTTTATTAATTTAAAAGTCTGTTTGCTTATTGTCTCTAGTAGTGTTCTTGTAGAGTCTTTAGGGTTTTCTATATAATCATGTCATCTGCAAATAGTGACAGTTTGACTTCGTTTCCTATCCGGATGCCTTTTATGTCTTTCTCTTGCCTGACTGCACTTGCTAGGACCTCCAATGTTATGCTGAATAACAGTGGTGATAGTGGACAGCCTTGCCTTGTTCCTGATCTTAGAGGGAAGGTTTTTAGTTTTTCACCATTAAGTATAATGTTGGCTGAGGGTTTGTCATATGTGGCCTTTATTATGTTAAAGTACTTTCCCTCTATACCGATTTTGTTAAGTGCTTTGATCATTAATAATGCTATATCTTGTTGAAGGCTTTTTATGTATCTATTGATACGATCTAACTAAAATCTCACAATTATTCCAAACAAGGTTAGAAAAAGTAAAGTGCCATCTATTGTTCAACCATGTGAATGTCAATATATTTACTTGTACAACTGCCTAATGTATTTTTTGAAAAATGTTTCCCACCATGAAATTCTGATATTTTATTTCACATACTGGAGATATATACGGAAAGAAAAGAATTTTACAGATGAAGATATTATTTCACTAGAATGGTAATCCACCTTTCTCCAGTTACTTGCTTCCCAAATCTATGCAGTTTACTTTCTACACACACCTCCCTTTAGCTACTGGAAATACTGAGAAGACTGGAAAAAGTTTTGAATGTTCATAGGAAATCTCTGATTAAAATGGAGAGAAAGATAACCAAGCCTGGACTACAGATCTCTCTTCCTTTCCTGTTCCTAACAATGATAGCTTCACATTAGGTAAGTTATCCAACTAATATATTTGTTCCTACTTTAGTTATGTGGTTCTTTTTAAAAACAAGAGGATATATTGAGGGGAATCTGAGTATTGTAATTATCTAAGCAGGGAAGAAAACTACCATTACACTTACAGATTGATTGACTAGTGATTCTCCTTTCTCCCAGGCCCTGAAGGCTATACTTATGTAAATACAATTGAATGTGTATGTTTCTGAAATAGAGGGATGTAGTTGGACAGGTGGAAGAAGAAAGGTTGCCTACACAATATTATGTTTTTATGTTTCAAAGACTTTGAAATCATTTCAAGTGATCAAATTGTTTTCACAAATTAATAACAAAAAGGGTGGTAAGCATACTCGTTCATTCAGTTCTTCCATGCATTTTCAGGTTTATATATAAATGCAGATGTAAAACGATATAGTCATATTTTAAGAAGAGAATTTTGAAAAATCTAGCTCTTGTGTACGTTACCTGAATATGTGACATAAATGAGACTAGATTTTAATAAATACTGTGTTTATTTAAATGAGATCTGTATAGGATCACACTTTAAAATGTATAACCGTGAAAAACACAGCTAACGTATTTCAGGGTTGAATTTTAGTGTCTTATTTCTAAGTCAAAACTTCCTTACACATTCAGTTTTCTCTTAACAGCTATATTTTTTAACCTCTTTAAATTAAGAGCAAATATGATAAATAGCAGATCTCAACATATTTTTCCCAAAGTTAGTAGTTTCCAAAAGGCATAAATTTGAGATAGCTGGAATACTAAAGATGACCAATTGTCTGGTTGACTCAGTGATGGCACCTTCTGATGGCCTGCCAGTGAAACTGTAAGACCTAAAATCTATTCTGCCATCATCTTTCTCCTCATGTAAGTGGTTAGGGAGACAAGTAAATCAGAATAATCTCAGGACCTTTATTGAACTGTATATACCTTTTGCCAAGAAGGAGGGTATACTGTTTTGTTTTTATTTTTAAAAAGCCCTGCAGAGGTGAATCTGATAAGTTTGGCTAGAAACACAGAAGCATACAGGTTTAACAACAGGAGGCCAAGGAGTCAGAACCATAATGTACTTTGATGGTTAACTCTTCCCATATTAATAGCTTGATGAATTTCACTGCAGGCAAGTTCTTATATAATTACTCCATCCCTATTCAGTACTCTCCCCCTCCATGCACTTCTCTAATACTGACTCTAGGAAAAACTATACCTAGCTTCATTCCAATTATGAATTAAAAATTAAAACCTAATCAAGTCAAGATGGAGTTACTACAGAGTAGTGTTAATGATATGTCTTCATCCAGTGAAAGGGAAAGCTATACAAGAGCCATTAATCTCCTAAGCCCTTGAAAATACCCACTAGTTTCCTTCAAAAATTAAAAAAAAAAACCTCTTAATTAAATCTATTTTGAAAAATGTAAAATGAAAAAGTTCTTTATTTTTGTTCATTATCACTACTGTAATAGAACTTTTTCTTTTTTTTTCAGGATGCTCCAAATGATCTTTTTACTTTTAAGAGAGTAGAACTTTCTTTCAGTAGAACTTACACAAATTAATGTCTTAGCCACTTTGTATATTATATGTTTTCTGTGACTTGGCCTAAATATGATATGGGCTTTTTTTTCTCCATGAGAAACTATGTTCCGAGTTCAAAATATTCAATATACAAACAAGTTGGGAACCCTTTTCCCAAGGCAGGCACCCGTATGAACTGCACTAACCATTTCTTCTGCTGCAGCAGTAGATGTAGATCCAGCACCAAGAGGAGCAGAAATAGGAAAGTGAACAGAGGAAGCGGTAGCAGCCCCAGCAGAAGAGACGGAAGCAGAGGGAAAACCAGCAGTGCTGGTCACTCCCGTGGCTGCTCCTGGTAGGGATGGTTCTGCTGAGGGCATCGGAATAGCTGAAGGATCCAAATGAGCAGAAGGTTCTTTTCCTTGAACACCAGGACCATACTCTTCCCTTTTATTATTTGTGAAGTCTATAAATCACAAATTAATTTTGTTAAAATTCTCCCAAGATTTCTTTTATCCCAATAAAAAATACATAATAGCTATAATTTGGTCTTAACAGAACCATAACAATAATATGGTCTCTCTGAGCCCAAGGATTTATGTCCTTTTGCATTATTTCATACAACTATCCTGATAAATGGCCTACTATTTAGATCTTTAGAATAATTTTATATCATCATACCCTCTCATTCTATTCATTGCCCTTATCTTAACAAAAACAATGTATTTTCATTTTTGATTTTTCAGCAAACAATAAATCAATAAGCAAATTTTGACATTATAAAAGAAATGAACTCTCTGTCAATTACATGTCATGAATTAAGAGCATATTTGCACACTTAATTGATTTTAGTGACACAAATAGTAACCTTCTCTCAAAACAGAATCTATTCTTAGATCAAAGGAGTGAATAACATCAGCTTCCAGAAGCTAGGAGAAAGGGTCCTATTTTGGATATTTCCCTCCTAGTATTAGAATTTAGTTTAAAATTTCCCTTAAGACTACAGCTATGTGGTACCAAACATGAGGTGAGGGTTTCATAATTCAGTCCTATTTTAGAATATCTAAATAGAGTATATAACCCCACTTTTAAATGTTGTTCTCTTTCCATCTAGAAATTTGGACTTCTGTGTAAGTCCTTTTCTTAGACTATGTTTATGTAAAATAGAGTAATAGTTACTTCATTAACAAAGTTTAATGAAGATTATAATGTCCACTGAAATATTTGATGAAAGGAACTAATTCCATATAAAATACAGCTTTTGCTTTGAAATCAACACACACACACACTCACACACACAAACGGAGTTTTAACATGTTTTTGATAGAAAGTGGTTGTCTCTTTTTAGGTGGGCGGCAGACTTCGTATCAGATGCGGGATCAGTACACAGCTCAATTCTGACCATAGAACTCCTTGGAAGAGAGGCAGATGAACAACTCTCACTAATGTGGGCTGATGCATTCAGTTTTTGTTTGTCAGATAACTGTAAGTTTTAATTCTCATTTTGACTGGGATACATTTTTTCAGTTGTGAAGTATGTTTCTAATTGGCAGGTATCATTTTTAAAGTCATTTTTATTTTTACATTTTGCTTCCTTCATAGAAATTTCTAATTTACAATCTATAAAATTTAAAATATTTCACAACATGAGATGCACTGCAGGTAACAAACAGCAGAGAATCAGGACAAATAAAAAATCAAATATTTGTTTTGTTCTAATAAGACAGGTACATTAAGAATATCACATTATTAAAAACTGCATTATAAAAAGCAATAGTTTTAAGAAAGGGGGCCAGATGTAATTTTTTCCTTGTGAGAATTTAAAAAAATTTAAATAACTGTTATTCAAATGCCACAAAATCGAAACATCAAAAAGGAAATCCCCATTAGATTACATTGCACTTTGGCCTCTGGTAGCTCCACTAACACTATTATTGCTTTATATGTGTCTTACCATTCCTGTCATCTGCATCCCTCATTGTTATAAACAAAGCACAAGACCACTCAAACACAGCTGTGTTCTCAGAACTTGCCATTAGCTGCAGATGACAGTATATGTAAAAGCAACAAGAACAAAATAAATCACGTTGGCTAGTTATCAGAATACATTTTCTTCAAAACCTGTTATGAATATTTGCCTGTAGGAGACATAGCTGTATTTGAATTTAAAATTTGAGATGGTCAACTTATTAAGGTGGTAAAATACTCTATCTTAAGTCAATTCATAACCTTTTAAAGCAGGTAATAAGAAACAGGTTTCTTGTAATTAAATGTAAGAAGTACTAATGATAATTAATTGTCATCTTATTGTGGAACCCGATATCTCTTCTAAGTAGATAATTAAATTCAATTTAAAAATTATAACTTGCTCATGATTAAAACTGAAAGCAGACTGTTCTATCATTGGAGGTGGTAAGTTTGTTTTCAGCACTGATACTCAATTAAAAGACCATTTATTGGAGAAATCAAACATATGTTGGGAAGTCAACAAAATAAACTAGCCTTGAGATTCTATAATTCTAAGTCTCTAACCTACATATGGGCCACATACCTCAACTGTTTCAGAGAGAAAACAATTTGACTTAGCTCACTACCATCCACAACATGCATGATTTAAATAGTAAATGTTGTTGATGCTTTAACACAAGGGCACACCACAGAGAAGTTAATCACTGGAATTAAATCATGTTAATGATGTTACAAAATGAAACTATCTCATTGATAAATTAACCGTGAGTCTCAAACGAGATTTAATATAAGTGAATACCGCAAAAATGTTCATGTATTTGCATGAACCATGAGAGGCTGACTTGAATTAAGACTATAGTAATTATATCATACTATCATCTTACAAGTTAAAGTTCTTTTTGTCTTTTAAAGTGTTTTCAAGTATATTTCACTACATTCTCAAAAGAACTTCCTATTAAGCAGGTAAAGACGGTTTATATTATCTTCTTTATTCAGAGAAGAAAACTAAAACCCAATAAGGAAAATTGGCTTCTTTGTAAATTGGTTGCAAAGGATTCTAGTCATGTGCTCTTCTAAGCCATGCTGATGAAAGTCAGACACAAACCACTCAGATTCCCCAATACATGGACTTCTCTTGAAATCAGATTTTTTTTTTTACTTCTTCATAAGTCCTATATTTCTAACTATTGAAAATTAGTTTTAGTTGAGGCTTCTCTTAAACTGGGAAACAAGCAATTTTTTAAAATGGGAAACTATGCCTAGATAAGAAATATTTAATCAACAAAATAGCTCAAGGAATTTAGCTACCTAGAAAAAAACAAAAATAGAAATTTTACACTTAAAGGCGTTATAATAATTAAAGAGCCTTACAGATGTTATACATTCAAAGCATTACTATAACACTGAGTTTAAATACTTAAGAGGTGACAGTTTACTTTCTCAGGTCTAAAGTAACTATGAGTGAGTGGATTTTCATGACAAATTTAAAACTGGATACACTATGAAACTAAAATTCAGTGCCTGGATGAAACATCTATTGCAGAAACTTATACTACAGCCTATACCAACCAATCACTGAGATCACAACAAATCCTTTTTGAAAATAGGCAGAGAATCTTAAGTAAAATACCAACCTGTATCACTTCTGTTTTGAAATATAGTCATGGCTTCAAGATTTAATGCACATACACCCCGCATGAAAGCTTTCTTCATGGAATCTTCAAAGTGCTCCTTTTCATGTTGCATTCTTTGGATCTCAGCTTTTGCATTTTCCAAAGCTCCAGATAACTAAAATAAAAAGAATTTTTAAAAAGAAAAATATTTGAAATACAAGGAAGAATATTATTTGTTAAAAATAGACAAACTGTGAAGTTATCTTTATGTGAAATACTAAAAATACTTTATCATACACTTCTGCTATGTTTCAATTTATTTTAAAAGGTGCATCTTACCTCTATTGTCTCAATCAACAAACCATTGTCATTCCTAACCATAAAGTCAAAGTTCACATAAGAGGAATTTTATACAAGTCCCACTGAAGGTTGCTGATGTGTTTTAATTATACAAAAAGATATGTTATTTCTTACCATAAGACTTTTATGTAAAATATTAAACAAAATACTCTAAGAACCACAGACAGCCCTTACTCCTTCAGGAAAAAAAAAGTGCCTGAAATATAAACAGAATTTTAAAAAACTCAATGTTACTACAGCACGTAAAATGCAAAGTGACATTAGGTAAAGCATCCTTTACCACAGACTATTTTTGCATGTCATTTTGAATTGGAGAAAATTCTCTTATGCAACTGATTTTTAACATTAAAAACTTAGTACAATAATAATGAAATATTTTTTTCCTTTTAGTATTCACTTTCAAGAGGCCTACTCTATTCTTCAATATGGTTTTTATTTCACTTTGAGTTTCAAATGTTTTCCCATGGAAACAACATTAACTTTATTATTAAAAGTTAATGGGAAAATAATTCCAATTTATATACAAATGCTTCATATCAACCTTATAAGAACAAAGTGTATTTAAATTAACATGAAGATAAACATTTCTGGTTGGTCTTTATCTCGACTAAATAAAAGCCAAAAGAAGAAGCATAAGAAAGTATGCTTTCTTAGGGACATAAGGATCTATGGGTGATTTACATTTTCAAGAGAAGCATACATACAAGAGATTCAACAAAAGATCTAACTATTTGAAAGAATAAATTAGTCTCTAAGTCTAACTTTAGTGTTATTCTTTCAGTCAAATGGGCTCATGTGAAGCTACACTGCATTAAATGGAATTGGAGAAATGGGTTATTCTGCCTAATAGTGAGTGATGCTACCCGTCTTTTTAATTTTGTTAAAGGAAAAGTGAAAATTAAAAAAAAAATTACCACAGCAACTTTGGCTTCATAATCATTGGAAATCTGGACACAAACTTCTTCAGCTCTTGCTTGACAAGCTCGTTCCACCACATCTTTCCACTGCCTTTGTACTATGGAACGCCAACCTCTCCAGACTTTCTTCAGTAAAGTTCTCTGGAAGTACTGGTCAGCTAGTTTACTTTCATAAACCTAAAAGAAAGTAGAATACAACCTCAAAACATAGTGAACTGGCAAATACACTAACAATAATAAGAAGAAATATAATGAACACTGTGGTGAACAGTGTACATACATTATCATTTAATCCTGTGTAATCATAGTATTCTTATCTGCAAATAGGAGAAGAGGCTTAGAGAGGTTAAGTAACCTGCCCACGTCACACAGGCAGAAAAGGAAAAGCCAATCTTGTCTCATTCCAGAGCCTAAGCTTTCTTATCCATTATATCATTGCTTTACATAACTAATCAAGTTGGGGTGGGAAGCCCAAAAACAAAAATGAAAGAAAATGAGAAACTTGCCACTTGCTATCTTAGTTCTGAATTTGCATGACCTTTCAGCTGAAAGCAGGACTAGGAGAACAAGGGAGAGTGGCTGGAAGGCAGAAAGGGATGGTGGCTGTGGCTTCAGATGGCACTGTTTTTTCTTCGGCTTGGTGGCCACCATCGTAAGTAAGATTGATTTAATTTACATACTTTGCCATCATATATAGAGCCAGCTTAATCCAAATAGGAACAATTCTTTTATCAGTGAATTTAAATTCTTTTGAAGATGTAGTTCTAATTTTAAATTTTCTTAAATGTGAAAAGCTGTTCAAAAAGTGAATAGCAGCCTCAACTATTTCAGCTAAGATTTAAATGTAATATAGTCTCATGTCACTTAATAAATAATTTTCAAAATATGGTATACTCATTTTGAATAGCTCTTTTCAGTACAATTAATGCAGATTTAATCTATTGGGATTAATTTTTAAAAATGAAAGTACTAGGATATATTCTTAAAGAGATAACCTATCCCATTATAGTAATAGCCTTTTCCTTAAATATTAATCTCTTATAAGTAAATGCACAGAGATCACTCCATGGCTCACATGAGCATTACATGGAAAAAAAAAATCTGTATATATTCATCCCCTACATTCTTAAGTCTCTATAGTCTGTCTTCTTGTGGGAATAGATAAATATTCCACTATTGATACAGTAATTTATTATTCTCTCTCAGTTTATATGTATCTGATATACTTCAGCTTTTAATTTAAATAATATTCAAGTTTAAATTATATACAAGCTAAAGATAACTTTTAAAAAGCTACACAGAGTGTACGGCCATGCCACCCTGAACATGCCCAATCTCATCTGATCTTGGAAGCTAAGCGGAATTGGGCCTGCTTAGTACTTGGATGGGAGACCACCTAGGGATATCAGATGCTGTAGGTGTTTAAAAAATAAAAAAAAATAATAAAGTCTAAGTGCATTTAAATTTATAAAAAAATAAAAAATAAAAATAATAAAAAGCTACACAGTCATGGCTTTAACTCTCACTTTAAGGCAAGTCTAAGCAACAAATATTTATACAGTTTTATCATATATAAATATAGTAACTGCCTCTTTATGAAGGCATTTTAGAAGTAGAAACAATATAGAAATCATGTGATATGTTAAAGATTATAAATTCTTTCTCCACATAATTTGTTAAAGGGGTTCCATTACCAGGGCATTTATAACTTCAGTACAATCCTTATTGACCTACTGTGAAGTAGGAAATGATAAGTCAATAAGTCTATAAAATACAAGAGGTATTTTTTTTCCCTAAACTATACCGCAATCAAATTTCTTTGACATAAGAGCACCATTAAATTGCAAATTCATTTTGACTTATTAGAAAACAAATCTTTGACTTTAACAAGAGTTTCTAATGTGTGATCCTAAATATTTTGAGTTCAAAAGTCTAATATCTGTCAGTTGTCTTTTCATTTTTATACTTACGTCCTGTCTGGATTTGACATGGCCAATTCGCCAGTGGAAGAAGGTTCTCATCAACTCTATCCTTTCCTTTTGCTTGCCTATGGCATGAGACAAGCTAGAAATTACCTGTAAACAGAAATGAACACAATTATTGTGATGTTACAATAACATCAACTGGTAAAGTGAGTTTCTCATATATTAAAAAATATATAGAGAGAATACCTATGGGTCACTACTATATTCATTCATTTACTCTCATTATTATCTCTAAAAAGACCAAAAAACTTCCCCTCATGAATACATTACAAATCAGTGAATGAAGGGGAACAAAAGAGGAAAGAGATCTCATTATGTGTATTTTGGTAATCACCAAAACATATTATAAAAATTAATATGGTCATTGATATTTAATTCACGAGAAACGACCACACATTTGAAAGTTTTGCTACATACATATAGAAGGCAGGATCCAGGTTTTAAATCACTTTCTAGTCCCTAAAAAGCATTAGTATCTTGGGTTAGAAATTTCTCAGCAACTGTTCAATGATTTTCTGGATTCAACAAACTCATAAAAGCAAATAATGGTATACTGTGATATATTTCTTCAGTGATATTATTTTTATTCTTTAAAAAATCTATAAAAACTTTTAAATCCTAAGACCGTATTCTCTCATAAGGAACGGAGTAACTGGAATATATATCTAAAAAATGGCCACATTAAAAAGAGATTTAGTAAATTGCACACATTTACCAAGAGATATTCTTGTTCTTTTAAAAATAATTTTCAAAAGTGGAAAAGGACACACATTCTAAGATACATTTTAAGAAACATTCTATTTCTTAAGCTGTGTGGTGGCACTTGGCTGTTCACTTTGTTTTTCAAAGTGTACATGTATGTACACTCTTTTTGTGACACTCTGAAATTAAAAACTTAAATATTTAAAAACTTTAGGACCAAGTTTTGAGGGTAGCAGAGAGCATGACTATCTATTGTTTCAAAAAAGTAAACTATGAAAAATGTTCAATTTTATATTACACCTTGCAATACCAGAAGAAATGTATATTTTCAAAGAAAACCATACTCTTTATCTAGTTCATTAAAACAGTGAGTGCTGCATTTGTAGACAAGTAGCTGAGATGTCTGATAGGAGTCCTTCTCTGAAAGCCACCAGCCTGGGGGCAACCATACATTTGTAGCCCATTTGCTTTGTTCAGGGTGCTATCTGGAGGCACAAAATCACATTCTTAACAGGCTAACAGAAAGTAAAATAAAAGGTGCTATTGCTATTTATCAAAAAAGACTTCATCAGTGAATATAGATATATCACAGACAGAAGGTGAGATACTTTTAAAACGTCCCCTAAAAGGATGGTTTAAAATGTGGGTAATGCTGGTTTCCTAATGTTCTCTTAAGGAAAGTTAGGAAAAGAAAGTTGAGAAGAAAAAACTAGTGTTCCTACATTCAGCATGGACTCTTAAAACTTCAAGTACACCAAAGATGATTGCAAAGATAAAATGACATGACCCTGGCATGTTCAAGAGGATAAATAAATCGTATAACTATGCACCTACTTTACTACCAGTTTTGAAGTGATCTTCCCTTTGTATCTTGCATGATCTAAATAATTAGTTTCTGGCATCTATTACCTAGCAAGATATTTACTGAATCTCAGTTAAAAAGAAAATACAAAAAAGAAGACCTCGTCTTTTCTCCCAATGGAAATTTCATAGGCTCTTTGCAGCTCCTTCAAGCTGTTGATCTGATCACATAGCTGTTTTAGATGTGCTGCATGTTTTTCTTTCTCTTTTTTCATTTCCATATGGTGCCAGTCAATAAAATTAAGTCTCCATTTAGTTAGTTCAGATATGACGTTTGTCTGTAAAATAAATATACTGATGTTTTCCCCTTAATACTGTTTCTTAAAATCACACTGAAATGAAGAAACATTTTTAAAAAATCAGAACAAGCAATCAACATAAGAGCTATATTTAAAAAATCGCTAATGAAAACATTTTCAGGTTCAACAGTCACAGCTCTTCTTAATTCACATTCACCATACTAAGCATATAAATTTTTTCCTATTTTAAGTTACTCTGTATGAAATCTTGTCAATTAAAAGAATTTTGGGTGTCATTCACTAATAAACAGATCCTTTGTTTATTCAATATGGACTTAAATGTCCATATTAAGGTGGAATAGGAAAAAGGAAATGCAGGATTATGGCTGAGCCACAAGACTGGTAAGTTATTTAGACAGAGGTAGATACTGGAAGCTATACTGGGAATTGATGCTTTCTTCCCCCAAGGCATTTACCACAATGGCCACTTTACCACAAGTTGCTAAGTCTGATCCCTTTTCACCCTACTGACTGGCGTAAGTAAAAAAAACAAATAATCATGTTATCAAAAATTATATAACAATATGGTTAACTGAACATAGAACAATTTAAATGGTTGTTGGTACACTACCCCAATGGACTTTTACATCATGATTAGAAGTATGAAAGCTTTTCTATGGGGGAATAATGGTAGAAAATATACTGAAAGATTATTTCTAGAATTTAAAATTCAAATAACAAAGAAATATAGATACAAGAAAATATAGATACATAATTTCTTGATACGTGCGAACACTTAGCTTTGTTTTCTAAAACATTTCAGAAGAATGGTCATTTTCTCAATTATAAATAGCAAAAAATACCCCTGCCATTTCTGTAATACTGTTTTACTTAATGACCACTAATATCACCTAAATAAAATTCAATTTTTATAGGTTTATCATTTACATGTTGTGGCCACTATAAGAGCGCTATAAAATGAGTGTTATGTTGCTAAAACTGGATTTTGTGCTGCATGTAAAAGGAGACATTTCCATTAGAACTAAGAGATATGGTAAAGGTTCAATGGGTGTCTCAGTCACACAAAGGCTGAGTCTTTCAAAATATCTGAGAAATTCAGTGGAACGTGCAGAGCTGTCCCAGCAACTATTTAAAATCTTTCTATTCAAAGTACAGTTTCTGAACTTATAGCATCACCTGGGAGCTTGTTAGAAATGCATAATCTAGGGCTCTCACCAAGACTGAATAAGAAGCTGTTCAACAGGATCCGCAGGTGATTCGTATGGATGTTAAAGACTGAGAAGCACAGATTTAAGATACTGGATCTCATAAAACCAAAGTTTTTTTTTTTTTTAAAGCTTTTGATTCAAAGAAGAATAAACAGTAGAATTAAGAGCAAAACTGTTATACTAATTGAACTGTAATACCTTAAGACCTGAACTCCAAAGATCAAGTACATTTTCCACCTTTTGAAGGTTTTCATTAGAAATAAGAAAATCACCCATAAGTATTTCATGGACACCTGCATGACTAGAATTAGACCTTGGCGAAGAAGAGTCATCTAAAAGATTTGAACTGAAAAAATCCATGACCGGGTGAGAAGGCTTTCTTGGTGATGACACTGGTGACAACCCTAGAATAAAAAAAGTAATGGTCAAGGTAAACTGATAACCTAAACTGGTGAGGAGTTACTTTGCAAGGCTAGAAGAGGTTGGTTACTATGAAAGCCGAGAACAATGCAGAGAATGACCTTTCAGTGTACTTAATCCAATTACTTCTAATTTCAGTATTGTCATTTAGGACTGACCAACATGAGGTAGCCCTTATACCTTCCTCCTCTACCCAAACAGGGATGCTTCATCTAGGTCCAGCCTGAGCTGAAACTATTATCTATATCATCTTAACATTTACTAAGTGCTTTGCATGTTCCTGTAATAAAAACGTTATAAAGATTAGCTCTTGTAATACCTGCTACCCTAAGAAACAGGTATTATTATCTCCACTTTACTGATAAGGAAAGTGAAGTTCAGAAAGGGTTAAATAATTGATCAAGGTCAGTGTGGCTGTATATAGAACATTATTACTTTATATAAAACACTAGGATGGGTTTTAACACTACTAAATTTCAACACTATAAGTAGAAAAAGTCTAGTAATTTAGGTTATCAGATACTCAACTATAATGCAATCTGTTTGCCTTCAACATATAGGTGAGAAATATACATGTCTATAGATAGGTATGCCCATTCCCTGCTCAAAAATATGGGGCAGGGGGAATGGGGATGAGAGCTAGAGCTAAAAAAAGAACTTGTATCTACCTTTAAAAAGCACAAAATAGAAAAGTTTCTATTTTATCACACATAAATGTTGGAATTAGAGATTATTCATCATTATTTCTCATATATCTTACTTTTGTTATGAAGGTCCTATAACTAAGACTGAAGAGCTTTTTTCTCTTCCTTACTAAATGAATCAAAGATAAATCTACTATAGAACTTGTTACTTAAAAGTAAATCTTTCAAGAATTTTTTGCAAAAGGAAAAATCATTAAATGATAGAACAGGTGGTATAAAGATAAGACAAAAATCAGTACGTTGGTACACAAAAGCCTGAAAGTTGGGAAATAATTCATTAGTTTATGAAAAAAATTCAAACTGGCCATACTATCTGATATCCCATTAAATCTTTAAAAATATTTGTTCTCTAATCTAGCAGATTTAAGAAAGGATACCATACACTATAATATATATACCTGTTTGTCTTAATTATAGTATTTTGGAATGTTAAGAAATTATTTTAAATAACATTACTTAACATATTAGAAATAATAGTATTTTAAAATCCTGTCAATAAGTAACAAGTTTAAATTATTCCTGTTATTACATAGATAATATTCATGAAACTACAAAATGTTGTATATTAATAAAAACAAGCTAAGGAAAAGCCATACCTTCTGTCTTTGAATGACTTGAAATACTTAAATCACATCCTTTTCCAGCTTCTATCCTTGTTTCTCTTACTACAGGGCTATTTCCTGCTGAAAAGAAGTGTTCTTTAAAATTAAAACAAAGCACTCTTAAATAAAATGTTTAATCATACACACCTAATTAAAAAGGTTGAGCTATAGAAGATTTTAGAAGAAAATACAACATGCTGGAGATATAGGAACATTAAAACAAAGAACAAGAACAAAGAAAAAAATATAAAATAAAAAAGTCATATTGTTATCATTAATAAGCTCCATTTCACCCCCCAACTATGGATCAAAGAGAATTCAGTCTACTATGGCATTTAATTCACACTAAGAGAATCAGTGGATGAATGACATTAGAACTTAGAGCTATGCTATTTTACAACACTGGGCATTTTCTGGGGCCTGCTGCTTTTCACTAAATACAGTCTCACTAAAGTGACACAGATTCCCCCAAAACAGGAACTTCCTTACATCCACCTCAGGAACGATTAGTCAATACATGTCAAAAAGGAAACTGGGGAAAACTTCACAAGAATAACTTTGCCAACTTTGACACACCCCACTTATACCAAACAATGGCAATACCAAGAGCAAAGAGAATGGGGTGATAAATTTACAAGTCTATTCTAACCAAGTCTATGTGTGAATCAGGATATCTAAATTCACTGCATGCTGTATGCTTAGATCTCAAACCTTTTTTGGTAAATGCAGAGCATAAACAAACAAATAATATCTGACATGCTAGAAAAGAGCAGGGGTCTTAAATTCCAAATTATGACCTTGTAAAGTTACAGAGTTGGGGCAAAGAAAAGACTCCTGTGTTGTATTACTGGGAACAGTAGTACAGCAGTACTGTACCCAAAGATAAAGAAAATAAGCTTTTGGCAACCACCTTAAGGGTAGAGATTTAGAGGGCTAACACACAGATTGACTATTTTCACTTGTAAAAGGGTATGAAGCACTTTGGTTGGCTTTGCTCATAGAAACTCCCTGTTGAGGTACAGGTGTACTCAAAACATGGTCAAGATCTCTGATGTAGAATGAATAAATGCAAGGGTCATATTTCTTGAAGATCAATAAAATTTGGGTATAAAATGTTTAGTGTAAGAATGTTTCAGTAGTAGAATAAATTTATGTATTTTAAAATTATGGTCTATTTTGTTGATCCAATGATGGAGGAGCAATGAAAGATGGAGGAGCAATGAAAACTCCATGTCTACAGAGGGAGAGGGACAGCAGACCCTAGGGCTGTGACTTACTAGAAACCCAGGAGCCTGTTGTCTCTAAGTAGGCTGTGTCATTTGCCTTCAAGGAAGGATCTTTAGAGTTATACCTACTGATAACTGCCCATTATCAGGGCTGTTTTAGGAGGGCTTTCTGTGCCCTTTGAAAGAACACTAATTTCAAGTGAGCTGTTTGGAATCTTGTATTTTATTAACAAGGAACAGACAGGTAAAAGGAGCTTTATCCTCCTTTTTATCCACCTTTCACTCATCTATCAACATACACCCTGGTTTGTATTAGCTCTCAATTCTGTCACTGATATAGTCCGAAAATGAGTTCACCTTTGTAGTCATAATGCAAACAATCTTCCATATCCATATAAATACTGCTAACAAAGTCTTAGCACATGGTTCATAAACTTAAGGGGTTCTGAGGGATACCTATGGATCATCTTTGAGGGCTTGGGCATTTAGTTTCCAAGATAATCCCGGCATACAACCACTGGAACAAGTGCAGAGATGCAACATACTCCACTAAGAGACATGCAACGGCTACAGTGTTGCTTTAACTTTATTACTTCCCATAAAATAGTCAAAGTTCAAATAAAAATCTAG
Source organism: Macroglossus sobrinus (assembly GCA_004027375.1). Lineage (NCBI taxonomy): Eukaryota > Metazoa > Chordata > Mammalia > Chiroptera > Pteropodidae > Macroglossus > Macroglossus sobrinus. The sequence goes on along the minus strand of PVKZ01000059.1, from coordinate 1,601,655 downwards.
CTGTCCAAGAATAACATATTAAAATGTAAAAAGTCTCCCCAGATAATAGTGATGCACACTATTGAGAAGAATTACTAGAGAAGCATTTTTACAATCATGCCATAGCATTAATAAGCTCAAATAATATCTGAAATTAAGAAATAGCTTGAAAAATATACATAACCTTGATTATGAAGAATATCATCAATTATAATTGGAAATCTAACATCTGGCACCGCTTCTTCCTTAGAATGAGATGGCTGTGAAGTACCTAATTCAATATTTGGAGTCACTATAGCATAACGAAGCAGTTCCTCATACTCTTCCTATGAGAAGCCAATAATAAATGTTTTATAACACTGTCACAATGAACATTCAGGCAAAAGAACAAAAGTTTTACATAGTTACTATATATGAAATTGTACAGCTATTTTATATTATTTTGAACATCATTTTTGGTATTTATATTTTGAAATGTTTTCAATAATGGAACATGTGCAGATTTCAACTGTAGTCAAGAACCAGTAGGGTCACAAGTTGAAGGTTACTAATAAATAGAATTTTAGTTGGGCTGACATTCTAAGCAGGTAGCCAATAACATAATTTCTGACATGTCTAGAAGATTCTTCCCCCTCCTTCTTTTAAATTCTACTCTAGAAATTTATTCTTTTGTTAAGTTTTATTTATGTAAAGCTTTGTCTCCTGATGAAATGACAACTGAGATCTTTTGCAATGTTTATATTTTAGTATGAAAGGGTTTTGGACCCAATAGTTACAATATGTGGGGTTTCCCCTGCCCCACCACCAAGCAATTCTTGGACACTAGCTGGGTGTCCTACAATTCAACTCACTTTTGACACTAACCACCAGAGTTTGCAACAGATCACACAGGTAAAGGGCTTAGTCCTACAAGACTGCCTCCCTATCCCGACCCAAACTGTCACCTGTGCTTCTGACAGACAGCTGTGGATTGCGAGTTCCAAACATCCCTCTCCATAGGTTCAATTAATTTGCTAGAGTGGTTCACAGAACTCAGAGAAACATTTTACTTACTAGCTTACTATTTTATTATAAAAGAATATAGCTGAGGAACAACCAGATAGATGAGGTGCATAGGGCAAGGTGTGGGAAGGGCATGGAGCTTCCATGCTCTCTCATAGTATGCCAACCAACCAGCACCTCTACGTGTTTACCAACACAGAAGCTTTCTGAACTCTCTTTTCTGAGTTTCTATGGAGGGTCCATTAAATCATGACCACTGGTGATTGAACTCAATCTCTGGCTCCTGTTCCCAAAGGTTGGGGGTTGGGGTGGGTGGGACTGAAAGTTCCTATCCTCTAATCACATGGTTGGTTCCTCTGGCAACCAGCACTCATCTTTAAGTGAGGGTCCAAAAGTCACCTCATAACAAAAGACACCTTTATCACTCTCATCATTTAAAAAATTCCAACAGTCTTAGGAGCTCTGTGCCAGAAACAGGGATGAAGACCAAATATATATATATATATATTTCTTATTATAAATCACAATATCACAAATATAAATGAGTTATATCACAAAAATTTATACTTGTGATATTGAGAAGTTTGGATAAGGCAGAGATGAAGGCTGCAGGAAAACACTATCACCTAAAAAGACAGCAATGTGTGGGAGAGGTACCATCCAAAGGGAAGGCAAGAATGAAACGTCACAATTTCGTACCACTTTTATCCTAGTAAATGTTCACAGATATTTTAAAAATAGCTTTCCAATTTCAAAGTCTGTATAATTTCAATAAATGAACACATTAGTTTCACAAATTGTTGTCCTAAAGCTTTTCTCATAGTATACATTGCCAATAAGAATTTAATCAACGTAAGATAATGTCTAGCTTTTTTCCTCTTAAGTGATTTAACTATAAAACTCAAGATATACCATATCAGTATTCTCTCAAAATCATCTACTCTAGCAATCTGAATCCATATTTTTGATGATAAAGCATTCAGAAATAAAGGAAATTTAAAATAATTTCATGTAAAAATCATACCTTCTGTAGTCAATTTACCTGTCACTGTCCAGAGGTGCTGGGCAGCAGAATGTGTTAAATGCTGTGGCAACAGCAACTAAAACCTAGAGTAGAACACTAGAGAACCTAGGACTCCAGAACTTTGGACAGTTTGATATTGTATTAATTTGCATTAAAGTGAAAGCAGTATTCATAAGAGATAGCTACAATGAGAAAATTTCAAGAAAAAAATATTTCTTGAGATTTTCGGCTTCTTTCATTGTGTTGATTGAAGCCTTTGTGCAAAAAGTGCTTTTGAATAGCTCATGATTATTTTCTGAAAGGTTGAAACAATGCAAGGTATTTCTTAAGTTTGTAAAATAATTCCCAAAGTTTGATATAATTTGATATACATCATACATTACATACACATTATAATAAATGTAAATGGAATGAACTGGTAAAATATGTATCCCTAGTTTTTTCTCATATTGTTGAAAATAAATTTAGTCATGACAAATTTACACATGTCTTCCTACCTGAAGAACTGAAGAGACAGAACTGCCTTGGTCAGAGTCATTCTGCATAACTGGAAGTGAGCATTTCTCCTCATCTGATGACATTGCACGAATACTATAAAACAGTAGAAGCTAACTTTAGTTTTGCCCTCAATATTTATACTGAACCAAGGAGAATGAACAATTTGTGTAAATACTCTGCTCAGGAACTTACCTTTTGAAAGTATTATTTTAAAGAAAAGCAAGTCTGTACAAAACAGATTCTTATACACACATAGAAAAATTATTGAAAGTCTTAACCAAAAATAAAAAAATAAAAGTACTTTTAGTAACAACTAAATAATTTATTTAAAATTCAAGTAGTAAGTATTCAAACTATCTGAACATCAGTTATATACACGGTGAGAAAGATGAAGAATCCATCCTCAAGGACTTTACAATATGTAGAGAGGGCCAGACACACATTTAATATAAATGACTGATGAAAAAAGGTGTTGTTGGACCCTAAAATAACAGAGGTACAAAGAAGGGAAGTAGGAGTTGCCGTTTTTCATGGGGTGAGATTGCGAGGGTATAAAGAAGTGGGAATGGAGCCAGAGAAAGTTTTAATAGAGAAGATGACCCTGTTGAGACCCAAAAGACAGATAAAAGATATCAGGATATGCTAGGCAATGTCTATGCTAAGCAAAGACACAGAGGCATGGATGCAAGCCAGGAACTTAAGTAGTTTTAAAGCTGAAGCAAAAGGTGCAAAGCAAGGCTTGGCTAAGGATGAAACAGGCACATTAGAAATAGCTGGATCATGGAAGATCGTGATTGTGTCATGTTAAAAAGTTTGCTCTTTATTTTAGAGAAGTTATTAAAATGTTCTGAGCAAGTGATAACCAGATCGTGCTTGTCTTTTAGAAAGATCACTCTGGCAACTTTCAGTATGGATTGGAGAGTTAGGGTCCTGAAGAGAGCAATTGACAGCTGACTGCAGTAGTCCAATAGGTAAGTGTTCTCTCCAGCAGTAATCCAGGAGACAAAAAAGAGGACCTGAATCCAGGAGGCAGCAAAGGGAAGTAAGTGGCTGGAGGGTAAGACTCTGAGACAGTTGTGTTATGGCAGTGGGAATGAGAGATCATGATCAATAATTAAGGGGTTAAAGGGAGGATTGTTGATGGTTTCCAGATATCTAGCTTGAGTAACTAGACAGATGACGGTGCCGCTCACCAAGGCAAGAAATAAAGGAAGGTGAGCAGGTTGGGAGGAAGAACAGTAGGTTCAATATCAGGTGTTTTGGGTGTCTGTGAGGCACTCAGGTGAAGCTGCAGGTATGTAGTCATATGGCTACACCTATTATGCTGTATACTACTCCAAGGACTGTAATTCACAATGATTACAATGTGAATGGTGCTGCCTGGAGTTAAGCAATGTGGGAGCCCTGCATTGGAGCTTTAGGTTGGAGATACAGTTTAGCATAATGGGAAATACTGGAAAAGGGAGATAACCTATTCTGAAATTCATACACTCAAACTGTATGCAGTATTTTTAGTATAAATGCACATGTGTCTTTTTCTAGGAAGAGGATCCCTAGCCTCCAATATGTGTTCAGAGGACTATAACCCTAATAAAGTTAAGGCCGCTACCATAGTGAGAAGAAAGTTAAAAGCAGAACCACTGACATTTAAAGCCAGCAAAGTACACTGAAAAGGAAGTCAAATCAGTAGAACTATCAAAAAGAATAGCATCACAAAAGCTTGGAGAATGGAGTAGTTAGTCACATGCCAAAGAAGAATGAGAACTGGATAGAGTCCCTTGAATTTGGCAGTCAGGAGGTTGCTATGATGTTTGCCTGAACAATTTCAGTGGAAAGTCTCAATCACAGTGGGCTGAAAAATAAGACATGAAGAAATTGATGTAGAAAAGGCGAATACAGGGAAAGGTGCGATATTAGAATAGCAACATAGGTTGGGACTCACAGGATAACTAAATCTCAGCGTGACTGTCTTTACTTAAGCCAATTAGGGAGGATAAAATAAGCCCATACAGCTGCAGCAAGAGTGGCTGCTTCATGGTACTTCAAATCTACCAATGTTAACTTGGTCCATTTCTACTTTTATTCACTTCTTCCTTTAGGATGTGTTTGCTGACCAGTTAGCTATAGAAGTGGGGCTGGGGTTGGGCTGATTATTAAAAAAAAATTAGCTGAAAGGTATGGTTGGACATTAAAAAATTTCTGAATATAGATACTGCAAACACAAAACTACTATTGTATTTTTGGAAAATATGCTATAAATCTTCCACCTGCCCTGCTCTGAGGCCAACAAAGTATGACAATTGATTGGGCAGTCTACAACAGCAGCATTTTTCTTACTGCTTCTAGTTTCGGAAACAAAGAAGGAAAATGAAGCTTGCTTTAATGGATAGCGGATGTGCATCAGTTCACTAAATTTTTGGAATTCTCTAACCCATAATATCAGAAACCACGAGATAAAAAGTTCTAAATGCTTTTCTATTGCCAGAAAAATCAAGGTACGTATTGGTAATTGCCTAGCTGATAGGGAAAGAGGGGTCCGGGTACTCAAATGTAACTCCTAAGAGACAGGGAAAGAGTGAATTAACAGGCAGGCTGGCAGCAGGGTGATGTCCCAGCCCCCTTCACCGATCCGTGACGCAGACAAGGATAAGGGGCGCGCCGGCCCCTCCTTATGTCAGATGCAAGTAAGCAATGGGCTACAAGTTCTCTTTGATCACCTTCCTACCCACTTTTGTTTTAATCAAATTCATATTTAAAAACAAAAAAGCGTTAGACATGGTTATTTCCCCCCTTACATTTTAAGTGACGAGAACCTATGGCGACAGAAACCGCTATTCCTCAGGCACCCCTCACTCCTGCCCTCTTCCCGGACGCCTCTGAGAGGAAAACGTCTGGACCTCGCCTCTCCGCAGAACAGCTGAAAGGCCTGTGTCTCAGGGAAGATGCTCCCAGCCTGGTCCTGTACGAGCCCGGGGGCGGAAGTCCCGTCCAAGGCATTTTAACTCCCACTCCACCGCCTCTACCAGGGGTGGGGGTCGGCCCGCGGCACCGCTACCCACCGTCGCGGTTCTCCACGAACCCCGACTCCTCGGTCCGCGTCCTCTCACCGCGTCGCAGCTGCAACAACAGCGAGCACAGCAGCTACCTTAGCAGCAACCTGACAGTTTCAAACTGCAGAGAGGGATAAAGGACGGCCCTGGGCATTGGCCCCGAGCTTCAGCAACCTGTCCTTTGATTGGTCCGAAGGCCGGGGCGGGGTTCCGGGCCGCGGCGGGGGAAGCCGGAATTAGGTTCCTTAAGGAAAGCCCTGCCCCCTGCCCCCTGCGCCGGCCGGCCTGAGGCAGGCGGTGTGGTGCAGAGCTCCTCCCCGAGGTTGGGGGCGCGTGCTCCGTTCCTTCTACGGCTGCAGAGCCGGAGGCGACCCTGGAACTAGGTCTGGTTAGGGGCTCCTGGGCAGGGCTGCAGTCAGCCGGGGCGGTATGTCGTGTGTCGTTAATGCCCTTAACCTTTGCGTGTGGTCCTTGTGCATGAGATTCACTGTATGTCCACAGATGCCCTGCAACAGGCTCATTTGGAGGTGCTTTTTAAAAGTACCCCCTCTGCTGATTCCTTCGGTTTGGGACAGGGCTGGGGAATCTGTTTTTAACAAAGCCCGCCAGGGATTCTGATGCGGGGGTCTGCGAACCACGCTTTAAGAAACTGCTGGACTGGTTTTTGCTAATGACTTTAATATCAACTTTAGAAACATCACAGTTGTAACCTATCTCTACTATCTACTCACTGCCACCCATATAAAAAGCTGTAGAGAGATTAAATTACAATATATCCAAACTATCACATAATGTCAAAAAATACTACTCTTTCTACTTGTATTGGTAACAGGTACAGGTAGAGGTACATTAGGATCCAGGTCGCAAAAGGAGTGCTCCAATATGTAAAGCAGGTAATGAGACCTAGGTGAGTTTTCAGGCTCCTTGTGTTACTTGGAGGAACAAGTATCCGTTTCTTTTTCTGTAGATAGAAGTGGATCTCACCTATTTAACCTATTGGCAAAGCAAACGTTACAAACAATGAAATAAAGAGTGCCAGCTGTTTCTTTGACATGTTATGCTTGCGCGCCCCTCCCCCATTTTCCATGCTTGTTTTAACGAGTAAATTCCTATCATTAATAACAAATTCATACCTGGTCCAAATATTTGTTTTTTAATTGACTTGCCATGTGGTGACTCTAAACACTTATTGATTATCCCTGTGCCCTCCTGCTACTTGGCTCCATATTTCTCTTCTCTGTCTTCTTTTGGGGGACAGATTTTCATAGCAAACTATTGGGTAATTCATCTTCATTCTTCTGTGAAGCTACAGAGGGAAAGACCAAACCTAGACTGGATGTTACTAATTGAGAACTGATTCTTTTCTCAAGGTTCCTAGAGAGGAAGGTGGAGTGGGGTAGGGAGAGAGGGAAAGAGAGAAAATAAAGCTCCTCTAAACTCAATAATTAAATTGCCAGCTTGAGCCATTAAAAATTATTAATTTAAAAAATATTTATCTAGCATTCATTATATGCAAAACATTTTGTTGGTGCTAGGAGTAGAGTGAACAAAATACACAGTCTACCCTCTTGGAATTTAGATCCTCATGGGAAAAAAAAAAAGAACAGCCATCAACAACAAAAACCCTATAAAATGAATAAATAATTATAAATTATGTTTGAAGTGAGAGGAAATCATGAAATGTCTGTTTGAAGAAGCACATTTAAGCTGAGACCTGAAGGATGAACGGGTGAAGAACTTATTTTATCTAATAAGCACACACAGTGTGCTTATTACTATTATCTGGGCCCTATATTCATTAACTCATTTAATTCTCAGATTATCTCTGAGATGGAGATGCTGTTTCTATCCTCATTTTACAGATAAGAAAACTGAAACCCAGAGAGGTTATGGAACTGGCTGGCCTAAGATCACACAACTAATAAGTGCAGAACTGGTTTTCAAACTGAGGCAGTGCCCATAAAATCCCAAATCTTCAAAGCCTATCTATCCCAAATACCAGTTTCCTAAGAAGTCTGTTTTTGTTTTGTTTTTATGTTATTTCTTGTGATCTTTTTCTCACTCATACACTATGTATTCTTAACTCATATTATGCCATAATTGCTAGATCCTCTGGGACAGGGATTATATCTTCACTTTTGGGTCACCTGTGGGACCAAGCAAGCACAGACCTTACCTGCAGTGGGCCCTAAATAAACATTTGCTGAATTAAAAACGCTGAGTACTTATGGTTTCCCCTCTCCTCTATAAAATGATTTGTGTTTGCTGTTGATACAAACTTCTGTCCTCATTTTATGTAGCCCTGCAAATACCTCCAAAACGAAGTTCAGCCTGCAGTATGACTCAGCAATGCAGGATTTGAGTGTCATCCCTTCCCTTGTAGTTTCCATGGAAAGGAAGGAAATTTGTTCCAAACACACCAGGTGGCAGTGTGACCTACGCCTGCATGGCTGCCAAGGCAGGTATATGAGGAAAAACAATGCAGTGATTCTACAAAGAAAACATATGAAAATGGTTTAGCACAAAGAAGATAAATGAAGGGATATTTTAATCAGAGATTCCAAGACTTGTGGGATTTATGACTGCTGCTGACCGGGAAAAGTGAAAAAAGTTTTATTATTTGCATCGTCAACAGGTACACAGATAGAAATAAATATGTATCCTGACAGACCAGAGTAAATCTTTGCATTTATACAAAAGAGAAGTGGTCATATTGAAAGTTAATGTTATTATATTATTTTGTAAATGTGAGAATAGCTGTAAAAGGCACAGTTATTCTTCGGAATTTAAAAGGTCAAACTATCCTACCTATAAAAAATTAAGAGATTAATCTGATTCTCAGGAAACAGTATTTTTGGACTTATAACATGACTTGATTTTGGTGCAGTGAATTATTTGTGAAAAATGTTTCCATGCTTTTAAATACCATTATTGTCTTAAAGTTGGGATTATAGCCAAAGTCCCTCTGAATTTTGGATATGGTGAAATAAGGGACAATTATTCTGCATTATTCTGGTATCAGTACCATATTCCTCCACGAAGGAGCACAGTCTGCAGTACTTGGTAAATATCCTCACTTCCACATTTCAGTTGGTTTTCTGAATATTTGTTAGAACCCTAAGATAGAGGAAGCACTCACTTATAAAGAAACATCTCTCTTTTAGGGCTTATTGTGGAAATTTGCCATTGTGTACATTTCTGATTGCCCTGAACATCTTGAATACTCTTATAATGTCTGGAAAATGTCCTGAGTTCCACTCTTCCTAGGATGAAGCAGAAAACTGGCTCTCTCAGGTTCCCTCAAAGCAACAGGTATATGGCCTAGATTTCACCAGTCAGATGCACAGAAGCAAGCAATGGGAGAAAGCAGGCATGTAGAATTTGTCATCTAGCAAGTTTAACAAGAGTAGTGTTGGGTTCTTTAGGGGCATCAGTGCCAAGAGTTTTTGGCATCTACTGCTGAGCATCTCCACCGTGAGCTAGGTGGCATCCGTGCAAGTCATGGCAGAGTGCAGACCAGTGGTAGTAGGGATGTATGAGCTATAGTGGCTCCTGCAGAATAGTTGAACATTGTTTCTGGCTGCTCAGCATCTGAGCCTGGTTCTCACGCCATCTCAGAGCTTCTATGAGCTACCTATTGCCTTTAATTAATTCTTCCACCTAAACCAGCCAAGGTACATTTTGTTGTTTGCTACTTAAAACACTGGTAGAAACAAGGAATAAGGAGACATACTCTTTTTTTTTCTAGACATAATTTTTGGGATAACTTGTAAAAATTCTATGTTATAAATCTAGGGAAATTTTCATATAAAAACAAGAAAGGAAGAAAAAATAATTGTAAACTGCAACTGATTAAAGATTCAGTAAATAAGATAAAGCAACCATAACTGAGAAAATGTTATTTTAATATTTACATCTGTAAGGAACATGCTTTCTATAAACAAGGGAGAAATAATTTTAATGTTCAAAACTAGGAATTTTATGTTTATACTAGCAAACATTTAATATTTAAGAAGAATTTAGCAAAGTACCAGTCTCTTATTTTTTTAATTTTTATTGATTTATTGATTTATTGGTTATTGAAATCTAGTAAGTTTCAGGTGTAGAATTTAATATATATATATTAATATATATATATATATTAATATATATATATATTGCACTGTGTGTTCACCTCCCATAGTTAGATTTCTTTCTGTCACCACGTATTTGACCCCTGTTACCCCATCTACCTCCCTTGCAAAGTACCAATCTTTTAAAAAGCAGAATAGGAGACTGTTGTTTTTGTCTGACCAGTACCACATGTCCCTTCTAGATGGCATGGAGACTGTTCATGAGAAGATAAACAATAGCTGAGAAGAATGAAGCAGTGGGTTATCTAGAGCAGTGTTGGTAGCACCACGGGCCACCTGGAGTTAGTGGTCATGAGTTAAAATGAGGCCAGTCATCTGATTTGTGTAGTTTTCTCCAGCCACATTCAACTGTTTAGATGCAAGCATGGAGTAGGCAGAGCAATTTAACATGGGATATTATTTAGCCAATTGAAGTATAGGGCAAGAATGGTAAGGGGTGCAAAGATAGACATTGGAATCTCAGTGGGATAAGGGAGAAAAAAAAGACATGAGATAGGTGAGAGAGAGTGAAAAGTTGGAGGGTCCACTGGTCTCAAAGAATTGTAGCATTGGTAATATACAGAGTAAGTGGGAGAGGAAGAAGGTGGTGGTCAGAGAATGGAATCATTGAGATTTAAAAAAATTTTTGTAAAAAAAGATTGTTTATTCATTACTTTTCAATTATGTATTTTCTTTAAGTTTTAATGTAAAATTTATAATAATAAATTCACATATTTTAAGTATGTGGATTGATGACTTGACAAATATTTCCGTCTATGTAATTGCAATCAAAATCAAGATATAGAAGATTGCCATCTTTCTAAAGTTCACTGTGTCATATTATAGTCAGTCTTCCTGCAATGGACCAAATGTTTATCCCCTCCTGTCCAATTCATATGTTGAAATCCTAACCCCCAATGCGATGGTATTAGGATTTGGGGCCTTTGGGAGTTAATTAGATTTTGAGGGTAGAACCCTCATAAATGACTTTAGTGCACTTGTAAATAGATACCAGAGAGCTAGTTAGCTGGCCTCCACCATGTAAGATATTGAGAGAAGATGGCCATTTATGAAATAGGAAGCAGGCTCTCACCAGTCACTGAATCTTCCAGTTTCTTGATCGTGGTCTTCCCAGACTCCAGAACTGTGAGAAATAAATGTTTACTGTTTAAGTCACTTAGTTTATGGTATTTTTGTGGGAGCAGCCCTAGGGGACTAACTCTCACCTCAATGTAACACTAGTCTGATTTTTTAAAATCACTATAGACGAGTTTTAACTTATTCTGGAATTTCATATACATGGAATCAGACTAGTATATGAGTATAGTATGTACTCATATAGTATGTACTTTTTCACCCTGGCCACTTTTACCCAGAGTAATGCTTGAGAGAGTCATCCAAGTTATTGTGTTTATGAGAAATTTATTACCTTTTATTGTTGACTGATATTCTATTGTATAAACATACAACGGTTTGTTTATTTATCTGAGGGTAGATATTTGGGCTATTTCTAATTTGGGCTGTTACTAACATTCATAAAGAAGTCCTTTTATGGGCATATGTTTTTATTCTCTTGGTAAACACCAAAATCTGTGGTTGCTGCTATGTATTATCTGTTTTACATATTGTTTGATTTGATTTGCTAACATTTTATTTAGGATTTTTATGTTTATGTTTATAAGACCCAGGGAAGCCACCATTACTCTCAGTCAGAGAGGGAAACATTTAGTCTTTTGCTGGGAGGTCGAGGCAGAACTAACCATTTGGCTCTTTACCTGTGTTGCAGCAGCTCTCCCTTGAACCTAAACAATTGCTGATGGAACTATAATGCATATATAACAGGTAGAATCATCCACCACAGGAAGAAAGGCATAAGAAATGAATATGGGACTGTGGCAAGGAGGAAAAATGCAGAAATTCAGAGGCCACAACACTCCATCTTCACAAATAAATAAACTTGTCCTATACTCTTTCCAATCTCTGTTTTTTGGGGGTACAGTGGATATATTCTTAGGCAACCAGTCCTTAATTTGATGATCTTCTGATGGAAACACAGAGACTCCCCAGGAGGATGCTACATTTTTGGGAGGCCAATTGGTATAATTTAAAATGATATGAGGCAGACTGTTTTCAGTTGTAGCAATGTAACCACTAAACCACTACACTTGAAGCTGGGTTCCTGGAGCCATGGAATCACAGCTATTGACACCTGGATCCAACATCCTCTCCCTTAAGTGTGAAGTGCCTGGGGTGTTAGTTCTTTAAAGACTGTCAAGTTCCCAAAAAGTAAAAGTTATTTATTCCATAGTAAATAATTCAATTTGCAAATTAAGATTTATAATTTGCTAGAACTTCTCTGTCCTGCATACTTCTTAAATACCTGACAACCTCTGGCATGTACTGAGGCAATCAGATTTTGAATAAAGCAATCAATATTCCAAAATGTCTCATCACAGAATTAGGAATTATGTAAAGATAATTGAATTGAAAGACAAGGAACACATTGTTCTCTTGACTCGTTTCAGTTCTTCTCTGACAATGAATTTTCATGAGCTGCTTGAACTATTAAGGTAAATTGATATTTTAAAGTCTGTGCTTATTTGTGACAGGAGTACAATATTTGTAGGCTTTTGTTTGTATTTTTATATTTATACTGAATATCTATGAGAAATTGTGAGTAAAATACCTTCTGTTTTTAAATCGCTCATTTAGTATAGTACTTGCCAAACATCACTTAAATGAATACTTATAATAAGTGCTTTATGACTTGGCTTTAAAATATTTAATTAAGAAATGGAGGGTAAATTATCTTGAGCTCAATATAAATCGCTTATATGACTTTGAGGGGAAGGACCTGTTAGATTAAGTTTTCTAATACCTAAAACTTATACCTTCGAGAGCTGCATTTTTCTTTTAAACAATTAAATAATATTCTTTCAAAATATATTGCTTGATTTCCTGCCCTCTTGAGCTGAACACATAGAATATAATCTAAGCATTCTATAGGTGATACTTATGCATGTCAGTTTACCAAGTGTTGTTGTCCTTGAGGTTTATTAAAGTGCACAGACACAGAGAAGGCGATCAGATAATGAATCTGCATGCCAATAGGGGGATGTATATTAAATAATGGGGCCATGCATTAAATGCCTCTTCTCTCTTTCCATTCCCTCCCTACTGTGCCCGTTTGCTTCTAATCTATTTATTTAAACTCAGAAAGATTGAGGGTTGATACAAGGAACTAACTTCATTTTATATTCTTTTCCATTCTGTTTTTGGAGGGGGTCCCAAGGGTGACTCTAAATGCTTTTATGTAGGTGTCAAGTTCATGTATTTATAGGTCGTTTTCTCTCATTTTTGTTTCTATAGGTCTTCCAGTTTATTAAAGTTAGCAAAAGAGTGACTGCTGGAGACAGCATATTATTCGACTATGGTCTGTATACTTCACAAACTTTCAGTTATAAGATCTATAAGTTCTGGGGATTTAATGTACATCATGGTAATTATAGTTCATAATAATGTATTACATACTTGAAATTTGCTAAGAGTCGACCTTAAGTGTTCTTACTATACACACGCATACAAATGGTAACTGTGAGGTGATGGATGTGGTAACTACCTTGATTGTGGTCCTTATTTCACAATGTACATGTATATTAAATCACATTGTACACCTTAAATATATACAATTCTTGTTTGTCAATTATACCTCAGTAAATTTGCGGGGGGAAAGGTCTGTGTATTTCAAAGTATAGGAAAAGCATGGATGGCCCACTGAAGATATGGCTTTTTATTTCTGTTTGTCTCTTATCTTAGAAGCACATCCTGAGACAGGGTCAAATTTGAGTACAGAAGTTTCTTAAATACAGTAGTTTTGTTCAATGTTGTTTGTGATAATGTGGATGAGATGTCTTAGGAGCTTAACTCTTGTTTATATCAGTTGCTTATGGTAACATTGATTTCATTATACTTTGTTTCACTTAAAATCACAGAACCTGTGGAAGATGTTGCCTGAGGACTACAAATAAACTAGTTTATTTGGCAGGTGAAGGAAATGCTGGCAGGGGCATGAGGGCTTAAGAGAAGTGAAGGCAGCTAAAAGAGTGTGTGTTATCAAGCCAGCTACCCCTGTGGGCAGCTGGAGCTTTCACTCACTCTGGCAGAAGGTGTAGCACACGCCCTGCAGAGTCACCACAAGCAACCTCCCTCACCTTAGCTGTGAGCTTGAAGGAGCATGGTACTTCCTTTGTAATCTGCAATGGCCTGCGTAGGTGGCATAGTATTCCAAAAGAGGCTGAAGAAAGCCCTCAGGTAAAGAAATGCAGGTCCTAGTAAGGTGGAAGTTAGGCATGTTAGAAGAGAAACTGAGACATATTAAATTTTTAAGAGTTTATTTGAGCAAAAATCGATTAGAATCAAGTAGCACCAAACTGAAAGTGGTGAGGAGCATTCCACTGACAGGAGCTCAAGAAGAGACTTTTATAGAGAAAAGGCGGAAGCAAAGTAAAGAAATTATTGATGGAGTATAGCTTAAAACCTCATCAGCTGTAAATTGTTGTCCTTAGGTTTTGATTCCATAACCTCTAGGCATTTACAGGTTTACACCGGCCACCACTGCATTAGAGCCACCTTGGTCTAATGGCTTCCTTGTTTAATTAGTTTAACGGGCTGTTTGCAGCAAAGTGGCCAGGGTGAGGGGATGTGGATGGGTTACCAATAGTATCTGCTGTAGCTGGAGACCTCGACATTAGAATGGACCCTACTCTCAGCTCTGTGACTTGTAGACTTTCGTTTTGAGAACAAATTGTCCACCTAAATAAAGAGGTCAACTGAGGCAAGCTTGAATTACCAGAAGTTGAGTTTATTCAGGAGTAGCAGAGCAGAAGAATTTCAATTCAGAAAACACAAACTGTAGCAAGCTATAGGTGAATCCATTGAAAGTTTGGAGTGGGCAAGGAGAACAAAGAACAGGGGAATCCAGGCAGAGACCAAGCAGTAAGTTCATTGACTTGAGGATGGGAAGAGATTCTTGGTGGATGCTTATTGGTCAGGAGATAAGTTTCTGGTCTTCTGTAAATCAGGCATTTACAGAAAATCTCTTTCTCAGATATTCAGTTTTATTTTCCTGAAGGGCATACAGTCTTCATTTCATATCCTCCAGATCCATTTTAGATGCAAATTCTTTTACAAAATTAAGAGACAGTTATGAGTTTCCTTAACTATACTAGTATCGAGAAACATTGGTCTACAGTGTCTCTGGAAGAAAACCTCAATTACTATTAATTAGGTCCACCTTCTGTCTATGTATACTTTTTTGTTTTATTTCCTGAATAAGTTATCCAATGAATTGTCTAACTGGACTTCCCCTGTCTCTACTTTTATAATAATTTAACTACTGCCAATTTGAATTTCTTTTCTTGAATAGTCAGGTGGAATGGGATAAGGGAGAGGTGATTGATTTTCTAGTGTCAGTTTACCACACTCCCTCAAACCTGACAGTTCTTAAAATTACACAGTAATGTTTCTGAAAAATATTTAAAGTCAAGCACTGCCTATTTATAAAAACTATATTGTGTAAGATGCTCAGCTGTGGATGGGAATAGTGAATACAAATAAACAGGGATTCTGTTTTTGTTTTAGTGGAAAGCTCTTTTTGGGGGCAGCATCTTTTTCTTGTGGGTCCATTTCTCCTAGCTTCATTTGACCTCAGGCGTATGTGTGTAATGGGGTCTCACACATAAACATACTCCTTCTAGGGTTGGCATACGAGATGGTTAATTTTATATGTCAACTTGACTGGGTCACAGGGTGCCCAGATTAAACATTATTTCTGAGTGTGTCTGTGAGGGTATTTCTGGGTGAGATTAGCATTTGAATTCATAGATTCAGTGAAATAGATGGCCCTCCAGTGTGGGTGGGCTTCAATCTATTGTTGAGGACTTGAATAGAATGAAAAGTAGAAGGGAGGATTTGGTCTTTTCCTGCTTGCTTGCTTGCTTGAGCCAGGTTGTCAGTCTTCTCCTGCCCTTGAACTGGGATTTACACCGTCAGCTTCCATGGTACTCAGAGGTGTTTTCTAACTGGAATTACATTACTGTCTTTTCTGGTCTTCAGCTTGCAGATGGCAGATCATAGGACTTATCAGCTTCTATAATCATGGGAGCTAATTTCTCATAATAAATCTTGTATGTATGATATCTAGAGCCATATAATATATAGATATATCATATATAATATCTGTGACTATAGAAATAGATATCTATAGATATCATACATCCTATATACAATATATCATATATATTAATGGTTCTGTTTCTCTGGAAAATCCTGACAGACAGCATATGACTGGGACAGGACCAGTCTTAGTACACTATAAGATTGGGCACACAAACGGAGTGCTTGTGGACTGAAGTTTTCTTTCTGCCTCACTTGCTAACCTGGGATAACATAAGACTAGGCATGATTGTGGTCACTATCTTGACTCCCTTAAGTGAAAGGAAATTGTGTGCAGAATGCAGCTGAGTAGAGGCAAGTGGTGGAGACAAAACGTCCTGAGGCTTTAGTCCCTGGGTCTGGCTATGCTTGAGCTCAATCAACATCAGGATTTTCTGAGCCAATTTTTTGTGAGTGTATATATATTTGGTTTTGTTTAAGTTAGGTTTATAGCACCTACAGTAGAAAGAGTTCTGACTAAGAACTGGTAAGACACTGAAGATGAAAATGAGAAAATATGTGTATCAGAAAAAAGTTTTTGAGAGACTTAGCATGATGATTAATCTCCTTCAACACAATAAAAAACTGATTTAATGTTAAGATGTTTTTTGAAATAGAATATGTGTGAAATTAGGAAAGACATTTTCAGTGACTTATGTTATCACACCTTTGAGAGGAAAGTCTGGCTAATACTTATGTTTACTTACAGTAGAGAAAATTACTCCTGGATATTTTTGTCTTCTGGCCTCCGATTCCAAATAAGTTTGTGAAAGTTGGCAAGTGAGTAAATATATATATTCTTTTATAATTTTAATTCCTATGTGCAAATTTATTTTCAGGGGTAGGGGATGAGGTGAATCCCAAAGTACTTGTTGATGTACAATACTTATGCTATACAGCAAATCAAATGGTACTTGAAATTCCTTTGAGAATTGGTCAGAAAACCATGAGATAACTAATGTTTGGCCTTGGAAACTTCAAAGGTCCATTTTGGGGTAGTAAGTCTTACATGAAATTCCTGGTCTCTCTGAATTGCCAGGACCGTTCACTCCCACCAGGCAATGATCTTGGCTGTAGATGCCCAACCTTCAGAGCTACCATTGGTTGTACAACAAAAACAAATGATTTATAGAACAGCAGTGTGCCGGGGCCTCTCAGTACAGAAGTACAGAGCAGTGTGGGCCTTGCCATGGAACACACCCATAGAAGTAGCAAGGATTGTGGAAAAGCAAGAGTCACACAATGATTGGGACAAATCATCTGTTCTCAAACTTTTTGTTGTCACTCTTAAAAATTAGTGAAGAAACCAAAGAGTTTTTTTTTTATGTGGATTATATCTATTGATGTTTATTATATTAGAAGTTAATTCAGAAAAATCTTTAAGTATTGGGAAGTTTACAGGCTTATGGTGGAGGTTATGAATTTCCAATATTCTGATTTATGTTGTAAGATTAGAGTTTGTAATTGGTAACAGGTACTGTGTTTCTTTTCCTTAAAGCGACTAGACTGTGAAATGAAAAAGTCCACCCATACCTATTTCTGAATAACCATATGTTGTTAGTGTTTTTTTTTTCAACACAATATGGTGTTCTGTGAAAAAAAAGCCTCCAGTTTAGCTTGCAACTTAAATCCTCACAAGTTGTTTTCCAAAGTTGTACTTTGGTATACAGCAGAAGTACTTTATGAATACTTCCCATTTCTTAACATATAGAATATTAAAAAGAAATGTACTTAAGGGTTGAGAACTAACCATTTTTAGTGTTTTATCAAGGGCATTCTTAAGTGAAATTGGCTTTTTTGTTGTTGTTGGAACTGGAGTACATGGCAATGAAGAATATGACTACTAGTGTGGTGCCTCTGCCTTGACTGTTGCTAAGGTGCCAGCAGTTTTACCACCAGTGCCAATGGGAATATGGTGAAAAAGACAAATATCATCTTAGTATCTTCCAAATCTCTTGAAAGGATTTGAGAACCCCCAGGAGTTGGCAGACCGTACTTTGAGAACCACTGATTTAAGAAATGCTATCATTCTGTCATTCAAAAAAAAAAGACTTAGTGCTTATTATTGCCAGGCACTTCTGAGTGCCTAGGTTGTGTCAGCAGACAAAACAAGTAGCTCTGCCTTCAGGAAGGTTATTTTCTAGCAGCAGTAGTGATAGACAATAAAACAATACATATAAATAGGTAGATTAGGAGATGATACGTGCTGTGGAAAAATAAAAAGTAGAACAACATAAGGGTGATTAGGAATGCTGCTAGGTAAAAAGTAGCAGGTTGAAATTTTAGTGTGGTCAGAGTAGGACTCATTGCAAAGGTGATATCTGAGCAAAGTCTTAAAGGACGTGAGGAAGGTAGGCATGTGGCTATCTGGTGAAGGAGCATTTCAGTCAAGGGAACAACTGTATAAAGTCTGTAAAGTGGGAGTAGGCCTGGTGTAGTAAAAAAAGCACCAGGAAGCCAGTGGGAAGGGAGTGGAAGGACTGAACAGTAAAGTCCTAGGTTATGTGGCCAGAGACAGAAGGGAGGGAGCAGATCATGTAAAGAAGTGGGAGCTACTGAAAGGTTTTTGGTGAAAGAGTGAGCTGATTTGTCTTAGGTTTTAAAAAGATTAATTTTATTGCTGTGTTTAGGATAGACTATACAGGACAAGGAAAGGAAATGGAGATTACTTAAGAGGCATGTGTAAAAATTGGATGAGAGATAATAGTGGGTTGGGCCAGAGGGGTAGATGTGGAACTGGTGCAAAAGAAGCATCAGTAGAACTTCCGAATGGTTTTGATGTGGAGTGTGAAAGAAAGAGGACAAAGGTAACTTTGAAATTTTTGGCCTGAGTAACTGAAAAGATAGTATACCTCTTATACAAAAATTACCTCAAAATGTACCAGAGGTCTAAACCTAAGACTTTTAGAAAAAAAATCTTCATGACCTATGGGTAGGCAAAGAGTTCTTAACTATGACCTCAAAAACGTGCTTCATAAAAGAAAAAAAAACTAATACATTAAACTTCATCAAAATTAAAAATATTTGCTCTGTGAAAGACACCATTAACAGAATGAAAATAAAGTCACAGTATGGGAAAAATTTGCAAATCACACATCCCGCAAAGGATTGGTATCCAGGATATATAAAAAAGCTTTTTAAAACTCAGCAGCAAGAAAACAAACAATCCAATTTGAAAACAAACCAAAAAAGGATTTGAACAGATACTTCAAAGGATGACAAATAAGCACTTGAAAAGATTCTTAAATCATTAAATGCAAATCAAAGCCACTGTGAGATACTACAGCATACCTATTAGAATACCTAAAATAAAAATACAGACAATAGCAAGTACTGACAAGGATGTGGAGCAACTTGGTCTCATACCTTATTGGCAGAATGTAAAATGGCATGGCTACTCTGGAAAATAGCTTGGTGGTTTCTCATAACGTTAAATAACCACTTATCATATAACCTAGCAATGTTTCTCCTGATATTTACCCTAGAGAAATGAAAACTTATATTCTACAAAAACTGCATCAATGTTCATAGTGGTTTTATTTGTAATAGGCAAAAACTGGAAACAATTCAAACAATTCAAATGTCCTTCACTAAGTGAATGAGTAAACAAACCATGGTATTTCTACAAAAGTGAATTCTGCTCAGAACAAAAAAAGGAATACTTTTAACAACTCAAGGGTAATATGCTGTGTGCACAAAGCCAGTCTCAAAAGGTTACATGCCATATGATTCCATATATATAATATTCTTGATATGACAAAATTATAGTGATGGAACAGATCAGTGGTTGATTAGTGGTTGCCAGGGGTTAGGGCTGGAGTGAGAAGGGTGTGACTATAAATGGGTAGCATAAGGGAATTTCTTTGGGGTAATGAAACAGCTTGTATTTACTGCTGGTTACAAAAACATCTAAACGTGTGATAACATTTTATAGAACAATGTTCAAGGGGGGAAAATGCACTTAGAAGCTGGTGAAATCCGGATAAGTTCTGCATTTAGTTAACAGTATTGTACCAATGACAATTCCCTGGTTTTTATAATTATACTACGTTATGTAAGATGTTATTTTACAGGGAAGCTGGGTGAAGGGTTCACAGAAACTCTACTATTTTTGTAGCTGCTCTTGTGTGCCTAACATTATTTCAAAAGAAAAAGAAAAAAGAGTGTTTTCATTAATGAGGATGGAAAAGGCTTCATATAGAGCAGATTTTAGAGGAGATGAGGAGTTCAGTTTTGAACATTATAAGTTGGGCATGTTCATATTTCTATTGACATTTTTGTATTTTTTGATTGATTGATGGAACGTCTTTACGTATTAATATATTAACCCTTTGTCATATACATTGCAAATGTTTCCCCCAATGTTTTTACTTTTACATTTTATTCATAAAATACAGAAATTTTATTATGTAGTTAAATTTGTTGAACATTTTTTTGTAATTTCTTTTACTTTTATGCTCAGTCTCTCCTTGTATGGTTTCCTCTAGTTCATGATGATGATGTGTGTGTCTTAAAAATGAATTCTCTAAAAATTCTGCAGCTGAGTTTAATGTATAATATTAACCAAGTAATCAATTAAAAAAGAGTTAGTTTTCAACATCATTTGAAATATAATCAATGATTTTTCCACTGGCTTATTTTTCCATTGGCTTTTCCCATTGGCTTTCTTCACCAAATGTTAAAAATTTGTGTATACTAGCGTCTGTTTATTTTTTGCTTCTTCTGTTAATTCCTCTATGGCATTACTCTTAAAAATATTTTTCATTCCCTTAACACCTTCTTTCAGAAGAACTTTAGAATAACTTTATCATGTTAAACATGTATACAGGTGTTTTGTTAAAGCTATATGTTTTTGGGGAGAAACCTAGATATTTTTACGGAGGTAATGTGTCGAAGTGGTTAAAAGTATTGGTTTTGTACATTATCTGTAAAATAGGGATAGTATTACTTGATAGGTTTGTTAGAAAGATGAAATAAAATAAAAATAGGATGTAAAACATCTTGAATGATCCTTGGCATATAGTAGATGCTTATTAATTAAAATAACTAAGTATTACTAATTCCCATTATTATATGCCTCTCAATTAATGATGCCTTTTATTATCATTAATAGTACTAGGTAGTTCCACCCTATAAGTAGCATGTCTCTCCTCTTATGTAAATCTTTTATATCTCTCAGTCAATTTCTAATTTTTTTCATTTTAATCACATTTTTGGTTTGGTTTATTCATAGATATTCTGTGGTTTTTAATGTTGTTTTGCATAGACTTGGTTTTCTCCCATTACATCCTTTTGGTCACTGATGCTATATAGGCAAGACTTTGAAAGTATATATTTATCTTGTATCTAATTACTTTCCTGAAATTAAAAAAAATTTTTGTAAAGCTTTTTAATTGATTCTCATTTGAACTACAAATAATAATGTGTCCTCATTTTCAGTAGTTCTTATTTTTACTTTCAGTTTCTTTCTATTTTAATTGAATTCAACAGAAAAATAATGGTAGTGTATTTTCTTGTTTCAATATTTATTTTTAATGAGAATGCCTCAAGGGTCTTATTGTAAGTTGTTTTGTTGGCTGTTGAGTTTAGAGTAGATATTTCTTATGTTGAGAAAGAATCCTTCTTTTCCTAATGCACCAGATACGAGTCTCAGACTACAAACTTATGAGTGCAGAAAAAGTAAATGAAGTAAATTTTGTAAATTCATTTTGCCAGATGGTACAACCTTAATCTCAGTTAATTAGGATTTCTCTTTTTCTCTTCTAAGGGGCTTACATTGTGCCAAAGTGGTGGGGAGAGTGGAGATCTGATCTTGTGCCTCCTTTTCTTGTCTATTTTTCTGTTTATTTTTTTTCCACTTGTCGGTGGTGAACCAATTAACTTTGAGGCAATGATAGGAGGGGCTAGGCAGGGAGGAGCAACAAAGGTTTGTTTGTTTGTTTGTTTGTTTGTTTGTTTGTTTTTCCCTCACAGATTGCATTGGGGTGCAGTAAAAAGCAAGGAATGTTTAGAGAACATTTGGTTTCCCTGGTCTTCCCTTGTCAGCTTGCCTTCCTATCATAGGTCCCACAACTCACTAGCTGTGGGTTGAAGTCAAAAGTGGGATATGGAATGTGGAGTGGTAGGAATGAGAAAGTGGGTGAGGATCCAGGCAGCTGCAGGAACATAGAAAGAAAGGGAGGGGGAGGATGCAAGGAATAAGTAGAAAGGAAGTAGGTCTAGGTCAGCATGTGTTAGTCACTCTTACTTATAAACAAATTTGCTAGTGAAGGACTTTCCATATTTCAATTTGAAATAATGAAAAAGGAAGTAGGCATGACCCAAAGAACTTCCCTGTTCCAATATTTTGAGGTAAAAATACACATACACACATACATTTTATATTTTATATGTGAATCTGTCTTCTTTCCCCCCTTTCCATTGCCTCCTTCCTTCCTTCTTCTCCCTCCCTCCTTCTCTCTTTCCCTTTCCCTCCCTCTCTCTCTCCCTCTCTCTCTTTTTTTTCTGTATAAAACTACTATCCAAAGGGCAGAAAATTGGAACAGATAAAAAAGTAAATGCAAAGAACAGGTTTTCGACTATATCACTGATTTTAAATCAAAAGTATCTTGGGAGAACTGATAAATGATTTATTTTGCCAAGGTGTGTTTAAACATTAGAATGATTTGATTCCCTCAGGGAGAAAAACCTGATCTACATTCCAGTTGTTCGTTGAAGAAGGAAGCAGGAGGGACAACTAGCTCTTAGCTGTGATCAGCAGTGCAGTCTTCTTTCTCCGGATCACAGATTGCCATTTATTTCTTAAGCTGTACTTTTGTGCTGTTAATTTTTCCTCTCCATCTGATTCATTCTGAGTCATGGGGAGGATGACTGATACTCACATAGTGTCAGAAAGCATTGCAGAGAGGACTGCCTTGCTTGTTCTGCACCATTAAATGCTTGCTTGAGTCTATCAGAAATAGTTTGGAGAGTCACAACACAAGAAAAAAGAGGGGAGTCTGAGGGTTCTGTCTGGAAGGACTTGGATGAGGAGAAATGGAATTAATGAAGAGTTTTCTGTTTTGGGTTTTTTTTTTCCTCCTTAGGAAAAAAATAAACCAATGTGCTTAATGGGCAACTAAATCTCACTGTGTATCATGATTCTCAAGCAACCAAAGAGTCATTTAACAATGGCATTCTCTCCTAATAAAAGATTTTGTTTGGGCTTGCCAGGTCTCCAGGCAGGGATGAGGGGTGGGGTATCACCTTAGTGGCAGAATACCATTACCAATATCAAATCTCTTTGGTTATTAGTCTTCCCCAAACACATTTACTTGTAATCCCTCAGTGAGGAATTGAAGGTTGTTATCTCAGGCACATTGAAGGGACATAATTTTTCAGGATGTGGGAGGCTTCTGTTCATTAAAAGCCCACTGAAATAGCAGCTTGTAAAATTTAATCTGAGAAAAAGTGTCCCTCTACTCAATGAAAATTACTTCCAAAGAGATAAGACAAGGCTAATATACCTTGAGGATATTAAAAGCTAGAATAGAATGGACATGTGGAACATTTCTCTCCTTTCCTTATTTCTTATTTAAAGCATAAAGTACATGTAGAAGATGGAGACAATGAATCAAAAACTCATTCTTTGTCCTTTTTTTGTCATAAAACATTAAAACTCCATTGATTCTCTGTAGCTGTAATAATTCCATTCATAAGAGACAAGAACCATAGCACCTATAAAAGGATAGAAAAATATAATTTGTTGCATTAGTAGCCAGCAGTTGGAACAAAATGTGTTAGTAGTTTAGAAAGCATTCTGTGTATGATTCTGTATGTACTTTGCATTAAGAAGAAATACACAAAATGGAAGGACATAGGAGATAACATCTTTTCATTGCAATGAACTCGTTGATTTGAGAATCCTTCTATAGTTCTAAGTTATAAAAAAGCATATTTGCCCCCAAAGCTTTATAGCTTGCAGTAAAATCCATTTTCAGTACTTCTGAATTCAGCTCACATAGTCTTCTTGTAGGTTATAAGAAGGTTCAAGCTGTTCTAAAACAGTCATCACGATCTATTACACTTTGTTCCCTGTAGCTTTTGTTCCCAATTACATATGATACTGTAATTGTGCAAAAATTGAAAATATATGCTGGTTTTACATATGGAAGGGCTATAGTTTTGCTTGTTCAGAGCATTCTTGAGTATACCATCCAGAATGTAGCATGAATAATCCAGGGTAAAGATAACATTTCAAAAGGAAGCATATTAAATTAATTTCTTTTTTATGTTAAAAAGAAGTACCTTAGGAGAAAAATACTTCTCGAGATTGTGGCTTGGTTTACATGTAAGAAACAGAATATTCAAGTCAATAATTTAAGCCCCAAAATTTTACTGCAAATTTCTGTATCACTGAAACAAATCATTTTGCTTAAGAATACATTTAATTGTTTTATCCTTAATTAGAGACTGTATTGATTCCATTTCTATTAAATGATAAAAGCCATCATATATATTTTAGAGAATTATGTTTGGAATATAATTATTCCCTTTTTGGATGTTGTAGATTATAGCTTAAGACCTACTTTGATAGGATTAGAAAACAATAAAGAGAAAAATACATATTTTCATACTAGTTTATTTCCTCAAATTAGGGGAAACTCAACTTTTTCTCTCATGAAACAACTCTTGCTCCTATAATCATATTGCTTCATTTCAATCCTCTTTGATACCTTTCACTCTTTCCTTCTCTATGCAATCAGTTACCAAGTCCTACAAAATCTTTTCTTATAAAACTGCTTTCCTTAATAGAATCTCCAAATTTTATGTCTTTAGAGGAAACTCCTATAGTCTAATTTTTCAAAACTTTTTAAGTAGCAGAAACTTTTCTTCAAATGATATATAGAAACTCCCCAATTACTACTATTCTACTACTACTAAATCTGATTTGGTTGAAGCAAGAGTAGTGGAGAGGGTCACAGACCTCTGTTTGGACCATTCTTGCTGGCTTGCTCTCACCTTCAAAGATGCTTAATCCCAAGGTATCCTTGGAGTGGAGGAAAAAGAGGTCCAGAGGTTAAGTGTCTTCTTCAAGATCATTAAGCCAGTTAGTAAAGATCTGGGAATAGAAGTTAAGTTTAACTTTATTGCTTTTTGGCTCCATTGCCCATGCTATCACTATCACCATATCATCACTTGAGACTTGGTTTATTGCAATATATTCTTAGTATTCTCCAATCTCTCCTCTCACACATTCCCATTTACAGAACATAAGATATTTTGTATTCTTTGTATCTCTCCTTTGCCCATCAGGCTCCTGTGGCTCTCTACTGCTTATAAAATCAGCTTTAGTCTTTCTAGCTTTATTTCAGAATCCTTAAAATCTGAGCTTTTTCTTACATTGTTCCCCAATTCAAAGTCACTATGCCAGCCTGTGTTGTTTCTCCACTGATCTGTGAATCACCTCCAGGTTTTTCCTTTATCTGGAATGCTGGTTTTTCATCTAACCTATCTTTCAAGGTTCCGATCAAAATCCTTGAAGCCTGTTCTAACTATACCAGTCCACAGTTACCTTTTTGTCTTTCAAAGGATAGACTGTATTTTGTATCAGTTTTGGCTTTAAAATTTCACATGGATAAGGTATTGTCTTATCAGTAAAAGGTAAGTTCGACTAGGACATGGTTTAATTTATACATAATACTTACACTGTGCCCTGAGAAAATTGGCTGCATTTTGTGAGTTAAACTGGACTGGGGTGATGCAAACTATCCCTGATCTTGACACTGCATGAGAATCCACTGCAGCATTTTTCGTGTAGCTGATGATGGTTACTCTAGCAGAATCTCATCCATTTTCCTTTCCCACCATAAAATTTTGGGTCTAAGATTTTCTATCTGATTGTTTTCTGTAACTATGCCATCAGTCTCATCATTAAACAATCCTAATTGAATATAAACAGATGTTAATGATAATTATGTAAATATTTTATTGCAAATATCTATTTCTATAAGTTGTCAATAAACATCTTTAAACTTATATAGAACAATGAATATAATTCCTTTTCCAAAATTAATAAGCATAATGCAAAAAGTCCTATTTGTTCCAGGAGCAGATGCTGTCTATACCTCTCTCATGTTCAGATGAGATATTTAGGCAGGACTCCATGTCTGATCTACCTATGTTTCTACAGTTTGAATTCAGAATGCAGGAGTATTTGAAATGAAAAAGGGAGTCGGAATTCTTATTGGTTACTGGTTTGACAATGAAAAATAACTTTGCTAATTAGGTTATATAATGAATATTTTCAATAAACCTTTGTTAGTACCTTTAAAATATATATGTACATATATGCTGTAAATTTAATTCAATGAAAACGTGTTAACAATATTGAATATAATTAACAATGGCCTAGTTTTCCCAATTATTTAAAACATAAGAATCATACATATGAGTATATTAGGCTAAAGAAGATGCTTCTAAATGAAAGAGTATAAAGTGTGTTATTTGATCAATTTTAGAAGTCTTTTTGATATATTGCCCAAAATTGAAAAAATTAATATTTCTAATCATGGGTAACAAATCTCTTCACAACTCAGGATGATTTTCAATTTTTTCTTTCAACAAAATTGAGGAAGATCAAATTGAGTTGTCAGCTGAGGAGTCACAAAAATAATATTTGAAGATGTTCTGCTGTATGGTTTTGGCATGTGAAGTAGAAATTCAAAGAACTGAATGACATTTTATGGCAAAATTTGCTCCAATTTCACTTATTTGTATGTGAACAATGATTCTCAGAACTCACAAAAACACACAGAATTGATGCTGAACTCAATCTTATTATAGCAGTAAATAATATTTATCCACAAAAACATGAAATAAAATAAAAATTCTTATTCACTTTATTAAGAAAAGAATTTTCAATTTTTTATGTTTAGAATTTACAGTATATTTATATCGCTTTTAAGCTATATAGTATTAATAATAATTGTAGTAGTAACTCCATACAGATTGAAAATATTACCTTGAAGGATGAAGTGACATCAGTAAAGATTTTCAAGTACAAAAATATTTTACGTGAAGATATTCTGTGGGGAAGGTGAAATGAAAATGCAAGGTTAAAAAAAGAGAATTCCTAAAGGATTTCACTTGTATAAGGTATAAATTTGACTAAAGTCAAATTCATAGAGATAGAAAGTAGAATGGTGGTTGCCAGGGGCTGGGGTGAATGGGGACTGGAGCATTATTGTTTAATGAGTACAGTTTCAGTTAGGAATGATGAAAAAGTTCTGGAGATGGATAGTTGTGATGGTTGCACAATGATATGAATGTGTTTAATACCACTGAATTGAACCCTTAAAATGGTTAAAATGATAAAAATGTTATATATATTTTACCTCACACAAAAATAAAGTAATTAAAATAAAAGACTACAAGAAGAAAAAAGAATGATATAAAATTTCTAAGAGTTGAAGATAACTTTGTCCATATATATCTTTTCAGTGGATGGTATCAAGTGTAGCTTTGGAATTTTTCTTGGATGCATTATTTATTATTTTTAAATGTCAGTATTTACAACACATCAGATATCAATTATTTGAAATTATTTCAATTAAAAATAAAAAATGAGATGTGAATTAGCAATGTATGAGTGAGTATGTAGTTTCCAAATTACTTTAGAAGGATACATAAGCAAAATCTGGGAAAATCCTTTAGCCAAGAAGCACTGATATTGCCTCTCCGTTTTCCTCTCATTTTCTCTTTTGTAGAATTCACTGGTCCTTTATCGGTTCTCTGAATTCTAGTTGCTTCCCACCTAGGGACTTTTTTCCTTTTTCAGCCTACTCAGTGGCTCCAATCCATGCTCAGTACTAACTCAGTCACGCTTAACCAGATGATTTCAGCTCATCCTTTTGAAAAAAGCTTCAGCAATAGGTCTTAGGGAAACCTTCTCTAAGCAACTTACCAAAGTAAGGCTCCCTAGAATCTCCCCTAGCCTTATAACACCCTGATCTTTCTGTGTATCTCTTATCACAAATACAATTTTAAAAATTGATCATTTTTTTTTTAAACTGTGAATCCCATAAGAGTAGGGACTGACTCTCTCTTGCCCACTGCTATATCACCCAAAGAGTCAAGCACAGAGACGGTGTTAGAGAAAAACTTATTCCTGACCCTTATTAAAGATGGTAAGGTAGACTTTATTCAGTATCATTGTGATAGGTATAGGGACTACTTAGAATTTTGAAGTGAAGGAGAGAGATTGAATTCAATACGGCATGGGTAACAGGAATTAATAGCCAAGGGGCAGGGTTGGGATTAGTGAATGTAAAATTATTAAGAGTAAATATCATTGGTAGGGGTGGATTCTAGCTAATCCTATCTAACAAGATTCTTGCTGAAGACAGGCCAGGGTGATCAGATATCATCTGGAGGCATGGTGGAGGATGAAGAACATAATCAGATATCTAGGGCAAACAGATAATGAGGGTGGGAGGTACTTGTTAAAACTTGATTTTACAAGGAAGTGCACAGTGGGTTTAGGAGAAGTTTCAGGAGCCTGACTAAGGTTTGGTCAAGCAAAGAATCTTTGTCAATAGGTTCATAGAAGCAACTCAATATTTGTTGAATGGATGAATGAATGATACAACCTAAAAAAATAAAGTTTATTTTTAATAGCTGTGTTTGGCCATAGACACTTAGAGCGTTATTATTAATTTAGGAGGGAAGGATTTTTATATTCATGAAAGATCTTAGGAAAATTTACAGTTACATGGATCAAATAAGATTATATACAAAAAAAACTAAAGGAGTTAAAGTCAATATTCAAATATTGACTATTTTATGTAAACTCTGTGTCACTTGGGTTTTCAGTAAAGCAGTCACAAAAATGGGCTTAAACATGAGGAAAATGCATGTGAAAGATAAAGGGAAGAAAGAGCAGGAGTAGATGTGGAGAGCTGCAGACTATGATGCAAGTCTGATACCTGTGAAGGAGAGGAAAAAGGAGAATTGGCAGGAAGAGTCTCAGACTGCACTGCAGTTCTAATAATGTGTCAGGCAGATCATTGGAGAGTTCTCTAGCCCAAGTCACCTGTAAGGGGAGTTGCGCATCCTACAGGATAGACTGCACTAGTCTCCTTGCCAGGCATACATGATGTGGGGCAACCTAGGAAAAGCATGACCTTGGTGTAGACCTGGTGAGAAATCCAGAGGGATGCAGGTGAGGCTGCCAGAATGGTGATCCATTCTGCTCCTGCCAACAGGAGATCTGAGCAATGCATTCTCAGGGCCACCACATGGAGAATTCTAGAGGAGCATCATCTGTACTATCTATCATTTTCTAATTTATCTATCAGGTCACTCTACACAGGGCTGTGGGTAGCCCATTTTCTGATTTCCTATTGGTTAAGCATTAGGCATATTTTTCTTTGACAAAGGCTGAACTTATTCAATCAATATCACCAGCTTACTTTCTTAACTGCTGTTTGCCATCAGCTCACTGCATATTCAGAACAACATGGAAGCCTCTTTGGGATAAGAATCATAGGAATTCAAAGGAACAGAAATATGATAACATTTAACTGTAAAAGCCCTTCCAAGTCTAATAGCTGTTGTTATTAACTGGTAGTGAATTTCTCTTTGGAAAAGTACAGAGACTCAGGGGATTATATCTTGGCACTCATAAAGGCTGTACAAGACAAGTTCCTGTTTTCTCCTTGGGGCTTCATCTGTTTTCAGTAGTTATAACTGCGCCATCAGTCCATTTGTCTCTAGAGAAGCTTTGTTAGTGGTTATGCTACTATCTGTTGTCAAATCACCCTTGGAAGAATAGTTTCAAGTATGGTCACCATGGTGATGACACATGGGTCACTTTGTACTCTTGCATGACCCAGACTTCACAGACCTTGATTTTAGGTCCAACTCTGTAGTCTCTTGGAGATATGTAATTATGAATCAATAACATGTAGCACTAATACTGCTCATGTGGAACTCTAATATTAAAATAGCATTGGGTAAAATCTTCCAAATTTGATCTCTCTCTTGTTATCTGCCATTCTTTCCTCAGAGCAGCCTGTTTTTGAGTGGTTATATAATTGAGTGATGGTTTTGCTGGCTGTTCCTGTTTTTCTTTTTTCTCTCCTGATTCTTTGGGTTGTTTGAAGGCCTTTCTGAAATAGAGTATTGATTAGGAAATGCATGATGGAAAAAGTGGGGAGAGGGACAAGAATGACAGGGCTCATAGTAGAGGATACAGACAACAACATCACAGATATTGCTTTCTAGTTATTCTGGTTAAGACAATTTCATGAACTGTACTGTACAGAGCATCAGTTTTGCAAGATGCTAAGATAGGATACACACAAAAAAGGATTCTTTGGTTAAATCAATTAGAGAAATGTTGCCTACCATATCCTCCCAGGTGGCGATGTGTTATGTATATTAGTAATATGAAATAAAGAAAATGATCTAACTTTATTTATACCCAGTGTTTCTCAAATCTTTTGAATATAGAACCTTATTTTTTTTTTTGCTCATTTAGATAGTTATTTATTACTAACATCTCAAGGAAAGCATGTCCTAATGAATATAGTATGGAAATGCCATGTTAACAGTCATTAGTTATGAAGCGTAGAGGGGAGAGGATTGAGTATCAGAACCGAATGAATGGCCTTTTGAGTTCTTGTATGTGTACCCAGCTCTAGGTGTGCATCAGGATCCTCTGGTGGAGCTTGTAAGAAGAAATGCCCACTCCAGACCTTGCTTCTAAGGAATCTGAATCGAGAGGATAAGGTCTTAGGATTTGTATTTAAAAAATGTTTCCCAGGCAGAAAAGAAATGTGATAATTTAAGGCAGTGCTTTTTAAAAATTTTTATTGCCATTACATTTGTAAATTCAATAAGGAGAATTGACCTTTTTACAAGTATGGCTTCCTGTCCAAGAACAAAGTATATTTTTTAACAATCGTCTTTTATTATCTTTCAGTTGAGTTAAAAAATTGCCTTCATTCAGGTTTTTGTTAAGTGTGCATGCTTTTTGTAAAGTTTACACCAAGGCATTTATTTATCTTATTAATATTCAAATTAAAATTAATATTTATAAAATACTTAAGATCACTAAAAGTAAATAAAATATGATTTTACCTATCTACCTTACCTGTTCTATTTGTTCAGTTTTCAAAATATATAATGATATAATCTTTAAGTAATAATTTTAGTTGTTCTAGTGGATATCTTATTTTAATCTTGAATTTACTGGGACGGTTTCTAGTCTTTCACCATCAAACATAAAGCTGGATTTTGTGGTGTATATTAATATATATTTCACTAAGAGTTGTTTTTTAATCAAGAAGAAACATTGGATTTTATGAAAAGGTTACTATTCTCTTTAAAAATTTCAGAAATATAATTCTGTTCTTCCTTTTAGGAACATCTTCTTTGGGATCTATTAGTTAGTACTTTCTGGAGAGTGACAGTTCTATTATGTCCTCTGCTTCAGTAGCATCAAACCACATATTGTCTCTCCTTTTGTTTGTTCCTCATTCTTATTATTGTCCTTAGGTTGCTTCTGTCTCTTTGTCTTTTATCTCTTCATTGTGTGATTTTTCCCAGCGCTGTCTTACAGATTATTGACTTGATTTTCCCCCCATTTTGATTATGTTCATTTCTTCATTCAGCTTATTTCTAGGTTTTTAATGGTCTACTTACTCCTATTTTTTTTCTGAGTTCTGTAGTCTCTCTTAAAAAAAAACTAAATTCTACTGTCTTTATTTTCTTTAATTCTTCAAATGTGGAGAATTTCTTTAAGGTCACAAAATGTTTATTGTACTAAATTTTGTTCTGTTTCTTAGGGTATATCTTCTCTCAGAGTGGAGTGAATATATATATATATATATAAATATATATATATATATATATATATGTTATATTCAGTTACATTCTCTTCTCTTTTTTCTCCTTGTTTTAGAAATTGTTTTATTGTCATTATGCTTTTTCTTTTTAGCTCACTCACATTTTGGGTACAGCTCTACTTAGGCCTTCAATTTGCCCAACTGTCATGTGAGTGAATTCTTATTGACTCAGGAGAGAATACTTTGTCCCTCAGGATCC
Source organism: Macroglossus sobrinus (assembly GCA_004027375.1). Lineage (NCBI taxonomy): Eukaryota > Metazoa > Chordata > Mammalia > Chiroptera > Pteropodidae > Macroglossus > Macroglossus sobrinus. Next base: position 1,569,688 of record PVKZ01000059.1, on the reverse strand, counting down.
ATTTCCCTATTCTCCCTGAGTAATAAAAATCCTGAATTTGAGTTGAGCACATGGATGACTTTTCTAATATGATTGGTGATGAGAATGCCCACCCTTTTTAGGATGAGGCCCCATTAAATGAGTGTGGATAGGCTCCGTGATCCTGTAAGGCAATATTTTCTATAGGAATTTTGCACATAACTTATTAGTCTCATCGAAAGAGAATACATGTTCACTGTGAAAATTTAGATATATATACAGAGGCAAAAAGAAGTATATTAAAGTTATTAATCTCACTTCAGAGATAACCTTTGTTAACATCTTATATATCATTTTAATCTTATTAAATAAATATGCATCTTTTCCAAGATTAAAATAAAACCATTTCAGGGCTTGATATTTTCCACTTAATAATACAAATAAATTTTTGCAAGTGTTGTTATTTTTTAAAAAATATCTGGAGTTAGAATGTCCTTTCCAGTTGTCTATTTTTTTAATTTTAATTATTTTTTGAATAAGTAAAATGTTCACATGGTAGAAAATTCAAAATATTGAAAAAAGGTATCCAGGGGAACTTTATTCTCATACCCTTGACTGTCAGCTTTCAGGTACCTTCTTCAGAGTTAACCTACGTTACCAGTTCTGTGTGGGTATGCCCAGTACCATATGCAGTCACAGTGATATGTTTTCTTTCTTTTCTGTCCCCTTTGTGCAAATGGCAGCATACCATACACGAGGTTCTTCTTGTTGGTTTTTAAAACTTTCTTTTTTGAGTTAAGTTTAGACTTAAAGAGGAGTTGCAAAAATAGTACAGAGTTTCCATACGCCTGTCATCCAGCTTCCTTTTATGTTAACATCTTATACAACAGAATAATTACCAAAACTTGCTGAATTTCCAAATACACTAATCAGACTTATCAGTACTGAAGAGAGCAAGCATGACTTGGGGATAGGGAAGATGTAATTAAGTAAAGATATCTTACATTATCAGACATTCCCATTCCATAAAGTGTATTAAAAATAAATAGAGGCAGGGTTAACATTACTGGTAAAGGTTAGTTTTTATGTGAACAACTATAGATTTGAATAATATGAGGCATATATTTTGTCCTGATTCTTGCATTGCTACTCACTCAAAAAAATAAAAACAAAAGACTTTTCTTCTAAATTTTAGCTCATAAATAATTCTTGGTATAGAATTAATTCAGAAAATGTGTTGAGGTTCTGGTTCAATAGTTTTAGAAAATATAACAGCACATCCTTCTTTCCAGGGATATCTAGGACAGAACATATCCTTATAATACTACATTTTCAGTAGTTGTAGGTGGGATTTAAATCAAGTATTTTAAAGAAAGATTAAGTCGATATACAGGTATCTACTATATTGGATGCTTGCACTTTAACTCTGTAGTTTGGTATTTATATTCTACATATTCCTGATCTCTGTCTGGAATGTTCTTACAAGATCCCCCACCACAACCCCGCCATCATCAGAACTATCACTAGCCTCCCTTCATGCTCCACAAAGACATTACTTTTCTCTCTCTCTTAGATGGTTAACTTCTAGTACTTTTGGGACTCAGCTGGACTGTTCTCTTGCTGAAACCTGTTGCACTGAATCATCAACGTCTAACACAATGCACAAAATGTGGCAGACATTTAATTAATTAATTTTATTCCTATTTTTTGCTGATAAGTGATGCTGTAATTAACATCATTGTGCACACATCTCCATCCATATTTTAGATTATTTCCTCAGAATACATACCTAGATGTAGCTAACTGAGTTTAAAAGGCATGAATATTTTAAAGACTCTCTATATATTGCAGAATTGCTTTCTAGCAATTGTTCCAATTTCTATTCATACCATTAGTGTGGACTTCTTGCCTTCTGACAAGGAAGCAGTTAAATTTGGGGGTATTGTATTGGGCTTCCTAAATCCTGCAACTTTATTTTAAATTAATTGAAAACATATTTTCATTCTTTTTTTAAATTTTTCTCCGTTGCTGGCTTATTTACAAAAGACATCTCATTTCAGTGGGCAGGCATGTGGCTGTCACACAATTACTTATTCTCTTACAGTTTTCTTATTCAGTATTATATGATCTCTATTCTGAAAGGATATATCTATCTAAAACCACAAACGATTTTCCTAAAGGTTTCTTTAATGCCTTAAATTGAGCTGTCATCTAGTTCACTGATCCAAAAAGAGTGATAATACATTTTATATAAATAATTCAGGAGGATTCCTCCTGTCAAAACAAAAAATGCCTTTAAAAATAAACCAATATTAGCAGTCATAATTTAAAAAAATATTCTTGCAAATTCATGAATATTTCACATTTATCTTATGCTTTATGTATAAAGACTATAATCTTATGCTTTATGTATAAAGACTATATCAGATAATGTAAATAATAAGCTATATTTTAATATCAGGTTTTTAATTCACAATATTATGTACCAATTGAGGAGAATGAGTGAGAGAATAAATGTTGTTTCACAGAAAAATATTGCAAAAGCCAGTCACTGAACAGGTAAATAAAGGGTTTTTCCCATCTGTCTAGCATATAAACAGTAAAAATTGCTGATATTTTGATATGCTGATGTTTTATATTAACTCATAATACATATAGCCTATGCCAAGGATGACAAACTTTTTCTGTAAAGGGCTGATAGCAACTATTATAGGCTTTGTGGGACCATTGGATCTCTACTGCAATTACTCAATTCTGCAGAAGCAGTCACAGGCAATGAGTAAATGAAGTGGGTAGCAGTGAGCCCATAGAACTGTTTACCAAAACAGGACAGAAGGGGCTGGAATTTGCTGACTCTTGGCCTATATATTATATATGACAAGCATAGAAAGTGTTGCTCATGAATGTCACTGAGAGTCCAAAGCATGTTTGTTAGGAAATATAGCAACATTTATAAAAGGATGTTACAGACAGTATGAAGAAACCACACATTAAACATGGTATATAAAAAAACCAAACCCATAGGTAGATAGGGAAGGTCTGAAATAATGTCATAAAAGTTTTCAAAGCTGGTAGAAAGAGATGAGAAGAGACTGAATAAGATATATCAGAGCAGCCTCTCTCCCCTCAAGGCAAGAAGGTAAATAATTCAGATGGTGCCCATGGTGAGTGGGGACTAGGAATATTTACTGAGGCTTGGACTGCAGACTAGTCTTTATGTCTGCACCCCCAGGAAAAAGGACCTTGTTTCCTTAAGTATCTAGGGGGAAAATGAACCACTGAGATGGACCTAGCTTGGTTGGTAGTGAGTAGTTTTTACTTGGTTTCATACTGCCCTTTTCACAGTAGTGATTCAGTGGGCCAGCAAGAAAATTAGGTTACCCAAATGTAATCCAAATTATGAAGGCCCGAGATCCACTGGCTTTATTTACCCTCCTCAAGGTATTCTCAGATATGTAGGAGAGATCCTGAGGTACTGCCTCATGTGTGGTAAGCCCCACTTTCTCACCCTCTTGCCTCCATTTCCCCATCACACCTTGACAATGGTGCTTCTCTGGCTAATGGCCTTCATGCTTTACATGGCACAGCTGTCCCTTCATAGGTGAACCTCACTGCTTCAGGAGAAAAGGTATATTTTTCTCTTTGTAGACATGCCATTCAGCTTAGACTGAACTATAATGGCTTATATAGATACAGATCTATTTTTGTCGCAAAGTAAGTTCAGAAGTATATTGTCTAGACTCCCTCTTTGCCACCTTTGTTTAGCCTGTGGTCTTTATCCTCATGGTTGCAAAATGGCTGCTTGCACCTCCAGATCAAGTCCACAGTCCAGGCAGGAACAATGCAGACAGAAAAGAGTTGGCACCAGCAAACTTCTCCTTATATATTTGGTGTGAACTCTGTCAAATGGCCATATTTGGTTGTCATAAAGTCAGAGAAATATATATATATATGTATGTATATGTATATATGTGTATATATATATACACATATACATATATATATATTTATATATATATTATAAATGGTAGTTGAGTTAGCCAATCTGTACTGAATTCTCAACTTCTTGTCTATTTTATTCCATGAGTAGGACAGGCCCTTCCCTAAAGTTCCCCAAAGTATAGTAGAGATTGGGCTATAACTTATAAAAAATAGCTCTTTATTTTGAAATAGTTTAAGACTCACAAGTTGCAAAATAATAACATAGTTCCTGCATTTCTCTTATCCAGCTTTCTTAAATGATAATATTTTACATAACCATAGCACATCTTCACAACTAGGAAACTGATGTTGGTGTAATACCATTAACTCAGGTACTGAATTATGTGACAACATGGATTAATCTTAAATTATATAAAAGACACTACATGAGATATGATTGCATTTATACAAAATTGTAGAAAAATGCAAACTAATGTACAGTGACATAATGCAGAATAGTTGGCATGTTGCCTGGTGTTGGCGGATAGAGGGTAGGACAATTTTGATACAGGAGGGGGATTACAAAGGAACACAGAAACTTTTTAGGGAAGTGGATATGTTTACTATCTTGATTGTGGTGATGATTCTAGGTTGTGTATATATGTCAAAACTCAAATTGTACATTTTAAATATGTATAGTTTATTGTATGTCAATTATACCTCAATAAAGCTTTTTGAAATAACACCTAAATAAAGTAAAATAAAATAAAATTAAGTCCATGTATCATCACCAAAGTCATGATAATTATCAGTGTTATAATTTTTTAAATGATTACTACTTCATAGGAATTCTAAGCACTTTAAATGTTTTCAAGCATCAACCATATGAAGTAGTACTATGATCATCAGCTTTTAAAGGTGAAGAAACCAAGGCTTGTAGAGATTAGGGAATTTAACCAAGATCATATAAGTAGAAAGTGGAAGAGCCCAATGCTTTCACTGCAGGGATTGTACTTATAGGATTAGCCATCTATAGGTGAAAGCTGGGAGAGAATGTGTAAGTATGTGACAGAGGAAAGATCCAGAGTGAGACATGTCATTATTCTAGGCAAGCTAATACTTTAGGGCCCTCTTCACCAATGTTATTTACATATTTCTTAAATATTTATTTTGTAGAGATAGAAACTAATTTTTCTATTAATAATAATGTTATACCTTTTTAATGTTCGAAACAAACTGTTCAGTTCTTTTATTTCTGTTCTTTTATTTCTGTTTTCCCAGTTGATTCTCTAATGATAGAGGTAAGAAGATTTGATGAGAGAATCTTGTTTGTATTTTAAAGCTTATTCATGTTTTTTTTTCCCACTTGTCTGTACATCTTGTCCTATCTTCTGTTTTCTTGGGAAGATAAAAAATCAAACAAGTTCTTGGGAGGTACATTATAGAACTTAAATTTCTTCTTCTCAATCAATGCAATATGCTATATGTTATTTACCTCTGAAATTTTATCAACTTCCTGGCTTCTATTAGATGATTATTCTCAGTGTTGGTGCATAGACTGTTGGGCCATTTAACTTTTGCATATCATGAGAATATTCAAGAGATATGAGTTGGCTCTACCAAGGGATATTTTTTTTCCCCTCACTGAAAATTACTTCCTACTTCACAGGAAATGGGACCAAATTACATTTCACCAGTTATGTAAGGGGTTGATTCTGGAAACCTGAAATAATGGCATTACATTTCTGATTTACTGCAGAACTCTTTAAATGTCCTTTAAAGCTGGCTGCTGCTTGGTAGCCCATCCCTCATTCCAGTTCTGGGGAATACCCAAACCCTTACAATCTGATCAGAATTACATTCAAAGAAATAGGATAGAATAAGATAGTTATTCAAAGGGTCTGGCCATAATGAAATCTATCTGAACAGGCTAAAAAGTGAGGGGGCCCTGCAGGAGACTTTGTGTAGTGCTATCCAGCAGTGCTGAAGACCTGGAAGGTGCTGCACTCTGAGCGTGTGCATGGACTCTCTACATTTTTGGCACCTGTAGTTTTTTCTATAACAGGAATAATGAGTTAATTTGGGGTGAGGAGAGAGTGTGTTAATCTCTTCAGTTCAAATGAATGGCTTTACTTTCAAGCTCATTAAGAATTCTCTCACTCTGTTTAGAGTCTTTTTTAGCTCAGTAAAGAAGGAAACCCATCCTGAAGTGTAACAGCATTATGGTCATTGATTTGTTATCTAAAAGCTAAGGCTGGTTTTACTTATTTGTGGGTGAGACTCACATGACCAGCACTGAGGAAAAACACCTGATAGTTTTCTCATTATCAAAGGTATGCTCAACAACAAAATAATTGTATTAGGCTTATCCATGCTCTTTTTTCTCCAGGGATTTGACAGGCTAAATAATTGATCAATTTGTATTTTATTTTATGATTTATAATAGCGATGTAGCTTCAGACTAGCGAAAAGGAGATATTGATTTATGACTTGGAAAAAATAATCAAAATGTCAATGTGCCAGCAACATGTATAAGAAATGAATCATTAAGATCCTGACTAGGAATTTGGATATATTTAATTGAATATGGAATACCAAGAAGTCTTTGATAACAAATAGAAGAAATAATAAGGAAGAGGCTGAGATCTCACTGTTTACTATTGATCCTAATAAATGATTATGGATAAAGCACTTCACATTTTTAATATTTTGGTTTTTTTTTCCATCAAAAACCCCACAAATTAAAAACTGCTTCTGACTTTCTGAGTAAGAATTTCTTGACAGGGTTGAATTTGAAATGTTTCAAGAACTTAATTCAAGAAAGATGGACTGAGATTGTTTGAGAATATACCAAACTATTAATAGTGGAGGAATCATAGGTGATTTTTATTTTCTGTATTCTTAAAATTCTGCCATAAATAGGTATTGATATTGTAATTAGGAAAAATAATAAAAATAATGTAGCCAAGAAAAATAGACTCATACCTCATTGGTGAGCATTGTTGTGTCTAGATAGTCGATGTGTATACTACATTATAGAAAGAGAACAATCTGGAGGCCAGAGGAATACATGACATTCTTTGCTTTTTCTAGCCCCTATAGGCTCAAACTGACTACCCCTATCCTTATGTTCTATCCCCATTCCTTTTCTATGCTCTCCCTTTCTCCACATGCCCAGCTTCATTTTGGTAGTGTGGTGAAATGAAGGCTAGGCAGTCATGGTTCCTGGCTGTGGTAGGCTGAATAATGACCCTCCCCCCACAAAAAAAAGATTCAGATCCTAATCTATGGAACTCATTAATGTTACCTTATGTGACAAAAGGGACTCTGCAAATGTGATTAGGTTAAGGATTTTGAGATGGTGCGATGGCCTGGATTATGTGGATGAACCCTAAATGTAATCACATATGTTCTCATAAATGGGAGGCAGAGGGAGATTTGACTACAGAAGAAGAAAACAATGTGAAGACTGAAGCAAGATGCTACTCTCCTGGCTTTGTAGTTGGTGGAAGGGGCCATCAGCAAAGGAAAGCAAGGTATGCATGAAAAAAAGGCAAGGAAACATTCTTCCTTAGAACCTCTGGAAGAGAGCAGCCCTGCACCTTGATTCTAGTCCATTGAAATTGGTTTCAGATTTAACCTCCAGAAATATAAGCTATAAGAGAATAAATGTGTGTTGCTTTGAGCTATCAACTTGTGGTGATTTGTTACAGCAGCCACAAGGAATGAATCCACTAGCCATTTCCTGAATAGGCAGTAATGGGTTCTCGGAGTCAGCAGCTCCCTCAGGCGTTCCACGGTAATGGGAGCACCCATAACACAAGCAATTATTTCTCTTATTAATAAGGGTTAATCTTCATGGCTTAACAGTTTTTCTAAGAGACTTCCAACTCCCTGGGAAGGAATGAGGCAGATGAAAACTCTATGTTGCCACAGAGTGAGCTGGACACCTGTCATCTCAGGCCTATCTTCTATACATTAATCTTGGTCCTGGCCCAGTTTCTGTGAGCCAGATAAGTAAAATGTGCCATTATAGTCTAATCTGTTCTAGTTGGTATGGAGAAGTTATCTGTTCTGGGACAATGTTCTCTAGTGGAACCTCTTAGGGCAAGTTTGCTGTCAAATATTTGTTATGCTTCTCTATCCATGCAAGACATAAATTGATCATAGCATCCTTTTTTCGCTAAGCTGGTACTTGGTCTCTGAATGCCTCTCAATAGAGTCCCCAACGACTGCTGCCAAATGATGGGTGTGGCTCAAGAGGTTGTCCATCTCAGTCCTAAGAATGTGCTGGGGCTGAGAGCACTCATGACAACTCTGGGCAACGTTTGTCTCACCAGATGGTGAACCAAGATGACCTGATTCAATTTATAAATGTTTCTTTTTCTTTAAAAAATATTCTTTCAGAATCATAAGAATCATTTCTGGAAAATCTTGTCAATTATGACAAACTTCAAACTGTGAGAACTCATTAAGTGAGTGTTAATTGTTCTGAACTCATCAGAGAAAGAGGTGTTATAGAAATAAAAGATTTTTTGCTGTCTTTTTGAAGTTGCAAATAACTTCTTTCATATTCATTCTTCCCATCGGTTAGTTTTTGCATGTCGGATATCACATATTATTCTGTGCCACTCTGTCTTCAGAACCTTCCCTCTCAATTCTGGGTCACATCACATTCCAGTTTGATTTCCACTTAAGGTACTCAGTGTTCTGCCTGTGCCTCTAGGTGGTGGTCTCGAGCCCAGCATTGCATCTCTCATCCAGTTGTGTCGCCATCCTCATTGTCATGCCAGGTAATGGAGATGTTCATTACCTTTGCTAGGTTACTGGGATCCCAGCAAATAAAACTTTTTGTATCCTGGTCACCCTTATCCATGCACTCTGTTGATCTGTACAGAGGGGCTTGAACTTGGCAAAGGTAGTTTTGATTAATTACTAAGGAAGACCCAATTTACGATCTCAGCCTTCAGTATGTGGGCTAGCTGAAGGGTTATAATTTTATGTCTTGGTGAATTCAAGGATAGCAGAGCCGACTTAAACGAATCTCTTATGTGTCTACATTTTAATGCATATCTTTTGTTTTTAAGAATTTTAAACAGAAGTATCTTCTGTAATGAGCTTTGAGATGGGAATTTGAAATGACAGCATGCTTTATAAATTTGGAATTGAATCACTGCAAGTAGTATACACCCAGAGGTCACCAAATGTGCTCATTTTGTTAGACAACTTTTCCCACTGCCCACTACTTATACCCTCATAACTACTGTTCCAGAAAGTTGTTTAGAGAAATCTGAAACTTGTACTAATCAAATAATTAGAGTTGTCTGTGGAAAGGAGAAGCTGACATCCCAATTTTAAAAAGAAAAATCTCTTGACAGGTTGACTGCCACTGCTGAGGTCCTTGTTGTTATTGTTCTTAAAGACTCATGTTTTAAGTTGACATGAAGAATTAATACACTTAGCTTTTGGGGAAACACGCAAAAGAGGATGGCCACAGGTAAGTTTACTAGAAATGTCTCTGAATGTTTTTAAAGGAAAGATGACCCATTCTGTATGTTCATATATACAAAATATCTGTATGTTCTGTAAATTGCTAGATGGAAGCAGCTGGCTTTTCTTAACAAGGAAAGGGAATTACTGAACTTGGACATTTAGTAATGCAATTTTCCTCTGTATGGTCTAGTTGAACCCCAGTGCCATTAGATCTCATTTTTGCTCCTGCTACAGGTTGCTGCCATTCCAAAGCATGGATCTTATACTCTGGGATTTTTTTGTGGGCCTTTGTGTGAAAATCAACACAGCTCTGAAGATCCCATCCTTCTGGAGCTCATTATTAAATCTCTGTTTGTGTAACTAACTTCTAATAATTTCTGCTTTCCTTGTAAGAGACTTGTTTCAATAAATTGTCCTCTGCCATAAAACTTACTTCAAATCTCACTTTGATTCTGTTCTATTGATTTATTATTCTAGGTTGTACTGTGGAATTTTCATCAGCTGAAAGTCTTTTTCCTATTCTCTTTGCTCATCCTGGCCCACCATCCTCCGCAATAACTAGCTATGCTAAGAAGATGACCAATACTTAAGACAAGGTTGAACCATTGAGGTGGGTGGGTCATCACTTTGGAGAATGTGAGGACCGCTGTCTGTGGAGAAGAAGTGGTCCTTAAGATGAAGGACTGAGGGATGTATTGCTGCAGCACACATGCAGCCGTGGACCTGGGGCCTTGGAATAAACAACAATAGTAGTGGTGGTTACAATGGTATGCTAGCTGTTTCAGGTCAGATTTACCTAGTTGGAAATTTGTGTGTAGGAAGTTTATTAGGAAGAGCTTTTGAGAATGACATTTGTAAAGAAGTGAAGAAGACAGGATTGAGCAGAAGTTGAAATAAGATGCAATTGCAACAGATGATTCTGCCAGTTCTACTTAGAGCTCAGGAGCTGGGGTGACCCTTCAGAGTTGTTCTGAGTTGAAGCAAGGGGGCTGGACATTGATAGTCATTATATACTGGTTGAATCTAACTACACTATGAGAAGAATATTATTTTGTCATTCCTATTTTGCAGTTGGGAAATTAGGGTCTGGCAAGATTAAGAAACTTGCCTTGTGGCACATGATTAGTATGTAGCAAAGGCAGATTTTGAACCCAGGGTTCTGGCAAAAGGGCCCATAGTTGTAATACCCTTCTATTCTTCTCTTGCATTTAATCTTCTGAAATCAATCATGTAGTCTTTTTAATTACTGAAATTTTTTATGTTTAAAATAGTATATCCCCTCCCTCCTTAATAAAATGTTGATATACATGGGATTAAGTATAGATTTACTGGCTTAATTCTACCAGTAGCCTTTTCCAGTTAGAAACTGGCCAGTGCATACTTTTTTGACCAAAATTTGTTTGCTGTGCAGGTAAGGAAAAGAATTATTCTTTTTTTGTTCCCTCAAACATAAGTGCTGTCTCCACATAATTACAAAAATGTATGGTTCTCTTCCAAGAAGGCATGAACCATGGAAACTGAATGTCTACCTAATACCCATGACAGAGCTGTTTTATAGCAGTGGGATTCTGTGTAATTGAGGGCTTGCCTCTTCTCAATGTTTGAAAAAAATCTGTTATTGAAGCTCTCATTCATTGCTGGTAGGAATGCAAAATGGTACAGCCACTTTGGAGGACAGTTTGGCAGTTTCTTACAAAGCTAAACAGTTTTACCATATGGTCTAGAAATTACACTCTTAGGTTTTTACTCAAATGAGTTGAAAACTTATGTCTACACAAAAACCTACAGATACATATTTATAGCAGCTTTATTCATAATTTCCAAAAGCCGTGTGTAACCAAGATGTTCCCCAGTAGGTGAATGGATAAATAAACTATGGTACATTGATATAATACAATACCATTCAGCAGTGAAAAGTGAGCTATTAAGCTATAATAATCATGGAAGACACTTAAATAAACATTGTCAAGTGAAAGAAGCCAGTTTTAAAAGGCTACATACTGTATAATTCTAATTATACAACCTTTTGGAAAGGCAAAACTATATACATAATAAAAAAAAAATCAGTGGTTGCCAGGGATTCCAGGGGAGAGGGAGAGATGAGTAGGGGAAATACGGGAAGGAGGTTTTAAGGTGGTGAAACTATTCTGTATGGCACTGTAATAGTGGTTATATGACTGTGCATTTGTCAAAAACCAAAGCACAAAGAGTGAACCTTAATGTATGAGAATTTTAAAAAATCATGTAGAAGTTCAGGAGGTCTGATCTATGCATGGAATGCAGATTGTGACAAGAGAATTTAAATGTATTATATATTTTTTGTTTTTAATTAAAAAGTTTTAAAATCACAGTTGACATTTAATATTTTATTAGTTTCAGGTGTACAGCATAGTGGTTACACATTTACATAATTTAACAGAGTTATTCTCTTGATTAGTGTCCTTCTGACACCATTCATAGTTATTACAATATTATTGACTTTATTCCCTATGCTGTATTTTACATCCTGTGACTATTTTGTAATCAAATGTTTTAAATAATTTTATTCAAGTGAGTAGGCCTAAGTAACTTTGGAAATGAGAGGAGTCTGTAAGACTAAAGTCAAAAGGAACTGTATGTAAGTGCTGTACTCTAGCTGATAAAGTTGTGTCTCATGGGGGTACAAGTTAACAACTCTGATGCTATCACACATGTAATAGCATCTCCCATGCAGAATAATGTCAAATATTTTAGATAGGTATTTTGTCTTAAAGGAGGGGGAGTTTAACCCCTACTCCTTAAATGTGAGTTGCACATAGTGACTTCCTTCCAAAGAGTACAGAATAGAAGGTGGTGGGGAAAAAGAGGAACTTTACAGTGGAAAAACCTGACAAAATATACTTCAATCAGGTGATCAAGGTCAACACCAATGGTCATAAATCACATCCCTCGGTATGATATGAGAATGGCACTTTATCTCTTCTTCACCAAAAGTCTATTCATGAGAAAAACATCAGACCAATAAAGGGGTGTCCTGTAATATACCTGATCAGCTCTCGTAAAAAAGTATTTTGTGTTAGCACCTTTTTTTGTGCTTTATAGGTTTGGTCTAGTTTGCTGTAATCCAAATAGAAGCCCATGAAAAGCCTCCTGTGCTCCTTCTGCTAGCCTGTGAAGCCCAAACAGAAACTTTAGAAAGGTCTCAGCTGCACCTGCTTTGTTTGGGATGCAGACTTAGCTTTCACAGGTGTGCGTCTCATCAGTATCATCAGATTTACATTTCACAGTTAGAATCAAAGGTGGTTAGGGTAACAGTACATATATTGCTGTCTCAGAACTCCCATTATAGAGACATTTTCTACTTTAAAATAGCAGAACACCATTAGACCGGTATTTTTATGTATAAAGTGCTGTATAAGGCAGCCAGTTTCGAGGAGGGCTTTGTGAGTAGTGTGACAAACCCTTACATTAACAGCTATCACTAAATGAAGCAGTAAATCCACTCTAAAAACCTTATCCTTTCTATTCTTCCCTATATGTCTTGACTAAATCAATACTTTTATCCATAAATTTTTTTTTGTGAAAAATATGATGGCAATATTGTCAGCAGATTCCAGCTATAGTTTCCCAATCTGGAATTCAGGGCAGACAATCATTCGATGGGCAGAAAGAGTTTAACTCTGAAATTGTTGAATTCATGGTATGGAGATCTATTTCGTGAAAGAAAAGAAAAATAGGACACTTGGGGGAAAATGATGGTGAAAGAGATTCGGCTATTTCTGTGGAGCATTATGTTTCCAAATCCAGTGCCAGATAACTCTGCTCTACTCTACGTCAGTGTTCAGCCATTATATTCCATAATGTAATGGAATTACATAAATTATATTCCGTTAACTGCCATGTTGTGTGAACTAGTGGGTTCCATTACTTCTCTTCTCTTGTAATTGTAGCTCCCTGAACAGAAGCAACATTTTATGGGACATTATAATGGTGAATAATACATTCAATAAGACTATAAACGGTTTTGTTGGCAGAAGCATAGCAGGTCAGAATGGCAAATCCGGATCCAAAATAAGTGTCAATTATTGTGCTTTAAGTTGCTACCTGTTTCATGAAGGAGGGGATCCAAAGTGATTAGTCTGTGACCAGGTCAGTCAGGAGCTCTTTGGGGATACTGACATCACTTTTCATCCAGGAGATTGTATCCAGATGTATCCAGGAGATTGAGGGTGTCTAATTTACCTAGAATAAATTCTGTCTCTAACCACTGGTCAGAGTGGAGGTTTAAGGGGAATTAAAATTGATAGGAACAAAAAGCATGACTAATACATAAAAGGATAGGGAGGTTGGGTAGGCAAAAAGAACAAATGCTCATCATATTCCACCACTTTGACACACACTTTTCTCCTCCCACATCACACACATATCTTCGTGCATTCAGATTTTTAAATGCCTCATCCTAATATAAGAAAATCTATTTTATGTACAACCAAGAACACATTTGCTATACCTAGCTTCAAGTTCAGGCTCCCTGGGTAAAGTTCTTTCACCTTCTTTTTCCATTGTGCCTTGCCCTTGTTAAACCTGAATATGTGTAGGACAGTCATCTCTACTGATTCATATAACTCTACATTATTCCTTTTCACTACCATGTGAATATGCTATGATTTACCCATTTTTTGTTAAAGGACATTCTAATTTTTCCATTTGGGGCAATTACAAATAATAAAGTAATAAACATTTGTGTACGTGTCTCTGTTCACAAGTACAGGAGTTTTTGTAGGACACATTCTAGGAAGGGAATAGCTGAATCATACAGTATGTGCATTTCTAAATTTTTCTATTGTTAAGTTTCTTACCACTTTATAGTCCCATCAACTGTGCATTAGAATTTTATTTTTTGACCTCTCTACTACACTTGATATTATCGGATATGAATATTTTTGCTTATCTGATGAACGTGATATGATATCACATTATAGTAATATTTTCCTATTTGATGTCAAACTTAGGTAGCAGATATTATTACTAATCTCATTTTATAGATGATGAATCTACTAAGGCTTAGAAAATGATTTGTCCATGACTTCACAGTTAGTAAGGGACATGAAGTCAGAAATGATCCTAGAGTGTCTAACTTAGTTACAACATTTCAGTTTTCATTTCACTATTAGGCCAGGATGTTTTGTACCAATGCAGATTCAGTGCAGGAGTCACGTTTTCCTCTTTATTCTGTACTCTTCAGTAGTCTGTCTTCTTTCTGAACTTTTTTCTATTTGTCTTTATCCTTTCCGTGTTTCCTTTCTCTTGTCTTTTTTCTTTCCTCTTTCCTTTCCCCCTTCAATTCCTCTGTCCTTTCCTCCCTCCTTTCTTTCCTCTCTACATTTTAATGATTTCAGCTGGGTTATTTTGCATAGTTATTCATAGAATTGAAAAAATAAAATAAATAGGCATAATAAAAATTTTGAGATATGAATTGATTTTTCTTTATATGTGAAGAAATTGCAAACCCACACATATCAGGGTTGAATGGAAAGATAAAGCCGAATGCATTCGTGTGTGTATAATTTGGAGATGACTGCTAGCAAAAATTATTTCTGGAGCAGCTGCTTCTGATACACACCACTTGTCTCTTATAATTAGAACAAAACTTAAACTTCCTTAGGAACTGAAATTATGCAGTAAATGTATAATTAACGATAAAATATTAAGTGAAGAGTTGTCCCACCATTCATTCCTGCACTAATTTCTCTGTTAAATTTCTTTAGCAAATTCTGTTTTTAGCTAAAAAAGATTTACCACCTAAGCAGATAATGTGAGAAATATGATTGAAAAACAAAATACCTCAGGATGTTCTAAACCTTGCAGTTAGAAGCAAATTGGACTCAGTCACCAAAACACCAAGTTCAGCAAATTACTAGGCCTTAGGGTTTATTAGGAAAAAGGTACAAAGAGTTGAATCAATACTTTTATACAGAATATTAAAATCTTGACTTTGTCGTGTTACTTTTTTTCTTACCTAAATAGGAAGTTTCTCCTCTGTGCCCAAACAGGTGGAACACTGCTTCCCATGAAGCTTTTTGATTACACGGTTGTCACCATCATAGAGTGAAAGATCCTGACAGTAGGGCCCACAGGTTGTTTGTATTTCAGTCCTTACAAAAATGAGCACCTTGTCTGACACAAAGTAGGTGCATAATATATGATGGTTGAATTAAATTAAACTGAATTCTATTATGGTAACAAACATCCTGCTTTCTAATTTCGATCAAGTCGCTGAGGAACTGGCCTTGAGCACATGATGCACTGTTATGATTCACCATATTCCTTTATCTCCATAGCCCCAAACTCAGCAATACAACATTGTTAATAGAAAAAATCGAAGTGTTCTAGGTGGGATATTGGGAGTGAATTGTAGTATAAATTAGCAGATACCCAATAAGAGCAATTTAATTTCCTGAGGTGCCCCTGTATAAGGGATGATGATTCCTTATCCTTGGGTTGGTGGATTCAATCTAGTATGAATTTTTTTTCTTAAATTAGAACTTTTAGTAGTTTTGGGTTGAAGGAGAATCGAAAAAAAAATTATAAAATTAATTTGGAAGAAAAATGTGCAGGAATTCACCAAAAATTTCTGAAAAAAGTAGCAAAGAGTAAAAACTTGCCAGACAAGGTATTACAACATATTACAAAGCATAGTTATTAAAACACCGTGGCACTGGGGCAGGAATGGATCAACTCATTTATCCGTCCACCTGTTGATAGATATTTGAATTGTTTCCAGTTTTTGGCTATTATAAATGGAGTGTCTATGAACATTCTGGTACAAGTATTTACATTTTTATAAATACCTAGGAGTAGAATTGCTGGATCTATGATAAGAGTAGGTGTAACCTTATAAGAAATTGTCACACCATTTTCCAAAGTGATCTATGATTTTGTATTCCTACCAGCAAAGAATGGAATTTTAGTTGTTCTATATTCTCACCAATATTTGGTATTGTCAATATTTTAAATTTTAACTATTCTTATAGGAGTATAGTGAACCTCAATGTAGTTTTAGTTTGCATTTTTCTAATGACCAATAATGTTGAACTCTTTTTTTCATATTCTTATTGTCTATTTATCAATTTTTACTTGAGGTGTTTGTCTTTTTGTAATTGAGTTTAAGAGATCTTCATGTAGTATTTTGGATATAAATGCTTTTTCAGGTATATGTTGTATTAGGGTTCTCCAGAAAAAAGGCGGGAGATTTAAGAGGAGACTTATTACAGGAATGGCTCATATGCTTATGGAGGCCAAGAAGTTCTAGGACCTGCCATCTGCCATTTGAAGAACCAAGAAAATTGGTAGAGTAAATCCAAAGCTGAAAGCCTGAGAATTGAGGGACTGATGGTATATCTTATTTCGTCCTTTTAGTTTTAACATATCTGTGGATTTCTTTTAATCCATTTGATAATCTCTGCCTTTGAATTAGAATGTTCAGATTATTTACATTTAGTGTGATTATTAGTATGGTTGGATTTAAAACTACTATTTGTTTGTCCCATCTATTCTTTGTTCCTTTTCCCCTCTTTTGAGATCATTTGAGTATTTTATATTTCATTGATCTCCACTGTTGACTTATTACTATATTTAGTTTTTTTTTTAAGAGGTTGTTTTTGGGTGCAGGATGTGCATCCATTGCTTATCGCCTCCACCTGGGATTGACATGGTTTGTTGCCCTTTCCCCAGTGGCTTAAGGCATTTTTCCAAAGAAAAGAGTTTTGGTGAACTTTGTGCCTTTCCCACTTTACTAAGTGAAGCCCTGTCTCATCTCTTACCTTGTTAAGATCTTTTCCATGAGCACTCCTTGGAGGGCTGTGGAGAAGACCTGCAAGTAGGCATTAACTCCCCTTGTGTCTAAAGCTTCCACAGGTTCTATGATGTCACATTAGTCCACACAGAGCCTTTAGCTACTTGTTAAGAATTTCAACTGAATTTTTCTTGCTCACTTGTTTAGTGTCTCTTTCTCTAATTTTCTGCCACAAGTAAGGCAGTAATTCCATCTACTTGGAGATTCCTGTCTTATCTTGGCTTTTGGTTTACTTGGTTGCCCTTTGAACTTAGCTTTCTGGTTGGTTAAAGAAAAGTATGAATTTGTAGTTCATGATATTTTTCTTGTACTTGCAGTGGAAAGAACACCTTTTCAGCCATATGGTAGGCAGAAACAAAACTCTCACAATGAAGGAACTTTAATGCAGTAATTAGAAATGGCAAAGTAAGGAAGCCAAGTAGGGGTTGGTGAACAACTAAAGATTTGCAACATCAGGAAACCTAGGCTGCAGAGAGAAGGTGCTGTTCAGCTCAGTAGCCATGGTAACCAAGCGGAACCTAGAACAATGGGGAGCTTCTCTGGTGGGAGCTGGAGTCATGGAGGAAACACAGACAGTGATTGAGATGACACACAAGGTACAGAAGGAGGAAAAGAAATGTTTTCTTTTCTCCTTCTCTTGCCATTCAGTTTCCTGACAGTTTCACCCACTGGCCAAAACAGCTGTCTCCAGCTGACAGGACAACTTGGAGAATGATGCCTACAGAGATCCGATACCTCTCTTGTTAGACAGAACAGATAAAGGATGAAATCTAAGGCTTAGAGCAAATGCCTTAAGACGAGTGCATCTATCCTCTATTTCTGAATAATATGTTTATGCTATTCTACTGATTTTTCAATTTTAGACTTTAATGACATCCTATCATTGAAAATTTGGTTCTCTTGAACTATTTTCATCCTCCCCCATGCTAAGCTTTATCTTTCAATGTCATCTCACAATTTTTGTCTAAATAATGAGTGCTACATTATTATGCATATGTATATACATGTTGTCCATAGCTGAGCTATATAATGCATCAAACATTAAACATTTTTTTTAAATTATGGTTAAATCCACATGGCATAAAATTTATCACCTTAATTACTTTTAAGTATGCCATTCAGTAGAGTTAAGTAGATTCACATTTTTATGCAACCAATCTCTAGAACTTTTTCATATTCCCAAATTCCCCATTTTCTCCTCTCTCCAGCCTCTGACAACCACAATTTTACTTTCTGTTTTTATGAACTCAACTATTCTAGATATCTTATATAAGTGGAATTATGTATACAGTATTTGTCTTAGCATAGTGTTCTTAAGGTTCATCTATGTTGTAGCACTTGTCAGAATTTTCTACCTTTTTAAGGCTGAATAATATTTTATTGTCTGTGTATCTATCTATCTATCGTCTATCTATATATCATCTATGCTATCTTTTATTTATCCATTCATTCATCAATGTTTATTTGGGTGGCTTCTTGCCGGAGCCAGTTGGCTAAGATTGAACAGTTCCTGAGAGGGGGAGTGAGGATTGAGAAAGAGAGAGAGAGGGAGAGAGACAGAGAGAGAGAGACAGAGAGAAAGACACACACACAGAAGATAGAGTCGGGAGGGCTAACAGTGAATACTGCGCCCGGAGTTTATTTAGCACAGTATATATATATATATATATACCCTTGGAAGAGCACAAGAAGCAACACCCACACATATGCAAATGATTGCTGATCTTTACATAAGTTCTCTCAAAACATCCTTGTTTCTGTTTTCGTCTCTTATTCCCTGAGGCAAGGAATGTCTCTTATTCTCTGAGGCAAGGAACATTCAACTCTTTCCATTAAGCCAAACTTCCTTCTTCACTAATGAGCTATCCATTAAGCCAAAATTCCTCCTTCAATAACAAGCTATCCATTAATGAACCCACCTGCTCTGCAGCTTCTAGCTTGCAGGCAACTCCAACCCTGTCTGCAGGGCATTCATCAAGAATGGCTCCCAACAGCTTCTCCCTTTTGGCTCTTGTGAATAATGCCACTATGAACATAGGTGTACAAATATCACTTTGAGACCTGCTTTTAATTCTTCTGGATATATATCCAAAGTGGAATGCTAGCTTACACAGGGTTTCTATTCTTAGTTTTTTGAGGAACCATTATGTTATTTTACACAGTGGTGCACTATTTTAAATTCTCAGCAACAATGCACAGGGTTCCAATTTCTCCCACATCCTAGCCAACACTTGTTACTTTCTGTTGTCATTTTTTTAGAGCAGCTATCCCAATTGATGTGAGGTGACATCTCATTGTGGTTTTGATTTGCATCTGCCCAAAGATTAGTGTTGTTGGACATATTTTTATATGCTTATTGGCCTTTTGTGTATTTTCTTTAGAGAAATGTCTAGTCAAGTCCTTTGCCCATTTTTAAATCATGTTATTTATTTACTGTTGCTGAGTTGTAGTCCTTTATATATTCTCAATATTAATTCCTTATCAGATATATGCTTTGCAGATGTTTTATTCCATTCTTCAGGTTGCCTTTCCACTTTGTTGTATCCTTTGATATGAAAAAGGTTTTGATTTTGATATAGTCCAATTAAATATTTTTGCTTTTATTGCATATGCTTTTGTTTTCATATCAAAAAAATCCTTGCCAAGTTCAATGTCATGAAACCTTCCCCTGCATTTTCTTCTAAAAGTTTTGTAGTTTTATGTCTTACATTTTATCTATTTTCAATTCATTTTTATATGTGGTATAAGAGTCTAAATCCATTCTTTTGCATATAGATATTCACTTTTTCAACACCATTTTAAAAGATTGTCTTTTGCCCATTGAATGGTCTTGGTACCCTTGTCAAAAATCACTTGCCCCTGTATGTGAGGATTTGTTTCTAAGCTCTCTATTCTGTTCCATTGATCTATACATCTGTCCTTATGCCAGTACCACACTGGTTTGATTACTGCGGCTTTCTAGTAACTTTTGAAATCAGGAAGTATGAGACTTCCAACTTTATTCTTTTTCAAGATTGCTTTGGCTATTCAGGACCCTTGAGATTCTGTATGAACTTTAGGATGGATTTTTTTTTTTTCTGCAGAAAACACCATTGGCATTTTGATTGAGATTGCATTAACTCTGTAGATTGCTTTGGGTAGTATTGACATTTTAACAAAATTATTTTTTAAAATAAGTTTCCTCATTCCTGCATTCAGTTGTGACTGGTTTGCCTAGGTCTCTCAATCAATTTTCGGATCTTCTGATCTCTGGTCTTCTGCTCTTCTTCATGCCCTGTCTGAATAGTTGGGAAATGCTTTGGGCATTGGGGTCCCATCACCTCCTTATAAAGACTTTCAACTAGTTCTCTTGCTTTCAGCTCAAACTAAACTGTTGGACTCAGTGATTCCTTGTTTATCTAATTCTTGGGAAGTCCTAAGGTTCTGTAACTTACTAAGTTTTTGACACATGATTAGCTTACTTATTTGATTTCTCCTTACAGATTCAGGCTTTATCATTCTCTGGTCTATTAGGCTGCTTCATATTTATTGCTTTCCAGTGTCCAGATTTTTTTGACATCTCTCATATGCTATAATTAGTTCCTTAAGTTTTTATTTTCTTGTGAATTTATGATTTTATATTTCCTTTCTTCTCATTTTGATGGGATTTCAGGAAATAATAGGGAAAAACAATTATATTCAATTCACTAAGTTTACCCACATATTTATGTATTACACTTTAAATTAGAAAAAAAACTTGAAATTCAGAGATATTTAAGAGACATTTCAGAGATATTTAAGAGACATTTGCAAACTCTTGGAAACTTTTCTCTTTGAAAGGTGAGTCGAAGTCTCCCCACTCCTTGAACCTAAACTGTACTTAGTGAACAATTAACCAACAGAGTAAGGTAGAAATGATGCTATGTAACTTAGAAGCTAGGTAAGAAAAGGCGATATATCTGTCACCTGGTTCAATGGAACAGTCGCACTGGAGCCTGAAACCACCTCGTAAGAATTTTATCACCCTGAGTCATGCTGCAGTGAAGCCCAAAAGAGCCCATATGGAGAGACCACACAGAGAGCCATTGAAACTTCACAAGAAAGAGGTGCCTGGCCAGGCACCAGCACTTCAGCCTTGATGGTCTTCTAGCTCTAGCCTTCATCTGATTGCAACTGCATAGGAGACCCTAAGCCACAACTACCCAACTGAATACTTCTCAAATTCTTGACCCCCTGAAACAGAAGAGAAAAGAAAATGATTGTTGTTGCTTCAAGCCACTAAAGTGTATTGTTAACTCATGTAGCTATAGATAATTGACTTACAGTACCAAAATCTTTTCTGATTATCTATTGCTACAGAACAAACTATTCCAAAAATTAGTGGTATAAAGCATGCATTTTATTATGCTCATAGATGCTGTGGATCAAGAGCTCAGACAGGGCACTGTAAGAGTGGCCTGTCACTGTTCTATGTTATCTGATGCATCAGTTAGAAAGATTGGGAATGATTGAACAGCTGGGGACTAGTATCATCTGAGGCAGCTTTACTCACACATGCTGGTGGTTGATGCTAGCTATTGTTGGCTGGGATCTCAGCTGGAATTGTTAGCTACAGCACCTACCTGGCCCCTCTTTGTGGGGCTGGGGCTTCCTCACAGCATAATGGCTAGATTCCAAGAGGAAGCTATTAGTTTCTTAAAGTCTGGTTCTGGAAACATGGGCAGTGTCACTTCTACTGTGTTCACATAGCCCAAATTCAAGAACAGAAGACCCACCCACCACCCCCATCTCTGAATAGGAGGAGTATCTAAGAATTTTGGATACTTCAACCCATATGCAAGATGGTAGACAATAATAACATGCTCTGGCCAAGAGAGATAAACTAAGTAATAAAAACAAATTATCTAGTTAAAAGTGGGAGGTAGCAATGAAAGAGTATTATAATATATTGACAAGGCCTTGGGTAAATCAAGGTTATGAAGAAGCAGAAGCTATGAGAAAGCAGAATGCCTATTGAATATAGATATTTAATGAAGAGAGGAGGAGAAATGGAATGAAAGAAAATTCATGTAGCCTTGGAAGGGGACCATGATAAGGCAGGTGGGTCTCTGGAATGGCCCACTGTCTGTTTGGTCCCAATTCATTCATTGCTTTTGACATTGGTCTTATCTTTCTTACCCGCTTTTCTAGGCCACAGTCAATAACAATGCCCTACATGACAGTAAGATGTGCTGAAATGAGCAGGACTGGAAAACAAGTTTTTCCTTTTCTTAGAATTTTTACTGACGTGATGGTGAGAACCACCATTTGAGAGAAATAACTATAAAATGGTTGCTGCTGAGTGGTAAGAAAGAGCCACTCTGTGCTCATTATTTCCACCTGAACTTGGTCATTCTGGTCTGGGAAGAGGTGTGGGAAGTGGGTGTAAAAAAATACTACATTATTTCTAAAGATGTATTATTTATAATGCATTTTGAAATGGAAATGTGTCGCTTAGTAGAGATCTGGGTTTTTTCCAGCCATGGGAATTATTTTTTATAAATAGAGAATGAACAAAACTTCAAAATACATTTGTTCAATAGGTTTTCCCTAAAATTTGATAACACTAACATTGTCTGTTATATATTGGTCACACGTTTACTAAATTCAGGGACATACTCTTTTAAAAGAAATATTTTGTTACCCAAGAAATAAGGTGTTTTCCTGATACTCTTAAAAAGTGGTAGTTAGATTTCATCCACTGCTACATAGTAATCTCATCTAAAGAAATAGTTAGGCAGTTATTAAGGCACCATTATTAAAACAGTGTTGACTCCAAGAATATCATCATCTTATTAGAGAGAATAAAAAATTCTGAGTTATTTATAATACTAATATAGGTCTTTTCTTACAGAGCTCTTCTACCAAAGACTCATTTAAAAGTCTGCCAATAAAGTAGAGAGTTTTGAACTGCTTTTGCTGTGACAGAAAAGATATTATGTGGAATCAGGTCAGGAGGATTTTTCTCTGCTGACAAGGGTCATTCTTTGAAAAATTCTTGGGCTTTTTACGCATTTCACCATGACACACTAACATTTAATACTTATTGTAGTTATTTAACTTAACCATGTGCCAAAGATAAAATTTATCTTTCTTCTGTAAGAGGAACAAAGAATAACAATGTCCTAATTTTGTATGTCTCTGTTCTATAACGACAGGCTGTCATTTTCTATAATTTATGAGAGATGATGAACAATTTGTGTAGGCTGAATGTAGTTGCTTAGTTACCACCTTTTAAAACTTTCTTAAACATAATTGCTTCTCTGCTAGGGAAACATTAATCCAGCTGATTTGCAATGAACCACTCTAAGCAGCTCAACATATTAAATACCCCTGTACTTTATATTTCAAATTATTCGCCTTTTAAATTCTGTTGAGGTAAGTCACCGTTGTTATGACCATTATGTGTCTTTGAAAAAAAGTGAGATTTCCAAATGATTACCTGTACATTGTCATTTCCCCACAGTTTTTCTGCATCTTTCATTTGTTTTTACAGAGTTGATGATAGAAACTTGTGAAGAATCATGAAAATTTCCAGTTTTTCTCTGAATGATTCTAAATGCTTTCGAACAACACCAATCTGTCTTCCTTTGACGGTATATCAAAATTTATATCACATGAATGTTCTGTTGGCTTTTGTCGCTGATCTCACATCTTGCTGTTTATCAAACATTTATATTGTTATTTAAGAAAACATGGAGTCTATGCGGACACTTGGCACATAACTTCACTTTTATAGTTGTGTCTACCCATGTACACTGATTTGAAGGAGAAAATGGTTAAAAGCTAGAATCCAGTTAAGTATTTATTGTGAGCATTGCAGGATAATATTTCTGATCATTAATTGCTGAACTTTTTAAGTCCACCTTGTATAGTTGCTCACTTTTTCCCATTTGGCAAGAAGTGCTTCAATTGATGTAGGAATAATTCACAGCTCAGAACAAAGCTGACTTACTGTTTGATCTAAGTTTGAGGTGGGTATGAGATAGAAGAGTCCAAAAATGAATTTGAGGAACTGAAAGAACATGCTTATATTTTGTCTTCTTAATCCTCATACTTACTAAATAGCATCCAAGCTAGAGATGAGGAGAAACTTTGGAGAGAAGACAAAAGGAAATTAGAAGCAGTATAGTGACTTCACCCCACACAGGGTTTGTGTCTCCACCCTTCCAAATCTTCCTTACATCTCAGAATCCCAGAGAGGAAAGTCCCAGGAGAAATCTGGAATAATTGCAAAACCCTGAGAGAAATGCCTTGCTCCATGGCTGGCTTAATAAAATGGCAGAATGGTGTAGATGGAAAAGAATGGGCCAGAAACACCCCTCCCCGCAAACCCACGCCTGCACACACATACATACACACAGACAAAACTTTTCCATGGATCCTGAGATCCAGTTACTCCTATGGGCCCATCGTGGGGACACAGAAGTTAACTAAGAGTGAGAGCTGTTAAACTACCTATCAGGACGTCACCTAGCAGGGTTGAGAAGTCTTCACCAAAAAAGTGCTGCTTGCACTTCCATCCAAGGACAAGATGGAATGCAAAACGGAACCTCGAGGGCTGGCAGCACCAGAGAGCAAAGAGGGAGCCAGTGGTGAAGAGCTCTGAGCTTTGCCTGAGGAAATGCAGAACTAAGAGGACAGACAAGTTACATTCCTAGTAGACACCAGCAGAGACAACCTCAGAGAAGTGATTCATTGCCTACCAACACTGTAATGCTTCCACATGCATCCCTGGGATGCAGATACTACCCCAGAGAGAAGGTTGGAAGAAGACAGAACATTCAGTTCATTAAGGTTTAATATGGTAACTGATCTGATTACAAGTTGGAGTTAAGTTAAAAATCACTGCTGTTCTGAGAAAATCCAGGAACTGCTTGGATTTTGTCTGCCACTAGGCAGTCTAGAAACAGATTTAATTGAATCACAGAAATAAAGTGAACATGTTTGCACACTGTTTAATTTATACCTCTGTGGCCCAGAGGTGGCAGAGGAGTGTACTGAAGTTTCTATCCCATATGGGACAGTCTGGTGATAAGATCAAGAGCATATGATCTAGAAAGTTGCTAAGATAGTAGATCTCAAAAGTTCTCAACATGAGAAAAAAAATTTGTAACTATGTATGGGGAGGAATATTAACTAGTCTTATTGTGGTGATCATTTTGCAATATATACAAATGACGTACACCTGAAACTAATACAATATAATGTTGAATGTCAATTATGCCTCAAAAAAAAAAAAAGAGTAGATGATTTAGTTTCAATCCTGGCTCCATCAATTATTACCAGTTTTGTGTTTGGGGGCAAATTATTTGATTCCACCAAATCTGATTTTTCTCATCTGTAGAAATATGATAATATTCAACCTCATAGTGTTGTTGTGAGATTTTGAGATAAAATATATTACACTTTTGGCACATAGTGTCTGGAATATAATTACAGTGTATCATATTCTTGACCTCTAGTGCTTTCTCTTCTTCCCATGCCCCCACCACCTTCCACCCTCCTGCATGAAAGAAGGCTCCAGGTGAGCTGAATTTCTCTATTGACTTCTGTATCCATAGTGTCTGGCACCTAGTTGGTACCCAATAAGTAGTTGCCAAATGAATAAATTGGTGTGGAACTCTAGGGAGATAGTTGGGATTATTAAAGGAGATTCTACCCATAGGGTAAGTCCCAAATAAAAAGTGAAAACTTAGACCTTAGTGGGGTGAAGGGAAGAGCAAGTGGTTGTAAATGATAAGTATTAGGGGAACAGATTATGATCAGAGTGAGGGAAACAGAGCACATTTATATTCATATGTACATATATGTTTATAATAGAGGACAGAAATCCATGGTCCACATAGACAAAAAAATAATAACCCTAAGCTATAAAAGCATACCTTTACAGACTACTGGTCGCCTTTTCCAACAGTGTGTGTATGTTTGTGAGAAAGCGTGTTTCTGAATCTCTATAAAATACTTGGACTAGATTTTTCAATTTTACCTGAATGTTTGGACCGCTATCTGTCTATCATATGCAAACTGAGTTTTTCTGTATGAAAAAAGTAAATGGAATTTACTGCATCATAAGATCAGTACCAATGCTTTAAGCACTTTTAAAAAACTTGTAAAAATAAAGAAAATATTTAAAGATTTTCATTTGACATTTTAAGACCACTGCAGATTTTAAAAATACAATTAACCCTTAGATCTGGCTTATTTATAAAATAGGTAACAGACTTGACCTTGGAATGTGCAAAATCTTAAAAGTTAATGGGATTAGGACATAATATACCTTCCTTCTTTTTTTCCTTTTTTTCTATTTATTTTCCAAAATAAAAAAAACTCTTTAAAATCTCATGTTTTGTAGTTATTTTTATCATAGTGCTGGGAATGATGGCTAATGGTTCTCTGAATGAGGAAAAATTTATATTTCTTATGTTTAAAGAGATTTAATATCCTTGATATAGTAAATGATGCTGTTTAAGTCTATTTTTCTTGAAAATTTTCATTATTTGATTTCCATATTTGCTGATACATAAGGAATGCCCTATGCACAAAGTGGTCTGCCCTAATATTATGACATTCTCAGCAAGCCATAAGTCAATTTTTGAGAAAAGGAAAAGGTTAATTCTTGGGTTCTTTTAAGCATGTCATCGTTCAATAATGATGACATTAATCTAGAAGAATGGTTCCTGCTTCCTGTAATGACCTTTCTCTGACTAGCAGCCGGAAAAAGTTGACTAGAAGAAGCTAATAATAGAACCCAGATGAGCAGAAAGAAGTTGGTCCAATGAGTCTCAGACTTCAGCATCATAAGAATCACCTGAATAATTTGTTAAACCACAGATCTCTGGACCCCATATCCAGAGATTTTGATTTAATGAGTGGTATAGTTGATGGAATAGCGCCCTCCAAATAGATATATTCATGCATTTGTGAACGTGACCTTATTTGGAAAAGGGGTCTTGTGGATATAAATAAGGATCTCCAGATGAGATCATCCTGGATTATCTAGATGGGCTCTAAATCCAATGATGTGTCCATGTGAAGACAGAGGTTGGAGTTTTGCAACCACAAGCCAAGGAACACCTGGAGCCGGCTAGAAGCCGGAAGAGCACATGTGTTCTCTTCTAGAGCACAGTCCTGCTAACGTCTTGATCTTTAACATTTGGCCCCCAGAACTCTGAGAATATACATTTTTGTTGTTTTAAACCATCTAGTTTGTGGTAAATTGTTACAGCAGGAAACAATTTAGGAAATGCATACAGATGAGGACCAAGAATGCCCACTTTCTGCAAGCTGATGCTGCTGGTAAGTGGACCACTATTTGAATAGTTCTAATATGTAGATGCTAGAAGTTTAGATGGAAAAGAAATGAAGTCTGGTGATGTTACATAAAACAGTTCAATACTTATTAGTTTATTAGTAATTGAAAACTTCCTAGTTTAGATCATCAAACTGTCTAGGATACCCAAAGGTGAGCAAGAATGAAACTAAGCAGTTAGCTTGCATCATTTTCTCTCCTTTTTGATATTTTCTGCTGCGTGGGTGTTCCACGCTCACAGGGCCTGTCATCTCCTGCTTATCCTCAGGTCTCAGTTTAAACTTCATTTAATTAGGTTAGCCTTTATTCTAACACTACAATAGCACCATTTGTAATAGTTGCTTCAAATGTCTCTGAAACACTATAAATTTTTTAAGGACAGGGGCCATAAAAGTCTTATTCACTCTTGTATCCCTAGTTCCTAACACAGACTCTGACACACAGTAGATACTCAATAAATATATCAATGACTTGAAGGTGAGTCCTACCCAAACTAAGGTAGAATTAGAGGCTCAGAGATTATTATTCTTAGTAGAATGTTTGCTGTTTCTCTATCGACTGCAGGTTTTTATTTAGCAGACTTAGTAGATAAAAATCAGATGTTAGAAATAGACCAACAAATAATTATTAAGTACTTATTTCTGTGCAGAATTATTTACTCAGGTGCTCTGATTTATAAATATATTCAGGCACTGTTAGCTGCAGTAATTGGTGTGAGCATGATTTTCACCTTTGAGGCAAGTTGATTTTCTGTCACTTTGTGTTATACACATGCAAAGTAAGATAACACTTTCAGGAAAACACTCATTTTAATAACCACAAAATACTTATGTTTTTATTAGGCTTTTAAAGACAAGGTTTGAAACTGCAGCTTCTTATTTTCTTCTAATCAACAATATGAAATTAGCTTTTTGAGTAGATCATCACTTCATTTCCAAGAACAAAATAACCAATTTGTTACTATGACTACCTAACACTGGAAATAACTTAATTGTTAAATCTTGGGCCAGCACACATATTGGCATTCAGTTGTGGTGGGGTCACTAGCTCCAGCTCTAGCTATGCAAGGTGACCCAGGAAATTTCAGCAGAAATTATCTAACAGTGGCTTGTTCTTCTTCTATGGGATATCTTTTATATATATGTGTATGTAAGTATGTGAGTGTGTGTGTGTAAACACAAATTTTATTTTTTCAGCTGTGTTAAGGTATAATTGACAAATAAATTATATACTTAAAGTATACAATGAGATGCTTTTGTATATTGTACATTGTGAAAGAATTTTTCAATGAGATATCTTAAAGGGTTTTTATGAACTAGATATAATTATTTATTAGCAACTAGCTAAACTATATTATGTAAGTAAATGCAGTTTTGAATTAAGAACAGTCCAGATTTTGAATTTATGTTTATTTGAATCCAAAAGACCACATTCTTCTCATAAGTCCACATTAAAAAAATAAAATAACTGGTGTAGGCAGTTCTACTTCAAGCCAGAATATGAAAGTGTGATATTATAATTTATAAGAAATATATCTTTGGTCATTCAAATGATCAAAATCTATTTCTCATATATATTTGGTCCTCACCCACAGTTCCTAGCTCACAGCTAGGAATTTCCTGAGCGTTAAGAGCGATGGGAGCATCTTTTGTCATAATAGTCTCTTGTCTTCAGTTTCTAAAATCTGTCAGAGCCTTAAAGGTGAAATGTGTTTTGTTCTTAACAAGCCCCTTCCCACCACAACTGGATTTACACTAATGAGGTCACTTTTGGAACACATCTCAGGATGTGGACTAGTTGCTAGGGGCATCGACCATGTGATTAGAGGGTTGGAACTTTCATTTCTTCCCAACCCTCCTCACAACGCAGCCCTCTCCCCTCCTAGCCCCAACCAGCATTGACCTCCTAGGAGGGGAGAGGGACTGGAGACTGAGTTTAATCAATAATGGCCAACGATCTAATCAGACTGCATATGTAATGAAGTCTCCATAAAACTCCAAAAGGATGGGGTTCAAAATGCATCCAGGTTGATGAACACAGGAGGATTCAGGGAGAATGGTGTGCTTGGAAGCTCTGTACCCTTTTTCATACCTTGCTCTATGCATCTCTTCTGTCTGACTGTGCCTGAGTTATATCCTTTTATAATAAACCAGTAATTTAATAAGTAAAATGTTTTTCTGAGTTCTGTGAGCTGCTCCAACAAATTAATTAAACCCAAGGAGGGGTCATTGGAACCTTGGATCTACAGCTGGTCAGTCAGAAGCACTGGTGACAACCTGGACTGGTGATTGGCAACACAAGTTGAGGGCAGTCTTATGGGGCTGAGCTCTTAACCTGTGGACTCTGATGTTAACTCCTGGTGATGTCAGAATTGAATTGAATTGTAGTACATATTGCTGGTGTCAGAATTTCTTGGGTGTGTGGACAACCCTCACTGGAGTTGGGTGCTCAGAACATTTAGAAAGGGCGTGGAAGACTTTTCTTAATACAAGAAATCTGTACAACATAATAGTCATACTTATCTATAAGACTTTAGAAGAGTGTGGATACATAAGGAAAAACTGACTATCAGTGCTCTAAGTCTTTTAAACTTTGTTTTTTCCCAAAACTTTTTTGGCTGTTCTATGAATTTTGCATTTTCATATAACTTTAAAGTCAGCTTTTATAAAAAATCCCACTGGAATTTTGAATGGAATTACATTGAATATATAGGTAAATTCAGGGGGATTTGATAACAATATGGGGTTTTCCAAAGTACAAACACAGTGTGTCTCTCCATTTGTTTAGTTCTTCTTTAATTCCTCACAGCAGTATTTTGTAATTTTCCACTTATTGATCTTGTGAATATTTTGTTAAATTTGTTTCTAAATAATTTATGTTTTTTTCCTCTATTGTAAATGACACTGGATATTTCAATTTCAATTTTCAATTTAATTGCTGGCTGAGATAAATACAATTAATTTTTATATACTGACCTTTTATCCTGAAATCTTACTAAATTAACAAATAGTTTTACTAGCTTTTGTTTTAGGTTCCTAAGGATTTTTTATATACATAATTATGTCATCTGTGAATAAAGACAATTTTAACTCTTTCTATTATGTGTACCTTTTTTTTTCTTGTTCCACTAGCTCTAGTACAATGATGACTAGGAATAGTAAAGGAGGTTTTTCTTTCTTCCAAATTTAAGAGAAATGTATTTAATCTTTCACCATTACATATAGTATTAGCAGTAATTTGAAAATAGACAACATATTTTAGTAATAAAGTCACCTTGCTTTCAATAACCGTAAAATAGGGAATTGTACATACTCTAAGATCCTTTCAGTCTAGCTTACAGTTCTGTTCTATAGTCAATAATGTTTGTGCAAATACCTAAAGTATTGATTCCTCTTCTTTTTTAAAAAAAGACTAATATTGGAGAAAATGTCACCAATATGAAATTGTCTAAGTGAGTTCAAGGGGAAAGGGCAATTTCTGGACTGAATACATTTAACTAAGAAATGAGACACATTTTTGTTCTATCACTAAAGTTTCTAACTCTCACTTGAATAATATCCAGATTAAAGAAACCACATAATTTTCCATCTGTGCCTCTTTTCTCTTCATATGCAAAGGCACTATGTAGTAAGAGTTTATCTGAGGTCTTCAAGAGAAAAACCAACAACTGTTTGGAATACCCCTGGGGAAGTTCGGAAATTCTCTTAAGAGCAGGATCTGAATTATCTTTACTTATTTGCATCTAAGTAGAACTTGTGTACATTTTGGCTCTGCTTCATCATAAATAAGTTCTCATTACTGATTATTTCCCCCTGTTCATGCTGGCTGAAAGAACCTAACTAACACACCTAAAATTAGAGTCAAGATAACTTATTAATTTCAGACTTCTTCCTCTGCTTGTCAAAGAATTTAGTGCATTTTACATTCTTCTGCCCTCCCTCTCTACCCCAATCATTCTCCCAATACTCTTAACACCTAATTTTAATTTAACATTTGTCTGTAGGTCTATCTTACTAAAATATATTAATAAAATAAAATATCATTTTTATTGGTGAAGCAGCTTGAGTTTAGTTAGAGAGAAGCTATGTGAGCACGATAGGGCCTAGCAGTTACCTAGGCCCTAGATAGATGGCAACACAGCTTTGGATAAACAGAATTATTTAGCATGGGACATTATGTGATGACAAAACAAACATGTAAAACACAGATCAGGAAAGAGCCGAATGTCCTTTAGCCTAATAAGGCAATGGTTGTTATTTGGCAAGTAGTAAAATATATAGGCAAAATAAGCATTCCGAAAAAAAGTAAACCAGGGCACCTTTTAATGGAGGTTAAACTGGCTGGACTTCATGAAGAAAAAGGTCTTGCTGTGGCAAGTTGTTGCCTTTGGGTATTTTCAGGAAAAACTCAGCTCCAGTAACTTCTGCTGATGAAGATGGAACTGCAATTGAGGCATCCTGCCCTCATTCTTTGCTCTTTCTTAGGGGACTAACTATCCCTCTGCTTCTTCTTGTGTTGCACAATGATATCACCCTCCCTGAGTAGATACAGAAAGAGAAGACAATACTGGGTGGGGTGGGGAGCGAAGCTGGTTCTTGAGATCAGAACAAAATTTCCATTCTTTTTTTCAAATTGAGATATAAATGACATATAACGTATTAGTTTCAGGTGTATAATATAATGATTTGATACATATGTAAAATGATTGCAGTAAGTTTAGTTAACATCATCAGACACAGTTGCAAATTTTTTTTCTTGTAGTGAGAACTTTTAAGATATTCTTTCTTAGCAACTTTCAAATATATGATACAGTATTATTAACTATAGTAGCTATCCTATACATTACATCTCCAGGACTATTTATTTTATGTTTGTACCTTTTGACTCTCTTTGCCCATTTTGCGCTACCCATTTCCATGTCCCCCCTCCGCCCCTTTTTCTGGCACCCACCAATATGTTTTTTGTATCTATGAGTTTACTTTTTTTTTTTTTAGTTTCCACATATATAAGTGAGATCATACAGTATTTATCTTTATCTGTCAGATTTATTTTACTTAACATAATGCCTTCAAGGTCCATCTGTGCTGTTGCAAATAGCAGAGTTCCTTCTTTTTATGGCTGAATAACATTCTATTGCATGTGTCCCACATTTTCTTTATCCGTTCACCTGTTGGTGGACACTTGTTATAAATAATGCTACCATGAAGATGGGTACTGATATCTTTCAAGGTAGTGAGTTCATTTTCTTCAGATAAATACCCAGAAGTGAAATTGCTTGATCAAAATTTCCACTGTTTATAGTGATGGCATAGTACTGCTTAGCTCCAGAATCATAGAAGAAGGGGCATATCAATCAATGTTAGTGTGAACTCAGAAATCATCTGTCAGCTGGTGGGGTTTCAAAAGCATTTAATATTTTAGTCCATGGTCAGGGAGGACTGAGACTTTTCTCAAAATTTTAGGACCAAGAAGAGTGTTACCAGGGTGTGCTGGTAAATGTTTTAACAACCAGGTCTCTGAACAAAGAAAAAATTCTTATAATGTTTGCCAGTTTCTGTGGTGTAGATACTCCACCACAGCTGATTTCAAGCTGCTAGTGTGATGTTACTAAACTTGGGATTGGACAGAAATGTGCAGCAGCACAACATTATATAGCATTTCCACCATAGATATACAACAGATATAATCTCAGGGGCATAGGTAACAGGACATCGTAGTGAAATTAGAAAGTTATGAATTTTGAATATATTACCTTTGCTTTTAATATTGAAAATGTAGAGGTAAAGATACTATTTGCAAATAATACTATATTATTTACATAGAATATTCGAGAGGTTTTCGGGGGTAATTTTTCCTCACTTGGGGCTTCCTCACTTGTCTTTTTCACCTTCAGCTTCTGTAAGTCAGAAAAATTTTTAGGCAGTGTCTTGGCATCAGATTTTGAGATTTTGCTCAACTATTTTGTTCTGATTCACTTTGTGACATTGATGCCTGAGATATTTTTAAAGACTAACATTCTGATGGTGTAATTATAGCTCATTTACCAAACAAGATTTTGTGCCCAAATACCAATCTGAGCAGATTAAACGTCACTCCTTCCTATTGTTTTCCATAACCCTAAACTATGTTTTCCTGATGATTTATTCTGCTGATTTAATTTGCTTACTAAAATGTCATTAGCCCTTTTCCCTTTTAGAAACAAACATGCAGCTCGCTGCCAATTTTAATTTACCATCACATGTAGAAATGCTACATTTTCTAGTATTTGACATTTTCAGCAATTGAGAATGATTATATTTTATAAATGGAAATAGCATGACTGAAAACAGAATGCTATAAATAGAATGATGTCATTTGTTTCCAAAGACTATTGATGTACTAGAGGGATGCAAAAATATAAAAGCGAGATATTTCCTGGCAAACTTTGGAGATAAGGTTAGGACTGTAATCCTTGAATTATTTCAGGGTAAACACTGCAGCCATAGATGCTGCTGGTGAGTATTCTCAGGGCAAATGGGAAATGGGTTAAAATATATCAAGCTTTTAATTTCCAATAAATGAGAAATATAAATTTGGGCATATTCAACTTTCTGCCTGTTATGTAAAGAAAGCAGTTTATAATTAGCCCTAGTTAACAATGTAACTCAACTTTTTCATTATTTTTTATAATTTCAATGTAATATTTTATATATCCTACTTATAGTTTATTTTATAAAAGATGTCAGAAACAATATAAGAAACATCTTCTGTTTAATGTTCAAACTCATGGTTATGATTTATCAAGTAAAAAGAAAATAAAGGGTGAAAGAGGCCAAAATTGATTCTAGTGTAAGCACAAACTGGCCCATGGTAAGTACTATATGGTGTTTGCTATTATTTTTATTAGTATACTTACTGAATCTTTGAAGTATCTAAAATGTTTTAGAATGTGTTTTAACTGAATTATTTCAGGCCTATTTCTCATTTACCATGTTAACTGAGAAATAAAATTAAGTGGAGCAGACCATTGTCTGAACTTTCTACTCAATTGAATGTTTACAATAGTATCATTTTCCAGTCGGCCTGATAATTGAAGAATATGCAAGAAATTGAAAATTCTGATTAAGAAGGAAATTAACAAAGACTGAGGCTCAATAAAAGTGAGTTTGGGCCCTATTAAACTCTGTAAAGATACACCCCAATCTTGAGGAGTTTTCTGGGGAGGGCAAACTGAAAAATAACACCATGAGTTAATCACGCTCCCCATGTGAGAGCACAACTTTTGAGAAACACCAAAGGGGACCTTGTAAATGGACTATATGATTGACTGCAACAGCACTAATAAATGCTTGACTTTTGCCAATGTGGTAATTTAGGAATGATAAGTGGAACCTGCCAACAATGCCATTTTGCTTGATTGCACCATAATTGCTTTTATGTCATTGATATCAAACTGTGCATAATTGGACATTATTTTAACTCTAATAAAAATAATACACTTTGTTTTTACATGGCTAAGTAATATCCTACAGAAGCAGCATCTTTATGTCATAGAATAATGGTTTAATATGTCCATTAAAGGAAGACCTGCCTTCTCTGATTGCTAAAGTAATTGTTCATAGACAAGGTTGATAGTTTGGTTATCTTTATTTCATATTGTAAAACTGGGTTGATGTTGCTTATTTACTGTGTTGCAAACTTATCTAAATGATGAACTTAAAACATATGGTATAGTACTTCATTCTAGTGTACAGACAATATTAAATCTTCAACACAACTAGTAGTAATAATGATAAAAACCTTTGTTATAATTAAAATACTAACTAGATAATACTTGAAATTCAAGGCAGCTAAAGCAAGTTAGCAATAGAATAAAGGTTATTTTGAATTTAATACATCCATGACTCAGCATGTGAAAATTTTGTATAACTGGTTTACCCTAGAGCTGTGACACAGACAAAAATTTAGTGCTTATTGTTTCAAATGTAGCTCTTTGTGGCAAACCAAATTCTAGAGATTACCAAGTAAATTTCCTCCCTCCTGTCTCAACTCCAACTCCAGCACCATTGACATTTTAGGCTAGACAATTCTTTAGTGTGTGTGTGTGTGTGTGTGTGTGTGTGTGTGTGTGTGTGTTGGGGGGCTGTCCTATAACTTGTAGTTTGCTTAGCAGTATCCCTGACCTCTAATCACTAGCTGCCAGGAGCCTCCACCACCCCACCAAAAATGTCTTCATTGCTAAAACTCCTGAGGGCAAAATTGATTGGGAGACACTGCTCTAGGGTGATAATATCCAACACAAGCAATTCTTGATAATACCCAACACAAGCAATTCCCACTGCTGCATCCTCACTGGGTGTTTGTGTGAAATCATCCCTCAAACTCAGTTGGTCCTGGGAGAGCCCATGGTTCTTTCTTCCTCTGAGGTGAAATCTGTCTCCCAGTGTCTCCTGGTGGACCATGTAGAAACCCCTGCCTGTTTTATACAAAATTCATTTACATAAAGACAACATTGGTCTTCTTAAAGATTTGGTTCAGCTCTAAGGCTGCATAATGCTCCTTTGGAATCATCAAAATGTATCATTCAAGGTGGTGGGTTATGTGGTATGATTTCCAGTGTGTGGAGCAGTGCATTGTTCTCAAAATGCTTCCCACACCTGGTTCTCTGATGTCTGAGTTCTATAACTAGAACTTTAGTCATTGGTGAAAGTCAAACAGAATGAAGTTGTAATATTCCTGGGAAAATTCACATGCTTAGCATCATTAATAATTTATACCAATTTGTATGGAAAACAGAAAAATCAGTAACAAGGAGTATACAACATGAACAAGTATATATACAAGCACAAGATGAGGTTATCAGTGATGTTTGAAATGTAATGGATATTTTACTTTGCCTTATTTACCTGGACTTTTATAGCCAGCCTGACATAATCTTGCATCATTCAGATGAGAGACAACTAATAACCCCTGCGTACACCACCACTGTCACCACCCCCTTCACAACTGTTTGCAGAACTCTTTCTGGACTCTTCAGGATTCTTTTTGAGATGTTCTTTCTCCAAATCCTGCCCCTGCTAATGCTGAATTATTTTATATTATTATTTCTTATAAATGTAATTAAATTTTATGTTGAGATATAACACACTTAAGGAAAAGTCTACAAGCTGTAAATGTACAGCTTGATGATTTTACAAAGTGAAAAATATCCATTAAGTACAGAAAATTCCAGAACCCTGGGAACTCCCTCATGCTTTCCCAATTACTACTCTCTGAGGGTAACCACTATTGTAAGTTCTAACAGCACAGATTAAGTGTCTGTTTTTGAACTTTATATGAATGCAATCATACAATTTGTGTTCTATTTTGGCTGACTTCCTTCCCACAACATGATGCTTATGAGATTCTTTCGTGTGTGTAACACACGTTCATTCCCATTACTGTGTGGTATGTGTGGTATTCTGATGCATTAGTAGACCACAATTTATGTTTTATTCATTCTGTTGTTGGACATCTGGGTTGTTTTCAGTTTGGGTCTACTGTGAACATCATTGTGCATGTCTTCTAGTGAACACAAGCATGCCATTGTATTGAGTGTACACCTAGGATGTGAATTGCCAGGCAGAGAGTATGCCTGTGTTTGACTTGAGTAGATGCTGCCAAACAGTCTTCCTAAGTGCTGGTACCAACTTATGCTCCCACCAGCAGAGCATGTCGAGTTTTATAAATTTAGCCATGCTCATGGGTGAATGGTATAGTATTTCACTCTGGTGTTCATTTGCATTTCCCTTGTGACTAATAATGTTGAACTCCTTGTCATTTATTTATTGGCTATTTGGAAATCCTTTTTTGTGAAGTGGCTCTTCAATTTTCTGTGTATTTTTAATAGGGTTGTTGGTCTCATTATTGATTTTTAGGATTTTAAAAATGTATTTTAGATTTGAATCCTCTGTTGGCTTTATGTATTACTAATATTTTCTCCTATTTTATGGTTTATCTTCTCCCTGTCCCGATGGTGTCTTTGGATGAGCAGAAACCTTTACTTTAGTGTAGTCTAATTTATCATCTTTTCCTTTAGGGTTAGAGTTTTGTGTGACCCATTTAAGAAATTTTTGTTTACCTCAAAATTATCAAGACACACTTCTACGTTAACTTCTGTAAGCTTTATTCTTTCCATATTTAAGTTGACAATCCATCTGGAACTGACTTTGCTTATGGTGGATACCCTTATAAAATATTAATATTTTATAAGGGTATCCAAATGACCCAGGACTATTTATGAGGAAGGTCATTCTTCCCTCCTGTGCACTTCAGTAGAACCTTTGCTGTAATCAGACAATAGTATGTATATGGGTATTAACCCTGAATACTTAATCCTGCCATCTGCTTTTGTCCTTCTGGATTAAGTTTCTGTCCTAAGTCTTTACAGTACTTGACTCTCAGCTATCTCTAACAGACTCTGACCTAGCTGGCTCTTTTTCACCCTCAGACATCCTTGTTTCAGGGTGGGTTTATCATCCTACTGTATGCTAAGCACATAGTAGGTTTTCAGTAAATATATTCTATAAATTAATGTTTGTTCTCCCTCATTCTCACCTTCTCCTTCCTCTCTTCTGTTTAACATTGATTATGGACATGGAGAAACCAACTGAGGGAAGCACAGAAGGTAAACATTCTAGGTAGCAGAAGAGCTACCTTCATTACATAAGCTAAGAGGAGAAAGTTGGTGACATTAGTGCCAGTTGCTTTCTGTGAAGCTCTGACCTTAAGAAGTGGGTGGGGGAGGGCAGGATTAATTTCAAACTCTGTTGCCAGCCGACTGTCATTTCCCCAATGTGTCACCTACTCCCTAGAGAGAGCATGAGATATTTCCGAACATCAGAGGGATTTAGTCACCAATTTAAAGTATAAATTCATGTAATATTTGCTCAGAAGCTAAGCAGGGTCAGGTCTGGTTAGTACTTGGATGGGAGACCACCTAGGAAGATCAGGTGCTATAGGCATAAAAAATAAAAAAGTAAGGGATTGTAAGCTAACAAGGTCCTTGCAATCTGTGAGGTCAACTAAGGGTTGCTTCACCTAAAAAATAAAAAAAATTTAAAAATATAAATAAAAAAATAATAAATAATTCATGTAATATTTGAATGAATGCTGATACCTGTTAACTATTTTAGGAAAATAAACATGTGCATGCATGTGCATGAGCACACACAACTGAATGTACTTCAAATGCAAGTAGTCATGACTTATAATATTCTGACACCTCAATAGCAGTCATCACAGCAGTTATGAGGACAAAGGAATAATAATTATAATGGTAGGTGGTACTGCCAAGAGATTCTTGCCTCCCTGTTAAACCATTTCAAGTAAACATACATTATATATCTCCTTTCTATATAAATACAGGTTAAGATTGTCATACCACTATCCCTTCCTTTCCAATTAAGTTATACCCTCTAAGCTCACTAATAATATAGAAATCCTAATACTTAAAATAGATATTAGTGCCACTGCTGCTGCTAATAATGCTAATGGCATTTGACATTTTTTGGAAGATTTGCCAGGTCCTTTTCTAAGTATTTGCATATATTAATTCATTTTACCCTTAAAATAATCCTATGAGGCAAGTTCTATTATTTCCTACTTTTTATCCTCTTCCTCTTTCTTCTTCCTCTGGAGTCACAAAGCTAGTAAGTTGCAGAGTCAGAGCTCAAGCAACGGCCTGCCAGGTCCAGGTACAGTTTGCCCTAGTGCCATAGCACATGTCTTGGGCATAGTGCCCTGTGGACACCTGCACGTAGTGAGTGTTTTCTGCTCCGTGACTAAAGCACGTGTGAACGTGACGGTGGGAGCAGTTGGTGGACAAACAGTACTGAAACTCCCAGTCTCGCTTCTGGTTGCAATTAGATAGTATAGCATAAAAACTCTGACTCACCACCTTGGGCTGCAGAATTTCTCTTGTTAATTGCAAGGGTTTCTCAATAGAATGCTTTTAGACAAGTTGTATTTATAGTAAGTAATGTTTGCTCAGTGGTAAAGAAAAGCCAAATTTCCCATTTGAATAACTGACAATTGTTGACAATTGATTTTTTTCATTGCTGGTCCAAGAAAAGTTAAGCCTTAAAAGTAACTTAGCTCTTTTCTTTTCTTTCCCCAACCCCCACCCCTGAGAATTTGGCTACCACATTATCTGAAGCAAAGGGCCAGGTTAAATGACCTTGTGGAGTCCTTTCTGGCCTGATTTTAGGAATTCATGACAACTTCTTTGATGACTTTGCAAAATCATCAGGGAAAGTAATACTCTTCTGTGTGTCTGCTACCTTTCCCTGCCATAGCTCCTGTCACCACCCTTTTTGCACCCCTACTTTCTTTTTTTTTTTTAAGCAACAGTCATGCAGAACACCAGTAATCTATTTTCATTTAAATGTCAGCAGGTACTGTGTTCTCCGCCCATCACACCTCAGTCTTCTTTAGGCTACTCTTCTATGGACCCTCTCCCTGGCCTTCCGCAGCAACATCTCTCAACCTGGAGTTTGGGTCCTCGAGTTATACAAGATTTTTTAAACTTAATATTTTTATTTTTATGAAAATCTAAAAATTTTTAAAAACAAACAGATAAAAGTTCAAAACCTCTTTTTTGAAAAGATAATTCATGATTAAGAGACACTATCATTAGACTTGAAGTTCAGAAATCAGGGTTTGTCACATCTGAATCCCCAGAACACTGGCAGTCCATAGACATATCCTAATGGTGGCAAACGGAGCTGGGGGCATTCGGATTTCCCGAAAATGGCTCTGAAGTCTTCCCTTAGCAAGGGAAGCGCCCCGTTGCACCCGCTCTCTGATGCTTGTGGTCTCTCTGCTCACCCCATCCTTTTTTTGTATGCCCCTTTTCTTGCAGCCTGGACCTTCTCCTCCTACCTACATTAATCACTTTCTGAGTCCTTTTCCATTCCATGTGTCTGGGGCACTTTCTGAGCCTACCTTTCCCTACTGTTCGAACTTTTCCCACTTGCAATTCAATTTCCGTTTCTGGCTTGGTTATTTTTTGTCAGGGAATGGAAAAGCAAAGAAAGTCAGCCTACACTAACAAGCAGCCTGAGTAATACAACATAATTAAACAAAAATTATTTTCTTTTGGTAACACCATATGTGAAGGGAGGGAATACAGATCTATAAGTTAGTGAATCTTAACGAGAGAAAAAAAAAAGATTTAAATTGAGCAGATTATTGCTTGATGAAAATTATTGCTAAAGGCCTTCTAAAGTAGGGGGCAGCATTTATATAGTTATATTATTTATTTGCTTAGTAAATTCTTTGTAAAAAAATAAAAAGGATTTAGATGTGTGGGTTATCTTATTATAAATTCCTGCTTCCCATTTCTAAGGTTTTAACTCTTCAAAATTTATCCCATTTCCCATACATCTCCTGCTAAGCTGGAGCTCCCGAGCCTGCTCCAAGAATCTTCGGAGTGCACCCCTAGCACCTCCAGCAAACTCACAGCAGGTACCACACACTGGTCTCTCCTGAGAGGTATAGAATATGGAAGGGATTTAAACTTGTCAATGAATAATTGAATATGGATTTAACTAAAAAATGTTTTAAAACACATACTGAGAGGATAGGGGAAGAAAAATATGTCTGTATGGTAGTCGATGCAAGATTTAAATTCTCAGCTTCTATAGGAAGTCAGAGAAACAGACAAAAATGACACGATCAGTATTTTTTATTTTAAATTATAAATATGAAGGTAGATACCGGAGGAATTGGCTACAATAACCAAAAACGTGCTTTT
Source organism: Macroglossus sobrinus (assembly GCA_004027375.1). Lineage (NCBI taxonomy): Eukaryota > Metazoa > Chordata > Mammalia > Chiroptera > Pteropodidae > Macroglossus > Macroglossus sobrinus. Next base: position 1,528,378 of record PVKZ01000059.1, on the reverse strand, counting down.
TGGGAATAAGAAATAGTAGTGAGGGGGATTAGGTAGGGAATTAATGTTTTTCATTATGAGTTCTGTAGTCCTAGTTTCTTTTTAAAATTACGTACATATTTAAAGATAAAAATTAAAAAGAAAAAAATTATGGTAACTCTAAACATATAATTGAAAATGATAAAACACTATGAAAATAAAGAGATACATCTACATGAAAGCTGAAATAATAATAGCTTCATAAACATGTGTGCATAGCACAGACTGGGTTCCCAAAGTGTTGAGAGACAACTCTTCTTGGTTTTCTCACATTTCTGCATGTCTCCTACCAATTTTTGTTCTGAACTACCTATTTAAGGATGTTCATATGGCAAACAGGCTTAGAATACAGAGATAGTATCTGACTCCAAGACAGAGACAGATTGGTTACCTGACCAGTATAATAAATATAATGTTTCCCTTTAGGGCAAAGGATAGGCAGATTTGCTAGTATCCCAAAAGATTGAGGTTTCCTAAGTTCAGGTTTCCTCAGCTGTGATACAAGCCCACTCTGTGTTCTATATCACCCTGTGGGATCTGGGGAGCAAGAAAAATCAGTTTGAACATGAAGTTCATGCTGGCTACTACATAAGTAATAACATTCTTTATCCTTGGCCCAGAGGCTTTGTGTCTTGTGCCAGCCTTTATGAACCTATGGCAGCTTAACTTGATAGCTTGCACGGATGATAAAAATCTCAGACCCTTCACAGTATTTGACACTGAGAAGCAGACTGTGAGAAGGATATTTGTGTGCACAAAGTCCATGGGAAATGCTCTTGAGATCAACACCATTGGGGGAACGAAGGAAAAAGGGCTGGGCTAAGGGAGAAGTTAAGCTGTCAGACTGTAGTGCAGACACACGGAAGCCTGTCAGTCCCACGGGCACTTCTGAAGCCAGGATGGCCCTTCAGAGTTGTCTCCATTTGCAGAGAGGGTCTTGGGCCTTTATCCTTGCATGAACAAGTGTTTGGATTTGGGCTACTCCCAGGAAGGGGGCTTGACCTTGGGTGAGCCAGCCCTATATAGCTAGGGCAAGTCCTGGAGATGGACTCAACCGAGAGCTCTCAGCTGCCACCACTCCCAGGAGCTAATGGAGTGGGTACAGGTAGGATAGTTTGGAGTCTCCTTTCTAAGAAAGTCTCCAGACATCAAATTCTGTCTCCTGTGGTTATTCTTCCACTCCCCTTCCCCATCTCCACCCTAGCACAAACTCCTAAATAACACACTGCCTTCCTCTCTGAGCCACCAGAGGAGGCTAGAGGCCTCTTCAGGTTCTCTTTCCCTCAGTCTGCTTGGGGCAGCTCCTTTCTTGTCCATTTGAGCAGAAAGATTCTTCCAGAACTTGAGTTTTCACTGAGCTAATTTTTCTCCTTTTCAGCCTTCCACCCAGACTCTTAACATTTCTCTTTTGCTTGCTAAGATCCTGAAGCCATTCTGGCTTTATGGAGATATTTGCCAAACACCTTCTGTGGTCTAGGGCTTGTGCTAGACACTGAGGGTACAATAGATTGAGATGCCTTTCTCATAACAGTAATTCAACTCAGAGCTCAAGTCAATCAGCAGACACTGACAGGGTTCTGACCTGGTTGCCGGGATGTCTTTTTTTAAAAAATAAGAGGCCTACGAGGCTGACTAATCACCTAGGTTTGCCTGAGGACTGTTCAGTTTCAGCACTGGAAGTCCTGCCCCCCAGGAAGCTCCCTAGTCCCAGACAAACCTTCACAGTTACGAGCCTAAGCTTACCAGGCATGGTGCTTCCTTCTTAGTCCTAAGAGGTGCAAGCTGTAGTAATTTGTTCTTCACCTTGGAGGGAATATCCTAGCACGCCCCAGACCACTGGATCTCTAAAATCTTTACAGATGGGGCAGAACCCTGCATCTTCTCAGATTATCTCCCATCCTCTGGAAATTGGTACTTTACGAAGGCTTCAATATACTTGTTGCTTCTTGCACGTCCAGTCAAATTGATGAGATGTCATTAATATAATGGACTAATGAGATATTCTGGGCAATGTATGGTGGCATTGCCATAGCTTTCTCCACAATTCTTAAAAAACAAATGAACAAACAAACCAAATCTCTTTTAAAAATTTCAGATCCTGATCTTTTTATGCACAAAATATGTGAAAGAGCTTGGGTGTTATCTAGTCAATTTTTAGACACATACTCTGAAATATCAGGGTATTTCTAACTTCAGAGTATAGTGTCTATTGTCTTCATGCTGCAGTCAAAACTGAGATAGAAAAGCCTTGTTTTACTTTCCATTATGCATAAATGTTAATTCCCTGCTTAAAAGCATTCAAATGTGTGTTTTCTTAAAGAAATAAGAATAAATTTTTCTTCTACCATCACTGAAAATAGAAACTCATAAGTTGAGTTTGCCTATAGCAAATTTAAAAAGTAACATTTCTGTTCATCTCAGTTCACTGTAAAATTTAAACCTGCTTAGAAAGCAAAAGGGGCACTTTAGCACACCGTAACCAGTGCATGATGCTTAGGTCATAACCTTATGATTCCAATAATAAGATTATGCTGTAGGCATAGTTTATCTGAGGCAGAGCTCAGAACCACTTTGTTCTTTTTTAAAAAAATTAAGTCAATTGCTTTTTTTGGTACTTGAAATAAAATTCAAACTCTCTACCATCAAATTTCAATGCACTGCTTCTTGGTCCACTTGTCCAACCTCATCTCTTGTCACTTCCTTCATCAGAAACTCCATTTTGGCCACTAGACATTTCATTTTCCCAAATAAGTATATTTTTTTCTCACTCCTGGGTCTTTGCATCTGCTGCTTTCTCAGAGTTGAAGTCTGTTTTCTTAGCTATCTCATAGCTGTCTCTTGCTCATCCTTCAGGTCTCAGATTGACAGTTTAAGTGTGACTGCTTAAGAGAGTCCTTCTCTGTCAACTTCATCTAAAATGGGTCAATTAATATATGAGCATCATAGGACTTACCACAACATGTAAATATTTTTGTCTGACCCACCATTAGACTGTAAATGCCATGAGACTGAGGACCATTTCTATATTTTGCCCTGTGCCACCCCCAGAATCTTCACTTACCCTTGCTAAGTAGGGCTGCCATAGCAAAGCACCACAGACTGGATGGCTTAATGACAGAAATTTATTTCCTAATAATTCTGGAAACTAGAAGTCCAGGATCAAGATGTCAGCAGAATTGTTTTTTCTGGGGCCTCTCTTTTCAGTCTGCAGATGACCATCTTCTCCATGTCCTCACTTAGATGTCCTTCTGTGCATGTCTATCTCCTCTTCTTATAAGGGCACCAGTCATATTGGATTAGTGCCCACCCTAATGACATAATTTTAACTTAATTACCCCCTTTAAAGATCTGATCTTCAAATACAGTTACATTAGGTATTAGGGGATAGGACTTCAACATATGACTTGTGGGGACACAATTCAGCCTATAAAACCCTGGCACATAGTAAGCCATAGTTAAGTATACATGAATGAATAAGTGACTTTACAGTTATCATTGTATTCAAGGATTGCAAAACAAAAAGGAAGCCTGATGCTTGTCTGAGGGTCCTGCTGTAGAGATCCTGGGTTAAGTGTTTGGACTGGCTAGTGGCAGTCCTGTGTTTCTATAAGCTCCACAGATACTTCTAATGCATAAGTAGTCTTGAGTATTAGTATAGTAATGCATTCCAGTCCCCCTAATTATTTTTTAAAAATTTTTTCCAGTTCCCTTAATTCTGAATAAAGAAATACCTAAAAATTTAGGGACTTGCCCAAGATCACACAATGAAGGATTTGAAGGTTTAGTATATAAATTGAAATACCTGGTCTTCTATGCTCTTTCCAATGTGTTATTTTTAAAGAGAGTCATATTTTCCTGGCTATTACCAGAATTATCCACAATTTAGATTTTAAGTTATGTATGAAAACAGAATGAGCACTCAAGGAGTATGTTACTGTTCCTTTGTTTGCCTAGGTCAGTGTTTTGCAAAATAGGTACATGTATTCAGAGAATGAGTAGGTATTGTTGGACCTCCCATTGTAGCAAGTCTATATTACAAACAGAATACAGTGATAGTCTACAGGGTAGTGGGCCAGTCTCCTTCATTCTCCTCCTGGGTTAGGCGCGATGGGGAAGAGGGCTAGCCCTTGCCTGTGAGAGTGTATGGCAATAGCCTAGAAGCCTTCAAAGCTGATGCTTACCTGCACAAATCCCAAATGCCCAAACTCCTTATTTCTATAAATGTCCATCATTCTACCATTGATTAAAAAAAGGGAAGAAGAGCAGCAAAAGGTGAAGGCATGGTGACAATACCCAGATAGATGCCACCATGTTCTATCCTCTGAATTGAGGGCCTACAGAATCGGTGCCTCTTCATTTAGTCTCCCTTTTGAGGCCCCTGTGATGTCTAATAAAGAGAGCATAGGGTGTGCCCTAAGCTTGAATGCCACCTTACTCATTTTCCTGGACTTCAGGGCCTATTCACTATGTGGGTGGAACTGTGACTGTCATTAAGGAGGGTGAGAGCCTCTATATTAGTGTCAGTAGAGGTGAATGAGGACAAATTATTCAATGATCTTCCTCTACCATTTTGTTTCTGGCCAGCCATGCATAAATATTAGAGTCAAGATATTACTGAAACATTTTTTTTTCTTCTCTGAGCAATACTGTTGTGTTGGTGGCAGGGGAGGCTGATGGTAGATATCTCACCCTATTTGTTTTGTTTTGTTTTTTCTTGTTCTTAACCATACCATATGGTTGACTGAATGTTTTGATTCCTTTTGATTCTGAAGTACTTGTGCCAGCCCTAATTTAGGAAGTCTTGACTGTTTTCTATACAAAACAGCAATTGGTATTGATTGTGATTAAAACTAAGGACTTTGAGACTTTGGTTATTGATCAGATCTAAACAGTAGATTTAGATCTACTGTGCCTCTAGTGGAGATCACAGAGATGTCCAGGTGTCCTAATCATTGGACAGCTGCCTTTATACATCATCTCAGATTTAAAAGAAAATCTGCAGAGTAGAACATTCTTCAGGCAAATGTCCACAGTTTAGTACTAGAGCTAGGAGATTTGTAAAATAGATAAAATGTTCACTTGCATTTCTAGTTTTATTTTAAAAAAAGGTTTAATTTATCATAATTTTGGTTCATCTAAAAACTCTGATACATAATCAATAATCTATAAGTGAATTTTAAATTAAAAAATAGATTGAGTCAGTACTTTTGAAATGATCTATTTATCATCGTTTTAAAATATCTTTGTTTTCTACAACAGTTTTTATCTCTCTCTCTTTCTCATTTCTGGTATAATCCATTTGCTGGAAACTTGAGTTCTAACAGATGGTATGAAATGGAAATGTTACCTCTGCAATTTAAAATCCACTTTCTTTCATTCCAGAGGTTTATTTTTAAGGTATCTGCCTTTCAGTCTCAGACTATGTAAATGTGTTTGTGACTTGGGAAAGAAATATGCCACTGACTGGCATCACTGAAGTGTAGAATAAATTTCCTTCTCCCTTTTTGTTCTTATTAGGGCTGTGTCTAGTCTGTGAGCTGATACCACCCATTTCGTGTTGCAGAGATCTATCTGATGCCAGGAGAGATCTTTAATAAGTCCCAGACCCAGACTGGTTGAGTACTCTGGTTTGTTAAAAACTTCTTAAGGCCAGATAAACCTTGACCTCCATAACAAAATTTGATCACCTAATTCTTACTCCTTTATCTGCTTCCCAGATTCCTATACTTTGACTCCATTCCCAAGAATTATTTTATCTGCCTTTTGTAACATTTGGCCTCCTTGATCCCTGAGACTTGATTTTGGCTTTGTATTAAAACTCTAACACTTATTTCAGGGGCTAAAGAGATCCATTTCTTCTCTGTTATTAATATCTTCACATGCCCCTGGTTTGGGTCTTGCTACGGTTTATGGCCTGTCAGTCAGTACCTTATTAATTGACCTGTTTGATAGGATGATTTATAATAGAGGCTACTCAGGTGGAATTGTGGTGAGCGGTATTAGGTAGCTGACATTTTACAGGGGAGAGTTCTGTAGACAGTGACTATTTTAAATCCACCCTGCAATGGAGTGGATTTTTATTCCATTAAAATAATGTTTTTATTACTCTTCAACATATTGATTTCTAGTTGACAGCTCACATTTGCTTTTATTATGGGACATATTATGTGATTTAGGTAAAGTTAGGCAGTCAGATGTATAATTATTTTTTTCTCTTGAAACAAGCTGGAAAAAACATACTTTCTTGATATGTCTGGCAAGATTATTTCTTCTAAGGAGAGAATTATGGTTAAAAAAATAAGCACTTGGGGTAGAAGGTGAAACATCAAAGGCATAGGTGCTAATCAGCTGGTGATAGGACTTGAGGAGAGCGGGCAGGCCCACATGGATTAAGAGAGGACTGTATCTGTCATTTCAATGAGAGGAGAGGTGATGGAAGGAGAAGGGCCTGGTTTCTGAGAGGGGTAAGGTACACAAATGACCCCTTCAGAGTAAGGTGAGCCTAAAAACATTGGAGAACAGGAATAGAGTTTTTTAGATTACTTTCTTGTTTCATAAACAATCTGAACCCTTTCTAGGAGGCCCAGATGTTTAAAAAATTAAACATGTTCTGGGGAATAATATATAGGGTTGCAAGCAAATGGGCTGATTTCATATCTAAGTTGACTATGTTGAGGTGCCAGGTGAGGAAAAGACTCCTGAGACAGGGAAAAAGCACACCGAGGACCCTCAGATTGAATTGTCTCAGAGAATTTTGCAGTCCTGAAAGCAAGAGAACTGTATGATATGTAACTCCTAGCTCTCAAGAGGCTGAAGATTCTGGCTGATATTTAGATTATATTCCTATGTAGCCTGGGTATTGAATAAGAAACTTAAGCTTCTGAGTAGCAGCCTTTGTGCCAAGAAATCAAGAACACAATCTATTGGTACTTTCAATTACTAAGTGGTTGATGCTAATCAAAGACCCATAAGATCACCAGGGAGACCCCTGGGGACTCACCTCTCTTTACTAGCTCATTGCTTTTATTTCTCCTGATACTATATTCCCTGCTCATTATGGAACATGTGCTATTACGATGATGGAATGGGGAAGGGTGAAGTGAGGTTGGATCTTGGAATGCACTGGAAAAGAAAGCAAAGATTTAATCATATAGGTCTGTTATTCCAACTCTAGATTTTGGATTGAAATATTGAATCATCTGTTCTCATGATGCAAATGTGCCATGAAGTCTATAAAATTTTCTAGATTCTGTGGGTTTGACTAACTTTTAACATTGAGATTTGATTCAACAGATTTATTTTACACCTGCACAAAGTGGAAAGACTTTGGAAGTAAATAAGGTAGAGGAAGAGAAGCACTCTTGCTGGAAAGATCTGAGAAATAACCAAGGAGAACAAGGATTTTGGATCTGTGAATGGCAGCTAGTCCAACTGACTGGATGTTAAAGGGAATTGTGAGAGATGAAGCTAGCAAGGTAGGCAGAATTATCAACTTCATTTCAATTATTTTTTGAGATCTAAATTTTTGTTTACAACAGTTTACTACTTGCATTCCTCTTTTACTCGAAAGGAAGAAATAGCTGTGAATTAGCAGAGTGTTATGGAAAGCATACTCATAGAATAAAATATTAAAGCATGAATACATGACAGCTCAAGACCAAATCTGTGTTCTTCTCATCTTAGGGATGGAATTTTGATTGTTTTAATATAGTTTGGTATTTTTTCAGAAGTTTAGAGAAATTAGTGCTTTCTTTTGTTTTTCTGATTCAGGTGATTAAATTTCTGCTTATAAAAATATAATTTCTTTTGGCTACAGTATCTTGTTTGTTCAAAGCAAGTATTTGGAAGGCAAGGAGAGTACCGGCTCACTGTCTGGGGGCCCTTCAGATACTTCTGATTTGGATTACTTTGAGTCAGGGGTCCCTGTGGGTGAGCTTAGTCCAATGAAATACTCTGACAACTCTGTGTGTCCTGTGACTTCTCACTTTTCTTGGTGCACATTGATTGGAAATGCCCTCTATTCAGAATTGAAGAACAAAACTGTCTCCTGTATATGGAACAATAAAATGGAGCCCCCAAACCCACAAGTGATCCATCTGTCTGCACAATTTAATGACTTAACTTCCTCTTCTACTCCCAAATTTGAACTATCACTTTTGGGATTAGAACCTGGAAGAACATAGTTTCCATCTATCATTCTACTCCTTGTTAGACATAGACATAGATAGCTAATGTCTGTGACGTGAGAATCAATTTAAGTAAATCCATCACTCTAAGTACTATATAAGAAGATCTGGCTGTGATGAATAATGCTTTGTTATGCAAAGACTGGTACATTTAGTAAGAATTGTTACTCTTTTAAATACTTGAGTTGGCTAGATCCTGATAGTAAATAGAGAGGACACAGAGTTCACTTTTGCAAATGAAATTCAAGCCCTATTTGTTACTGGCAGGCAGAATGACTGTAGATAATCCCAGCACTTCAAATGGTTATCGATGATAATGAGGTGAGCATGACCTTGCTTCAGAATGTATCCTTGGAGTGCTGCTTTTACCTCCAATCTAGGTTTTAGACCTGCCCTATAATATTATGACCATGAAAGAACAAGAATTCCTTTATATTAAAGGACTCTTGAATGTTCCAGGGTTCTCTAGTGTTATTGAGTCTTTTCACCTCAGGATTTGGCTATGAAACAAAGCAAAATTGCCTTTTCTTTTCTCCTTTTCTTCCATGCTGGAGCACTGGTAGTGATTAGGTGAGGACAATAACTCTCAAATACCAAGCTTCCGGCTGCTAGTGCTCTGCTGAAGTCCTTGTCCTTATCCTCTGGGGCAAATCATCTAGTAAGCAGTTTCATTAATACGTGCGTTAAGAAATGCATATCCATGTTGCAGAATAAACTGGATAAAGAAATAGTAACTCCTTCGGCTGGCTGTGATGTTACATATTTAGGGTAGAATTCCAAATGGAAATGCAGAGCATTTAGTTTCTGGTGCAGAGGCTGTAGATAAAAATTGAGGCAGGGTTACAAAGAGAGGGATAGTGGTCTGCAGACAAATGCCATTAGGTGGTTCTCTGGCTCACTCTGGGGAGCTCAGAGTTCTTCACTTATCTACAGGATATCCTTGAAAAAGGTAACTTGCATGCCTGCCTACTCTATTTTTTTTTTTCTTAAAAATGCTTTGAAAGCTGTACAACTTTCTAATATAAAGTAATGTTATGCTATCTGTAATAGCTCGAATAGTGTTCCCCACAAAATCACATCTACCTGGGACCTCAGAATATGAACTTATTTGAAATTAAGATCTTTGTAGATGTAATTAGTTAAGATGAGGTTATACTAGATTAGAGTCGGTCCTAAATCCAATGACTGATATTCTTATAAGAGGAGAGGACACTCAGGGAAGAAGGCCATGTGGGACAGAGTTTGGAGTGATGCAGATACAAGCCAAGGAAGGCCATGGATTGCTGGCAGCCTCCACAAGCTAGGAAAGAGGCACAGGACAGATTTTATCTTAGTTCCTCCAGAAGGAGACAATCCTACTGACACATTGAGTTTAGACTTCTGGCCTCTAGAACTGTGAAAGAATAAATTTCCATTGATTTAAGCCAACCAGTTTGTGGTCATTTCTTAAGGCAGCTCTAAGAAATAACACATTATCCTTCAAACACTTTAGAATAATAGCTACTTTGTGTTTCACACTGTACTAAAAAATATATGAGGAATGGGAAGTTGTACGGGATGCTCCCATGGCTGAGCAGAAGGTTTTTGCATCTGTTTTTGGCTGATTATAAGACTCTTTTGACCAGCTCGCCTTCTTTGGTTAGAATAGGCAAATAAATGTGGCTCTGAAAGAGATACCTGGGTCATACTTGGCTTCAAAGAATATAGTTACATAACATAAATATATATCAGGGGACTGCTTTAGTTATAGGAAAACTAAAAATCAAATCCAAATGAGATTTAAAAGATGTCATTAGGTCTCTCCCCATTGTTCAGCCTTTTCTTTTTCTGTTGGCTTTATCCTCTTCTTCTGCAGATGGCTTGTCCATGGAAGCTGCTTTTCAGGGAGCCCCAAGGAACATGGATGCAGGCAAATTTAGTTTATTTTGTTCTCATAGGCACATCTTACAATAGTGGTTCTTAACTGGAGTTAATTTTGCCCTTCCCAAGGGATTTTTGGCAATGTCTGGAAACATTTTTGTTTGTTATAACTGGGGGTTGTTACTGGCATCTATTGGGAATACTGAGTGCATGGGACAGACCCCCACATCAGACAGTTATCTTAACCAAAAATTTAATAGGCCTGATATTAAAAAGCCCTGCCTTAGAGCATCTTTTCTGAAAGTGCTGGTGGAGACGTTTCAGGGAGATTTTGACTGGTCCAGTTTGAGTCATGTGCCCAACCTTGAACCAATCAAAGTGGCTATAATAATTACACTTGACTATGCCATTGACCTGCTAACCCCATCTACACCATATAGGAGAGAGGTGGTCTCCAAAGAGAGAGATGCTTAGGGGAAAATATATGTTCATTTTAAATTTGGTTTAAGGAGACAGGTGGAGGAGCTCTGATCCTTTCTACTATGAAGTATTACTTAAAAGAAACAAAGAGGTCTTCATCATAGCATACCTCTAAAGCAGCACACTAGGACTCTATATTCCTTCAACAAATGCTTACAGGAAGTCTGGTCCATGCCAGACTGTGCCAGGCACAGGGGCCAAGTTAGTGAGCTTCACTGTCAGGATTGCTACATTGTGGTGACACTTTCAGGCTAATGGAAGAGGTAGATATAAGCAAATGTCCATATAAAACTTAGATAAGTGCTAAGAAGGAAAGAGCCCTGAGAGAGAGAATAATAGGAATGACTTATTTTGGGTGGGACACTTGTCAACTGGCAAAAGTCAGAGCAAAGCTTGTAACTGTGAGTTTGTGTACAAATGTCACTTCGTGGTTGCTGATGGGGACCAAGGTTGGCTCTAACTGGGACAAATCCTCTTTAAACTGTCATAGGTTTTGAAAGGCAAATGGTTCGTTTTTGTTTCTTCAGTCTGATTCTGAGTAACCAAGAAAGAAAAGAGATGAAACAAAATATCTAAATTATTCTGATTTAATAGAGGCTTGAAGAAAGACAGAATATTAAATATGCCTTCAGGAAGCCTAAACCTGAGAACCACCAACATGCACCTCTGATAAGGCCTCTGAGCCCTGTCCCCGCACAGCCTCATCCCTGCTCCTTCTCATCTCTGAGTAGGAGCACTCCTGAGAAAGGGTGGATTCAGCTGTGTGATGCTCTTGGTCTTGACCAGAGAATGCTGGTGTTGATTGGGAATGAGTCAGAAAGGGAATTCGACTTTATTTTTTTTAATAACAGCTTTATGGAGCTTTTTAGCACATACCATACAATTTATCTATTTAAAGTACACAATTAAATGGTTTTTAGTACATTCACAAGTATGTGTAACATCATCACAATTGATTTTAGAGACTTTTCAGCACCTCCAGAAGATTACCCATTAGCAGTCACTCCACATTCCCCTCTTCCTCTGACACTAAGCAACCCCTGATTTACTTTCTGTCTCTACTCTATGGATTTGCTTTTTCTAGACTTTTCATATGAAGATAATTATATAATATGTGGTCCTCAGTGTCTGGCTTCTTTTTCTTAGCATGATGTTTTCAAGGTTCATCCACAATGTAGCATGTATCACTACTTTGTTTTTAAAAATATCTGAATAATATTCCATTGTATAATGTTCCACATTTTATTTACTCATTCTTCAGTAGATGGACATTTGGGTTCTTCCCAGCAATGATTTTTACTAATCAGTTGTGTGTGCCAGATGAGCAAGTGAAGTAATGAGTTCAGATGTGTCCCTGGATTTGGTTACCTGTGAGCTACTCTCACCTGACTGGTGACTCAGGGCTTGTTAGTACATTTCGTCATCAGGAGTTTCCCTTCCCCTTCCATGAGCATCTGGATTGGGTTATGCCAACCACTCAGTCCTCTCTGCAATTCTGTCAGTATTGTTTTGTCTTCTCCTCTGACATTATAGACTTACCGTTGCCATTGGTTTTATTCCTACCAGCCTCTGATAATATTTCTTCAAGTGCTGGATAACCTTTCCAGCAGTGCAGAGAATTTCAGTATTATCATGTATAATAAACTCCTAAAAAGTTACCTCATTTTGTACTTTAAAACCTCTTTGATATTCAACAGTGTCATTCAATGTTAAGGGTTCCCATAGGCATCACGCTTTACAATTTGCAGAAGAAGGCTGATGTATTATCCCATTTGATTGTCGTTGTTGTGCTAAGAGGTAAGAAGGTGAATGTTATTGGTCTCATTTGGCAGAGAAGCTGAGACTCGGAAGCGGGAGGCAGCAGCACTGGCTCCAGGATCGGCTTTCCTGACCAACCACCCAAGTCCTCTTTCTGAAGGGCCCCAGCTGACTTCCACAGTGCGGTGCTGGCCTTGGCAAGATGTGGCCGAGTTGGCCTGTAAATGACAACTGTCCGTGTATGTCAGGGTCCTGAATGTTCTTCCTGCTTCCTCGGCTGGGACACTTAAGAATTGTCCTTTTTATCAGGAAGTGGAAGTGACATCTGCATCTCTGCTTGCCTTTTCTCTGGTACCACAGATGTAGTTATAATGTCACTTAGTCTACATGGGGGAGGTGAATGAATCTGCATGGTCTTGGTGACTAGCTAATTACAGTTGCTGAGTACATGCTCTTATTTCTGTTGATGCACTGTGGGAGTGTGAAGACTGGAAAATGGTATGTCTGTGGGAGAGAGAGCCGGCAAGAGGCAAGACAACAAGTGGGCTAAAGGTGGAGGAGGCAGGTTTGTTCCTGGTAGCATTTTATTTGTCTAAGTTTACTGTAGAGTGGTAAAATTGTTTCTGATTTTGGTCTCTTCCCATTAGGCTTCTTTTGGAAAAGTAGGAGAGCACACATAGCATAAATACATGTTTTGACCTTTAGTTTTAATCTCTTTTTTTCTCTAAGCCCAGGCTACTGTTTAATATGTCCTAGGATTTTCTCAATGGATTTATTTTCTCTTGTCCATGAATAGTTGTTAATTGCTCTTCTTTTGAAGGGGAGCAAAGTCAAGGATAATCTTGGCGATGTCACTCTCCTAAATATATATACTAATATATTTCTTATCTCTTTCAGATATTGTTCTCAGCTTCCCAAAATAACAGGAGATGAAATTGTACCTTGTTTCCCACCGCCTCATAAAAGACATAAAAGCAAAAATAATCATATCACTACCACCACAACGAAGTAGCCATAATGCCATGGAGTCTGGATGATCCGTCACAATCACAAGAATTGTCCCTGTTTGGGGTAAGTGTGTCCTGCCCAAGAAACCTCACAGTAATGGGATTATGCTCTATTATTTTTTTGCTGCACCCCCAGTCAGGGCATACCTAGCATGATGACTGTCACAGAGCAGGCACTCCATAAATATCAATGAACCAGTATACATAATAGGCTCCACAAATATTTGATTGATTCCATCTTTTATTCTAATGTTTAAAGTAGTTTCATCTTCTTATTGAATAGAAAAAAGAGCATATTCCTTGGCTGTAAAATATGTCAAAAAATATGAAACTGTTGGAGGAAGTGTAACTAGTATGTGAGATATGATCAGTTGTGACCTTTTTTTTACCTCACACCATTTCTTTAGGCTTTATTCAGTAGGAGGAGTTCCTGGATGAAAACCCTGAAGGGACCCGTTATTTTAATTCTTACCCTTAGGAAACAGTCCGTGAAGTAGAAGAGAGGAAACAAACTGAAACGGGTATCTGTTTTAAAGCTTTCCAGAGGAAATTTCTGTAGAATTATTAGAATAAAGCCAAACTAATGTACCTTAGCTTAATAAGTTTTAGACTATATTCTAAGATTACATTCTGAGGAGGAAAATCAAGCCAGGTAGGTTGGAGTAAACTCTGAATTGGCCAAATTCTCTCTTTCTCATATGGTGGGAAAGTACATTTAATTTAGGATGTAGTGGAAGCCATAAAGGTGAGAGTCCAAGACTGGCCCCTTCATTCTATGTCATTCTAAGCCAGGCCCTGATCCATTCCTGGTCAGTCCAAACCAGGTTTTCTGTGAAGCTTGCTGGACTGCAGGAATGGACCAGGAAGGAGACAGAAATCAAGCACTTGGACACTGCATAATAATCTAGCCCAGTAAGGCTTTTTAAATGATAGTGTCCTAAGAAGCGAGGTATAAGTGGCTTTGGCCAGTGTTGAAATCCCAAGTATCTAGTCCAATGAGTAGGACATAAATCCAGTGTCTCCAAAAGTTGTCCATACTTGAAATTAGATAGTTAACAGTATCATGCTTTTGGATAATCCATTGTACTTTGGGAGAAAAAAAACCTAGCCCACACTGGATGGTGTAAATTAGAGTAAGATAAATCTCAGGATCCCAAGCAAGTGAGTTTATAAAGGGTTTAAGTTTGGGTGCTGGGAAGTGGGAAGATAATTAGAAAGCCTTGAAAGGATTAGAGGTTAGGCAGACATGGGAACAGTTTTGGGATGGAGGAAGCTATGTTCTGAAGGCTGTGGGTACCCAAGTTCACTAAATGTTCACTCTGTATAGGATGGCAAAACCGATTCCAGACCCCACCTGCTGATGGGAATAATCCTGCTGACTTGCCTGGGGCCTTCCCAGGCTCCAGGATTGCAGGTTGGGTACGTTAAAAACTAGTTGGAAGAGACCAGGACTGGTGAACTATCCCTTGGCCCTGTGTTTAAAAAATAAGAGTTCTTAGAAATGTCAACTCTAAGCTGAACATTTGCAAAAGATTCTAGATTCTTCTCTAAAAGCTAGAGTACTTGAACAGGATTTGTAACCTACATGACACTGAAATACAAAACGCAGAAGAAATCCTCTTACTGCTGTGATTAAGATCAATAGCATATTTTGTTCTAATGAGGTGAGTCTTGGTGGGCTCCCAGATAGCTTCAGGTTGGGATCTGGTCATGAGAAAGACCAAACTTGGAGCGTTTAGCTCCTTCATCCTCTGGCGGGAGGGGAGAGGGGCAGGAGACTGAGTTAATAATCAATCGTGTCTGTGTGATTAAGCTTCCAAAAAACCTCTTAAACCAGAGATTCCCAACCTCCAGGCTAGTACCTGTCCATGGCCTGTTAGGAACCAAGCAGCACAATAGGAGGTGAGTGGAGAGGGAGTGAGCAAAGCTTCTTCTGTTTTTGCAGCCACTCCCCAGAGCTAGCATCACTGCCTCAGCTCCACCTCAATCATCAGGCATTGGATTCTCATAGGAACATCAATCCCTGGTGTCAAAAAGGTTGGGAACCGCTGTCCAAAACTACAAGATTTAGAGAGTTTCTGGGCTGGTGAACATACAGAAGTACTGGGAAGGTGGCATGCCCAGGGAGGATGTGGAAGCTCCACAGCCTTTCCCAATGCCATGCCCTGTGTATCTCCTCCATCTGGCTGTTTCTGAGTTACATCCTTTGTGAGAAACCGGTAATTGTATGTAAAGTGTTTTCCTGAGTTCTGTAAGCCTTTCTAGCAAATATTGAACCTGAGAAGGAGATTATGGGAACCCCTGGTTTATAGCTAGTCAATTAGAAAATGAGAGACCCAGGCCTGCCACTGGCATCTGAAGTAGGGGGCAGTCTTGTGGGACTGAGCCCTTACCCTCTGGAGTCTATGCTAACTCCACACAGTTAATATTAACATGAATTAAACTATAGGACACCCAGTTAGTGTCTGCAGAAAATTAGAGAATTGTTTGATGTGAAAAAAAAAAAAAACCATACATTTGGTATCAGAAGTGTTGTGAGTAGAGAAAGGTTTTTCTTTAACCTCCCAGTGAAAATATTTGTACTTTAATCCTTGTCTCAGTATGTGTTTAAAATATATAAAGAGTAAGATAGATTAAAAAAAATTTAAATATATCCAAGACAATTAACCACTTCCACTCCAACATACACATAATTAAAAAAAAAAAAAAACTATAATAGAGAATTTAGCCGCTGGAAGGTAGCTTGAGTATCTGACAGATGTACATAATATTTTTGTCTTCTCTGTCTGTATATAACCTCTGAAATTCTGAAATTAGGTTTACAACCATACCCAGAGTGAAATTTAACTGAATGCTACCAATAGAAGAAGAGAAGAGAAATACATTACAGGAATATTTACCACAGAGTTGGCACCGAATCGGGCACTTTCCATGTATGATAATCTCATTTACACCTTACAACCTTGAGAAGTAGATATTACTATTTTAATTTTCAGCTGAAGACATTACTATATCATAATGTCAAGGAAAGTAGAGATTGTATTTTACTTGCCATTGTATCCAGCTGTTAGCACAGGGTCCGGCACATGGTTAAACTCTAAAATATGTTTGTTTAATGAATGAACAAGTGATATTTTAAATAGCTTTTGCAAGGTCACAGAGCCAGTTATTTGTAGAGCTGGGATTATACTATATCATGCTGCTCAAGAAACAGTAACCTTCTATTGTTTGTCTCAAACAACACTAAAACGCTTTGATAAATACAGTAAGCCCAAATTTTTCTCAATGTCTCTAGAAGAAATAAAAGCTGAGCTTTTATACTCTTTTTCTTATATATTATGTAATTTATAGGCAATTAAACAGAATGGTAGTGGCATATTTATTGTTGTTTCAGTGACAAACAATTTGCTGTGACTTTTTAATTAAGCAAATGTTACATCTTGGTGAAAGATGTAGGCTCTAAAGGTAAAAAAAAAAAAAAAAGGCTAGATTGGAGAAATAAAAGGAAGAACTCGCTCATCACAAAGATTGCTGGCACATAACAGCCCTCATGGCCTTTGGTGTGTGAGGAGCTGTGGGCTGCTCCTCTTCATTTACCACTCAGACTATTGCAATTAATCAAAACTGAAAGAACTAGCTCTTGAATGATGGAATTTGGGGTGCTTATGATAGATATCAGGAATGATAGATACTCCAGAAGTCAGAGAACAAGAGGAAAAATAAATTACTCTAGAGAAGATACTGAAGGAAAAGGACAAAAACAGTTTTCAAATCCATCATAACCAACACCTGTTTGTGACTAGACCGCAAAAGCACTTACCCTATGAATATGTTCCAGTTCACAAGTTAGTAGGCATAAAAAACAAACTGTGAGGTCTGATATTCACTGTATAATGAGCTTACATTGCCTGCTTGCTGGCAGAGAAGTATCAAATATGCCAGCAGAATCCATGATTTCTTGATTTGGTAATTTTTTCTCTCATATCCAGATGGAATTCCACCAATATCAAAGCTTCATTTAATGAACCATAAGTGAGAATGTAAACTCGTGAGCTCAAAACTTATTGTGGAATACCCTGTTTTGGATTGGTTCATCTTTTTTCCTTAACATATGGAAACAGTTATTTTTTTTTCATTCAAAAATTGTTTATTGACAGAGTTCTATGTACCAGGCATTGTGCTAGGGCAGCAAACTTAACAAGGAATCATAGGAGTCATAACACACCCTCACCCTTACAGAGCTCTCAGTCCAGGGGAGAAACAGATAAGCAATCACTGCACGAAAAGTAGAGAATGCTAGGAAAGCACAGAGCATAGGCACCTAATCTTTGGGGAGAAGTGAGACCAGACTAGGGCTAGTACCAGATATGCAAAATGGACTGGAATCCAGGGATTCAGGAAGGCGGTGAAGAAAAGAGAAAGAGTGAGGACTGGAATGTACCTGTGCCTAGACGAAATTTTGCTAGGCAGATGGATTATTCCAGATGTTCCTTTATTACCACTTCTTCTATGTGTATGTGGGAAACAGTTGTTGATTGGACAGCATGATGACTGATTGTCTGAGGGCAAAGCAGGATGGATCAGGGAGAAAAAACCTACTTTATATAGCCCAGGTGGGTTGTCTGGAAACAAATCACCAGTGTGATCCTGATTCTCTCTGTTTCTGCTCTATAGGGTGTTTTTTGACCTTATGCTTCTGTTTACTTGTTTGCTTCCTCTGCTTTTTGATGAGAACCAAAATTATTTACATGTCTTCAGTGTAACTTTACAATTCCAGTAGACACTTGCCTAGGAAAATAAAAGTTACAAACACCTTTATTGTTCATTCCAGTAACATCCTAAAAGATCCATCAACTCTTCAACAGAATGCCTCCTAAACCTGTTCATACCCAAGATTCTTTGAACCTTTCTCCTCAAAATTCTCATCTAGTCATGTGCACCAATCTTAAATTTGATAAATACATTAAGTATTATCATAGTCCTGACTTGATCCCAATTAAATTCTTCTCACTCATAGAAAGAACCCATCTTAAATCAGACTTCAAAATTTCAGTCAATATCCTGACTTTCCTTTTTACCCTTTGAGATATTATTAAAAGTCTGCTGAAGTGGTAAACTCTCTCAGTAGGTAAACTCCTCAGGTAAACAATAAATTCAGCTCTGTCATATCAATAGGTTGTTTGGTGATATGTTGGGGAGCCAGCATTAGACAGTGACATTTGTATAATGCATTCTCTGTGTTTTTATGCTTCATCTTCTTTTACTCTATGCCAAATTCTGTATTATACAGCCCAAGTTTTGGAGTGTAAGATTTGATCAGTTTTGATTAACTGCTGTCATACTTGGACAAAGCTGAAGTACAAGGCCTCTTCATGGACTGATGGCCAACTCAGGGATTTGTTGCCTTTGGATCAGGTCCCTCTCCTGGTGTAAAACATTTAGTTGGGTGGCAAAGATATGTGGTACAATCATGGCCATACAAGTTTAAGGACTTGACTACAACCACTTTCTTAGGCAAGATTCTATGGACAGCAACACTTTAGAAGGGGTCCAGGTGTAGCGGGCATTCTGACAGTGGACTGTGGTAGAGCTACAAAGGATGAGAATGTTATCTAGGTTTAAATATTGAGCTCATTTTTATCTGTTAATAACAATGGACACAACCAGCAAAGAACAGAAGTCATAAAATGTATGTGGCTCCCCCACCATTTTGTTTCAGAGGGTCATTGAATCTACCAAACTTGTGCCAAGAAGTGTAGTGAGAATTTCATAAAATAATATACAGGTGGTCATTTTTTAAACCTGTAAAGTGTAAAATGACACCAGGCCACATTTATTTATTCATTCATTTAAAAATTAATCATCTAGTGTTTACGCTATGTCAAAAAATGTGGTGAGCTCCAGATATACAAACACAATTGAGGCCTGAATCCCTTTAGAAAGCTCACAATCTAGTGAAAGAAACATAAAAAAGAACAAATCATTGAAAAACAGGACATGTGCCACAAGAAAGGAATAAAGTTTTATAAAAATACAGTTAAATAATATATGTTTAAAATATTTTTACTTTATATGTATTTTACTAATCCTTATTTTATTCTGTGAAATATGTATATTTTTTTCTCTTATAGATTAAATTACTGAAGGGCTAGATAATACAGGCTATAGTGATAAATCAGGTACTTGTAGCTAGATAGTCTAACTCAAAATCTAGTTGACTCCTCCCCCTACTTCACTTAGGATTGGGGGGAGACCTTCTTAATCAAGAATGAAAATCTAGAAACCGGTAAAAATAAATATGTTTTGAAGAATATTTAATGAAATAAGAAACTGTTCATTTCAGAGTATTGAAAAAAGCAAGATACAAAACATCCCAGAATATGAAATTCCCATCTTATGAAAAATTATGACTATATGTTTTCATAACCCTCACCTTCCTGTAGATATTAACACATTTACACCAATAGCAAAAACCCATATTTTTCTTGCTCTGTCTCTTTCTTGTATTACATAGAACTTAAGTTTCAAATATATCTTGAAGTTCTGGACCTCTTTTCTGTCAGACACATCATAGATATACCAAGCTATCTCTGGGCCCTAGGAAAGAATGCTTACTTTGTCATAATCTGTAAAAGGGTCTCAGAACAGTATTCTCTTGGCCCCACTATGTCAGAAGGTGAAATTGCTTTTACGATTTTTATTCACATACTCTCATAGGGCTCAGATAATAATCAAATAGGCAAGTCCAATATATTGTAGGCAGAACACAGAATCACCCCTTCCCTCCAACAGCTAAAGGCTTTCTCACCAAATTAGGCTCATCATGAGCCTTCTTTAAATGAATTTTCTCTTCAAGGCTTCCTAATCTTCACACAAGTAAGGTGCTGAAGGGCAGTCCTGAAATTGAAGAGATAAACCTCAAATATATCTGATTCACCCATGGACTCAAAAACTCAAGCTCTGCTCACATTTCAGTGATTAGCATTGGGTTGTATGAGGGAGGTGAAGAAGAGTAATGTAAATGAGTAATGCAATGTAAATTAAAAATATCAATTTTATAAATAGAAAGTATTTAAAAAACATAAAGAACATAGACTATTAGAATAAGTGATTTGAGATAGTTATATATTTTTAAAATAAGATGATTTATCATCCTCTAGGGTGATTTAAAATATGACCTTTCAAATGAACTGGATGACCTCTTAATTTTAGGTTTCTATGAGTCCCTTGGATTTCTTTGACTCCTTTCTTTCTTTGACTCATACCTAAGCCAGAAACAATAGGACTCTACAAATTACTGAACATTGGAATAATTGAAACACTGACACTGGTGTTTCTTTGAGTTTCAGGTTGAAATGACTTCCATATAAATCTCATTTAACTGTGGTTGATAGAAAATAGTAATATTCACTTTAGTGAAAGTTGTATGTAATTTGGGAAAAGAATTACAAACCAGGGCAGTTTCACACAGATTTAAATTCTCCTCTCTGAGCTACCCAAACTCACATCTGCTCCAAGGCCTGCAGCTGTATAATAGAAATTTCTTTTAGGGTTATTGTAGTTCATTTCAATGAAAAAAAAAAGATTAACCATAAAAAAAAGCATTTTTGGAAAGACATTTCAGTTGACATAAAAAGAACTAATAAGCTTTGCTACTGATCAAAGAATTTTGGGTTCTTATTTGCTTCAAAGAATGATACCCAATTAACAATTCTTAAACACAAACACATCTTTTTCATTTTTTTTTCCTGCTTGGTGCCAGAGTTTTCTTGGCTGGTCCTGGAATATACTGAATAGTCTGGCTCTACTTCTTATCTGCATATTCTATGGTTCTAGTGGCTCTAAATTCAAGTCACTTGAAAATGATGGAGACCAAATGTTCCTGATGAACATATATTGTATATAACTAGATATTGCCAACAAATAGAAAAAAGAGGCTGATGTGGGCCAAGGTAGTACATAAAAACTGTGTTCCTGCCAAGTTGAATGTACGCACAGACACAAAGGGTCAAACATTTGTATTCCTTTAGTAAGAAATCCTCACAGTTGAGGAATAGGGCAAACATTTTATTATATTAACCATTTAAAAATATTTCTGTTAGTAGTTGCTTTTAATCTCTGTTGCTCCCTATGCCCACCCCATTTACACATGACCAGAGAGAGGCATCAATTTCCTCTGGAAAGAGTGTTATAGCAGAGAAAAAATAAAGAATCAGCTCTTAGGTTTGAGGTTCAAAATTGACTCTTGAGTCAGTTTGAAAGAAACAGTTTTTATTTCAAAAGGCTGAATTTTTAATATCAAAAGCTAAGATCCTGAAAGACTCACTGCACAAAAGTTTTGCCATTGATTAGAAAGAATGCACGAGGATGTTAAAACTGGCTTTTTCTGCTGCAGAGGAGCGATGGATCCTGCAGATTGAGGAGGAGAGGAGAATTGAAGGGCAAGACAGGTTCTTAGCACTGAGTCTTTCTGAGAAAGCATCCTGTGCTCTAACTCCCAAGTGGAGCTGAGCCCAGGGTAGAAAATCAGAGGCAGGTGCATGTTCCAAACCATGTTCAGGTTTGGGTTTCTGACAACAGGCCAGGTGTCAAGTATCAAGAGAAACCCAAGCATCAAGATAGTTTGGGAGCAATAGAGTAGAGATGAATGGATGAAGCATCTAGGCAGTTGATCTGAGAGAACCCACAGAGTTCCTTTTGGCTCTTGTGAATAAGGCTGGAATGAACATGGGAGTGCAGATATCGCCTCCAGATAGTGACTTTGTTTCCTTTGGATAATTACTCAGAAGTGGAATTGCTGGGTCATACAGTAGTACTATTTTTAATTTTTTGAGGACCCTTCATACTGTTTTCAATAATGCCTGTATCAGTTTATATTCCCACTGATAGTATTCCAGGGTTCCACCTTCTATACCTCCTGACCTTCTTATTTATTGTCTCTGATAAAAGCCATCCTAACAGGTGTGAATATATCATCCCACTCTCTCCTGATCTGCAAAATTTCTGCTAAGAAATTCAAAAGGTTCATTGGTATTCCCTGCCCTTCCTGAG
This sequence comes from Macroglossus sobrinus, assembly GCA_004027375.1. NCBI lineage: Eukaryota > Metazoa > Chordata > Mammalia > Chiroptera > Pteropodidae > Macroglossus > Macroglossus sobrinus. Next base: position 1,506,018 of record PVKZ01000059.1, on the reverse strand, counting down.
CACAGTCCTGGCCCAGTTGGAGCCCATTCACCCACCCTCAGGGTCCAGGGTTGACTGGCCTCTTTCCAGAGCATTTCAGTCCCCTGACTCTAAATCTCCCTATCCCGGCCTATCCTTTACATCTGCCCTTTCTCTGGGGGACGGTGGATGAGGGAAAGTGCTGCTGGCCCACTCTGCACTGCCCACACTCTAGAGTCAGCAGCCTTGAGCTCTCTGCCCTCAACTACCCAGCCCAGGAGCCACAAGGAATGGAATTATCATGACTGTGGATAGAGGATTAACTTGCACTTGGGGAAAATATAAACAATGGTACTTGTTACAGAGATAGAGCACTCTAAAACAGAAGAGAGAAAACCTAGATCTTGTTTCTGTGAAGGTAATATTAATCACAGAATTTATAAAAATTTACCATTTGTGGTTGATTATCTCATGTACTACATTTATGTATATGGGTAATTTGTGTCCAGTTAATTTTGTAAGTTTTATTGGTTGTACCATTACCAAAATAACAATAAGTTATAATTTGTTGAGCTCCTTCAAGTGCCAAGTACTAAATTAATCATTTTATATAAATTATTTTAGTATAAAATAATTTATACTAAATTATTTAGTTTAGTTTCATACTCCATGTTCTCAGTTTTCAGTTGCTCATTGAGCATACTCATTATCTTTTTTATTTTTATTATTTATTTGTTTTATTTATTTGTTTGTTTAGTTGTTTGTTTATTTTTAGGGGAGGCAACTCTTGGTTGACCTCACAGATAGCAGGGACCTTGTCAACTTACAATTCTTTATTTTTATTTTTTATGCCTACAGCACCTGGTCTTCCTAAGTGGTCTCCCATTCGAGTACTAACCAGGCCCAACTCTGCTTAGCTTCTGAGATCAGACAGGTTCAGGCTTGTTCAGGGAGCCATGGCCATGGACATTTTTTTAAAATTTATTTTAAGAGAAAGAAACTGAATTTTGTAAAATATTGGCTGGACCCTAAAGCTCTGAAAGTCCTCAGTACAGACTAATTGGTATTTATCAGATTTTTTGTTGTCAAAATTATCTGTCATATTAAAAAAAATAAATTTTTATAGGAATTTTCCAAAATTCTTCTTAGCTCTAGGAGAAAACATTGAAATGAAAACCTTAATGAGAACTGGTTCATAAGCATTTCCTCTTCTCTCCTCACCCTCAGTTTCTCCTCCCCTCCTCCCTTTTCTTCCTTCTATCCTCCCCACTTCTCTCCTTTCCTTTACTCTCCTCCCGACTTCTCCCCTCTTCATTTCTTCCGCTCTCTTTCATTCCCCTCTTCTCTCTCCCTGCTAAGTCTAATAACACCCATCAAATATTCTCAGGTGCAGTTTGGAGACATTTGGTAAGGAAACCATTTATAAATACAAGCAGAAAGATTTCATGCTTTCTCACATTATTCTGGTAAAGGACAAACATTACCAATTTTAAGTTTTACAATATCCTAGAAGAGCACATGTTCCCCTGTGGACATCCAGCCATGGTGCACTGGAAATTTAACATTGAATTCAGTTGAGGCTCACTGGTTCTATTAACAAAAGGAATTCTACCAAAGGTCTCTGTGACATGCTATTTCCTTCATAGGTCAGTAATTGGTTCCACAGTATGTGTGATGGCTTGAACATCAGACAGAATTCTCTAGAAGGTTTGTAATCTAGGAGATTGCATTTCAGAATTGTAAGTTTTGTTCACTGACCTTTATGAAAAGAAAGACACTGTGACTTGATGGTATGAAAGTTGGAAATTCATGGGAATAAGCACTGTTCTAATGTCACATTTAAACCTTGAGGGAGCATTCATTAAAATTTAAAAAAAATAAATGAAATCTATATTCAAGAGAAAGACACATTTGAGAATAATGTGATAACTATTTTATTGGCAATTTATGTTGATGTGTGTGTGTGTGTGTGTGTGTGTGTGTGTATAAAGAGTTACAGCAAGAAAACCCTTTTTGTCATGCCCTAAGAGATAGAAACCTATTTTAGCAATAACTGGCTAAGGAGCTCCAGTCTCTTCTATCTCTAGTCACTGAAGGACAGTGGATATAGTAGAAAATGCCCAGGGTAAGAAAGCTGGATTCCAGTTTATGCTCTGTCACAAATCTCCTACGTGGTCATAAATTGATCAATTGCTCTGAATCTCAGTCTTCCTGCATACAAAATGGGGCATATATTCTCTGAAGGTCCCTTCTAGCTTAAAAATGCTATGGGTTCAAAGTGGTATTGATTAAAAGTGCCTTTATAACATCCCGTAACTTTGTTCTCACTTTTGTAAGCTGTAATGCATGAACAATTTTTTGTCTGTAATAATTTTGTTCCAAAAGAGATGACGCCTTTTTCACCAATGCAGCTTTGATCACTTGTTTGAGGACTAACCCATTGCTAGCCCATTATGTTAATGTCAAATGAAAGGCTGAGGTTCCATTAGACCTAATTTGTTGTTGAAAGAAAGTAAGCTCAAAGCTATGTTCTAAAACAATCAGATTATCTTTGCAATATTCTGCAAAAACCATTTAGATAAATGAAATTCATATTTTGAAGAATATTGGGTTCTTTTGCATAACTTTTGATTTTGCATATTTTTCTCCCATAGTGTGTCAGTGGTTTTCATATTGGATAGAAGTATTTAATTCTATCATCTTTTCTAAATTTGAACTGAACTTGACTTTCCAGCTTTCTTTACTTTTTTCAAGGAGAGCTAATTTTTCTTTTTTAATTAACACATCATTGCTACTTAACACTTTCTTTTCTCAGGTCAGTGCTGGTATCAGTTCCTATCTTGACTTCTTGAAAGGATCTCTAGCTCCAGGGCTGCAATGCTACCTCCTAGGCCTCTGGAGAATTAGGCTCCATCCAGGTGATTCTTGGTACTGCTCTATCCTCATTCATCTAAGCCCTTACCAATTCCCTTCTTTCCTTCTTTAGGACATCTCAAATCTCTCCATTTCTCTCCATCTCCATTCTTCCCACCCTAGTCCCAGCCTCCATCATCTCTTACCTGGACAGCAACCTCCTGGATTGATCTCTCTCTGCTTCCAAGCTTATAGCCTCTGAGTCAGTCTCCACACAGCAGCCATAGTGGTCATGCTTGTTGAGTCACGTTACTCACTTCACTCCTATTCCTTTGGAGACTTCTTATTACATAGGAATAAAATCCCAACTTCCAAGACTATGGTTATGGTAAATATTGTGGTCTTGCCCAGATTCCCCTTCAAGGTAGGGCCTATTGCCTCGGTTACTAGGAATGCTGTTGGCAGATGCCTTCAACTGTCAACCTCTTCAGGAATGCCCTCAGTGGCAGGGAGCTGCTTGCCCAAGGTCCTGCCCTTCTCAGGATGGGCCACATCCTGAGATATTAAGGATTAGGGATATTAAGGATTGGTCCTCTTGGTCAATTCTGGAAATGGTCCTTGAAGGACCATTCTAGCTCTACATGGGACTGGCTGCCACTGTCATTTGGACTTGAATCTGAACTCACTTTTTGTTCTGCCCTATCTTGTTTACTTCCCCTCTTCCACAGGTGTTGATCTAAAAGCAACTCTATAGTAAACATCTTGCAAGCCAAACTCCATCTCAGAACCCAGCCTGCGACAATGGCCTAGAATGCCCTATATTATCTGATCCTTTCCTACTTTTCCAACTCCATCTTGTGGCACTGGTGCCCTGGCACACTCCTCTGCAGTTTACTTTCAGTTCTTGGCTTGTTTGTTCCTACCTCAGGATCTTTGCACCTGATGTTTCCTCTTCATGAAAGCTCTTCTTCTAACTCTAATTTTTTCTTCTATTATCAACTTGCATGTCACTTTTTCAGAGAATCTATCTCTACCTCCACTCTCACTAACTTCACTAACCTAACAATCTAAATTAGAATTTTTCTCCTGTTCTTGCTTATAGTATTTTGTTCTTTTCCTCCACAGAACCACTCACAATTTGTGATTTTATATTCACTTGTCTATTCACCAGTTTATACCCACTGTATCCTTGGCATTTAGTCTAGTGCTGCCCACTAGTAGGTATTCAATAAATAATGACTGAATGAACTAGAAAATGCTTAAGGGGAAACTTGAATGTCTCTAGCCTATGGCTACTTCTCCTTGAGATCACTATTCAGGAAGCTAGACTCCTTTAAGAATGGATAGGACTACCCTGGGACAGGACCAACACCACTACAGCCAGTTGCTCAGCTGAATGTTTTGACACAGTACATAAATACCTCTTCATTTAGTGGGGAACCATCTAAACTCCAGGCTAACTGCTGCCATGCCTGCCTCTGCAGACATTCCTGTCTCAATCATCTCCTTTTTTTTCATAGCAGTCTGCTCTAGTCTTTTGTCTGTGATTCCTTTATGCTTTGTATTTTCACCTTAACTTCCCTGCTCTGTTCATACCACTGTATCCAGCCCCAGTAAAGATATCTTATTTTCTATACTTTCATAGTCCTTTGGAGAGACCCTCTTACACTAGGGGCACACACATCCTTGCCTGTAAAACACAGAATCACAATTCAACTCCATTAAATTTTAGCTACTATGACTTACTATTTGGCTGGGGCCACACATAGGCCGAGAACTTTACAAAGATTATTGCATTCAATTCTCATTTAATCCCAACCATTCTTTGGAATACTTGACATTACTATGTCTATTTTATGAAGCTTAGACTGATGAAAATGATTTGCCCAAGGCAAGAGATGACACTGGGATTCAATAGCAAATGGTCTGATTGAAGGGTTAACCCAAACTCCTATTTCTACATTATACTACAATTGTATAACTTGCTCCAATGAGACCAAAGGGCATTGCTTTATTTCCTAGTATACAGTTTGTTTTAAATTCTGTTTTGATTTCTTTCTTTTCTGGTTTTAAAACATAAAGAAATTTTGAAAAAGAACATTAGAATGACTTAGGCCTTAAAGAAATAAGTTGCATTATTGTCTTATTACTTTTGCTTTTGAGTCCTATATCACCATGAGGAGAGAAGCAGGTTCCATGGTCATTGTGAGGCCATTTGTACTTAGATCTTCTCCTCCCTCTACTAGGGGAAAGAGGGTCGGGGAAGACACAGTGAGCACACATCAACGTTGATACAATGAGCAAGAGCAGATTGAGCAAAACTTTATTTTTTGGCATTTTAAGTCATCCGATTTTCTCTACCTTGTGCACTAATCTTTGTTACATTATGGAAAAATAGCAGATGCTTATAAAATATTAATATATAGAGATGTCACCAATATATTTATATGGCAAGTTTACCTATAAGAAATGTCCATAGATTTGTTATTTTTTAATTTATCACTACAATGTAGTAGTTTATATACTGATTTTCCTCAGACATGTTTGAAATTTCTTATTTAATTTCCCAATATGAACCTATGTATTCTAAATTAAATGCTTGAAAGTGAGTTAAATAAATTTATTAATTTATGTGTTTGCTCTTTGATAAGAATCAAAACAACAAAAAGTGAACTCCTTTACCTACTAGATTGGTAAAAATTTTACCAATTTTTAAATTTTGAAATTGATAATATTTAATGTCTGGAGAAATGTGTTTTCTTATTTAATGGGATAGGCGGAAAATATCTCTGAAAGTTGACTCAGCAGTTCTCTTTCTTGGAATCTACCCTACAGATATACTCAGCCATGTGCACAGTAATTGATGTATAAATCACTGCAGCATAATTTTAAATAGTGTAAAACTAGGAACAACCACAGATAAGGAATGAATATAATTAAGGGTATAATTAAGGGTATAGCTGTCAATATTATAGATGCCGAAGAACTGTTAAAAAGTATAAGGAAGCTCTAAATGGACTGACAAATATATCTGAGACACCAATGATTGCAAAAGCAAGTACAAATGAGAAACTACAGTATTATCTTGCTTTACGTTAAAAATGTATAACATTTATATATAGAAATGTCTCTATATGATACATATGTAGAAGTATACGAAAGATCAGAAAGATCTATTTTAGTGTTTACCTCTGGGGAGGATTGGCCAGTTTTGGTGAGGAAGTGGATTTCACAGTTTTACATTTCTATATCATTTAGATTTTTTATACTGACTATCTATATAAGAAGTACTTTTGTAATTTTATAACAGAAATGCAAACCTTTTACTCTAAATCTATACATTTTGGGTTAGATTAAAATTATGGATTTCTATTTTAAAAAGTGAGCTCTATGTGTGGTGCATTTGGCGTTTGAATTATGCTACATTATTGGGATATTATTGCAATATAACCTTAAGGCATATTTTGTTACAGGGAACAGAAACTCATTTTAAAAACATGAGTAGAAATTGGAGGTTATAGAAAAAAATGTAGGAGAATCTTAGGAAACTAGTACAATCCATCTTAAGGGAACAGAAGTTTCCATCTTTCTTTCCAGAGTCCCAGGGTCTCTCACATCTGCTTCACTTCACACATCTGCACAATTCTCTTCTGTTGACTGCCTCCTTTTTTTTTGCTTGTTTATTTTTAATCATTCATGGATTTACATTTTTACAGACCTCCCACCATTTGGGGCTGGGGGAATTCTGAGAAATACTTTGAACAAAAACTCCAATTCTATCAGTTTACTCCATCTAATATTTTATTTTTGAATTTTGAAATTATTTCCCAGCTATTAATAGTATTTAAAAGTTCCTCCATGTGATAGTCACTGTTTTGGGTTCAGGTCCTGCTACTAAAGTGCAACCAAGTTTTTTGAGAAAGCCCTGTTTGTCAAAAGTTTGTGGGCAATGACATGTGAGGTGGGACCAGAAAAAGCTAAAAGATGCATTATTTTGGCCAATATTGTGTTCGTATGGCTAATGGCGAACATCATTACGAGCCAATGTCTAATGATTATTCTCTCTTTATTTTGCTTTACCTTTACTAATTTATACAGTCTAAAATTGACTTACACTTCTACTGATCTCATTGAAATGCAGTCCCTAAGGCTATCATATTGTGACAGAAATTTATAACAGGTATAAATTGCCAGTTGAGCAGCGTGTCAAATGTTTGTTACCTTAACCTAGCTCATATACTCCTCAAAACAGGCAGTCCTCAGTTCTCACAGTAGTGTGGAATACAAAAATAACTAAGAAAACTAAACTATCCAAATACCCACCAGAAATAGAATGGATAAATATATGCAGCTTTTTAATCATAAAATGAAATACCTTACAGCAATGGAATTGAGCAAATACAACTACATGGAATAATATGGCTGTATCTCACAAACAAAATGTTGAACAAAGAACTCCCAAACATCAAAGAACATATGTGATATGATTCCATTTATATATAAAGTTCAAAAAGAGGCAAAACTAATCTATGGTATCAGAGGTCAAAATAATAGCTGTCCTTCACAGAAGTAGTGACTGAAAAGGAGCATAATATGGGCTTTGGGGCACCAGTAATGTTTTTTCTTGATCCAGGGTGCTGGCTATACACGTTTTTAGTTTGTGATAATTCAACAACCTATACACTTATAATTCATGCTGTCTATACATGTGTTATATTTCAATAAAACTTTTACCAAAAATGGTATACATTTTTAACAATAACTCATGGATCAAAGTTTATAGTAAATTCATTCTTTTAATGGAAATTATAGTGGTTCTGTGAGCTTCCTAGAGTAACCTCAATAGCACTCACTGACTTTCTTGATTTAAAGGGAAAAGGGTGGAATTACAACAACAATGATAAAATGGTTTGTAACCAAGGGAGGGGCAGGAGAATACATTGATGTCATTTGTCACTAGGCTATTATTTAAAAAGATAGCTGGTCAGGTTCTCTGCCCATTTTTTGATTAGATTGTTGAAAACCACATGATATTACTTATATGTGGGATATAAACCTAAAAGCAGCAAATGAACAGGGTGAACAAAGGGAGACTAATGGACATGGACAATAGACTAGTGGTTACCAGAGGGTGGGGAAGAGTGGGGAGGAAGGAGGAAGATGGGGTAAAAGGAGTCAAATATATGATGACAGAAAGAAATCTAACTATGGGGAGAGAACACACAATGCAATATATATGCCTTACTATTGAATTGTACACCTGAAACTTACTAGATTTCATTAAGCAATGTCACCAAATTTTTTTTAATTATATATGCAGTAACTTAAAGAGTCAAATTGTTCTATAAGAATGTTTCAAAAATCAGTAGTCCTCTGAACCACCACCCTCAGTTTCTTTTTTCCAGAGGAAATCATGTTTGATTTTTTTAACCAATATTGCTCCCATATTTCTAAACCACATGCTCATATTGCTACCTCCTGGTTTTCCAGCCTTTGACATTACATTAGTTGTTATAGCAGCTCATTATATTGGGCTGCTGTAACAAAATACCACTGACTGGGTGGTTTAAGCAACAGACATTTATTTCTCACAGTCCTAGAAGTGGGGAAGTCCAAGATCAAGGTGCTTACAAATCAGTTCCTGCAGAGGGCCCTCTTCTTGGCCTGCAGATGCCACCTTCTTACCATGTCCTCCCTCACCTCTCTCTCTTTCTCTTTTTATAAATCCCATTATGAGGGCCCCACCCTCATGACCTCATCTAACCCGAGTTACCTTCCAAAGTCCCTATCTCTAAATATCATCACATTAGGGATGAAGCTTTAACATATGATTTGAAGATGGGGAGGGGCACACAATTTAGTCCATTCCAGACATTATCTGTTGACATTCAACTGGGAAAAAAGGAACAATTCATATTTCCTAAACCTCACAACATAGTCACATTTCCATCCACTTGTCTCCCCACATAATTGTATAATGGTTTCAGAAGGTCAGGAAAACAAGAACCCCAAAATATCACGCCATCAAAATGTGGTTGACTCCCAAATCTATCTCTTCCAACCCTGACTTCTATGCTAAATAGGCAACTAGCACCATATCTGTTTAGGTCTGTGCCTTCACTCACTTCTTCCTTCTCCCTGGGATGTCTTTCCTCCTATTTACCTGGCTTCCTTCATCTTTAAGTTCAAGTCTGAATTCAACCCCATCTCTTCCAGCAAACTTTCCTTTGCTGCTACCTTACTTCTACCCAAGGTTCTCATCCTGGGAACTGAACTTATAGCTGAAATTATTATCCCATATTGATATTATATATGAAAGAGTATTCCTACCTCAAGACTTTAAGCTCCCTGAAGAGAGAAACCTTGCTTTTTTTTATCTCTGTGGTTCCAAGTACTATGCTTAGCACATACAATATTTCCCCCTTATTCATCATTTCATTTTCTGTGGTTTCAGTTACTTGTGGTCAACTGCAGTCTGAAAATTTTAAATGGAAAAGTCTAGAAACAAACTTTGCATAAATTTTAAATTGTGTACTGATCTGACTAGGGTGATAAAATCCTGTGGCATTCTGAGGCATCCTGCTCTGTTCTGCCTTGATGTGAATCATCCCTTTGTCCAGCGTCTCGATGTTGTATTCCTTACTTGCCCATCAGGCACTTAACAGCTGCCTCAGCTACCAGATTGACTGTTATGGTGTCGCAGTGCTTATGTTCAAGTCGCCTTTATTTTACTCAATAATGACCCCACAGCATGATGCTGGCAATTTGTATACATCAAAGAGAAGCTGTAAAGTGCTTCTTTATGTGAAAAGATGAGTTCAACACAATAAAATATTTAGAGAGAGAGAGAAGAAAACGATGTTAACATAACTTTGTCAGTGTGTTGTTATAAATGTTCTATTATTAGTTATTTTTGTTAATTTATTACTGTGACTAATTTATCAATTAAACCTTATCATAGGTATGTATATTTAGGCAAAAACATAGTATACATCAGACTTATCCATGGTTTCAGGCATCTCTTGGGAGTCTACAGCTAAGGTCCACAGATAAGGGGAACTACTGTAATAGGCATTCTGTAAATGTTTATTTAACAAACACAATTGAAATGATATTTGGTGCTTTCATACACCTGTGCCTTCAGGTTTTGTTTTTCTTAATATCTGCTACCTTTGCTTTAATGGGACTAAAATTGTTTCCTACCAGTTAATGGTCCTATTGGTCTAGCTAACAATTCGTGCAGCTGTGAGTCAGGAAGTCTAGTGTTCTGGGTACTGCTTGTGAGAGAAATAAAATAAATTACATAATCTTTAATTGGCAATGGGCTTTTAAGTGGATACAACTTGATGGATATTATTTTTATGTATTTTTTCTCCCAAATGGCAAAAATATTTTGTTTCTAATAGAACTGGCCATGAAACTTAAAATAATGCTGCCACAAGGCCAGATCTTTTATGTTTTCTACATCTCCTCCTCTCTTTTTTCAGGATACAATATTTCAACTCATTCATTCTCTTATTTCTCTACTCTTGCCATTTTCCATCTTTGCTTTTCCCCTGCTGTCTGCTCAGTATTGCAAAAAATTTATAACCTGCAAAGCAATGTTTCTCAAAATGACCCACTCTATCTGTAACTACTATGCTAAATTCTGAAACAGGAGCAATTGGAGATAAGATGTACAATAGGAGATAAGATGAATTACTCAGCCATAAGAAAAAAGGAAATACTGCCATTTGTGACAACATGGATGGATCTTGAAGTTATCATGCTAAGTAAAATAAGTCAAGCAAAAAAGTTGAGAACCAAATGATTTCACTCACATGTGGAATATAAAACTGAAAGCGACAAATGAATAAGACAAGCAAACAAAAACTTATAGACACAGACAACAGTTTAGTGGTTACCAGAGAGAAAGGGGGGATTGGGGAGGTAGAAAAGGGTAAAAGGAGTCATATAGATGGTGACAGAAGATTTGACTTTGGGTGGTGAACATACAATGCAATATACAGATGATGTATTATGAATTATACACTTAAAACCTACATAATTTTATTAACCAATGTCACCTCAATAAATTTATTTTTTAAAAGAAAGACAGTTTAACAATAAACAATTATAAACTGAAAAAAGAAAGATAGATGGTTGACCTTGAACAAAACACTTCACCTTTCTTGACTACAGTTTTATTGTCCTAAAGTATGAAAATGAATGATTGATCTCTAAAAAGCCTTTGCCCCAACAGCATATTCAGGGCCTCCTTCTCTCTCTCTCTCTCTCTCTTTTTTTTTTTTTTTTTTTTTTTGTTAAAGACTCTTTTGAAGGTACCAGTACTCATTTTGATATAATTAAATGCTTCTTGTATCTCCCTCTTTATGTGAACTCTCACTCTTCTGTATTTGCTTTGGGAAGAGAAGTTCTTATTGCTGCCCAAAGCATCTATGGAGATGAGAGAATTAAGTTATTGAGCAGACATGTATCAGTGGTTTTACACATTAAAAAATAGTGTAGGACATGAATTGTTGAAAAACAAAAAAAACAAGAGAACTAATTCTATGATGTTGACTAAGAACTTGGAAGCTACTTACCTAATTAACACTAATCATTCATCTATATCTACTTTTATGGCCTTATAGTAATAGTATAGCTTAATTCATGTTGTCTCTTTGGTCTACAGACAGATATCCTGGAAAATTAGTATTCAATAATCAAGTTACTACTAATTTCTTCATTGATATATACACATAATGTTAGCAGGCCAACTAAATTGCTTTTGTGTTGATTCAGTAAAGACATGTTTGTTACTGAAATTCCCATGCTGACCAAGATGGAGCCTGCAGACCACAGTTTATCTCTCTCATTGATCACAACTGAAACTCTGGAAAGCATACAAAAGGCAACTACCTGAAGACTTGGAAAAGTAAACAATAATAGAAGAAACAAAGACTCACTGAATATTTGATTAACAACCTGTAGCAAGGAGGAGTTTCATGTGTTTTTTCTTTTCTCCTTTGACTCCTGGATTTGAAGTGAATTTAGGCTGACATGTGCAACTGGACAACAAGTGCTGACAAAAAAACTCTGAGAGAAATAATCTCTTTCTAATAGGAGCAGGAAAAGAGGATCTCTGATTTCCAAAGAGTGTGAGGGAAAGTCTTTCTTTTTTTTTTCTGTCTTTTTTTTCTCTGTTTTTTCTTTTCCAGTCCTGACCCAGGGCCAGCCTCAGACATGGCATTGCACTGCCACCACTGTGATGAAGGCAATTATACCCCCAAGAGGAGACTGAGTTCCAAGCTAAAAGAAGTGGGCAAAGGGGCACCTGTTGTCCAAAGAATATATTAATTAAAAATAAAAAAATTAAAGAGTGTTTATTATTAATCTTTTATTTTTGCATATCTTGCTTAAGACTGAACTATCCAAGCATGAGAATCTGACTGGCTGAGTCTGGATGATGACCCTGCCTTAACTTCCAGGGGTGGAGAGAGGCAGTATTGGGTTGCCCTTGGCTCCTTTAACTGGATTCCCATAAAGTTTCATGCAATTGAGAGTTTCTCAAAATAGGAAGCATTTTGGAGGTGCCAGTGGGAATAAAGATAAAAGTCTCTTAGAACATCTTAATCAGTACAGAGCATGAGGATCAGGAATCACTCACTACATATTCCTTTTCATCTTTTGCTTTTCCTTTCTGCAGTCCCAATTCGGGACCCACTTCCTACTATCTATTTTCTCCTTGGAAAACTCCACCCCTTTTCACATTAGGGAATCATAATCCTAAGATTCTTTTTGTGTCTTAAAAAATCTGGAGCCTCAGACTTTGGATACTGAAAGATTTCCTCTACCCAGGCTTTGTTCGATATGAGGTGGAAGGGGGCAGGTGAGGGCATGCTTTGGTATAAGGTGAAAGAAAGATAATGGGTGTCCTAGTTCCACCAGTGGCAGACACAGCTCATTTCCTCCTGAGTTACCCAAGGGCAAAGTATACCTGACTGCAGCAAATATATTTTTTTTCTAGTGACAAAATTATCCTTTCTCAAATGAGAAAGATATAACCCTCACTAACATTTCTTTGAAATCTCTTACAAAACTATCACCATGGGCCTTATTGGGCTAAGTAACATTTGTCTCCACTTCGATCCTGTTCTAATTAAAAAACTCTCAATTATATTCTTTATGTTTTCCAAGTTTTTATCAAGGGTGGGAGGTCTTATTCCATCCCATAAAATATCAGTGGAAACTATTAATTTACAATGAATGGAAGATTTATATAGTGGTCAGTTACAGAAGCATATTTTTATAGGAGCGCAATCGGGAATTTCCTCCTGGAAGCAGCCTTCCCAGAGTCCCCATTGATTAGATGGTCTTATCCTGTACTTTCACTGCAGCCTTCAAATACATCTGTTTCAGGACTTACCACACAATACTGAATTCTCTGTTTGTGTTTAATTTCCCACACTAGACTGGCAGTACATACTTGTAAGGCAGGACTGTATCATAAGTTTCCAAAGTGTGTTCAAAAAGCTTCTACTACTAGATATTATGAATTAAAGTGTGGTTTTATAGATACATGTGATCGAGAATGATGATTAAACCAGTTTCATTACTTCAGGATCTCTCAGAAACTTTCATGCATTTATTTATTCAACAAATATTTATTGAATACCCATGATTCCAACCACCATTCTGGATACTGGGAATTCTGTTGAAGGCAATAAGAACAAGATATGGTTCTCTTAGAGCTTAAATCCTAGTGGGGAAATACATAATAAATAAATAAATAGGTGGTAGGTGGTAATAGGTGCCATGAGGAGAAACAAGTCAGCGTGAGAATATACAGAGTGACAGTCTGGGGTGAGGAGATAGGGGAAATAATTGTATAGAATGATGGTCAGGGAAGGCTTCTTTTATAAGATGGCATTTGTGTAGAAACTTGAAGGAAGTAAGGAGGTGAACCATGCAGATATCTGAAAATGAATATTTAAGGGAAGAATAAATATAAAAACTGATATAAGTATGCCTGGTATATTCCAGGAATGGCAAAGAAGCTGACAGGAGTGGATTAATCTAGAAGAAAAGCTATAGAAAAGGAGATAGAAGAGATGAGATAGAGATGAGAGGCTGGATGGAGGAGCAGAAAAACAGACATATGTGGTAGATCATTTGAAGGTCTTAACTGGAACTTGGGCTTTTATGCTGAGATAGGGACCCATTGGTGGGGCATGGATAAAGGAGTAATATAACTTGAGCTGTCATGATGACAGTAGACTGAAAGGGAACAAGGGCAAAAGTAGGGAAATAAGTTGGGAGGCTGGTATTATAACTTATAAGAGAGTTGGTGATCATTTGAACCAAATTTATAGTGGTGGAGGTGGCAAGAGGTGAGGCAAATTTTAAATTAGATCCAACAGAATTGCTTGATAGATTAGTTATAGTTGTATGAGAAAAAGTTGAGTCAGGAATGACTCCCAGGATTTCTAGCTCAAGCCATTGGAAGAATAAGATTGCCATTTACTGAGATGAGGAGAACTGGGGGAGGAGAGAATGGTGGGAGAAAAGCCTGAGACTTGATGAAGCCACCTGAGAAGTAGATCTAGCTGGAACTGAGCTCTGGGGCACCTTTGATGTGTTTATATGCACTGAATACCAAATAGGGAATACAGTAGGCTGCATTTCTTTAATTTATTTCATTATAGAACCTGTACTTTATCTCATAGATCTAGGGTTGCAGGGTGCATACTTAAGAAATAAACATAGTTAAACTGAATTGAACCAGAAGATGGTTTGAAAAGAACACATCTGAGGACCAGGCCTTCACCTGTGAGTTTAATAATTACAAATGCTCAAATGTAGTATGGTTTTCAAAAAGAACCCACACAGAGAGAGGAAATTAGTAAGTTATTTTCCACTTCGATAGATTATAAATTGATAAATATTATAAAATAATATGACTAATTTTAATAAACCTTTGAGAACTGCATTCAAAGGAACACTACCTCTTTTGAAGTAGTCCCTTTAGACGGCTAAATATTTATGACTCTCCTTTATAGATATATTGCTTTCAGAATCCTTAGTGGTGGCAAAATGTCTTTTGAGGGTAGATTTTAATTTTTAAAACTGCCAAAAGTCATTTAGAATCGAACCAAATATAAATGGATAGATGAATTGAGAAATATTTTACTGTTAAATTTGAATTGGGTCTATAAGATTGAATTTCCTGATGGCCTCAAGAGACATTCTGAAGAAGAAATTTAAAAATATTTTTGAATAGTGGTACTACCTGAAATAATTATGTTTCTTCCATGGTGTTCACCTTTATTTAGCTATATTAAGCATTGCAGTTAAAATCTCTATATTATAGTCACATGCTCAAAGTCAAATGACATTCTAATTATCTTAAAAGTGAGGGAAAGTGGTAAATAGATGAAATCGAATTCCCCTATGCTGACTTTTGCTACTCATTCACTCTTTCTATTCTTGGTCTATAGTTTTGCATACAAAAAATGCCAAAAGATATTAAAAACTATTTTGGTTATTATAAGCTGCATTTGAGCTAATTCTGTCCTGATAGTCTAGATGATAAGAAGAAAAAGATATAGATTCTTGTGTATGAGAGTAGAAAAATTGAGTTTGCCTCCAAGATTCAGTTTAGATTAAAAAATTAATATACCAAATGGACCTGGCCTGGTGCCTGATGTTTACTGCTTTCCAATTGGGTGCAAACGTGTCTGGGAATTTTTGGTGGGGAGCCATCTGCTCTATACTCATTCTGGTTGATTAAAATGCTCTCAGTAGAGATGCTGTTCAGAATTGATCACTATGCTTTTGCCTGCTGGGAAGTGGGGACTGCCAGAGCTTCTTAAGCTGAATGAAAAAATTATTCCATCTCTGCATGTCAATAAGACTGTCTCAGATCTAAGGTTTCCAAATTTTCCAAGGTTGGAGAGCCTTTCTGGATTGTATCTCATGCCAAGGAACCCTAACCCATGTTTCATAGAGGATGTTTTTCTAAACCTGGAAACAACAAAGGAGATTCTAATTAAATAAAACAATCTCAATCTAGGGATTTACCTGACCATGTAGAGAAAAAAGAACAAAAATGGACAGGGCAGTGATCTATTATCACTGAAATATCCATTCTGAATATGGATGTGGATTTGCTTTCCTGATCACCCGTGCTTTGGCCAATATCACGACTTGTGGACTTACAGAAAGCCTTATTTACCATTATGATGTCCCACATAACACTTCTTTTCACCAAGGAATTAATTTTATAGCAAAGAAAGTAAGGGCATATAAACAGCTAATTGCTATTCCCCTGTTTCCCACTCAAGCAAGAAAATCTTTTCAAGTGATTGGTGAGCAGTAGTAAAAGTAATAAGGAATCATACTTATTTAGCCTAAAAAACTCACAAATTTTTATTATAACCTAAGGGATTTAGTAAGTACAACCAGTGAAAATAGAATAAAGTTTGATATCCCGACTTGCTTGTAGTGAGACTAAAATACAAAAAAATAAAATAACCTTGACCAAGATAATTCATCTGACATTGTTAAACTTTTTTATTTTTATTAAGTTTATTGGTGTAATATTGGTTAATATAATCATATAATTTTCAGATGTACATTATCATTTGACATATTCTATTGTGTTCACCACCCAAAGTCCAGTTTCTTTCAGCTACCATATATTTGATCCACTTGACCCACTTTACCCTCCCTTTTTTCCCCTATATTTGACCCCCTTTACCTCGTCTACCTCCCCGCTCCTCCCCCACCACACTAGTAACCACTACTCTCTAGTCCTCTGGTAACCACTAGTCTATAGTCCATGACATTGTTGAACTTCAATCTGCATACTTTCTCTGCCTTTGTTGAACTTGAATCTTTATACTCCTACAATGTGTCACACATGTGTCTTATCAGGGCAACCAGAGTACTTACCATATCCCACTTCTCTGATTTAGTTAATATGTCAGTAATATGGCTAACCAATGCAATGTTAGGTGGAATGTCCAAATGATCCAAGAACATTTAGACTTATATTGTGACAGATCGCAGAAAAGATAATATGACCCTGAGGCAAGAGTCTAATTGCATATTGTTATTCATTCCTTCCTTCCAATACAGATACAGGAAAAGATATTCATCAGATTAATAGCTACCTTTAAACTCTAGTAATCAACTGCTACTCAGAGAATTTAATCTAGCTTCTATGATCACTGGGAGAAGTACCAATTATGTAAACTCACAGAGCTGACATAATATATACTTCAGACGTCATTACTTCATTGTTATTTGTGGGGTCCATTGCTCACATTCTCACTCTTTATCTCCTGTCAGTTCAAAGATACAAATAACTAATTTTGCAAATGTTGGTCTTTCCTGTAGAGGGAAAAAGAAGTATAAGAGCAGTCCGATTCACAAAAAAATGAGAAATTGCACTAAAAATCCAATACTTTTCTAAAGACTTAGAACATCATTATTGCTTCCTCAGACAAAATTAGCAGTAATGCTTCCACATCACATTTTGATGCAGAGTGAATTGACTGAAAAGATTTTATAGTGAAAAATTATATTCAAGCTTAAGGTATGAAACTTACTTAAGAGTGGCTTCATGGACTTATAAAATCTTTTTTGCTAGCATGCTCCCTCATAATTCTAATTCCTTCTGATGTTGTTTTCATATGACTTTTGAAGGTCAACCAAGTATCAACAAACTCAGAACTCATGAATGTTTTCTATAATAATCAAAAGTCAAATGCTTGACACTGTCTATTGCTCTACTCTTTTACAACGTTGTACAATCTGTTTCTAACATTTATTGCTGTTATTTATTGTATTTATGTTTATAAGTACCTCACACATGCCTGCATTCATTCATTTATTTATTCCTCAAACATTTTCATGTTAGAGATACAAAGATGAAAAGACTCATTTTTTTGCCCTTTCTTGTGCTCTGACACCACTTTGCACTCCTCTCTATTATCGCCATGTCCACTGGGCTGTCCAAGTAAATTGATTTGATTCCGAGGAACTCTGTCTTGTGGCTCTTTCAAGGTCCTCCCCTAATATTTGTGGGCCAGGGCAAGGATACAAATGAAAGCCCATATGCTAGTATCTAAATATTTAAAAGTTATATATTAAACTACTACACTTTTAAATAAAATATGCTCTCTTTTCTGACCTTCCAAGTATATCTTCGTAACAATAAAATTGAAAATTACATATAAAGCCATGGTTTCTATATAGTTGCTGAAAGACAGCAACTATAAAAGACCACTTGGTTTAATTATTTTTTTGTATACATCTAGGTGTTCTGTTAGTGGGCTAGTGCTATTTGAATGAGTAATAAAGACATAATTTATAAATTATATGTATTTTCTTAAATTGATATTTTTACCTTCACTTTAGCAAATTAATTGATTATGTCGTAATCAAGATTTTTAGATAATTTGTGTTCTATTGACAGTTATGATCTAAAGAAATACAAATTGAAAGTAAATGTATATAAAAGTATAATTAAATTTCTTAATGTAAATTAAGGTAAATATGAAATAGAAACAAATAATTTTGTTTTAAAAATGTCATTTTATTTGAAATTTCAAAGTATAATTAATAAATATCAAAGTATAAATACAATTATTTTTAAAATCTGAAGTTTAATTTCTGTTTTAAAGTTTTGATTACATAAAGCAAATATTTTAAATAAACCATTTGCAATTTTAGTTTTCAAAATTATTCTAGTTGCCAGTATAAAGAATGAGTTTACATTTCCATACATGTTACATTTAGTTCTGCACAATGCAAACTTGGTAGTAAAATAATTGTTTAATATTATGAAATGCTTCTTGACTACTATATTCAACTGTTATAAATATTATGCTAATTAATAAGATAGGGAGTGCAGCCATTGGTGTAGTTCTTTTTTTGTTGGGCTCTCAGTAAATAACCTCTCCTGTTTTCAGCCCCTTCTCATTCTTAACCTTCACACTGCTGAATTCAAGGCTGGAGTCTCTCTGGGCAGCTTCTTTCACCAAGGTCTCTGCAGAATACTTGAGTAAAATTTTACCCACCATGTTCTACTAATCAACATTCTTCTTTCACTTTCTGTCTCTCAGAAATTTATTGAAATCTCTAATCCATTCATGCCTCTCTTCTTAGTCTCTTTATTGCTAGAAGATTATTCCTTTTTTATTCTTTTGCTATTATCTTAGCCAGGTTTTGGACTGAGGAAGAAGGTTAACAAATATGTGTATTCAGTTGTCATCATGAAGTTTCTATTACTTTTGCAATGATAACAGCAATTTTTATAACTAGTCAAAAGAAAAATGATGATTGGAAGAAGATTTAAAAATCTTTAGCAATAAAACCCACAATTATAGTAAATATTCACTGGTGGAGCACAATATGATATGTAAATAAAAACTTTTTAAAAATATTTAACACTGATGGCATTAGAAAGATATGTGCACATGATCTCTTTATGTAGAGATCATGACTATGCAGACACATTCACTTGTTCCTGCTTATCATCAGGAGCACACTCATTGTGAGAACAGCACTTAAGGGGAAGGGCACCATCCATGGCTGTAAGAGACTGGGGATTGCTGCCCACCTGAAGATTAAAACAATCACATTGGCCCCAGAGACACTAGACTCTTACAAAGTGAACTCATTAATTATGGTCCTTGGTCAGAGCATTATGGGGTAAGGAAGTAGATCATGCTGATTCCTCTCCTGGAATAAATTTTTTTAAATCTTTTTCTTATGGTAAAATACACATGACATAAAATTTCTATCTTGATCATTTTAAATGTACAGTTAGTGACCTTAAATACTTTCATATTTCTGTATTATTATCACCACCATCCATCTCCAGAACTCTTTTCATCTTGCAAAAACTGAAATTGTACACTCAATAAACAATAATGCCCCATTTTTTCACCCCCAGTCCCTGTCAACCACCATTCTACTTTCTATCTCTGATTTTTTATGATACTGTAAGTACCTCAGAAAAATGGAGTCACACAATATTTGTTCTTTTGTGACTGGATTATTTTACTTAGTATAACGTCCTCAAGTTTCATCTATGTTGTAACATATGTCAGAATTTCCTTACTTTTAAAGGCTGAATATTCCATTGTGTGTGTGTGTACCACAGTTTGCTTATCCATTTATCTATTCAAGGGCAATGAATTGGGTTGCTTGCATGTTTCAGCTATAGTGAATAATATGGCTATGATCATGATGTACAAATACCCTATTTAGATATTGATTTCAATTTTTTTAAGTATATACCCAGAAGTGGAACTGCTGGATCATGTGGTAATTCTGTTTTTAATTTTTTGAGGAACCATTATACTGTTTTCCAGAGCAGCTGTACCATTTTACATTCTCAACAACAGTGTACAAGAGTTCCAATTTCTCCACATCCTCGCCAACACTTGTGATTTTCTCTCTATTGTTTTTAATGGTAGCCATCCTCATGGGTGTGAGGAGGTCCTCCTGGTATACTTTTAATATTTATTTTGGACTGAGTTTTTGGATTCTATCTACTACTGTATTGTTGCTAGTGATACAGGAAGAGCAAATACTAGACCTTCTCAAGTGCTAACAATTATTTCCAATTTTTCAGAAAATAAGAAAAATTACCACTCAGATCATCAGCTTCATGGAACAGTAAAAATAAAAAAAAATAAAAAAAAAATAAAAAGGAGGCTAAAATCGTCACTGTGTGGAGCTTCAGAACAGGATTTGCAGCTGTGGAAACAGAGCCCCTGTTACACTTGCACTCGATCTGGCTTCTCAAAGCCAAACATTTCAACATTATTGATTACCTGTCTTTAATACAAATTATGGAGGAAAGTATAGCAAAGAAAGAAATGTTTTACTCTATAACTAACTGAACTAAACGCTGGGAATTTTGTATGGTACAACTCCAAGTGCCCTTTAGCTTAGTTATGCTTGAGGCTCTCATTAAATCGAATACATTCCTCACAGTGAGAAATGTTTAAATAAGTAAGCTAAGGCTCAGTGTGGGGAAATTACACTTTCTGCAGTCAGAAATTAAGGTGGCCATACTCAAAAGGTATGTTTTTGCTACCCTAATTCATTATATGGTGGGAGACCCAGGTTTGAGCCCTTGGTTTGGTACTTACTAATTATCTCTCTTCAAATATCTGAAACTCTTTAGGAAATATTCATATATAATCTGCAATTAACATGATTATTGAGGATCCAGTGAATAAGGTGGTATACTGTAATTACTTAAGTTTGAAATTATTTATCTTTTTTGGTGAACCTCTCAGTACTCAAATGACCAAAAGGTCATGTTTCTGCAAATGAACTCATTTGATGCCTCTCTCCTCAGATGATAGGACATTTTTTTTTCATTTAAAAATTACTAATGGAGCATCAGCTATGTGCTAGGGACTATTTGTGTACATTTTGGTGGTTTGGGATATTTATTAAATGATGGCAGCAACTGTCACTCTTCAAGTCAATCTGATGTCTGCCTAAACTTAAAGGAAAAGATGGGCTTGTAAATTCATCAGCTGAACTTGGATATAAATGACCACATCTAATATATCAAAATTCTGGCTACAAGTTTATACCTGTTTTATTTCCAATGCATGTAGGAATTTATTTAAGACTTAGAGGATGTCTAAGATCTATCCTTGACCCTTTCCTGTGTCTCATGTTGAACATGATAACATTGTACACTGAGTGTGAATCTCTTAAGCATTCTCAAGCTCCATATAGCAGGATACACACCTTGTAGAGGGATTAGCGCCCTAAAACCTCTCCCTCTGGTTCTATGAACTGGCAACAGATAGAACATTTTGTCTTCATGAAGGAAAACCTGTTTTAATTATGCTTTATACTCAAGAGCCTTAGGACTACAGGCACTGAAAGATAGAGGATTGGATTGGTAAGGCTCTTGGGAAAGCCTCAGAACACAGTTGCCTTTACACAGTGACACCATAAACTCAGAAGAGCAGTGAGACTCAGGCATCATCAGTCTCTTTATCCCATATAGCCCTGCATTAAACTGTCCTGTATGATAGACAAAGCTTAAATCATGCTTGCCTGTTCCAAAAGAGAAGAATTTTATGTCAGTTGCTGTAATCTCAAGTCATTAGCTTTAAATCAACACTGCAAAAGAGCTAGGATGCAAATGTACTTACTGAAACAAAGCAGAAATAATAGTGCAATGGTTCATTTGAAGAGCACATTTGAATGGCAGGTATAGTTTAATTGAGAATTGTGTGCAAAGAGAAAAATAGAATTGATATTTGTTTAATACTGACTTATTTAAATAAAGTGTATCAATGCCAAGTTGTTCTTAATTTCCTATCTTATACTATTTTTCTCTTTAAAGAGATGTTTTCAGATTTTATTCTTTCTCTCAAAGGAGTAGGGTTAAACACAAAATAAGAAATGGGAAGACAATCTATTGACTATGGAGAAAGACCTATAGTTGTTTCATCCCTTAGAGCTGGCAAGGGAAAAAATGGAATTTAAACTTTTCCTCCACTGCTATTAATTCATAATTTTCTCTATAATGAGATTGGAACGAGCTGTGTAGAGAGGATGCAGCTTGCATAACAATAACAGGCTTTCAGACAGATTCCAATCTCAGTGGTTATTATTCTGTTGTCCTAGAGTCTTCCCAGAGAACTCAAACAACACAAACATCACGACCAGTTGGATAATGCCATGCTTTTTTATTTTTTAACTTAAAATCCATTCTTAGATTCTGTTCATTGGGCATTTTTTAAATATTTGAGATCAAGTCCAGTAAGTTCTCTAGGAAATAAAACATATCTTAGTATAGTATATCGGGAACTTAAATAGGAAAAATTATATGATCAATAGATACTCAGAAAGTATTTTGAAAAAAAAATCCTACATATGTTTTTAATTTAAAACTTTAGAAATAGAATACTTTCTTCATTTGATAAAGTTGCTCTCTTTCAAAACAGCTATATCACTCTCAGTGTGGAAATGCTAGAAGCATTTCCATTAATTTCATAAACAAATCAAAGAGGGTTGTTAGAAGTCATTATCATGTAACATTATCATAGCAGTTCTGGACAATGCAATAAAAAGGAAACAGCAGTGATAGAAATGGGTGTTAGAACAGAGATGAATTGTTATTTATAATCTAAACATATTTTGCATAAATAACAAATATTCATTGTTTACCAAACCCAAGAAAATCTACCAAAAACTTATTGAAAGCTCTAATCAATGTCTTTTGTTCCTGTCAAAGAGCAGTTCCCACATCACTCTCAGGGGATTCTGAGCTTCAGTCATAAAATAGAGCCATCAAAAGCACACACTCCTGCTAGCATGTTTTATAACACATGCATAAACTCTGAGTCTGTCATAGTGAGTATACTGCCCTTGGTTTTATCCATGGCCAATCCCTTCACTTGCTCACTGGCTCTTATCTTACTCACCTAGTTGAAGACATCACTCTTGCATGTGTCCCCTCTCTCTCATGTCGTGGTCAGCTTTGCCCTCTCTATTGGCAAATTAGCATCCAAACATTCCTTACTATAATCCATTTTAACAAACAATTTCCTAGCCTGATATCACCCTTCATCTACTGCCCTATTGCTTAGTTCCCCTTTCTAGCAAAACTCCTTTTAAAATTTTTTCATTATTCACCTTTTATACTTCTTGACCTCCCATTCTTTCTTGAACCCAAGCCTATCAAGCTTTTACCCCTACTACTTCACTGAAATAGCTCTTGATGAGGCCACCAATGACCCCCATGTTGCTGTGAGCCAGGGAGGACAGTTCTCAGTCCTATTCTTATTCCATCTGTCAACAACATCTGACTCAGCTGGCCACTCCCTTCTTTTAAAATTATTCTTTTTTACTTAGGCTATGCAACATCATTTCTCTTGATTCTCCTCCTGCCTTGTTAGCTGTACATCAGAGCTCTTCTTTGCTGATATTCCTCACATTCCTATTCTCTAAATACTGGAGTGTCTCAGTTCTACCACCTCTTTTTACATACATTGACTACCTATAGGCAATGTCAAATAGTCCCGTGGCTTCAAATGCCTTCTATATGCTCAAATTTATCATATTTTATCAATTCTAAGACACGCTTTTTCACATTTTATTGTATTTAAAATTAGCCTGTATTTTACAGCTAATGCTGTCTTATCATTTTTGTCATCCAGGCAGGCATCATGAAGTAGTTGCTCTTGCCTGCACATGTGAGAACTTGGGTCATATTTATTTATATTATCAACAATCCAATTGTTTATACGTCTCAAGATAAAGAAGTGCCACATCTAATCTGAGGCAGAACATATCATAGGCTGTGAGCCAGATGCCATGCTTGGTTAAGATTTTCAGAGGCCTTTACAAGTGATGAGTATATTTTGCATGTAGGAGAGATTGTGAACAATGGTGGCTGCAGAGCAGACTGTGGTAGATTAGTTATATTAATAGCCTCATTTAATGGCTTCCTTGTATCCATGCCCAGTGCTTTATAGCTGTATAGTTCCCTCCCTTTCTCTGAGCTTGGCCTTGTGTCTTGCTTCAGTCAATACAAATGTGATCTAAGCTGAGGATTGAAAAGCTCTTGTGCTTTCTGCTTTCTTTCTTGCATGATTGGTTTGTTCACTCTTATTCCATATCCAAATCATAAGAATATTCCAGCATTAGTCTGAGGGAGGGATATGAGATAGCAGAGAAGAGCTAAGATACCTAGTTGTCCCAGCCATCTCAGCCAGCACAGCTATCCCAACTGAGATGTCTGAAATCAGCCCACAGCCATGTGAGGAAAGCTAGCCAAAATGAGAAAAAATACCCACATACATAAATAGACATGCTGCTTTTGGTTGCACGGGCAGAATTAGGATTAATGAATATAAATCATAGAAAAGCAGATTTAAGTCTCAGGTGAGGGAGAATCGCCTATAAAAGAGAGGAGATAGATGGGATTTTTACTTTTTAAGTGCCTGTTTGTTACATGCCAGTCACTATGCTATGTGCTTTACCATAATTATCAAATTATTGAATATAAATCATTCAGTAAACTTGTGAGGTTATTCCTATGCCCATTTTATAGATAAAAAAATGAGAAATGATAGAGGTAATAATTTACTCATTATATCAGTCAGGGTTCCACCTGAAGTAGAAAAGAGAAAGAAAAGGAGAAAGAGAAAAAGAGATTTGGCAAAGAATTTGTTCATGTGCTCATGAAGGCTGGCTAGGTAAATCTGAAATTCATGGAGCTGGCTATTAGAAAGAGCATGCTGGAACTCTTGGTCTTGAACTGGAGCTGCCATCCATAAGTGGAATTTCTTCTTCGGAAAGGTCTTAGTGCCACTAGAGGCTTTTCAAATAATTGAATCAGGTCCACTCAAGTTATGTAGGATAATCTTCCTTTCTTTTTTTTTTTTCTTTCTTTTTTTTATCGTAATTCTTTTTTAAAATTTTTTTTAAATTTATTTATTTAAATTAGTTTCAAGTATATAGTACATTGGTTTGACATGTATGTAGTTCACAAAATGATCCCCCTAATTGCTCCCTCCATTCCCTGACCCTCCACCTAGCCATCATATTAATGCTAACTTCATTTCTTCTGCCGTGCTCCTCATTCCCATGGCCAACTATCAACTACTAATTTGTACTTTTTTAACCCTTCACCCCATTCTCCCAGCACTCCCAACCCCCTTCCCTTCTGTCCATCACCAAATTGTCCACTATATTTGTGAGTCTGTTTTTGATTAATTATTTCTTTTTGTTCCTTAGATTCTGCATATAAGTGAAATCATGTGGTATTTATCTTTCTCTGTCTGACTTATTACACTCAGCATAATAACCTCTAGGTCCATCCATGTCATTGCAAATGGTAGGATTTCATTTTTTAATGGCTGAGTAATATTCCATTGTATATATGAACCATAATTTCCTTATCCAATTGTCTATTGATGGTAATCTTCCTTTCCTAGAGTAAACTGATTATAGACTTCAATCACATCTTTAAAATACCTTCACAGCAACACTTAGTTTAGTGTTTGATTGACTGACTGGGGATAATAGTCTAGCCAAATTAACACGTAAAAGTGACTATCACACTCACAGTCATACCAATTTTGCCATTTAAATGGCAGAACTGATTTTTCAACTCAGCTCAAGTTAACTCCAAAGCCAGTGCTCTCTTCAGGATATCATCTCACCCAATACTCTAAGAAGGGCCTGCTCTTAAAATTGAGTTCTTGCTATTAGCAGCAGCATGCAAACATAATCTGCTTGACTATTTGTACTAAATGGGAAGAGGTGTTCTTGTTCTGGGTGGAGGTTAGACCAGAGTGCATTTCAGCACTAAAATTCAATAGCCCTTTGGTTTAATGATGCTAAGATTTGCTTAGTAGAGGCACTTAGGTAGCCCACATTAGAAGATAGAAAGTAATTTGTAATGGGTAATATGTAAATAGATGCATTTATAATGTTGAATAAGGATGTTTAAAAACAGTTTATTGTTAGGTTTAGAACATTACCTTAGCAATATTATTTAAAATATGAATCTGAAGAATCTCAGAATAAAGGCTCATTAAGTAAATGAAAACTCTAGTCTGTCCTATTTGTATTTGTAGCTATCACTCTCTTTAAATCAATTCTGAATTAATGAAATTTTACAATATATGACATTTTAAGAAATAGCTAATAATTTATTTACTAAAGTTGTGGTAGGCTGAATACTGGCCTCCCAAAGGTGTTCAGGTCCTGATTCCTAGAATCTGTGAATCTTATCTTGCACAGCAAAGGAACTTTGCAGATGCGATTAAACTTAAGATCTTGAGATGAGAGAGTCGCCTGGATTACCCAGGTGGGCCCAATAAAATCACAACAGTGCTTATAAGAGAGACCCAGGAGGAGTCAGAGCTGGAGGAGTAGGTGATGTATTGATTGAAAAAGATTAAAATGATATTCTTTGAAGATAGAGGTAGGGGTCACAAGCCAAAGAATGGTGGGTTGAAAAAGGCAAAGGAACAGACCGTCCCTAACGTAGCTTCAGAGGGAATCAGCTCTGCTGGCACCTTGATGTCAACCCTGTGAAACTGCTTTTGGATTTTTGAACTCTAGAAAGGTAAGGGCATAAATTTATGTTGTTTTAAGCTGCTAAGTTTGTAGTAATTTGTTATAATATTAGTTTAAAACTAGTATATAAGTGGAGAGAGTGTTTGCTAGTTAATTGTTCAAGGCTTAATGACAGTCATAAAACAATCCTTTGAAGGCAGGTGACAAATACTTTTGGTGGGCTAAACGACTTCCATCCATAACCTCTTTCTCCCTCAACGGAGATGGCCTTTGTTGGAAGACAGTTCTCCCGGGGGTCTCTTCATGTCTTGTGTCAGAGTTCATTCTGAACTATCATTTCAAGGATGTTTATAGTGAAGAGCCTTGGCAGATAGAGATAGTATCTTCCTCTGAGGCAGAGGGCAGATAATAAAGATAATGTTTTTCTTTAGGACATAGGTTGGGCATGTTTGCCAGCAAACTCTTCAAAAGATGAAGGCTTACTAAGCTCAAGATGTTTTCATTTGTGACACAAATGTGCCAAGTTCTTAGCATTCACCTGGACTTTCTTCTACATTGTCCCTATGGGACTTGGGGAGGGATAGACAAGGGAATCAATGCAGCATAAAGCTCACACTGCCTGCTATACTGTGAGGATAAAGTTCTTTGTTTCTGACTCAGGAGCTTTCTTCCAGTATCCATGAAACTGGCACTCTAATTTGTTAGCTTGCAAATAAGGTAAAATCTCTGAGTTTTTCCAGTTCTCGATGGCCTTCCAGCTGGGTAGCCATGTAGCATAGTTTTGGTTTGTGAGGTGTAAACACAGGTCTACTGAGAGTGTGTCCTTGATTACTCCATCAGTCTCGACCTTCTTTCTACCTGTAACTCAGGCATAATGCCTGAAATCACACTATCTATCTTGCAACCATGAGGCCCAAAGCCAAATTATTAAAGATAACAGAGCAGAAAGTTGGAGTCTATGTTCCTGATGACATCTTTGAGCAGGAAAACCTACCCTGGACTACCAACCTCCAGATTTCTTCCTTGAGAAAATAAAACTTCTATTTATTTACTCTAATGTTGAGCAGACATTCTGTTACTTGGAGCTGAAGGCATCTCTGATTAAAGGTGACAGAAGATTTAGTTCTGAGAGAAATATTTTACTTTGGCTATAATTATTTCTTTCTCAGAATAAAAATAATTTGGGTATTGTTTTAAGTTACATAAGTAATATATTTCTTGAACATTCCAACAATATTTAAAAACATAACAACAAGGCAATCACTATGGGAACCCCACTATCTGTTAATTCTGTCTTAGTAGGCTGTTACATTAGGATGCTCAGAATAAGTTGGTTCTGGGGTTGGGGTGCTTGTGTTAGAATCTTAGCACCATCATTTATTAGCTGTGACCTCAGGCAATTTCTTTCAGTACTCCACGCATCAGATTTCTGATGTGTAAAATGAATATGACAACAGCAACTACCTTTAGAGAATTAAATTAGATAATATACAAAAAATATTTAGAGGAATTCTTTACACAGAGTAAGCACATACAAAATGTGGTATTGTCATCCTTCCAGACTTTTATCTGTATACATACATATATAAGCACACACATACTGAAGTCAAGATGGAACATTACTATACATGCCATATTGCCAGTTTTCTCCTATTTAATGTTATTTAGGAAGCACATTCCCATGCCAGTTAATATAAATCAATATGTCACTTTTAGTGGTTGTCTAGTATTTCAGTGTATAAATGCATTTTAATTTATTTTACCAGTCCCCTTTTGATGAGCAACTAGATTTTTTAAAGCTTCCCCCTATTTTAAACAATGTGTGTTGAACATCTTTATATATCACTTTGCACATTTGTCTTAGTATTATTTCCTTGGAATCATTTTTCAGGAATATAAACTCTTGGGAGCTCAGCTGACCTGGAGAGAAAGCTGAGTTATCAAGTGTTGGAGTCAATTTAAGCAACAATGAGCCAAATTAAAGGTATAGTTAATGCTTTACTCACTTTCTGCAATAGTTTAAAACACTAGAGCTACGGAAAGCATTGACTCTCCCACTTCAACTTTCCCCATGGAACTGCTCACTGGTAGAGGGTCAGCACAGACATGGGGATTGTCTCACTGTTAAGGGAGCCATGAACAAAATGTTCCAGCGTAGACTCTGGAATTGTGGGGAGTGAGAGAGGGAAGGCCTACAAGTGAAAAGCACTATGTACTGAGTTGGAGTGGGGAAAGTGTCTTTCAGGTTGCCCTTTCTTCCTTCCCTAAGGAGTCCTCTGTCCAAGGCCTCGTATTGAGAGACCTAGGAATAAAGGTGCTGGGCTTGGAATGTAAATATTTTAAATTTTGACCCACAGGGGCAATATGGCCATGCACCAAGTCTGGTGTGGGGAGGGCAGGTTCCCAGTGAGGCCTACCAGGTAAATAAAGCCTTAGTAATTGCCTGTGGTCTGGCCTGAAAATTTACACATAGGTTTTTAACTAGGAGCCTGACTGGGCTGGGTCAAAGTATATGAGTGTTTGAAAGGCTTCTACATAGAATACCCATCAGAACTGTGAAAGTTTGAGTTCTTACCGTAACGTCACCAATATAAGGAATTATCATTCTCTTAGATATTTGACAATCTGATAGTTAGACGTGGTTTCTCACTGTTTCAATTTCTTCGTTCTGGTTACCCAGGAAATGGAACTCCTTTCCATTACTCATTTAAGTGAAGTGATTATTGAATAGTCCATCACTTTCCTACTGACTGGAAATGTCAGCTTTATCATATACTAATTTTGCTTATTCTGGTGCTAGTTGCTTTTCATTTTAATTATTATAACTTTAGACAGTATTTTAATATCCCATTATTCCTATTTGGCAATTTTTTTCTAGCCTCTTCTCATGTAATTATTTTTTTAGACAAACTTTAAAATCATTTAATTAAACCTCTTTTTCTTAAAATTCCATTGGGATTTCAACTGGATTTGTGTTATATTACTAGATGAATTTGTGAGGAAATGACTGACATCTTCTTAATGTTGAGCTTTCCTATTTAGATCATGGTCTAGATGTTCAATTAGTTTGGGCTAATTTTTAATGAGATGAAGGTGTAAATAAGTTCTTTGGTTGAGGAAGAACAATGTGGTTGCATAGTTGTTCCATTTTGCCTAGGTAGAAACAGGAGAAGACTTTTTATATGAGGACCATAAAAAAACATATAAAATATGACATATGCATGTATATATACACATAAATCATTTATATGCAGTCCTCATTATGCATGGTTTTGATATACATGACTTCTAGCTAGCATAGTTGAGTTAATAATATCAGTCCCCAACAACACAGATTAAATTTTAGTTATCATAGTATATTAACTATGAGTAATTGCATAAGATGCAAATTTTACTGCTCACCCTTCAGGCTATAAATCACTATATGAATAACAGACCAATAAATTGATGAGTGACCAATCATGTTTTTTCTTTTGGTGTTTGTTAGTGCTTGGTCACTACATATTTGTTATTCAGTTCAACCACTGGCAGCAAAGTGTGTAGTTTTGTTCCCTTCTTATCTCCCAGTGACAAACACATGTGCTATTTTACAAAATAGATAATCGAGTGAGTTGTCCAATAAAAATGAAAGTGCAGCAAAAAAAAAACAAAACAAAAAGTAATAAGACTGAAAGTAAAATTTGAATGGAATGTAAATGGCATTATAGGAGAAATAGTGACTGTGGAAAGTTGACACTGTTGCTACTCAAGAGACTCTAGACCTGCAGCTAGTAGAACAAATCAAACTTATTGACATAAATTTAAAAAGTGGTAGTTACAGAAAGATGAACATGTCTCAAAGAAAGAGACACTGGCAAAGAACTTCACATTAATGGAACTCTTGGAGATATTTCATGACATTGAAAATGCGAAGGATAAAATATTGGAAGCTGATCCAAACTACAAAAACAGTGTGATTTTGCCAAGGCATTGGGAAGATGCTTGTTTCATATTATAAATTATACAACAAGAAGATGATTACTGTTTAAATTACTCTTAAGAAATAGTGTATTTTTGAGAAATGAAATAAAATAATCTTCAATGTTTCTAATATTTTAAATTAAAGTATACTAAATAATTTATTTTTCCATTTTTTAATACATTTATTAACAATGGCAAGAATTTTTAATGCTTGGACAATGTAAATGAAAAAACTCAGCCTTTTCTTTCACTTGAGTTTTTTCTCTGTCTCCTTTACTACTGCAAAATACTTCACTTCTGACACTTCTGGTCATAAAATATGTGAAGGTTTTTTCCCCCACACCAAGCAATTCTCTGTGACACTAGCTGGGTATCCTACAAGTCAACCTAGAGATAATATCAGATCCCACAGTTAAGGACTCAGTCTCACAAGACTGCTCCCCACACTGCTTACACACACACATACTTCAGATAACGGTCACAAGCCTAGGTTATTATCTGTGCTTCTGACTAACCAGCTATAGATTAAAGATTCTAATCTCAGATTTAACTAATTTGCTTGGAGCAGCTCACAGAACTCAAAGAAACCCTTACTTACGTTTACTAGTTTATTAAAAGATATGGTAAAGGATATCGATGAATACCCAGATAAAGAGATACATTGGATGAGGTCTGGGAGGGCCCCTAGGCAGGTGCTTCTGTCCCCATGGATTTGGGGTAAGTCGCCTCCCAGTGTAGATGTATTCTTTCAACTAGTAGCTCTCTAAATGCTGTACTATTGGGATTTTATGGAAGCTTCCTCATATAGACACAATCAGTTATTAACTCCTTTTTGAGCTCATCTCCCCTCTGTGGAGGATAAGAGGTGGAGCTGAAAATTCCAAGCTTCTAATTATGACTTGTTCTTTCTGGAGACCCGCGCCCATCCAGGAGCCATCCAAGAGCCTTCCAAGAGCCCACTCAGAGTCATCTCAGTAGAACAAAAGATGTTCCTAATGCTCTTATCACTAGAGAATTTATAAGGGTTTTAGGAGCTTTGTGTCAGGGATAGGGTCAAAGACAAATATTAGAAAAAGAGATGCTCCTAGTACTCTTACCACTTAGGAAATTACAAGGCTTCAGGAGCTCTGTGCCAGGAACTGTGGACAGAGACCAATATACACACACATATACATACACACAATGGAATACTATTCAGCCATGAATAGAGAGGAAATTCTGCCATTTGCAACAACATGGATGGACCTCGAGGGCATTAAGCTAAGTGAAATAAGTCAGTCACAGTAAGGCAAAGACCACATCATCTCACTTATAGGTAAAATCTAAAAAAGTAAAATAAAATAAAATAAAATAATAAAATAAAATAAAATAAAATAAAATAAAATAAAATAAAATACTGAAATCACAGATACAGAGAACAGATTGTGGTGACCAGAGAGGTAGAGGGTTGGGGTGCTCAAAAGACAAAAACTTCCAGTTATGAGATAAATGAGTACTGGGAATGTACTATACAGCATGATGAGTATAGTTAACACTGATGTACGGTATATTTGGAAGTTACTAAGAAGTAGATCCTCAAAGTTCTCATGACAAGGAAAATTTTTTCTTTTGTATCAATTTGCTATAATGAATGTTAATTAGACTTATTGTGGTAATTTCCACATTCCACAGTATGCGTAAGTGAAGTTGTTATGCTGTACACCTTAAACTTATACAGTGCCATATGTCAATTATATCTAAATAAAACTGAAAAAAGAAGAATGTCCTTCCTCATAACCAGTTTATTTAAATATAACATGTTTCTTTGAAGCTTTTGTTATCATACCAGAAGGAATTTCTGGCCTTTGTTGTTTGAGTGTGCATCTTTGCTCCCTTTTCTTCAGGAGACAAACTCTCTAAGTCAAAAATGCCAAAAATTAGCTGCTGTGTTGAGAGATGACAGTTCTTATTCCAGTTCTTTCATGTGAAGTCATCCTGGACACTCAATCTTCCAGTGCAGTGACACAATGAAACCCTCTCAGCCTAATGGGTTCAGGCACATCTTTCCTGGGCTGATAGCCAGAAATGGATTGATGTGCTGGTTTAAAAGGAGAAAGAAAGCACAAAGAATTTTTCAAGCCAAGGAATAAACAAGAGAAAGAAATACAGTTTCTGTCAGTGGCCCTAAGTAAGAATTTTTCCTTAAAATCCCAATGATGTTCTAGAATGCTGTGAAAGTGATTTATAAGGACTGGCTGTATTTAACAGGCTCATTTAATTTTAATGCCTCAGATGGGACTGCTGCTATTTTTGGCCCAGTAAAGGAGTTTGCAGTGGTACAAGTGAACAAATTTTTAAAAGGCAAATCATGTCTATAATGTGATCATTTTGGGAGAGTCCTGAGAAGAAAGCCAGACAGACATGGTGATGAGAGATGTAATCTTAGACGGAATGTATAATGTTCCCACATATCTGTGGTAAAGGTACACAAAAGTCAGAGCCGGCTGTACTTATAGATGCTTCGCTTCTAGCTCTGAGGCTAATTTGAGAAACTCAAAGACCTGTCTCACTGGGTATACGTCCTTGCTAAGTTCCTGTACTTTCTGCCTTTATCTTGATGTCATAAGAGTCTTTCTGGGTCTGCCTTTGAATAGCGGTATGACCTTGTATGGGTTACTTATTTTTTCCAGCCTTGATTTCTTCACCTGTCAAGTGAGAGGATTGAAGGAGAAGATCTCTAAAGTGTCTTTCAGCTCACTGGCTTTGTGACTCTCTAAAGATCTTTTAATTGGAGAAACATTTGGTGTCTATAAACTAATTTTAAAAATTAATGAAGAACTCAATCTTGTTTTAAAAAAGATTTAAGGTGATTTGCTATCACTCTGTTCTTCTGGCTTGCATATATGAGGAAATTTTTTCCCTGACCCACAGCTCCCTTCAGTTAAACTGATGCATGGTCTGGGATTTGAGAGATTTTCAATAGTATTTTATATTATATTTTTTAATTGGCAGCATAAATTAACACATGACTACAGGCAATTGATATTTCCTTACAGAAATAAACTATATTAAAAATAAAACATCATTCATATAATGTTACTTAGAAACATCCAGTTAGAAATGCTATCAAATAATGTGGAATAAAATATGGAGAAATAACAACAATTAAATAAAATAACTATGTGTACTCATTTTAAAACTATCAATCACTACTTATTGACCCTTTATTTTTATCTCAGATGTAGGTAAAAAAAAAAAAAAAGAAAGAAAAGAAACAAAAAAAACTCACAAGCTTTGACTCATCATAGATATTTTCTCAGAATCAATTGGTTATATTTATAGCTCATATCTGGCTCAAACTCTTAGAGGCCTTAAGAAAACTTGACCTTAAAAGCTCATTTAGAATTTCCATGCCCTCACAGAAAAATGACAGGACTTCTAACTCCTAATTTTTTACACATATTCCAAGGAGCATGTACATCAACAAAAAAATAAATAAATAAAATGACCTATTATTCAATTCTACAACGTAACTAGGATACAGAAAACAATACAATTCTCTTCAATTTATATATAGTGAAGAAATAAAAAACAACAGAGCCAATTCATGAGCTATGCCAGAGTGGAGAGTCTGGCTGATACTGGCATTAGAGGAATGAAGGTAAAATCTACCCCCATATAAAGAAGATCCCACAGTGGGAGAAATACTAACCCTATTCCTATGCATCAGAAAAGCCAAAGACAAATTGCAAGAAATTTGTTGCCCAAGTTGGGAGGAGAGTAATTATGAAACTTTTTAAGGAACATACATAAAAATAATAAAAATGAAAAGACTTTCTTTTGCATTATCTACTCATTACTTCTGTGTTTTTTAAATAAGTAAAGTAACCAGAGGAAATATAAAGAGGAGGTAGGAGTACAGGCTACAGTTCAGTAAAAATTTTATGTGTTATTTTTTAAGTATACAGCATAACTCATGAGCTGATACTGAGATGATGTAGGCAGACAGATGAGTAGGATTGTTCACATACTGTTATTATAATAATTGAATTTTCAGAAACAGAAATTGATAGATGGGCAGGTGTGACTGCTGACCTGTAGCTCCTGCTGCCATTTAAAGCTCAGGAACCACAAAACCCTCTGTTTAGATCTGTTTGTGCTTGTAGTGCTCAGGAACAGTAATGCTTTTTCTTTAAGCATCAGCCAAAACACCTTAGGGCTTAGGGGTGGAAGAGGAGGGGTAGAAGAACAAGAAAACATGACTACCAAGTAAGGAGCCTTGTGAGCTTCAGAGAGTGGAACCAAGTGATGAGAAAACTTAGCCTCATCTGACTCCCCTTACTAAAAAGTAGGGGCCAGCTGGTGTATGAAGTAAGGGCATCTGGTTCAGGACATCCTATTTCTCAGATTATGGGGTGTGGAAATGAGAGAACTATGGATGTCTTGGAGAGAAACCAAAGCAGAAGTCAGGCGGAGTGTTTTAAGTGAGTTGCCAATCAGAAAAGGCCAAGCCAAGAGAGAGAAGGAAATATATAGGTCAAGAGAGAAACCACATGAGACCAGACAGTTTGAAGCAGAGGACAGGGGCGAAGCTAAGAGGTCATTTCAGTGGGCTTTGTGGAGCACTGCAGGCTCTAACAATTTGGATGAAGAGGGACAAGGAAGGGGAAAGAACTGTGAGTGGCTCAAACTCAGACTAACTCCCTATTTCTTTTTTCATCTCAACTCTTCCTAAGGCCAAATCAAAGAATTATAGAATTCACCAGCCAGGCAGCCAGCAAAACCTCCAAGGATAATTGTGTTTAAGGACCCTTGGAGTGAAAGCCAGATTCGTTGCTAAACCATCCTCACTACCAAAAAATTCTTCCTTACATCAGACTGCACGGTTGCTGCAAGTAAAACCCATTTCTTACCTTGGCCACTTACCAGCTGGGCTGTCAACACACAGCTGGTGCATGTGCTGGAAGCCAATGAACATCATAGGGCCTACCCTATAGGGTTATTGTAAGGATTAAAGAAAATAAGACCTATGAAAGACAGAGATTAGCCCTTGGCACATGGTATGCATTGCTTTCAGTATCAGAATCAGTATTAGTGTTAGTATTTGTGTTATTCTTAGTAATACTGAGGCTCATATCCTGGGGTTTGTGCTCATCAAAAAAAGCTCCTGTCTGGTAGTTAGCAGTGTCCCTATGTATTTTATAACCCTGGTGACCAAGAAAATGTAGTTATTGGCCTGCTGAGTGCCCACTGTGTGATAGGTCCTAGTGTGTATTTTATTTAGATTATATCTTTTTAACTGCAGGATGACCCTGTGAATAAACAGAACCCCATTTTACACATTAGCGAAAAATCTCAGAAAATTAAGTTATGTGCTCAAGGTCACTCAAATAATAACTTTGGAAATAAAATTTGAATCTAGTTCTATATAATGCCAATTCTCTTCTTAGAGTAAAAGAAACATGAGTACGAAGTCACTGTTTTTTGCTCTCACAGTGACACCAAGGACACCTTTTAGGAGGGCCTGAGGAACATGATCTAAATCTTGCAAGACTAGGGGTGTGCCAGCAAGTTCCTTCACATTCCTTATCTGTTATAGATATATAGCTTTGCCCATGATGATTTCTAAACCCTTCTAGAAGCCATTTCTGTTTTCAGTTTGTACCGGCCTTTATATTAACAAATTCCCAGGGTTTCTTTGAAGTGACATGTGGCTGATACAGCCTCAGAGTAGATGACCAGTGGGTTGCCTTTTCAGCTTCACACCTTCTATATTCCTTTCAGAGTTGTTCCACTTTTATCTGGCTTATATTTTAAGATTCCACATAATAAAATACCTTATAGAAGGAAAAAAAGTTCTACTGCTAAAAATATAGTTTGAAAACAAAAGCCTTAAACTATTGTTGCTAATACTTGTATTTATTTGTCTCAGAACATATTGTTCAATCTGCTCTATTATTATTTCTTGCATTCTAAGACTTCATGAAAAATTGTTTCTGCTCTATACCTTTCATGGTTTTCTAGGCTTGTAGAATAACTTCTGTGTTAGGCATGTGCTATTTTTCTCTGACCAATAGGCTTTACTTTGGAGAACTTTCCTCTAATATTTCCATACACTTCTAGGAGGGCTCATTACTCAGCCTTGGCTGATTATGCATCCCATCCTATAGGCAAACTAATTTGTCCAGGAATGGATATATGGCTACAAAGGAATAAATTTTGAGTCTGACCCTAGATCAATATAGTGTCATTGGGGTAGAAAAAATGTTCCACTGAGGTTGCTAAGCAGGTAGTGATCTTTCCTGTAACATAAAAAAAGCATTAGCTGATGAATGAAACCAGGCAGGGAATGAGCAAAGCAGAGAATGGATGGAAAAATCAGAGTCCTGGTGACATGGTTTGAATCCCTAGATCCAACTGGACTTAAACCTATTTTCATCCCCAGGCTTTCCCACTTAACTGAGACAAAATTTTACCTTTCCATGGATGCCTTCTAAGGTTAATCCCATTGATGTTGACTGCTTTATCTGCTGTTTCCTTGCCATTTAAGGTTTGGTGCAATCTTCATTTGTGGTTGTTGATAATACTCTTGTGAAAAAGTATCCTTTACTTACTCTAAATGTAGATTTAATCTGTTTCCTCAATCAGGTAGCAAGCTCCTTGAGGAAGGGGTTATTGCTTCAATGTCTCTAGCCTCTGAGTCTTAGGATTGAACATTTGATTTCCTCAGAGGACAATAATGCTTTTTTTTGGGGGGGGGAATAAAACATTTTGCCTTTTTAATAGTAGGAAGAGTAACTACCAGCTACTGGAAACTCTGCCTAGTGGCTGGCCCCATAGACACATTGTTGTGACCATGTCCTCATCCTCAGTCTTTACTATGTGTTTTCACATCTGTGACATTCCCATGATGTATTTTTGTCCATAGTCCATCCTCTCCTTTTTATTGTTTTCAGTGGGAGATGCTATATAATAGGCAAAATGATTTTTTATTAAATAACATAGCTTCTTGCTTCTTATATAGTATATAATACGGTACACTACGGGAGCAGTTGGTAATGTTGTTTTGGAATTGTTCTGCATTGTTTCACATGTGGGAATATTGCTGAAGATAGCATTCACTGTCACGATTCTTAGTAGCAGAAACTGTGTTCGGAATATAAGGCCCAACCCCTTAACCCGGCATTGAGATTATGACCTCCTCATTCTGCCTCTTCACTAAGATTGAGATTGGAGGGCGACTTCCCAGGGAGGGGCCAAATCAGCATCTTGGGTCTGTGGCTATAGTGTGACAAAACACTCCCAGATTCCCCTTCTGCGCACCACCCCATGGAGAATCACTGGTCTGCACTTTAGCTAAACTCTATCACTGTTGCTCCTCTGATACTCTCCCGTTTCCATGTCTTCTATCATTCTAGTCTCTGCGTTTGGAACATCCTCTAAAATTGTTACCTGTCTAAATTCCACTTTTTCTTGCAAAGCCATCTTTTCCTTGAAGCATTTCCTGAACTTCTTACTCGTCAGCATATACATATTACTATGTATGTATAGGTACTCACTTAATTCTTATTGTAATACCCCAAAGTAAGTGCTATTATTCCATTTCACAAACGAGAAAATCAAGACACCCTCTTATGTGTGACCATTTTATCCCGTCTACCTCTCCTCTCCTCCCCCAACCCTTATCCTCTGGTAACCACTAGTCTATTGTCCATGTCCTGGAGTCTCTGTTTGTTTGTCCTGTTCATTTGCTGCTTTTAGGTTTATATCCCTCATGTAAGTGATATCATGTGATTTTCAACTTTTCTGTCTGGCTTATTTCACTTAGTATGATTATTTCAAGGTCCATCCATGTTGTTGCAAATGGCAGTATTTCATCTCTTCTTATGGCTGAGTAATATTCCATTGTATATATGTACCACAGATTCTTTAGCCAGTCATCTATCATAAGACACTTTGATTGCTACCATGTCCTGGCCACTGTGAATAATGCTGCTATGAACATCGGTGTGCAAATATCTTTACGGATATGAGTTTTCAAGTCTTTAGGGTAATACCCAGTAGAGGGATTGCTGGATCATATGGTAGATCAATTCCTGGTTTTTGAAGGAACTTCTATACTATTTTCCATAGTGGCTGTACCAATTTGCAGTCCCACCAGCAATGTAAGAGGGTTCCTTTTTCTCCACTAAATGTTCTATTTATTACTTGTCCTATTGATTATAGCCATTCTAACAGGTGTGAGAAGGTACTTCATTGTGGTTTTGATTTGCATTTCCCTAATAGCTAGCAATGTTGAGCATATTTTCATGTATTTGTTGGCCATTTGTATGTCCTCTAGGGAGAAGTATCTGTTCAGGTCCTCTGCCCATTTTTGATTGGCTCATTTTTTTGTTGTTATTGAGTTTTCTGACACACTTTTGAGGGCATGGTACAGTGAAGTGTGCAGAGTCTTTGAAACCAGATAGTTTGGGCTTTAAAAATTTACTAAAATTTTTTGAGTCTCAATTTTTTCATTGGTAAAAAGGCAGTGATAATATGTAACTTACAGTGTAATTGTGAAGAGAAATAAACAAAATAATAGATAGAGAACTCTCAAGCTTGGTCTCTGGCACATAGAGTTGTTCAATAAGCATTAGCTCCCTTCCCTTTATGTTTACAAGGACCCTTAACAAAGTTTTTTTTCACCCTATTATTACTTTATTAGAGAAAATTACCAAAATTAGGAGGAAACTTGAATATCTTTCTTTGCATTCATTTATTTAGTAAATACTTATTGAGCATATATTATGTTCAAGAAATTCTGCAAAATGCTGGGGATCTAAGAGGGCTTTTTATCAATAGAATTCTTAGGAGATCTTCTCTAACTTTGTCTCCAAATTAATGAGAGGTCTCCCACCTCATGTGATTTATAGAAATTAGCTATGATAGAATAGTAATCTTTTTGCTTTCCCCACCTGTCACTGACAAGGAGGTTCTCTTAAGATCTGACTACTGTACCTTAATCAGGAACAATAAAGAAACCTAGCACATGTAGCAAAAAGGCTCTCCTTGCTTTTAGCTTCATTCCATGAGGATGTAAGTTTCTAGATCCTTTCTAGATTCTAGCAGAGTTAAGAGCTGCATAGATTTTTTCCCTAGCAATGATGAAGAGAAAATGTCCTCTCTTGCTCACATTCTTTACAGAATGACTCAATGGGTACATTTATTATTTTTATTTTTACAAAATATCTGAACTCAAATATCCCCATAGGGTGAAGTCACAAAGACAGCAAAGACTTCTGAGGGTAAGCCCTTGTCTGTCTCAGCAGGGAAATCTGTGGAATTCAAACAGGATGCCTCCTATACTGCTGGTGTGGTACATTGCTTTGTGCTGACACTGGCCTGTTGGCTCAGAGACTTTTCAAGGAGAGTTAGAAGACTTTGAGGATAGAAAAATATTCTTAACCTCTATCTCTAGAGCCAAATGGATTCCAGGAATAACATACACTTAAGTAAGGTTTTGTATCATTCATTCTCTCAACTAGCTTAGAAGATTCAGAATTCCAGGCTTAAAATTTTGGAGTCATCCTGATCCCTTCTCTATCACAAACCATCTCCACACTATAGGAAATCTTCCTGGCTCTTCCTTCAAAACAAGTCTAGAATCCAATTATCCCTTACCTCCACCACTGTTCTCACTCTGGTCCAAGCCACCATCATCTCCCACTGAAGTTATTGTAGAAGACTCTTATGAGAATTTCTGCTCCCATCCTTGTTCCCATGTAGGCTGAAGGAGATCAGAATGTGCTACTGTAAAATATGTCACTTTGACTGAAGGATTATTTTGAGTTGAAGGCATTTGAGATTCAACAGATGCAGAAAGAAGCCTTCCTGGAGTGTCCCTTATCTTACTAAAAGCAGAAACTCCTAAAATGAGGACTGCCTTAAGTCCCCTCTCCTGGGAAAGTTTTATGGCCATAAAGAAGACAGAAAGTCAGCAGAGATGGATCTGAACAAAGAAACCTTCCTAACATAGCCCTTATCTCCCAATTGTATCTACCATATAATTACTGTCCCATAGTTTGCAGACCCTAGAAGCCTAAAGTTCCTTTTTCTTTGTCTTGTCATGTCTCCACTCTTTGCTAAAAATGGTACATACGCGCTCAGGCCTATCTGTTTCTTTGAGTCTTCACTTCTTTTCATACATAAGTTAACATTAATTAAAACTTGTATGCTTTCCTCCTCTTAATCTATCATTTATCAATATAATTTGTAGAGCCACGGCTGTGGAACCAAAAAAAAGGTAGAGGGAAAAGGGTTTTTTCCTCCCTACTCAGGCCTTTCTCCATCCAGAGTGATCTTTTAAAACTTAATTCGGATCCTGTCCCTCCTCTCATTAAAACTCCGCAATGACTCCCATCTCACTCAGAGTAAAATTAAAGTCGTAGGATGGTGCGCAGGACCCACAGCATCTGACTCCCATGACCTACCTGGCCTCACCCTTATCAGCCCCTCACTCACTCCTTTAGCCACACTGGATTGTGTGCTGCTTATCAACAGGTCTTTCATGGGTTCTGCCCTCTGCTTGGACCGTTCTTCCCCCAGAGACTCCGTGGTGCACTCCTTCAGCTCCTTCTAGTACTTACTCAGGAGTCACCTTCCCGGTGATGCCTGCGCTGTCCATCCTTCTAAAACCACCTCCCACTCCCTGGCATTCCCAACACCCTTCTATGCGTTTTCTACCAGGACTTATTGCCTTCTGATGACAATGTCAAATGAACTTACATGTTTTGTTTATTGTCTGTCTGCTCCCACTAGACTATAAACTCTACCAAGCAGGGATTTTGTTTTGTTTCGTTTTTCACTATTGTATCCCCAGTACCTAGAAGAGCACCCAGTACATAATTAGGAGTTCAATACATATTTGTTGAAGGATATGCTGTTTTTTCAGAAGGGATTCACTGAAGCCCAATGAATGAGCATCAGATCCTGTCTGCCACTCTTTTCAGCGTACAGGGAACTTCATAATCACTGGGAGCCCTGCTGTGGGTTTAATCATACCTTCATGCCTGCTTCTCAGGGTAGGGGATCACTCATTGCTCATTATTCAGGAAAAGACAGCTAGTTGAATTAAGATATTGCTTATAAAGTGCAGGAATTTTCTTAAAATTGGTAATGTGAATATTCGAGGGGACGAATCTTACAAAGTTTCAGACTTCAGTCTGTGAAAGTCTTTAGCTTTCAGGGGTAAAGTAAAGTAAACTTCAAAATTCTCTTTAAAAATTCCCTTCTTCCTTTTTCAGTTTTTAACTCTTTAATGTTCTAGCTGACTACTGAGGGAAAAAATATGAAATTAAATGAATCAGAATGAGAGATCAGTTTTAGTTTTCTGATGACATTGAAACTACTTTAGACTCTTTCCAACACTAAAATTGAGTAAAACCTTAGAAACTTCAGCTTCAGTGTATTTTATTTGCTATCATATAGTTTTTTAGGTGACTAGAGAGAAAAAAGAATCCAGGTGGTATGTCTTAAATCTGCAAGGATCCAGGGTAGGAGATAGAAATGTCCCTTGTTGGCACAGTTAGCAGCTATACTGTGAAACTAAATTTAGGAAGAAGAGGAGGGTTCTAAAGAGAATTGCCCAATTTAGTCTAGACTGCTAATCTCATGAAGCATATTTTATTAATGGGATGATTAAAGCCTTTTATTATGTCTGACCCTAAAGCAAAGTGGAAGCTCCAGGGTATAGAAGCAGAGCTGTCTGTGTTTAAGGAGCAAGCTCTTCAAGGCAGGTGACAATAGCACTGCCCTTTCACGTCCTCGAAGATGGTAACCTGTATGGGTAGATGGTGCGTTGTTAATTGATAGTTCAGATAGATTAACTTTTTTAAGAGGAAAAAGAAGTCAGAAAGATACTGACAAATCCAGGGGTTCTATCTAGGCATACCAAAACTTTACTTCCCACAGCTGATTTGACAACGAAATAGATCTCTTCTCTACCCCAAAAGAAAATAGAGAAAAAGGAAGCCAGCCATTTTGACATGACCAGGTAAGATCTCTAAGATTCTGAGGCTCTGATTTCTACATGTTTTATGTTGAAGTTTTAAGCTTTATTGGTAATAACAACTGAAATAATAGCCATAATTTAATTTATCTATTGCTTGCTAAAGTCCAGGCAACGAACTATCAATCTCATTTAGCCCTCGAAATAATGTAACAGGTAGTGCTCCCATTACAGAGATGAGAGAACTAAGGTTTAGAGAAGTTAAATTATTTGCTTGATTGTATAGTAGAACTAGGCTTGAGCTCAGATCTATTTAATTCTGAACTCCATGCTTTTAAATATCACACCATATTGCCTAACACATTGCTCTCAATCTTACCAGATCCAACTACTCCATAAAAAATATTCTTAAGGTTCCTTTATTATTCTAAAATTAAGTTCACAGATATTATTGACTACACTATAATTTTGAAAAATATTCACTATCCTAAGTATAAGAAGGGGAGATAAAAAGGAAAGTCATTTATAATAAAATAATATGTATTTAAATATATAAGTAGGCAAATATGACCACATTAGAAAATGCTTGTACAAATGTGAAGAGTCATTATGAATGCAAATATTATTACCAGTATTGCCATGAATAACATAAAGTTTTAAAACAGAAAACAATTTTTGGTAACAATAAGCAAAACAAAGTCTAACTTCTCCATTAATACAATAGTTGCATTCTTGGAGAATTTAATAAAAATGAAAGTCCAACCCCACCCCCTAT
Organism: Macroglossus sobrinus; assembly: GCA_004027375.1. NCBI lineage: Eukaryota > Metazoa > Chordata > Mammalia > Chiroptera > Pteropodidae > Macroglossus > Macroglossus sobrinus. The sequence continues at coordinate 1,462,438 of PVKZ01000059.1, read as the reverse complement.
TTTTTTTCTGTTTATATTTAAAGCATATTTTGGTTAGATAGGCTCAGATGACAATAAGCAAATTTTAGGTGAGACTTTTGAATGTCCAGAGATGCAGGACTCCTACTAGTAGGACCTTCTAATTATTTTAATAGACAAAAAAAAACCTCCCCCAAACACACCACCACAAATTTTCAAAATACCTCTTAAGAGGCAATTCCCCTTGAAGAACTGTTGGCAAAATTCAGACCAGTTTTAGGAGTTCAGACTATTTAACAAAGACAAAAATTTTTGCCATTTAGAGCTCTGTAAAAATATACCAATAGAGTGTATATATGTTGTATTATTATAAAATTGTACACCTGAAATTTATATAATGTTAGTAACCGAAATTACTCCAATAAATTTGTTAAAAAATACACCATAGGATTTCTTGAATCACCCTTCAAGTCTGAATAGTACATTTTTCTTTGTATCCATTAAGATGAGGTAGACCAAGCAGGCATATGCATATTCTCTTAAGACTGAGGACAGACATTCTTTCTACACTGTCTCAAACACACACACACACACACACACACACACACCCACACACACACACACAGAGAGAGAGAGAGAGAGAGAGAGAGAGAGAGAGAGAGAGAGAGAGAGAGAGAGAGAGAGAGAGAGAG